>OY735215.1:39216824-39721824 GCA_963457665.1 Thysanoteuthis rhombus
CTATGCAGCCAATATTGTTGAGAAGTCCTTGAAAAAGTTATTAAAACTAACATTTATGAGGAGAATAAAGTTAGTTTTGAAACCTAGACTCCTATTTTTAGCAGCTGGCTAACAGTGGATTTCTCTGTGCAGCCCTTAAAACACATGATCGAAACTGTTATATCCTTGAGGTGCTAAAGGTTGGAATTAAAACCCAGGTATACCCCAAGATTTTGGATGCTGATATCCAGCAGTTAAGATATTGAAATGATGCAATCTTTCTTTTCCCTCTCCTAGATTTCATGTTTCTTTATATTGTACCATCATTTTTCATCCAAGTCTTCCTGTGCCAAGCCGAGCTTAATACAGGAAGACCTGAATGGAGAATGACAGGATGATTGTCAAGGAACATAACTCATCCAATGAATTGTCAGTGGGAACTGGGTTTCTGCAACACGAGTCACATGTACTTTTGCTTTGAGACCAAATGTTACGGTGATCATTTCTTGCTCTTCTGTCTTTGTGGGGGGAGGGGGTTAATTAAAAAAAAAGATTACTCTTTAGCCCTCTTCATGAATGTCACTCACACCACCACCACCACCACCACTACCATCATCATTATCTTTCTAGCGTCCATCTTTAGATAAAGACTTTCACAGAGCCAACCCTATCTGAACTTGCATAGTTCGTCACACCGTCTTATATTCTTCCTGCGGAGCTAATACTTTCTGAACTTGTCTATTACGCCTAGCCATCTAATATTTTGCTGGCTGCAGTTTTGCATATAATATCTGGGGATTGATGTGAATTATGATGTACATTGGTTGTCTGACATTCTAACTACATAACCAGCCCATTGCCATTTAAGTGTTGTAATGGATTCTGTGATATTCTTGACTCTTTTTTTTTCACTAATATTCTGTGTTTTTTTTTTATCTCTCAACGTGAGGCTGAGCATGATTCTCTCATGTGAGCGTTACATGGTTCTCAGTTGGAGGGCCAGTTTTATGGTTAGGTTCCATGTTTTTCCTCCATAGACTAAATAGATGAATCGGTTGTACATCACTCTTTTTTTAAGACTAATGGGATTTTCTTCAAGGTTCTTATGGTTGAGCTAGCTGTACATAAAGCCTGCCACGGTAGAGTAATTTTCCGCTAGATTTCTTCATTTTATTTATATAAATAATCTGTTCTTATCTCATTGGGTAGCTATATTTTCTCAAGTTCGATTTAACATTTCTCTCTCTGTGTTCCCTTCCTCTGCAAGCAGACACTAACAACTATTTTAGAACGTTTTTATTTGACCAGTGTTGCTTGAGCAATTTCGGTGGATTCATTTTTGGGACCCTATTACAAAACTTAATTCACCCAATACAAAAGCCTTGATGCTTTAGACATTTCACTCCAGATTGTTATAGGCTATGGTATCTGAAAAAAACGACAAAATATATTTGAGAGCCTAAAGTCAAGTTTCGAATTTTAAAGTGCGGAAACTGAAAAACGTCTATCGTTTTCTTGTATTTTTTCCTTATTTGAGTGATAAAAACTAAGCAAGTTGGAATTATCATTCGTTTTATTACATTCATTTTTCGAACATTTTTATCTTATTATTCTTTGTACATAAATATCTACGATGGAATAAAAAGATAGATTGGTACAGGTGTCTGTCATTTTATAATTCGGATAACTTGGTCATCCCTTAAAAGATTTCAATGAAATGTCGTATGAAAGTTACCCCAGACATACTGAGCTTCGGCCAATCTAATACTTTTTATTTCTGTAGCAAACACGTTGTTCTAGTTTTGAATTGGTGAATTTTCTCAAATCTTGACTGATTTTACTAAACTTTGGCTAAAATGTTGCCAAACACCAGGAATTGGAAATGGTGAGATTGATCGATCCAATTTTTTGTTTACGCTTTATATATAAATGACCATACATCAGCATGCAAAGAATATTGAACTTCAGAACTGCCGGAGAAATTAGAATGGAAGTTGTTATATAGATTCTTGAGCACCTAATAACTGAAAATATATCATGCTTGTTATTATGGTTTGAATAAAAAATGGTAGTTAGCAATCCCAATAAACAAGTAATTGCCACTCCTACACACTATTTCATTTAGGTAATAACCAAGCTTGACTTTGCTTAACTTTGATGATCGTATGACAATACTTTATTTATACATAAAAGAAACCTATTCGACTGAGAACTCTTTGTTCTGTGAGCTTCCATTCTATGGGCAAATTACTATGCTTTTAATCTACCTCTCGCCCCAGCATCACCTTTTGTCTTGGCTTCCTTTTTGTTTGATGGTTTCAGAAGTGCCGATAAGTAAGTGAATGGCGGTAGGAAATATCATGATTTTTCTGTTAGGAAGCCATTGCTAGATTCATTAACCGATAAAGCAACGTATTTGACATGTTACAAAGCAGACGACATCAACACAGCTGCATGATACAATGTCAATTTGGCTGTCGGTTGATATCTAAGTTTTAAGTTTTTAATTTTCAGTTGGAAAGAATTACCGATCGTAACAAGGAATGTTTCTTTTTACACTGAAATGCTCCGACTTTTAAAGAAATATAATGTATTTAGCTGTTGTTACAAAAACAAATACGGTTCACTTCACGGCTGTCTTGTTTAATTTTTGACAAAGAGGGAAACGTGAAAGAATAAACACAGTACGAATAAAAAGACCCGAGCGTTTCAAAAACAATTTTTCTTATTCGGTGATGAAAATAAGACATCAAATAATAAAAGATGCAAATGTCAACAAATAAATTGCTTTGTGTGTATGTGCATGTGTGTGTGCGTATATGTGTGTGTGTGTGTGTGTGTGTGTGTGTGTGTGTGTTGAAAAATATTCTTTCTCTACCAGGGGAACAGAGGAGAATCAATACGAATGTCTCTTATACTTTATCTTTTGAGTCAAAGGAAAAGAGAAAACATTCTTTCGTTTCTTGAAAAATTAAAGTATGAAATATAGGAATGTGATTTCTTGCTTCGCTTTACGATCTGCCATTGTGGAGATACAAATCTGAAGTTAGTCTGGGTTTATGTTAAGTTCATGGAAAATGTTGAGCCGAGATTCAAAGTAGCAACTTTTACAGCTGTCTGTCAGTTAGTTTTGTGGTCGCTTAGAGATGTGTTCATTGTGACCACCTTTGCGTTGAATCTAGTCTGAATACCCACCTTTTCTTATTAACTCTTAAACGGGAAATCTATGGTTGAATTGATTTTGACCAAGTTATTAATTTTTTGTTTTCTAATATTTTCTCGTATGAACTTTAGAAGCATACTAGTTGTAACGATCAGAAAATATGTATCCAATTGACCTAAAAGTAGTTATTGTAAACATAATGGAGAGTTCTTGAAACGTTATTTTGGTAATTTCTGTACAGTGAAAAAACTTTGCATTATAGGAGTAACAACAAATTTAGGTTCTACAGAAGGCTTGTCCAGTCATAAGTTCAATGACACCAAAATATGTCCGACAAAATTCTCAAATTAAAGTTAGCAACCAATTAACCTGTGAATAAGTGGACCATGGAATAGAAACTTTAGTCACAAATTATGACCGGCGAGGTAAAAACAAGAAAAAACACTTGGAAAAGTAATAATAAACAAAAATGTGAGAGGAAAAAGTACAAACACTTAGACACATTGAGACACGAGAAATGATATTGATATATAAAGCATCAAAAGTCTACATTTCTTTCCCATACACTCACTACATCCACTGATGTATGGAGAAAGAAAGAAAGAATTAATGAAACAAAGAATAGTACGAGATATATAAAACGCGACAAAAAAAAATACTTCCTCTCCGTTTCGGCTTATTGATCAAAATGCACAAGTCTTCGACCTTGAAGCCTGGGACCCGTCATCTCGATAGAACACTTCCATTGCACTTTAAGAGGATGGTAAAGGCATCTTCTCGGGTCCTCAACTTGCATAAGACATTACCGTCAAAGCTCACATTCGATACAAAACTTAGTGTCGTAAGTTAGTAATACCTTCTTGCTGGCTTCAACCAACTACTCATATAACACTACTATTTATATGGCTCTTTTTGAGATATGTGAAATAGACTGAGTGGCGTTACTCACTTGACCCTGCATTATTTTACCCATAGCAGTGGGAGAGATAGATTCATATCATACCAAAGGGCATTTGTGCTAACTAAACACAAATAGTTCCTGGCAGAGTTTGACCTTGGCTCGCCGTGTCCATTCTCCGAGCTTTTGTTTGCTCAGTCACCACCTCACACCTTGCCCTTTCTGTTATGTTCCATTTTCAATCTTGTATTAATTCCGTACTCTGAATAATTGACTTTGTTTCACGTTTTCTTTTCACACAGAAGCAAATACTGAAAAGCCCCTCACGCAAAGACTTGGTTTGTATCCGCCGATATTCAACGTCGCTTTACTGCGTGCAATAACGTCTCTACGGATAAAATCTCCCCAAGGCTCAAAGAGAAAGGTTTTACATAATTTCTCTCCATATTTTTGCAACAGAATTTTGTCAAATATGAACGTCGTTGCTCATATATGAGAGAGAGAGAGAGAGAGAGAACTGAAGAAAAAACCCCACAAAGTTCAAATGCAGAAATCAGTTCATTTCTCTTGAAACATAGGAAGCAGTATCAAACAGCTGGAAAACTAAAAGAAAATCTATGTAGATGTAGAAGTCTTCAATGATATCAGTTGAAAAAATTATATATATATATATAATTTTTTATATTTCATTATATATATATATATATATACACACACACACACACACACAAACACATATATATATATATATATATATATATATATATATATATATATATATATATCACTACGTACATTCCCCTAACATCAAGTAACAGCTGTTTCTCAAAACACACATCCACCCATTAACCCTACCTTCTCACATATCAAAATTTTCCATTCCCGTGCCCTGTCATCATTCTCATTGGAAAAGTTCAGATAAGAACGAAACGTTTGAATGAAAAAAATCATTTCTAACAAAGCTTTTAATATTCTAATGCACACACACAAACACATACATACATATATATACTAGTGCATTGATATTTTCCGACAAAATATGAATTATTTGAATCGATAAATTGGAAAACGTATTCTAATTACTTTATTACATTTTTTCCAATTACACGTTTCGTTGACTACCAACTTTATCTACTGGGGTCAACTGATAATTTTCAAACTTGTTTTGTTTTCATCGTTTTCATTCGAATCATGAAATATCATCATGTTATGATGGTGTTCTATGACAGTCATTGATGGTTATTTTTACGGATATTGTAATTTTCTTTTAGTTCTGAATGTTTTAGAATCTTGTTGATCTTCACTGGTATAATATTTTGTTTCATATAACATACTTCACATCACATCACTAGAACATTGTGGCGTTGCATGATCCCAATAACGACGATTAAAACAACGCATAATGGCTAATTCAGTTAATCTCAAATAACTCTATTTTTCAGCCTTGTAACAGAACAAAGACAAAAGCGGTCTTCAATGATGAAGTTATGAAAAAAACAACATAACGACAGACGGTTAAACCTTACCGGGGTCAAGTGATAAAGTGACAAAAAGACCACGGGAATTAAATAAGAAAGGAAATAACTATCGGATGGAAAGCATTTGGTATAAATAGAGACATACCTGAAAGCAAACTACCAATATGCTCAAAGCGTGGAGTATACAATCAATGCATGATACCAGCTATGGCATACGAGCGCAGCACCTGGGAACTAACAAAGTCACACGGAAACAAGTGTAGATTAGAGGGCAATGAAAAGAGCAATGTTTGAAAAAACTCTCAGAGATAGAAAAAGATCAAAGTAGATTGGAGAGAGAACTAGGATCGAAGGTGTTGTATAGGTATTCAAAGAACGAAAATGGAGATGGACAGGACAGAGAGCGAGAAGAATGGACAATAGGTGAAGCAAACGACTGACCGTTTGGTGTCTGTTGACTGTGAAAGCAGTAGGGAAAGACCAGACGCAAAATGGAGAGACGATGTAGAAAAGTTTGCCAATAAAACATGGCAAAGTTTCGTGCAATTACGTTTGTCAAGGAAGGAGATGGAAAAGGCCTTTGTCAAGCAACAGAATCATAACATTCGATGATGAACCACATGCACACGCACACACACATACAAACACACACACACATACATATACATATAGGTGTGTGCGTTGTGTGTGTGTATATATATATATATATATATATATATGCGTGTAAATAAAATATATGCAAGTCGTATATATTTACCCAAATATCTTTATTCCCAGAGTGCTTGATACTTTTAGTAGGGACAAGCAATATGTGGATATCCGGTCTATAACAATGGTTTAACTTTCGTTTTGCTATGTAAGCTCATCAAACCGTGTAATTAGGCCTGCTCATTATTCATATACTGTAGAGAATTACTCTCACTTTGATTTGAAATGTGACGGTTGGAGTAAATTATGTACCTTGCCATATATCTGATAGCTACTACTGCTTTATTTATGGTGTGTGTACTCAGATTACATTACAATTATCCGTTTTTGTTATTAACAGCTACTTGAGGGGTTTCACGCATTTTGTGTCCAGATAGTTTTATTTGTTTATTTAATCAAACAGTATTATTTAACTTAATAAATCTTTGATTCACATTATTAGATAGTTTTGGGGCATGTTAATTTTGAACACTTATTTTTATTTCTTTTTGGTTGTTCATATGTTGCAAAAGCTTTTGTTATCATATTATTGTGCTTTATCTACTTCTGTAAGTTTCTAAAAACGAACGGCGGGGAGGGGTGGCATTTCTCGGATTGTCAAATATAGAAGAGGAATTCTGGTAAGCTAGTCTGCTCTTGAAATTTTATTACAATATTCCTATGTAGAATTAAGAAATACTTTTATCTGCATGTGTGTATCGAAAATATATTTCCATACTTATTCGATACATTTATATATATGTATAAATTTTCGAATAATTAAACTTGAGCAATCAATAGGGAAGAGTATGATTCAGATATATCTCTGCATTGTCTCGTTTATGTTACGGAGAGATTGTGAAACTATGTGCCCTACAACTGTGACCTTCTGTTAAATTATGCCTAACTATGAATTATATTCTGCCTCAGACTTTGGAGTGTACATACAGCTTAGTATATATATCGTTATCTAATTAAGTTTCACAAAATTTCTAATCACGTCCTCACACAAATTTATATGAAACACTCAATTGCAATCGTCAACCGACCAACGTCTATTGGCAGCATATCGTGCTTGGAGGGTATCAATCAAGAATATTGAAATAAAGGGCGAGCAATTAATAAGTTACATCTTTCACTTCTTGTTGGATCATTGAAATGTGTGAATTTTCTCTAAAGAAACGGGTGCCCAGTAGTGACTAATCCATTAAAAAACTATGTTGTAAATTGACCCCCTCACTGAAAACCTATTTTTGTGGGGTATATTGGAAAGGAAAGCAAAAAAAAAATGACTTAATAAGGGGTTTATGATTGAATTTTCAACCCTCTATCTCCATCGCTGCGGCTTTTAAACGTGATACATACATTCATAGGAAGTCAGGCAGTCTGGTAGCTAGCTAGACCAGATAGAAACTGAAGAAACCTATTTTAACAGTTTTACTGACAGTTTTTGTTGACGATTACTAATTTTGCAGTCTTTAATTTTGATCTTGCCATGGAAGCAAGGCTTATTTTTACTACATACCTGCAAAACCTTTATGTAAGTGTTTAATGTTCAGCTGATCAAATAATATGAAAACAGGAACAATGAAACCGTCGGTGACCATGAACTCTTCCACATAAAGGTAACAAGTTCGTTCACAAAAGATATTTGCAACCTACCATATCAAACAATGGACTCTTCGACTGAAACGAGTTTTGTAGTTTCGTGAAATACATTCACTCGATAGAATTAAAATACAGGTTGTCCCCGCTTTTGAAAAGTTCACTCCATGCCACTGTTCGAAAGAGAGGCAAAAACAAGAAATATGACCCAACTTCTGTTTTGAAGCGGGCCATTACAGAGGCAGCGCACACACTCTTCTGCTTTCTCTTACAATCCAGTCTCCTGTACGTCCTCCACCACAAGCTAAATTGCTGAAAATTTCAACTTTTACTATTCATGATTGAAAAATAATAACTCCCCATAAAGGAGTTTATAGTAGGCGTTCAATTACCAATGTTAATTCATGCTTAATTGGTCCTTTATTAGTGTTCGGCTTCGTCCATGCTTGTTTCCTTGAACATTCAGACTGTTTAGTAATCGAATGCGAGAGAAGTAATACATTCATTGATCATCCCCATTTTCCTTCTTTTTTTTTTTTGATTGAGCACCCCTAACGAGGCATGCTACTAAAAGACGTTGGTCACGGGACGGTTTCTGTTTTTCATCTTTAACCGCCTGCGCTCGTCTGAATGATTTGTCTTCGTTCCTCAAAGGCATTTTGATCTGGCCGAAATCACTTTGAAGTTGCGTACGTTTTCCTGCTCGAGCTTATAGAAGAATCGTTCCTTTGATCTGAATCGAACAGCCCGATGCTCAGATTGTCTTTCTTAGTGCATCACGTCTGCTCACAGACGCACACACACACAGACACACACAGACACACATACACACAAACACACACTCACATACAAAAAACAACTAAATTTCGATGCATTTGTTCCAATCTCTCATCTACGCCTCTGCAACCTGCTTCCTCACAGGCTGATCAAAGAGTCGAACGTATACAAAATGAAAGGAAGAAGAAAAAAGCAAAACAAAATGAAACTCAAGGCGACAGACATGTTAACAAAGAAAAAAAATAGACCCCCAAAAACGCACACACGTACTTGCAGACAATGGAGAACTTTTACCACTGTTTATAGTGAAGCGGCTAAGAGTGCTTTTTATGCCTAATCATCCAGTTGGTGATACAAGCATGAAAATTGTCACGACCAATCGCCATGGGTCACTTGACAAGAAAAACAGTCCTAACTCCGGGAAATCTCGAGATGGCGACGATTTCTAAGATGGCTTCCATCTGAATCCTGAATGATACCTTTTCTCTAAGTAGTTGATTTGGGTTTTCCGAATAAGTTTTTTTTTTGTGTGTCGTTTCTTATGTTTCAGTCCATGCTAACGCCAAAGGTGCAAAAAGAATCAACCTGAAATTCCAACTTGGTGGCCATCTTCTAAGATGACTGCTCTCTGGAGCGTGAATTCTACATTTTCTGATCGAGATTGATCGTGTTTGTATAATCGCACCATCAACGGGACGATTATGTCACTTGTCTGCTTCAGCGGTTTACACTTCCTGGTCATAAGCCGTTGCGCACGCCCCCACACAATCAGAGCTCCATAGAAAGTCGTTTGGCTTGGTTACGTATGGGTGCAATTGACAATTCGGGCGTTAAAACGCAGTGGTCAGTATTGAATTCAGAGTTGCCGTTCTCGTAGACTAGTTGCCATTTTATAGCTAGAGAGCCTAGTCAGATCTGATATTTAAGAGGGTAGGGGGTGGGAAACAGTATGGATTGATTCCTTTCCAAAGGGCCTAAGTGCAAAGTAAACATGAACAACCTCGACCAGATTCCATTATTTGCATTGTAAACCATAGCACCACACGCACCTGAGATGGTTTCGATGACGACGAGTCAGATATTCATTCAAATCAACGATTTCAATCACAAGTGAGGCAGAGGTCTGGTTAGTCACTCTGTAGAAACTGTCACATGACCAACACCTTATGACAGACAGCATGATTAATTGAAAAACAGGGAAAAAGGAGTGATCACTAAATAAGTTACTTCTCTCACCTTTTGTTGGATAGTGATCTCTAAACGTTTGAATTGAAAAAAAAAAACATGAATGCTGCTGGACAGAAACTAAGGGATTAATTTGGCATGAAATTACAATGCAAATTAATCCCAGCACTAAAAACTTACGACTGGGATAAGGTGACCCCCCCAACAAACTGATTTTTCTTGAAATAATAAAGAGCGATTGTTGAAAATCTCAGCCCTTTAGCTCCATTGGTGGGGTATGTTCGCATGAAATATACATATATACATAAATAGCCTGCCAGACAGCCAGGCAGGCCTACCTAAAAATGAAGAAACTTGTTTCAACTGTTTCGATCACGGTTTTAATTGACAATTTCTATGATGTAGCGTTTTTCTTCATTCAGGGGAATAGAATACAAACATTTTTGAAAATACGACCTGTTGAATGAAATGCATATTCTTTTATCCACACCAGAAATGCTTGGCGCGAGTCTGAAGAATACCGGAGCAGCTATTTCAAAATTCCCTGGGTCCTTAATGGAGGGACACCTTCAAAAGTCTTATAAATTATAGTACATCTACGGCATTTCTACTGACACTCTACAATAACATATATCTGCACGTCACTGAAAATTCAGTCTTTGGGGTTGTTTCCAAACAATTGAGTGATGGTGTATGTTTATTCATTATAGATTTTCCTTTTACGTTAAATATCCGAAGGTACCTCTAGCAAAGTCACTAGTTGGACTGAGTTATCCCCGGTACGGTGCTATTGTCTTGAAGCACTTTGCAAAGATCATACCATTTCATAAACTGAGACTAATCCAAAAATATAAAATTTATCAATGTAAATTTCAATGGATAAGGGTGTGAATATGTCATTTGAATAAATATGGAAACATAAAAAGTTCATTTTTTTCGAAAGAAACGGTTCAGAGTTTGTGGGACCAAATACGTAACAAAAGTGGAACGCTGGAAAATCTCGTTCAAAGAGTTAACATTATATTTTAAAACTATTTCCGAATTTGACCCCTTGAAAAGACTGATAAATTGAAGTATAAGATTGACGAGACATAAAAAAAAACGATCAGATATTGAATTTCCTGGTCTAAACAGGTTTGGGGAAGTTAACAAAATGTCAGCGTGCTTTGTTGGGGATGATCAATTAAAAGATCCTAAGAATGAGCAACCAATTAGAAAAATACTTCTCTGATCGTTTATTACGTCACCATTAAAAAAGTGAGAACTTGTTCAAAAAGCAAGATTGATCACTTTCGGATACAATTTAACATAAACTTACATCATGAATTACCGCCTATAAAAACTTACTGGGGCATTTAAAGAATGTTTTTCTCTTCTTGTTAAGGAGGAAATGTTTACATTTTCAGCCCTGTAGCTCCTTCTGTGAGGTCTCTACGCATGATTTATACATAGCCCGCCAGTTAGCTAGCCAGACATATTTGAAAACTAAAGAAATCTATTGATATTTTGGTGACAGTTTCCAATCTTGAAAGATAATTATCATCTGAGTTTTGAAATAATTGTCATATTTCAATCATAATTGGAATATGGTAATTAATTTGCCAACTATATTTGTGGCGTATATGAATAAATCTTTTGGCAGCATACTGTGTTGGGAGGATAAATTAAAAGATTGGAACATGGGTGATCAATAACAAGTAACTTTTCCGTTTTTTTTAGCAGCGAATACTGGAAGTCTTTATTTTCAATAAACAGTTGAGCACTAACCAAGAGATAGATTTAGCATAAACTTTCATTGCAAAATGAACTCCTCACTAAAAACCTAAAAGGTGGGGGATTGAAAAAAAATTTTTTTTCCTATTCATAATAAGGACTGAATGTATACTGGTGCAGCCTGTACGTGTGATGCATACATATTCAGACAGACCCGCTTAAAAACTGAGAGAAATCCATTTTGATAATTTTTGTTGGCCATTTCTAAAACAGGGAAAGTTGTTCAAAACAAAATGGCTGGGTCAGTTAATAAAGATAAATATTTCTAACAACTATCATAAATCTTATCATCAAGGGGAAATATTGAATGACTCAGTCATGAAAGTACTAAAAACAAAGGGAGCTAATCGAAGTAATATTGCCAATTCGGATGTTTTTCATCAAGATTTGAATGTTTTGGGTTATTTATGGTTGTCAGATATTGCAATCTAGATGATTTTTAATAAAATAAGTGATATATTTTTTGATTCATAGTGTTAAAATGATTACCATTCATTATCATTTATTTTCTCTGGTGGAAGGATGTTTAGATAAGTGGATATGTATACAAGTATACCAAGAATGATGATTTCTAAACGTTTTTTATTATTGAGTATGATAACTGAGCTTGACACGAATTTTGCCGATCGATATCAAACCTCTAGTTGTATAGACATGACAAATGTTCTAATTAGTGAACTTCAGATACATCGTGTTGGAAGTTTTCAACTGAAAAACTATCCACCTCAAAGTGGTTTGACGATTCAATTGAAAGTTTTTATTGGCTCTGCACTGACTGATTTTGGCTGGCAGATTGACCCCTCCAGGTCGATGTTTCTGGAACTATTTCGGTGTCATTCACCTCTCTCCCAAGTCTTTATTACTAAATCATTCATCATCAACTCACTTTCTCATTTTCGATTGCTTTAGTCAAAGTTGCCTTTGTGCTTTATATCATGTACAATTCAATTAGTATCATGAGCATAAAGCATGAATTAACTCTTACAAGATTATTTCATTCAAGATGTTAAACATCCTAAAAATATCTGAAGAAAAATTGGGGTAACAAAGAAAAAACACTCGGAGTCAATAACAACGCTTAGGATTCGATTAATAGAACCAATGTTTGCGTATATTTGCCATAAATATACATATTTCTGAAGAGAAAAATATAAACATCGGAGTCAATCAAGTCATTAAACCTTCATTCATTCCTAAAATAATCTATTTCACTCTTGGTTGGACCATTCTAGAGCTGAATAGAATATGGCAAAGCTAAAACAAAATTATAAATAATAATATCCTTTATACTTATAAAAGCCATATAATTGAACGGTTACAGAATATAATCGTCCGTTGCCAAGACACAATATCCAATTACGTCACAGTTGGGTCATGACGAAATGCCTCTTAAGAAAGCCAGATTTGTCGAATGTGGCAACACTTTTGAAGGACATAGAATTATATTCAACTTCATTTTTCAAAGAGCTAAGTTGTAATTTTAATGAAATAAGTTTATTTCTATGCCTTTTGTTTTAACCCCAACGCACGGTATCAGTAACGACTTTTCTTACTTGACATTTTATCTCAAGATTTCATGTCCAATCAGCCTTCAAAACAGCTTGAGTTCAGCTGTAACTTGAAGAAAAAAATTAGAATCAGAATACTTGAATTATTGAATGCGCCGATTCATTCATAAATAACCCCGTCATTTTATATGCTAGTTTATGAAGGAAACAATAAACAAATAAAAATCGACCAGGCCGTCAGAAACAATTACTTCAAGGAGAAAAAGCATAAGTGATCAATAAGGGCGAGTAAGCGAGCAATGTTATCTCAAGTCATGAGATGAATTTTTTTATTTTTTTAATTTTTTTGCTTATACTCTAATGCGCATGTGCAATGATCGATTTTATTTGAAAATGGATACCGGAAGAATAAGCAAAGGAAAGATGTTTATTCTATTCTATTTAATATCTGGCACCTTTTTGCGAAGAATGACGTCAGTCATTTGGAAGAGGCACGAGACTGTGCATGTGTGGGTGTGCGTGGGAGAGAGAGAGAGAGAGAGAGAGAGACAGAGAGAGGGAGAGAGGGTGAGAGGGAGAGAAAGGGGAAAATTCATTGATAAAAGTAACGGTTACTATGGAAGCTGAAAATGGATCTTTCATTTTTCAATTAATCAAATTGTATTCACAATTGTATGGCCCTTTCGGTCTTGTAGGCGGTCTTAATAGCCCCATTTCTTCTTTAAAATAATAATAAAAAGTTCTCTTTGATATGCCCCCCCCCCCGGGGCACTTACTACTGAACGACTGCTCTGTCCCAGTTTCACTTCTCCCCTCTCAAAAGTGTTGAAGGCTTCCAAAGGAGAGAGGTGTTCAATACGGTCAGAGTTCAACATGGCCGTAGGTATGCCAGATGATGACGTTATGCAGCCTTCGGATCCCCCCTTCTGGATTTTCTGTCGGCCTGACCCTCTGCCTCAAGAACTCTCCTTCCCTTACCCCTCCCTTCCCGCCCCCTACAAAACTACTCATTGCTTAGGAAAACATGTCTACTCTTCCTGTTTCTGTGTGTCAAAATGTTACTTGATTTTAGTCTGTTAGTGGGTTCCCGCTTTGTCATCAACAGAAGACGTTGCCACTCCGTCCAAGCTCTCGTGATCCCGTTTACCAGTCTCTTCGTTATCTATTCCGTATCATATTTTCCTTTTTTTTGAATGTTACGTCGAGTTGGTATTTTCTTTTGTCAAGTCCTGGTCTAGTTGTTTTTTTTTTTCGTATTTCAATGCAAAATGTCTCACTCATTAGGCATCGCTGATTGTAGTCGGTTGTCTCTCATTCTGTTGATATGGTGTCCTCATCGTCTGACTGGCTTTTGGACTTCCAATATTTCATGGGACTGATAACAGATGATTAGCCGTTTAGACGTCGGCCAGTAAAGGGGATACCTTATTGCCAAAATAATTTCAAAATATGAAATGTTTGAAGTTAAAAAAATGTTGATGATACAAACTTACTAATTTACCTCTTTTTTTTCTTGTTTTCTCTTAATTTTCTGAGATTGATATTGATTATTTCTTGGGTAATCGTCATCAGGCAATGTCAACCGGACGATTTTCAAATCTGTTACAGATATCAAGAGAGAAAATCGCCGTGGAAAACGATTCCGAAATAGAGATCTAACCGACAAAATATTCTTGGAATGGGATTGTTGCAGCGACTGGCTGAAGTCGATTAAAGTGAGGGATAAAAAGGAAGAAGGGGTAACTATGAGGGGTTGGAAAAAACAAAACAAAACTGGACAACAATCATTGTAGATCATATATATTTTCACCATACCGATATGACATATTCTATAATTGCACAATTGTATAATCTTCAAATAAGGTAAGTTTATGAGATCAGGAACCGGTTCTCTATGATAGTAACTTACAGAAAAGTTGACGTAATTCATAAGTTTCATCAATTTTATAATTAACTATGGGTTGGGGTATTGTTAATCAATAATTGATTCGGTATAGCATCGGGACTCCAAAAGTGTAATAAATAAAGGATCACTCATACAGAATTTAGTGGAAGCAACCGGTAACTGTCAACTTTAATTATAAGAATTAAGATTTGGTTTAGCCGTTTTATTCTAATACTATTTAAACTAGCCTAAAGGGCTGGAATTTCAATATGTTGCAGCTTAGACGTAGATCTTTCCAAGATGTACGACGATATCAGATGGTTTAGGCGTACACAAATAATCAAATGAACAAATGAAATTGAACATTAGTTTATATTCAACATACAGTTTATCTAGATTTTTAGCAGTTTATCAATTTGGCTTTCTCGTTAGTTGTCTCCGGAACTTCACACACCAAATGATAGATTCACAAGGCGTGATGTCTTTCATTTTGAATTGTGAGCAAGTTAGAGTAATGTATAAAATCAATCTGAGCCTTCTTTCCACAGAGAAGAATATTTCCATCAGTAGTTATATTTCTTTTTGGAACATAGAAAGTGTAAGAGTTCTCATCAGAGCTACAATAAGTTTGGTATACTTTGATGAACTTTTGAATTAAATATGTAGTTTCACCATGACTGACTACTTGAGAAATGAAGGCTTGTATCATCTTTTATGGAGTAGAAGCACAACACTCCTACGATTTGGCATGTCAAACAAGAGTTCCATTGACCAATGCATGCCTTTCTTCGGGATCCCCCGACCATTTGACCATCCGTTTCTCCTTTCATTAAAGTAGAGATTGAAATATATAATGGGCTCAATTCATCACTGATATCAGTTCTTACACTTGGAGATCCGCTGAACGGAAAGCGTGGAAAAGCAGGGACGTAATTAGAGGCCCACGGTTCCTTTTGCACCATTGACAGGCATTGAGAATGGAATCACTTTCAGCATCTAAAGAAGAATCATCATCGTCGACGAACTGTTCACTGTCTGACAAATACCCGGAGTCATTTTAGATATTCCCACTCATTACAGATCTGTAAAATTTCATTGACAAAAAATTCAACTGAACGGAAATCTAGACTTTCTACAAACGTCAATGAACAAAAAGAAAAAGAAAAACGACAACAACAACAACAAAAAAAAACGGTACCATAAAACGCTCACAGGTGCAACGTATTACCGTGTAGTTGCTGACTATGAAGCAATCCATCGAACCCCTGAACCCCCATAAAAACCAAACAACGTGGATGAATATTTTCGTTCCTCTCCCAGAACGTTGGGACGTGAGGATTTTACATTTGGTGTCTTATTTTTGTGTGGAAAACAAAAGAAAAAAAAGCTTCTGGGTGAGATTTCCTGGCATAATTCCCATACATTCGACATATTCTGGAGAGAATAAAAGGTATTATCCGTTAATGGGTTAAAATCGTCAGAAAAATATAAATAAATAAAACGTAAAATAGATAATGCTACGAACATTTCATGTGAACAGTCATATAAACGGATAAATCGATAAAAAAGAATGAGTGAAAATGGTTTCTGGGGATTTGTAGTTAATACCAAAATCTACTCTAGAAGAATCTGATAGCTGCGGTGTATCGTCAAATTCTTTATTGAATGAGAAGGTGAACTTTTTGACCCCGTTCAGATGCACATCAAACTTTGGTCGGTGGACACGCCAGAGAGATCTCTCTGTGTATCCTGAAGCAAAACTGTAGCCAATCCCGAGGGGAAATGGCAAACGGAGAACCGATCAGTGCTAGACTGCTCGCCTCTGGTGCAGTGGGCAGAGGTTCGATCCATCACCGTGTCACACCAAATACTTTTAAAATGCTATTCAATACCTCTCCACTAGGCACTCAGCACAAGGACTAAGATTGGCTGAGGTGTTACTGCTAAATCATGTTGGTTACGCTCAAGGATACGCCAAGTATCGTCAAACCTGGCCAATACCCGTACGTGACCATTAGCGTCGTGAGTTGAACGAGATTTTGTCAGTTTTAGCCAGCCGGAAGTGGTTCTTCCTAATAATTTATCGTGTGCACCCAACCCCATGACATCTGAGATGAAGGTATAAGCAGAGAACGATCACGGACGGTGAGCTAAGTCGCGGCAGTACCTAGACGGATGTTCAATCGGGTATACCGGGTGCTGTAAACAGTTAAAGGTTATTGTGGAAAGTCTCATGCGGTGATTCTATAAATCTAATTTGGATGGAACCGATCTCTACAATACGCTCAATAACTTAATACAAAGGCTCCACTTACTCTAACCCCACAGAATCCTATGACCAGCCTGGCTCGGAGCGACAAGGAATGAATGAATTATCATATGCCTTTCACTTTCTCGTATAAATTTCTTCTTCATGCTCGGTTTTGTTCTCATTATAGTAGATGAAACCCTTTCTCTGTCTATTTACCTCTATATATTTCTCACTCTCTCCCTTTGTTCATTCAATTTGTCTCAATTATCCTTCCACAATCTCCACTTTCGCAGTCATACTCTTTCTTTCTGCAATCCATCACTCTTTCTCTCTCACACACACACACATACGCAAAATTTCCTCCTGCAAGTGTTTTCTCTCGCTTTCTCTCTTCCACACTCAAATTCATTCTTTCATACCCCTCTTATCTCTTTCTATCACTCGTCGCCTCACACTAACTCGCGTCACAATTTCATAATTTCCCCCTCTCATAAAACCGCTTTTCTATCTCTCTTAGATAGTTTTGTCTCCTTCCCTCTTCCTATTGTTCTCATCTCCCTAGCAACACTCACTTTATCTCCTGCGTTCTCTGGTCAACCCTGAAAAAGTATGTTTATCGTCAATCAGTCCCTTATAGCCACGTAAGCTGTAATGGTTTTATCCTTGGCCAGCATTCACTCGACTAAATGTGTTCAGATGGTGTGAAATTAAAGTTCGTCTCCTAATCTACGCTTGACAAACACACTTTGTCGTTTATTTACACTTGAAGTTTTCCTTTTTCTCTGCATCTAGATGGCGACCATTTTGTTTCGTTAACACTGGACATTGTACAAATGTTTCGTGCATTAACAGCTTGTTTGTTTGAGAATTTCGTATCGAACAACCGTAGTCGTTAAAGATGTTGAAAGGATTCATCTTTTTACATACGAGCTCATGTTTGTATGCTTGTTTATGTGCTTGTTTGTGTGTTCCAGAACTCTTGGCCATACCGTTTTGCCTACAGACAATTGGAATTAGTACTCAACGAGACTCTTTTCGAAAAATATTTTTTCACTTTAATTTTGGAAAGAACAAGCTTTTATTTTATTTTTTTTTTACCTCTTTGGTCGTTATTTTCACGGGTTTATTAATTACAACTAGATTCTCCTGAATTTAGATATTTCTAGATGATTTTGTTTACACTATTTCAGATGCTTTTCAGGAAAAATAACATCTATTTTCCCCAGAATCTAAATATTTTTAGATGCTTTTCCCACCCTATTTGGATATTTTCTTGGGGGAAACATCGGTGATGTCATAGATATGATTTATTCTGATCATATTGAATAATTCTATGGAGTTTTAGAACATGCCTTCAAATTTTGACGTTACGGTTGATCAATTATTGACTGTGGAGGCGAGTTTTTTCAAACGTTTATTTGTGCATGAAATTATAGCATTGTATGTATCATCGTTCTCTACTTATACCTTTATGGTGTGACAGGGTCAAGGAACAAACGGACAGTAGTTACTCTGACCCATTTCAAGTTTTCCATGCCTATTGAAGCCTCGTCCTGCTAATGGTACCTGGTTACTCATGTGAAAACCGACCAGATTTGACGTTGCTTAACTTCGACGATTTTACAAGAACTGATGTATCCAACGTGCTTTAGCCATGAGCCTTTATTCTCTGGGAGAAGGTTATCCTAGCGCTGAGTGCTTAGTGGAGAGGAATTGAGTACCATTTTCTTTGGTTTGACTCAGCAGTTGGTGTAACCACGGTTTAACAGACTAGAGGTGAACTACTACTCGGCCAAAGGTGATAGGCATGAAACTATAACAATGCATCTGTACGTATAAGTTTTCTGTTATTTGGCTATTTGAGCTTGCATGGTGGCTGAATCGTTAACAACTTGGCCACCGTTCTGAAGAATACGCAATTTTCGTAACCCAACATCTGATACATCTTTTTGTGTTTATCTATCTATCAGTGAACAATCTGGATTACTTATGATATCAACGCCTCTGTTTTTCATTACTAATATCCCCAGGTTCCTATGAACGTACATTCTTCGATTCTTTCTACAAGTGTCTTGTAGCGACACCTGATCGAATGATGACAGACACTTAATAACGAATGCAGATAATTAAACATCGTGAAACACGGTATGTTCAATATCACATGGAGATATGCCAAGTGAACACAATGCACTAGAGAAAAAATAAGAGTCAGAGATTCCAAAGAATCCATCAGAAAGCTCAAATGGTGACAGACTGGTCATGTTGCAAGAATATCAGTCAACTGCTTGACGTGACGACTCAAAACGTAGATCTGAAGAGATCATATGCAAAACTGTGTCCAGCAAAAAATAAGATCGAATAAGAATTGTCAAATTCCGAAAGTATGATAGAGAGGACTGGGATAATATTGGGGAAAGTTCATGTCCAACGACGGACGCTAAAATACTACTGTTGATGAATCATCAGTGGACATGTTACGTTAACAGCTTCTTTTCTCCAGTAAGAATGAAAAAGGTTAGCAAGGTATGCATGATATATATATATATATATATATATATATATATATATATATATATATATATATATATATATATATATCACGCAACCAATGCATTTTAGTGCACACAAGCAAGCTCTGTGATAAAACGAGTTGGTACATTGAACAAAAGAGAAAGGAATTATTTGTTTCAGCGGGAATTAGTTATGGGAGTCGATCAGCCAATGACAGTTCCCCATACAAAGTCTAGCCAATAAGCGTTCAGTTCAAGTGGCTCTCTTTTCTTATATGTTGACTTCAAAGGAAGACGCTGTGATGACTGGGCGACAGAGGAGATAAATTTGGATAGTAGTTGCTATTAGACAAAGACACTGAGAGCGGCTAGACGGCTGGTGAAGGTGAAAGAAGAACTACATGAAGTAGCTTGCGAGTTACTCTCTGTATGGAAGACTGACCGATCAACTATGGATGATAAGTTGAGCTAACTCAACTTTATTGTGGAAATTCTCCTTTCGTCGCCTCTGTTTTCATGTATGATTTGAACTCATCATTCCCTTTTGTCCTTTCTGCATACTGTTTCTGCCTTTGCTTTTAGGAAGCTGTTTCTGTGACTTCAAAGAACTGTTTAATTCCCGATAGCTTTTCCTCGAATTTCAGTATGTTCGAAATGTATAACATCAGAGGTAATAGATGTCCAGTCATGACTACATACATGTATATGTGTGTGTAAACACGGTTGTAATATTGACTATAATTATGTGAATTCGAATGCAAGCGGTGATAAATCATCACTCACGTTTAATTTGTGGAGCTTCTCGATTCACTGATCTCGACAAACGGGAAAAACGTATACGTAGGTTCGTATAAACAATGCTAAAGTACATCAACCGCTCGCAGCAAATAATGACCCTGGTGTCAGGCATCGAATGCAAGCATTAATTTTTAACCTTTCAAGGCACCCGCTCGAGGCTGGAACATTGCAGACGGCACCCCAGTAATAAGTTCCATTACCGTTTGCCTTTGTCATCTGCCTGTATTCTCGTGTTCCACAATACCATCATAATTATTATCAGCCGCAGCAGCCATGACGAGTCCACAGCTGGACAAAGGCCTTTCCCATTTTCCTCAATAACGACTGTGATTTGCACCAAAGTTTGCTTTGTCCTGTCAGCAAACTTTTCAGTCTCATCCCCCCATCTTGTGTCTGGTCTTCGTTTACTGTCCCATGGGCACTAATCAGTTATTCTTTTATACTATCTTTTATACTCATTTCTTTTTAAGTGTCCAGCCAACCTCCATTTTTACTTAATTATCTGTACGATATACTTAATTCTAGTCTGCCTTTGGATCCTATTTTGTCTCTTGGGGCTATTGATGGCATCGCTCTCTCCATTGTTCTCGTTGCCATTCCAAGTTGGTTCTCACTTCGACTTGTTTATTTACCTGTTTTCTGCATCTGTTGGTCATAGCTGGTACTTTGCATCCATTGTATACCTCACAATTGAAGCACATTGCGTAAAGTATCCAATGAATGCATAATACCAGCTATAACTTACGGATACAAAAGATGGAAACCAAGCAGCACCAACATCAAATCAATAGTTTCTGTTACGTTTCAGAATTTTACAGCATATTTTCTTTGCTTTGCATTTTCCATATTTCCTGAGATTGAATCAGCTTTGAAACATCGATATCCAACCTGAAAAGGAAATATGTTCCTCTACCCAGCACCCCTTTTGCATTAGACTTCGTACATCCCCAACTTTTGCTCATTGTATATTATCTTTGTAAACAGGTGGTTTTTGGGGGTGGATTAGGAATTATTGTCTGTCTTGTAGGCCAAAGCGAATAAAATAAGAACAAAGCTTGGCTGCACCAGGGTCAAACTCCATGGATTCGTTAAAATCCATACGGCAAACAAAATAGATTTCATTCTTCCATAAAATATTATTTTAAAAGTTTGCGTACCATTTTGACTCCTTCATTAGTAGTTCCTGTAATGAAAACAAGTCGATCTGAGTTGTGAGAGTGAATTAGTCATCGGTTTTTGCGTTTGCAACTCTTAGTCGTGTCGTTATGACGTTGCTGGTTCTTGGTGAGGCCATTGTTTATGTTGTGACAAACAAAAATACAGAAAAAAAATCAATGGTTGGAGTTAGACAACAATGATCATACAAGCTTGTTTTGATTTTGCAAAAATATCATCTAAATGTTATTTCACTATAAGAGTAAATACCTTCCAAGTGCTATCAATCAATGGGAACTATGCAAGTATTTTAGGGGACGAAATTTTGTTTAATTACGGTTCAAATTTTGTGTCTGTTGATACAAGAGCAGGAATGCGTAGTGCCAAAGGTTTTTGTCGAGCAAAAACTTATTTATTTGAAGCTGCTACAAAAATGAGAGTTTTGCCCAATTTTTCCTGAACTGCGATCTATCATTCGCTTGGCAACTTTGCGATAGAGCAAGCTCAACTTTCGAAAACAGGAAAACCCCACTGGTCTTAAAAAGAAGTGTCTACAAGCATCACTTATGGAGCTGATGCATGGGACATGATCGAAAGATTGACCCTCAAACTGGAAACCATGGACGTGCACAGCAGAGAGTCATGCTAAACATCACATGGGGAGATCTCAGGACAGCACAGTATATTTGAGAAAAGAGCATGAGTTAGGGATATCGTAGAGATCACTGCAAAATTCAAATGCCAATGGTTTGGTCATGTTACAAAACTCTCGGATGATCGCTGGACATCCTGACTCTCAACATGGATTCCTGGAGATGTCAAATTTTGGCCTGCAGAAAGGAAGATAGCCTGACGAGTTGTACATTTTAGAAAGCATTGGCTCTGCCACACCTATGATAGAGAGGTCAACGATGGACTAAAAGACTGATGATTATGATTATGATGGTGATCCACTGACAGATAAGGGATATATTCAATGTTGAGTCGCATTAAATGGGGCCCCAGGTTGGATTTGGTCCAAAAAGATCACTAAATAGGGGAAACCTAGCCAAAGTGAATTGGCGCCCATGAAAGAACGAATTCAAATCTCTGGGTTTACGACAGGAAATTATTTCTGTTCGAATTACTTTGGAATCACTTTGTCCTACAATACACCAAATTATTTTTCATGCTTCAAGAGATCTTCAGTTTGGCAAGGTCACATGATTGTGGAGGAGTAGATGATGGAATATTATCAGAAAAACTGCAGATGGATTTTCATGTTGCGAAAGCAATTATAGACGACTATTTTGCCTTAATCCATTCTTGTATGGAATAGAAAATTGCACGATGTAGGCCACACACACACAAACACACACACACACACACACACACACACATATATATATATATATATGTATATTGAACTTGGGTATTATTATTTATCAGTTTTTATTATTTTCAACAGAATGTGTTCGTCAAAAATGTCGGGATTATTTATCGATGGATTGGCACCAAAGAGTCTGAAGCTATTGTATTAAGTAATTTATTTTTGA
Organism: Thysanoteuthis rhombus; assembly: GCA_963457665.1. Taxonomy (NCBI): domain Eukaryota; kingdom Metazoa; phylum Mollusca; class Cephalopoda; order Oegopsida; family Thysanoteuthidae; genus Thysanoteuthis; species Thysanoteuthis major. Next base: position 39,240,012 of record OY735215.1, read on the forward strand.
TGATTCAAGTACCCTAATTCCAGTTTCTTCAAAGTCTCAGCTCAATTCAAGCTGTAGTAATGTGTGATCAGACATGAAGTCTTAAGACTTTCCATGATTTTTATTGTTATGTCATGAAAGGAAGATTAATCAACCAATAAGATCATTTCATTTGAGCGTAAACTAACAAACAGGAAACATTGCTTGAAAGCTCATTATTATTTTCATAACAGCACGTGTTTCATCTCATTTACAGCTCATAACACGAAAAAAACAAACAAACAATTACATTAATTACATTGACAGATATTGGGAAATTATTGACTGAAATGATATACATTTTTGTTAAAAAGATTTTTCTTTTTATATTCAGTGTTCGAAGTACTGTAAAGCTTTCTAGATTCAACCTCTCTTCCCCCCCCTCTCTCTCTCTCTCTCTCTCTCTCTCTCTCTCTATATATATATATATATATATATATATATATATATATATAAATATATATATGGCTATTTAAGATAGACATATTTCTGGCAGCGTCAAACCAAAGATTGCCTTTGAATTTTCTGACGATAAAATAATTAGGACATTGAATGAGAATTGCTCATTTGAGTATCTCGTAATATTAAAAGTCCACATTATTAAGTAGCCGAAGAGGTGAAAAAATAATGACAGAATACATTTGGAAATTCAGTGAGATTTTACACAAAATTAATGACCATTCACGAAGCCCCTACACGCGATAGATGGTACGAACACGCTTTACATTGAGAGAAGAGGGGGAAAGAGACTAATTGGCACAATAGACTGATTCAACTCAGCAATAAAACAACTTATGAAGTACATAAAACGTGACATAAAAATATCAACGGCAGCTACAGAATACCAAACAGGAAAAAAAAATGAGAAAGGAGAAAACACAGAAGTATCCAACGAAGCATCGGTCACTATGGCCCAGTGCTCAGTTCCAGTTTGGTGGGCAGTGGTTCAAACCAACGGCGAGACATTCTGAAGACATTAGAAATAGTTCTCCATGCCACTCCACTGAGCACCATCTTCCTGAGGCTAAGGGGTTACGATCAAATCCCGTTGGATACACCGTTTCTCATAAAATCACCGAAGTTGAGCAACGTCAAGCCTGGTCAGAACCAAGATGAGGAATCTAGTTACTGTGAGCAAATCGAAGCTTCGACAGGCCTGGGAAGCCGGTGGTCGGTATTACTAACGGTTCTCTGTGTTTCCCTAATCCTTCAACACCCCCGATAAACAGAGAACGATGATACATATATGGTCAATCTATAAATTAATGAGAATGTTTAAAAATATCTACTATCAGCGTTATATCCTTAAAAATAGTTCCATGCACCGATGAAGACGTTATTCCTCTTTCTGGAAACATTCCATAAAGAATTGAAAACAGTTTCTGTTGGTTCATCATGACCTGTTGGGTGTTTTCAAATGTCCTTAAATGGCGACCACGAATTTAGGTTTTGATTGGAAAACGAATGGCCCAGACTTCCTCAAATACGTCATGACAAACGACGAAGCATTGACTTTTGAGTACGACCTGGAAACAAAACATGATGAGTGACACAAAAATAAAATAAAATTAGTAAAATGAGAGCGGATCCAAGATAAAATCGATGCTCCGATGTTTTTTTCATAATGAATGTATGCCTAAAAGACTGAGACAATCGACCAAGTTCACTACAGTGAGAATTTTGAACGACTCAGAATAGGATCACTTGTGTCTGGCCTGATATCGCTGACTCTTGAATGTTCCATCACGAACCAAACCTCACTCTCTGTTGGTGAGTCTTTGCCCCCAAAGGACTATTCATGCACCACCACATCACCTTTAATTGTGTCAATGTGTCTATTTCTTGTTGCCCCCCAAAAACAAAACAAATCTAAATCCGTGGACATGATTTCGGAACTGTTGAGAACATTTAACAAGTCGTGACGAACCAACTGAAGGCAGTGTCAATTGGAAGCTTCCACGACTCTTTCCAGGAAGGTAAACAATGGTTTCCTTGGTGTGTGGCTTCCCAACCAAACTATTTTGAAGCTGATGAAGTTCATTTGTAATCAAGTTGATGATAAATAAGTCGACACGATCAGTCTCGTTACATTCTTGACGAACCTTATACATACATACCCCAAAAAGCATGAAATCATCAATATCTTTGAAACTGGTTGAAACATATATGCAATGATGCTAGAAAAATGGGAATCTGGAAAAGAATTAGAACAGGTAGGTGTCCCCATCTTCGTTGTTATTGACACAGTGTTTCGGACACGGTACCCTCCAGTCTTTTTCAGGTGTCCCTTGTACAAAAGTAAATAAGCTACAATACTGAGAATAGTCATGGAGTAGTGTGGAAACTTGCTGTCAGTTGATCCCCATTGAAAATTGAGCATAAATTGAACAGTGGTAAAGAACTTATATTTGTATGTATATGATGGACCAATTTTACGTTTAATGAATGTAAAAAGCATCTGATACATTTCAAAGAGTTGATTTTGATATTCTTATATGGCTTAAAATTGATATATTTGAACGAAAAATTGAAAATAGTTATAATAAAATGACGAAACGAAGAAGCTGGAAAGTCACGTACAAATTGGCTATCTTTTGTTTAAATTCTTATAATTTTGAAGATGAACAAGTAGGTTAAAAGAATCGTTTTGAAAATATCAGATACTTTTTCACCCACGGTATCTATTTCTCCGAATATATCTGCAACTGAGGTTGATGATAATATTCTTCCTATTAATGTGACAGAAATTCAATTGAAAGTTGTTTTGCAGTGTTTATTTTCCCGATATTTTCTTCGCGCATGTCCAAATTTGCTTGCTTAAAAATTCGACTAAACTGATTGAGCAAACAAATCAATAATGATTTTAATGATAAAATTGGCGACAGAATTGGAAATCAGGATGGAAAAAAACAAGTTACATGGTCTTTAGAGTACAGCCATCGGTCCTGGACAGAATTTCAATTCATTGAACTAATTTAACAAATTAATATTTTGAATATTGATCTAATTCTTCATTCAAAAATATTCACCACTTGTGTACTTCTTCTATCTTAAAATCGAAAATTTTTCCAAGTCCACAAAATTTTGCAAAATTGTTTTTTTTAATTGATATATCTATATTTTTTGATAAATTAATTCAAATTGAATATTTCAGCAATGAATACAGTTAATTAGGTACTGTCAGTCCTTATGAATAATTATAATACTCTTTTGATTACATGAAGCGATTGTCTGCATGGAAACGCGTGAAAAGTCTATGGCCCGAGTTGGGCAGGATGAGTAGGTTGGTTTGCTTCAGTATGTCCTGTGTGCTCATGTGTGCCCACATTCACATATCTTCATACCGGAACGTGTCTTAACACGTATGTACACATTCAGAAATATGTACGTCAGTGTATAAATAAAGAGATTAATTAAGATTTGAAAACCTTTGTATATAGCACTGAGCCGATGAAATACTTGAGAACATTTGAATAACATAACTTTGAATACTGTTGATGGTTGTATACGTGTAGACTCATGAATCATTTTGAATGCATAATATTCAAGCCTGGCAGGTCTGTCTTTTGCAATGCATCTTACTATTTCAATGTCTTTCACCCTCGAATCTTCATTACAAATTTTATTTACCCGAGACTAAACGATCTTTTGCTTTTTATCATGTCCATTTATTCTCTTCTGTGTTTGAATTTATTCATAATTCAATTTGTACCATGGAAAAAAACATAAATTGAATAATTTTTTGAGTGTTTTTTTTTCCACGTAAAAATTGAAAGCATGAATTAACAAATTTGCAAGTGTTTTTTTCATACAAAACCCAAAGTGTAAATCAACTAATTTCTCGAGTGTTCTTTTCATGTAAAACTTGAAAGCATGAATTAACAAAATTTCGAGTCTTTTTTTTTAAATGTAAAACTCGAAAACATAAATTAAATGATTTCTTGAGTGTTTTTTTTCAAGTGAAACTTGAAAGTATAAAATAACTAATTTCTTGAGTGCTTTTTCAAGTAGCACTTAAAAGTATGAATCAATTAATTTTTAAGTGTTTTTTCCATGTAAAACATGGAAAACACTTGAGAAATTTGATTAAATCATGCTTTTTGCTGATCATGCAAAATTGAACACCGTAAAAATATGTAATAAAAACTAAGAGTAACAATAAAATTAACACAGTAAATCAATTACAATTCATTTAATTTACATAGAATTAGCTAATAACAGTCTTGTGGCTCAGAATTAGGCCATTTTGAACTTACGTTTTCTCATTGTCTATGTTTAGCACAAAATTATTTCTCAAGTATAGAAAAATATAAATATCTGAGTTAATTAAGTCATACAACCCCCATTCACCTGTCTAGATTCTCCAGCACCCCCCCCCCCAAAAACATCAAAAGAGAAAAAAACAAAAACAAACAAAACAAAAATATTCATTCACCCTGGGGTGAATCAGTCACCAGTTTAGGGAGCACTGTTAATTTTCTTAGGTATGAATTCATTTTCTTTTATTTTGCCTATTTGCTTTCTGTTTTAACGTCCTGTCCACTCGTTAGAAAAATGCTCTTTCGAGCTCTCTTCGGCATAACTTTTCTCAATAATGCATTGAATATCGAATACCTCAGACAAAGCACAGGAAAGGCGTTAAAACATCGGTAATAAACAAATCCTTGAAATGAATTAAACCGGGAAAACATTTTTTTCTGTAGTTGGGCAAAATATCTTGTATCTTGCAAGAGTTGAGAAGGTCATATCACTGGTAACCATGATAGTTGGTTGGAAAATCGTGCAAAATGTTCGGGGATTATATGAAATGTACGCACAAAACCCTTCAAAGGATATTCTCCAAGCAAAATTATATTTGACGGTCAAGTTAGAGGCCGTGGATATTGAAAAAGGAAAAATCACGATAAAATCATCATCTATCACAAACTTCATGAGAATCAATGAATTATGAAATTTGAAATGATGTTTTTGAATTTCAGTGTTCTACACATTCAATCAAAAGATATCAAAATTCTGAAAATTGAAAACCTTCAAAATTCACAAACGTAGTGTCCATGTATTGACATATAAGTACTGGCTGTTTGGGCCATTTATAGCATGCCGTTTGTTAAACCGTCAGTATCCAGCTAGCGTTTTTTGAAAATTTATTTTTGATTGGTTGAAACTAGTTCAGCTAGATCCAATCAAATTCCATCTCTTCTATAAGAATCAATTCAAATTATGTTCAAGAGTTCAAGGACTGACAAAAAGATCCAATTACATTGTATTCAAAGACTGGTGCCATCTCTTGTACAGTGATTCTTGAACTGATTCACCTAAGGGTGCATGAAATTATTTTGGGTGCAAGGGAGGGAGTGAATGAAACTAGAAAGAAAAATCAAGGGTAAATGTAACATGAAGGGCAAATGACTTGATTTACTCAGATACTTACATTTTTTTCTTTACCTAAAGGCATTTTTACATACAAAAAAAAAAAAAACAAACGAAAAAAAAAAAACGAAATTCACGTCAGTGAGTTGGTTCGTTAATGCCGTTTGATTTTGAGAAGGAAATTGACTCTCTGTTTAAGAGGCCGGTCACAGAAGAATAAGACTGTCTCAGTCACTGATGATTAGAGAACCTATAGGTAAATGTAGATGTGTACTACTTAAAATGTTTTTAGTATACATACGCAGTAGAAAACATCCGTGAGAATATAATCTGACATGTTCACTAACTTCACTAGTCGTAAACTAGATATATTCTAATAATCTTTCTGTGATGATTTTTGTGACTTTTTTGAATATATATATATATATATATATATATATATATATATATATATATATATATATATATATATATATATATATATGTGTGTGTGTGTGTGTGTGTGTGTGTGTGTGTGTGTAGAGTAGAAAGTTGCAACACATTCAAATCTGGTTCGCCTGAAGAAGCCCAGAAAGGACAGAAAAATGAAGATGTTTGTGTAGCGATTCCACATTGTACTATATTTCATGCTCTACTCTAAACCAAATTTTGGAGTTCAAAGTTGAATGTATAGAGCACTCTATGGAATAAATCCATCACATACCAACATTGCTTTATATCATATTATATTATGCTATATTACAAGCCTGATTCGTGCTATATATATATATATATATATATATATGTATATATATATATATATATATATATATATATATATATATATATATATAATTATTGTGTCATCCACGGACAGCTATTTCGATGTATTACATCTCTTCGGAGTGGCTATAGACTTTTCATTATCCCATCCAGTACTGCGAAACAGAATTGAAACCTTCACTTCAGACCCGGGGGCCGATATCCTACCTCTAGACTACGGAACTGGACGGTCAGTAAGGCTGAATTTAAGCGATATATCTATTTACACAGAAATTCCTCATCCACCAGAGTGCTCTATTCCTATGGAAGAGCATTACATAAGCTTACGATGGATGAGTTACCTCACTTGAAGAGTACTCAATCCTGAATAGAGGACCATCAATATATATATATATATATATATATATATATATATATATATATATATATATATATATATATATATATATATGTATGTATATATGTATATATATATATATATATATATATATATATATATATATATATATATATATGTGTATGTTAAAAACTGTCAAACAAAAGTATCAACATTGGTTTATCGTAGTTTTCAAGTTCGAGTTGGCTATGTGTGTATCGTGTTCATAAGACGCACCTATAGACCCAGAGCTCTGAAAATTTCAACATTTACTCCTTATATTAACAGAAAACCATTTTTATCCCCCCTAAAAGGGTTTTTTTTAATGTGTTGAGGGGTCCAGTTTGCGATGCAATTTATGCTAAATTGATTATTGTTCTGCCAACTAATTTTTTTTTCGAAAATCCAAATTTCTTAGTGATTACCGTCTAACAAAAGACAAGATAAAGTAACATTTATTGATCACCCCCTTCTTTCGGGGTTTTAACTGATCACTCCCAACACGGCATGTAGCCAAAAAAAAAAGTTCGTCTCGTGACGGTTTCTACTGATTGACAAACCAGACCAAAGTATGATCACGAAATATGAATAAAATAAATATAAATTGAGACCTGGGTTAATTAATGCCTTTTGTTCATGATACCAAAATGAATTATGTATAAATTATTCACTAAAGAGAATAAGATAGAAAAAAAAATGCCAAAAGCACGAGGAAATTTATCCCACGTGCAAATGGGATTTTGCTATAAAGACCTGACGTTGTATGACACTAGAGCAGTTTGAGCAAGACTGCTCTTAAACAGTGGCGGCACAATGTCCGATTGTTCCCCAACCCCTGCATTGGAAAAAAAAAAAGATTATCACAAACTGACAAGCAAAATAGTCACTAAAACTATTAACATAGGTTTCTTCTGTTTCAAAGTTGATCCAGCTGGATTGCTATGTGTGTATATATCATACGTACAAGCTGCACTGCACCCATGGAGCTAAAGGGCTGATCATTGAACATTTACTCATTATTATATCTAGAAAAAAAACGATCGTTTTCTTTTTAAGGATTCTCTTAGAATTAGGTTTTTAGTGGGAGTTCATTTTTTGATGTACGTTAATACTAAACTGATTCCTTAGTTTGTGTCCTGCAGAATTCATGTTCGTTTTTTTAGACGAATTAGACTTTTTTTTAGGAACCACTGCCAACGCAAAAGCAGAAATTTATTCATTTATCACCACTTTTTCCAATTTTTTAATTGATCACTAAATGACGTTGGTTTCATGACAGTTTCTATTGAGTGACTAACCAAATTTAAAAAAAATATTTTTTCAACATTATCTTTTTAAAGATTATTTTACAGATTTTCCAGTGCTCACCAGATATATTGCGCCCCCAGATCTCCAGCCCCTCTGCAGTTGTGGGGTCTGTCGGTTCATGCAACGCCTCTGTCTGGTAACATTAAAATTATTCGGAAAATAATTGGAACTATTGTCAGGTATTAAAAGTCTGAATGTCTTTATCGATTAATTGTCTTGTTTTCCACTTGCAATCGATAAAAAACATTCTTCTGCTAAGATTTTATTGTCATTTAATTCACGTTGCGAGCAATATTTGTAAAGTCGTTCATTTAACCCACAAATATGGAACTCCATCGGACACGCAGCCACACATACATGCACCCGTACACACACGATACGTAACAATAAAATGCATTTAACTACGACCCCGATTACTAAAAAATGGTCATTGTACGAAGTTGACACTTGCTAGATATCCACAAGTCAGTCGGTCCACGAGGCAGAGCAGTGTCGAGTTCGAACTGCTTTTTTGTATAAGAAGTTCTCGAGAAATTAAATAAAAAATAAAAAAGGTAATATTTTCCTCAGTTTCAAAAAGTAAGCTCCCTTGACTTCGGCTGTTTAGAATTATCTCAATTAAGATATAAAATATCTAATTTAGCGACACTGAAGAGGAGTAAGGAAACACTTCCGAGCCGTAATTCTGGACGACGGACAGAAAATTAATTCCATGATGATTATAGTAGGCTTCTCTACACACCATAAAGTCCAACCTCTTCCAAAACTGGTACTTTTGGAACGGATATTACCATAGCTAGATAAACACTAATATACACTCATGTTTATCTATGTTATTATTGAAACATTAAAGCACACAGACTAATGAAAAGGGGTAGATACAATTGCATATATATATATATATATATATATATATATATATATATATATATATATATATATATATATATATATATACATATATATATATATATATATATATATATATATATATATAGTTGCATTTCTATAAAAGAGCCTGGTGATTTATAACTATATATATATATATATATATATATATATATATAGTTGCATTTCTATAAAAGAGCCTGGTGATTTATAACTATATATATATATATATATATATATATATATATATATATATATATATATATATACATATATATATATATATATATATATATATAAGAACTACAGTACTCTCGAATATGAAAAAACGGAGGACTTTATATGAAAAAAATAGAGTACTCTCGAATTCATGCATACACATTATATAATACTTTCACTGCCAAAGCTACTTTAACTGCTAAGCACCAATGGACGATATTCAACAAACGTCCTCCTTTTTTAAAATTTGTGCTTTATTTTCATTATATCTTCTGCAAAACTTCTGCGAGCAACACCTGATTTGCAGCAATATTAATCTATCTCTGAAGAAACACATAGTTCTGTTTTTTCCCTATACACATTTGAAAAAGAAAGTCATCGCTGGAATGGTTGAACTTACACAAAAATGCTCTAAATTCACGTACAATAAATATATTTATCATACTTAACAAAAAACAATGCACAATGATGACTCAGCAGTACCTTTTGATGCCAGCAGTCGTTTTTTGTTTGTTTTCTGTTACAGAGAGCGAATTCAAGATGAAAAAAAAGCCTTGATATATATTTCCCCTCATCTTCACAAATTTCTAGTTTAAGCTCATAATCCCAGTCGTCATGTTCCCAAAATGAAACGTTAATCTAATGGTGTGTGATCCAAATTAACTTTTATTTGTTTTGTAATTTCTCACAGAATGTGACTCAATGACAAACGACAGGAAGAGGTTAAGATGCAGGTCCCATGTTAACAATCGTATTTATAGCGAGACCATCTTGTGACCAAGGCATACAGTTTCCTTACACTAAAAGAGAAAACCCATCACTCACATTCTCTCTCAATCACCTAAACCACCGCATTTGTTCGATGGGACCTAAACCATTCCCTCAAGACAACGTATAAAAGTTGATATATATATATATATATATATATATATGAATGATGACGGCAAAAAAGTTTAAAATAAAGTTGAAATAAACAAAGGTTGAGGGATTAGTATGGGACCCTTCTATCTTGTTTATCAAGTGGTAGACAGTCTACAGTTTTGGGGGCATTAGGCACTATATTTTGGCACCTGTTAGCAGAAAAAAAGTTGGCATTTTCTCTGAGAATGGGAAACATGAATGAATAAAGGCCGAATGCAACACTCGTTGTAATAAGTAAGAGCCTTCTATTTTGACCAGGGCCTCTGCACTGTCACATAAATCCTACAATCGATGTGAATTAACACAGCGATAATGTGAAAACGCTGGTCGGTTAGCGTGAACTTCAGTTGGAAAGGTGAAACGACGTTCTACATCATCCGATCTGAAACGACTGGCTTTCATCATTTTTTTGAACTAATAGCCCGTGCCAGCGATCACTTGCACTTTGAAACTTATCCTGACACTAGTTCCTTCCATCGATTTACTCATTTTGGTTCAAGTCTTATGTAATGGTTAACAAAAGGTAACCAATTTTAGAGCGTAACAATATATAAACAATGGACTGTGAGATGCTACTGCTAGATATGTGAGATGACGAAATTGAAAGTCTAATACATCTTAGTGGAAGATCTCACTTTGTTCCTTTAAATACACTCCTAGGGTCTCCTTGAAGTCAAGGTTACTGTCAATGAAAGGGACTTTTAAAGGACAATCTGTAGCCATATAGACTAACCATATATTTTTTGAGATTTCATTAAGAATGAGAAGAGATAATAATTTCGGTATGCAGAGATAGCTGATAAAGTAGGCAATCGGATAAAATGCTTAAATTTAGGTTCTTGGGGTGTATCGTATTTATGACAGAAGAAAAAACAAACCATTAATTTCCAAAATCTTCATCAGTAACAAAGGGAGGTAAATACGCTGACATATCTGGTCATTACAATGACCACACATCGTTAGGCAATATAATACAGTTTTTTTGGCAACCACAAATTTTCAGACAACTTGTCTTGCTTCCTCCAAGCAATCAAATTCGAAACCCTGGTTGATCAGTTTGAATAAGCACCAGTATGCAAAACAAACTGATAATTGGGAGCTTCATCTCCATTTCATTTCTCAAATGATTCAGTCATTTGCTCCAGACGATCATCTGCCTTATGCAAAATCGTCTGCAGCTTACCAAATGAAAACATCAGATGAAATTTTGCAGAAGTGTATTTTCTTTTAGAAATTTCACCGAAAGAGTTTTCTTTTTTAACTGATCACTGTTGAGACCATTTCTGAGAAAGAAACATCTGGAGTATGGCACTTGATATCCATATCAGTTCTGATAATTTTATGACTATTTCGATATTTTGTCTACATATATCGGCCATCTAAGATGCGATATTGGATTACTTTGGTAGCTCCATCGCGATTCCAGGGAATTTTCAACATTGTTTTCTGATATGACCTTCCAACTATCCTGCAAAAATAGCTTGTTAGATTTAACTTTGATTTTTGAAGCTAACGCTCCGGGTTCGTAAATATTTCAAGAAGCATCGCCCTAGATATTAGAGGATTATTATTATGCTATTTTATTCACCATTAACTACTGACAAAAATCGGCTTCTTAGAATTAATCGTAAAGTTGATTATAGAATTTATACCAAAGTTCTTGGACTATCTCGAGTTGTGCATGGTTTGTTGTATTTTTCAACACATTGGCTTTTATCAAGGCCAGCACAGGGGTTTTATGCTCCCAAGGCAAGAGCAATAGTATTTTAACGATCAGGGTCCGCCATAAGGATTTTAACACCCTAGTTGGTCGCCAAGATTCGCTGAATGAACGTGCAGGCTTTAGTTTTCGTATCAACAAGAAGGGAAAGTTCAATGAAGCGTTTTCTATGATGTTTGAATGCCATTATTCTCTGATCTCATCACCCTGAGTAGAAGGTAATTTCCGGTAAGTAACATTATATCAAGAAACACTTATATATCAAGTTTCAAGTCAATTTGATGAGACAGCCGAGAAAATCGATTTATAAGTTTGAACGCTATTATTGCCAGATCACTTGCCTCAGAGTGTAATATTTTTTTTAAAGAAGCATCTTATCAAAGGGATACCTTTCTTTCGAGTGAATCTGACTGTAAACAGTTGATTTTAAATTTTGATCGGTTTAGAAACAAAAATTAAACGGCATTGTTGCCAGATCACGTGACCCTTGGTAGGAATTTTTTTTCCTGGATAAGAAGCATCTTATGAAGGGATACCTTTCTACTAAGTTTCAAGTAAATCTGATAAAACAGCCGAAAAACCATATTCAGAGTGACCGACGGACGGACATAGCATCTTACAAAGAGGCGGGGACGCCTATAAAAAACAAACAAATATGTTTCAGCTAAGTTATACGATGCTGTTCTGGTGAATTTTAATTGCCAATTGAGTATAGCTTTTGTAAGAAACTTCAATTTCTCGACAACTGCGTGACAACTTCTTTTTAATTAAGTGTTTGAGATAGACAATAGTAAATAATCAATTAACTGGATTAATGCAGCTTGACAATTGAATTAAATAGACAGTTTCAAAAACTTTGCAGAGCCAAAAAGTGTTTTAAGGTTGTAAAAATGCTTTTTTTTATGAAGCCAAACAACAAAATAGAATATTTTTCTCGGAAACTTTATATGGCGTTTTTCCACAATTCATATTTTCAATAAAATAAATCGGAAAAAACAAATCAATAAGAAAATAAATAAACAGAATCAAATCAATAAAAGAAACATAGAAAGAATAAAAGAAATGTAGGTCTGGTCAGTCACAAAATAGAAGCCGTCATGTTGCCAATGACCATTGACAGCGTGCAGTGTTAGGGGTGATCGAGCAAAAATTCGAAAAAAAAAAGCTGATCGATTAATGAGTCACTTTTCTCACTTTTTGTTGGAACCTGATAACTTGAAAGTTTAAATCCCCCCCCCCAAATACAACCGCCAAACAAAAAACAAACAAATAAGTGTGAATTGTGCCGGACGCATAGTGGGATTAAATTTAGCATAAACCTATATAGCAAATAGAACTAGCCTACTAAAAAGCTATTCTAGGGAAAGGATTTACAAACAAACAAAAGAAAATATTTTTTTGACATAATGAAGATTAATGTTTAAATTTCCATTTCTCTTGTTCCATTGGTGTGGTCCGTATGCATCACACATACCTACAGCCAGCTAAACTCGAGAACTCGACAGATCCACGTTGATAGTTTTATTGACAGTTTTTGTTGACGGTTTCTAATCAAGAGGAAATCGAACAAAAAAAAATAAGGAGAGAAATAAAAAGAAAATCAGAAAATATTTATGGCCAAATCTCACTTCGTTTCTTTTTTTTTCTCCCTATTTTGAAATCTCACATGATTTGTAACATGATTTCTTTATGATTTTCTTTCTTTTATTTTTACCCTTTGGTGAAATTCAAAATCAAATTCTTGTTTATTTATTCAAATTCTTTTGCAACATAAAAGAAAGGCTCTTATTCCAAGTCTAAACGCCTTTTCTCTTGAACGATTTCATATGGAACTGATTCAGTTTTAGTTGTCTATGTTAGGTTTCCATTTCTATTTTTGGTCTTTTACAATTCAAGTTTCACTTCCTCTTTACTGGGATGAAATGAGACTCCACTCAATATTGTTTAGGAGTGGTGTATTGTTCAAGACTCCCAATGGAAGTTCATATAATCGACTAATCAATCAATACACCCGAAGCAATTCAAAACACCTAGAAAAAAATGATATGTTAATTTCAATCATCATGATAATAGTAACACAGGTACAATGTCTATATTAATTTATGGTAAAAGTTCGCCTCTGGTTCGTAAACTAAATATCAAAGGGAGGTAATAAGTAACGGTGGCTTATGCAGCCGCTACTACTGTTACTAACGTATTACGGAATGAACGAAAACTTAACAAATTTAAAACAGAATTTCATCAAATGTGATTATAAAGGATATAGATTAGGGTTAGAGTTAGTATTAGGGTTAGGGTCAAGATTGGGTTTCCAGCGGCAGCAAACAATTTTTCATAACTATAAAATAGGATATACGGAAACTTTAGTGTCATAGATAATAAAAATGTTTATTGTATTTATATTATTAGTTTCCAGTGCATATATTTTTCAACTTTCAGAATCATGAAATGTTGGTAGTAAAAAAGTGTTTGTTACGAAAACCATAACCCAAAACTAACCTAAACCCTAAAAACTAACCCAAAACTAACCCTACCAATAACTTTAACACGAATCCTAAAGCCAATCCTATCACTGAATTACAATTAAATTTGATAAAATACTGTTTTCAATGGTGGCTTTCATTGATTCCATAATGAGTTAGTATCCGTAGCAGTCAATGCATAAGCCAGCATAATCGTTTACCTCACTTGAAAATTTAGTTTACAAACCAGAAATGAACTTTTAACAATTCATTTACCAATCGCCACGACGAAATTGCTTTGGACGCACCGGTTCTCGTAGGAGAACCGGAGTTGAACTTGGTCAGTACCTAGATTGGTGAATGAATGGGTGAATGAATCTTTCTACTGATGTGTATAACGCCTCTTACATCTTCATGGAAAATAGATTATTTGCAATCATCAGACATGACCCTTTATCTTCGTTGCATCCAAGTGGTCTAATTCTTCCTCCAATTCAAGAAAATCAATTGATATTCTCAGGATATATTTTAAGCCTAGGAAAAATTTCACAAACAATGATTATTGATAAATATGAGAGATCAAACGCGGAGGCTGAACGTTTTTTTGCTTCGTTTCAGGAACGAGATGACATTTTCGTTCGTTCTCACTTCTTTTTTGCGTAGGAAATTTCTTGAGTCATAAACTGATTATCAGAAGAGAACCGTGAACTCCTGTGAAAAAAAAAAATTATGGTTGAAAATATAGAGAACTTTATAATAATTGATGTACGAGGTTTCACGTTTTATGTTTTACGCAGTGAAAAAGAAAATGATGAAAAAATAACTTTGAATCTAAAAAAAAACTCGACATCACAGTCAATAATTGAACAACGGTAGCGTCAAAATTTGAAGTCATGTTGAAAGATTTCATTGAAGAATGAATATGGCTAGAATAAATTCTGACATCACAGGCGTTTTCCATGGGAGAACATCAAAAATAGGGTAAAAAAAACGTATATAAGATATTTGAGACAATCTAGATGTTATTGATGAACCTGTTAAAATGAGGCCCTTAAAAGGACAAAATAAAGTTTTTTTTTTTAACAAAAACAAAACTTTTCAAGAAGGGGTCTAGTGGCGTACAGGTGCCAATTTTCAAGTCTATTGACAAAACAACATGGCCAGGTTTGCCAGAACATCAAGACAAACACACACACAAGCAAGCACATATTAAGAAAGGATTCAACCATTCGACATGTTTGAAGGCCAAGAACATTCAATTCAAAGTTATGATGTACTTATTCTTGCGAAAGCCTGATTTAGATAGATCAAAATGAAATTACCCGGTAATCGCAGACATCAAAGGAAGTCTACAATATCGATTCATAATGCATATTGTTCTGGCTTATTATTTACAACATTGGTGCCAGCGCTCTGGAGTTAAGAAAGAAAATGATATTAAAATTAGGTTGACAAGTGCAAATTCGATTAGAAGCACTATGTTATCGTTCTATTACTCTGTATCCATGAATTTGACATCTCGCCTATTTTTGACTTGAATTTCTACTGAGTACCTTGCGTATTTATTTTGTAATATGAGGTGCTTAGTGCATACATTTACCATTTGAGCACATACCCGAGAACGTAAAAAAGCACGTATGTATACAAATGTGTGCGTCGTTTAAAGGGGAACGTGCGTGTGTACCAGTTTGAAGATATGATATAATCTCACAAAGTGATAACTGAACGTTTGCAGTATTGTCTCTCATCAGATAAAGACCACTCAGGGCCAGCTTGGTGGTTTTCTACGATAAGCCACTTGAGCAAAAGATAGAAATGTCCTTATAAAATGACTGTAGGATGTTTGTTAATTAGTCATCACTGAACAAATTCCAAAAAAGAGGGTGAATAACCTGTTTTAAACAGGCTGTTTGTCTTCGACAGCCTGAGCTGAGGTTGGGGGAAAGTGAAACATTACATAGCAGTTCTCTGAAAGGACCTGTACTTTGGGCTACCGATGCATTAAGAGATAGGAATCTCTTGGTTATTAAGTTTGGCCCAACTCAGAAGGGAATGGCATCCTGCAATGAATTTGACCAGTCGGTTTTCTACATAATTAAACACAATTGCAAATAAACGTATCGATTCTAACCGAGAAAACAACGACTACGTTTTGCCAAAGGTATGAAGGTACACCAGTCTGATGTAGATCTCCGTGGCCACGTATTTCATTTGATGGCACTGTTAAACCTAACACCTCCCTGTATCCCTGACTCGATTGGCAATCGTCACTGAATCAACCAAGATGCATCGTCATCGGAAGTACATACACATACAAACAAATGCAACTACCATTCAATAATAAAATATGTATCCGTATCTTGTAATAATGAATCATTATAGCCCATACGTATACCAGAACTGATCATGTAAATAATTATCCAAAAATATTTTTAAGAAGAGATTATCTATAAAAAAATCATATAAAAAAACTAGATCTTTTATCTAAAATTATCAAGAAAATATCAACATGAGATCTGGGCATGGTTGGTCCAATATAACCATAGATATCATTTTTTTTAAATGAAAAGACTATATTAGATTGTGCAATGTGGTACACTTGTACGAATTTAGCCAAAGAAATGTTACCAGGAGCACCCAGACAGACAGACAGACAGACACACACACACACACACACACACACACACACAGATAAACACACGCACACACACACACACACACACACATACACACACACACAAGCACACACAAGCACAAATTTGACTGACTGGTTGGATGGGCATTCCGTGAGGTTACAATGAATCGATATTGCCAGAAGAAGAAATGATAGATAGATAGATAGAGATATAGATAGATAGAAAGATAGATAGATATAGAGAGAGCGACTTTATTACAAGAGACTGAGGAAACGGGCTTCGATTACTTTTTCAATGTCGATGTGTGAAGAACCAAAAGTATTGGAGGCCGATTGATTAGCAACGTAGAAGAAAAAAAATAGGCGAACCAAGTTCCATCCCCCGGGAAAAGCATGGATCCTTTTCTTTGATATAAAATATAATTTTAGAAACTCACCTGTTTTTTTTTTAAAGATTTTTGTTACTCAGTTTACTTCTAGCCTTACTGAAGCAAGACTGAAATTCATTTATTTTTCGTATGTTTCTGAGATCAGTTCTATAAGTTCCTTTTAGCTGGTGAGATTATGTGCAAAACAGACATTTTGAAATAATATACTCACTCATTTTGGGATAAAAGATGTCATACATCTATCTCTTCATTCATGATTTATGTTACATAGACAGTAAATATTTAAACTATTTGGTGTTCGCTGATAATGTATCCATGATGCCAGAAGCATCAGGGGAATTACGAAACATGTTAACTAATCTAAATAGGGAAAGTAAAAAAGTTGGCTTAACAGTGAATAGAACAAAGACAAAAGTAATGTTCAACAATAAAGTTTCTCCCAAAAGACTATACGAATAGGAGGCGGGACTCTACGAGAGGCTGACGAATGCATCCATCTACGACGGATAAGAGAGTTAGAGAAAGATACTGAAAGTGAAATGAAACGGTGCATGTCGATCGGTTGGAAATCATTTAGTATGAATAGAGACATACTGAAGAGCACCATGCCAATGTGCTTAAAGTGTAAAGCTATTACTCATGGATGCGAAACGTGGAACCGAACAAAACGAATTGAAAACAAACTTAAAGTCTCAGAGAGAACCATGGAAAGAGCAATGCTGGGAATAACTCTTAGGGATAGGAAAAGATCAACATGGATTGCATGGAAGACTGGTGTGAATGATATCGTGCAAATAATTAAACGACAAAAATAGATGGGCTAGCAAGAAGAGAAAACATCAGATGGCGTAAAAGATTAACCAATCGGTGCTCATGGGGTATTATACGCAATAGGGAAACACCAGGCACAAAAAGGATGGTTGAGATAGAAAGGTTTGCCGATAAGACATGGCAGAGGTTAGCACAATCGCAGTCGCTACGAAAGGAGACGGGAAAAGGCCTTTGTCCAGTAGTGGACATGATAGCTGATAATGATGATGGTGATATCTTGATAGATATTCGATCATATAGAATAGATATCAAACATACTATTCTCATTTAGGACGAATGTCATAAATTCCCTCGCCACCGAATATTGATCTTTGGACACACCTCCATGTGACTTTTAATCGGAAATCATGATCTCCCTCAAAATCTCACCGTTTGGATACAGGCATATGAAAAAAAAAAAAAAGGAAGCTGTGAGCCACTAGATATTTCTTCGGTCATCTCTACTATGGTCACAATAATAACATGAAGCAACAAGTGTACTCACAGAGAGTGAAAAAAATCCGTTACATTACATTCTTTCAAGATACTTCTACGTTGGAAAAATTGTCAGAATTTGACCGAAGGTATCTAATTTTTCGTATATAACATATCATTGTTCCATATTCTCAATATTTTTTAATTTCTTTATCCCAAGCTCTACCAATTTTGAAGCAGTGTAAACATTTTATAATTTTACTTATTTCTATGTAAGAGAAACTAGCCGGTATGGGTTAACGCACTGTGGTGAAATGATCAACCTACCTGGTATTTTAAGATCTGTAGCTTCGAAAAAAATATGTATAGCTGTTGAATCTTTTATGTCATGTGAGAGATCGAGGGAAGAAGAGAGAAAAAATGAGAGAAAAAAAGAATCAAAATAGAAGTTGATGATTTTTTTCTAACGGAACAATGGCTCTGTTGTTTCCAATTTTAATTTATAACAAGTCCACCGACAAATCTTTTCTTTTCTTTTTATCAACCGATTTTTTTTTCAAGGACTTATTTTGGGAAAAAGTAGAATTTTTTCTCTATAGATTTTCAATCAAAACTTCGCCGATATTTATACTTTCACTTTCCTTCTTTCTCTCGATTGCCTCAAATTTTGCCTCTTATAGATTTATGTATGTACGTATGTATGTAATCATCACTGTTCTCAGCTTATACTCTCATCAAGGATGTTGCACAGTTAGATACACATGGACAGTTGTTAGGAAAAGCCAATTCAAGCTTCGTTCTGCTTACATCTCCTGATATTCCTTAATGGTCATCCATTTAGGTACTGACCAGGCTTAACGTGCCTAACTTCGATGATCTTACGAGAACTGGTTGATCCAACGTGACTTGACAGTAACCCCTTAGTGTTGGAGAGGGGTTTTTCAATATTAGTCTTTGTGCTGATTGCTTTGAAGAGAAGGATTGATTACTTAAAAAAGGTCTTTGGTGTGACACAGTGGTGGATTAAAGCATTGCTTACCAAACAGGAAGCGAGCACTCAATAACTGGGCCTCAATTTGTTGTTTGTACATTTTTTTTTAATCATCTCTGGACTTCAAGCATTAGCTTATTGTTTTTTGTCTCTCAGTGAGTAAGTAAATCATTTACTCTCCGATTTTGTGAGACTTTGACTCTCTCAGATAGAGAAGTACAACTTTTATTATTTTTTAAAAATAATTCTCGAGCTCAAACCAAATCATGGCGCTCGTTGATTTTGTTTTGTGTCAATTTTTTTGAAGATGACTTTTGCAGTAGACAATTGAATGAAGATACAGCTTTACTTATTTGAAATATTACTTGCAGCGGACTCGCTCGTGCAGACTCCTCTTTTTTTCAGTATAGAATATATTTTATTGTATTTCCATGGTTCGCTTTCAAAGGCTAAACAAATTGAATAAACGTTATGGAAATTTATGAAGAAAACAAAGATTAAAGCAAAAAACAAAAACCCCAAACAAACAAAACAAAAAACACAGAGATCTGCCTAACAGAAAAATCCCAGAAAAAATAGAAAAAAAGTTGAGAAAGAAAAATGGGGAAAAAAGTGAAATAGAAACACGTGAAGAGAAAAGAGGTGAATTGGATAGAAATAAGTATTTGAGGGAGAGAAGATTGAAGGTATGAAAAACAGTTCTGGTTAGTTAAACAACAGAAACAGTTATTCGACCTACGTCTTTTGGGCAACATGCCGTCTTGAATGAATTTACTTTGGCAAGGGTCATTAAGAAAAAGCTATATTTCCCCGAACAAGCACGGGCACAAAATAAGGGATCAATTTAAGATAAATTTTATATTGCAAATTGAACCCTCCGCTATAAACTTTTTTAGAGGGGGAATTTAAAAAAAGAATAGAAAATGGGTTCTCGTAGGAATAATAATGAGTAAATGTTGAAAATTCCGATCTCTCTAACTGCTTTGGTTTGGCCTGTGCACATGATTCATATATAACCAACCAGTAGCCAGCCAGCCAGCCAGCCAGACGAACTTGAAAACTTAGGAAACCTATGTTGACTGTTTTTGATACAATCCCAGCTGACAGTTTCCAGAAGGAAGGCGTGAAATAAATAGTAAATAGTAATTAGGAAAGAGAATACTGAAGGACGAAAATGAAAAAAAAAAAACGAAAAACAAAAAACAAAAACAAAAACAAAACAAAATAAAGAACATGAGGAATGGGGGAAGGGAGAAAAAGGTTTAAAGAAAGAAAAATGTCTTCCAAATGAACGGAGGCGGAAATGAAATAAAAGGAAACTCGCTATCACAGTCAATAATTGAAAAACAGTAGCGTAGCCATGGAAAAAAATCCATTGAAGAATTAATGTGGTCAGAATAAATTCTATTTAGAATATCACCATCGTTTTCCACTAGGATACATCTGAAATAGAGTTAAAAGAATATATCGAGAACATCTTCATTCAGAGAATTTAAGTGATTTTTCCACCGGGAAACATCTAAACTAGAGTAAAATAACATATACCAACATCTACCTTCTGGAAAATCTAGATGTTATTTCCATAGAGAAACGTCTAAAATAGAGTGAAATGACATCTATAAACATTTACATCCTGAAGAATCTAGCTGTTATTTCGATTGGGAAACATCTAAAATAGAAGGAAATAGCATCTACAAACATCCACATTTTGAAGAATCTAGATGTTAATTCTATTGGGAAACATCTAAAATAAAGTGGAATGACGTCTATAAACATTTACATCCTGAAGAATCTAGCTGTTATTTCGATTGGGAAACATCTAAAATAGAAGGAAATAACATTTATAAACATCCACATTTTGAAGAATCTAGATGTAAATTCTATTGGGAAACATCTAAAATAAAGTGAAATAACGTCTATAAACATTTACATCCGGAAGAATCTAGATGTCACTTCCATTGGGAAACATCTAAAATAGAATAAAATAATATTCAGGAAATTCTAGATGTAATTCATAAATCCACCGGAATAAAACATCTAAATTGTTAGAAAGCTTTTTTTTTCCAAATTTTTTTTTTTTTAGTAGAGGAGTGTAGTGGAATACAGGAGCGCTAGAAGACACGATTTCATAAGCAAATACAAGCACACGTTAATATAGATATACAAAAGGGATAGAACTCTTTGTCATCAAAAAATTCCGAGGAAAAAATAAAATTAAATAGCGAATGAATCAATAAAATAAAGAAAAAGTAAGAAAGATATAGCGAAAATAAGGAGGTGACGTCCTGGAAGCTAAATTAGGCCCATTCCTAATACCGGCCAACTGGAGTTTTGGGAGTTTATCTCAAATGGCAGTGGGCTGGCCATGTTACAAGAATGGTGGTCAACCGATGGACATCGCGACTCACAACATGGATCCCCTGAGATCACTTGCGCAGCTGAGGCCAGCAGAATATAAGGTGGAGAGACGAGCTAGACAAATTCAGAAAGTATTGGCTCTGCAATGCCCATGATGAGTGTGGCGAATCCTGCGGAAGATCTATGTCAAACGCCGAACGTTAAAAGCCTGATGATAATGATGATGATGATGAAATATCTAAATAGGATTGATTTATTCGAGAGGTCAGTTGAAGGGTCTTATTTAACTGGATTATTGTTGTATTCATGTTGGCAGCGGTTTGCATTGGTCGCTTGATTAGTATAACACATCTCTAATCGCTGGACATTAACCTTACCCCTTTTTAAAGTCAAGTGTTGCAGCAGTGTAAAGCGTAACCTCAGACAATTGAATTTATTGACTCAAACTAAGAAATATATACTATATCTTTTCTTGAGAGTTTTTACTCCAATTCATAAAATCGCATTATAGGGTGACATTAATTTAGTAGAAGTTACATTGACTCAAGCCAAGACATTGAAATGCAATTCGAAATCAAGAAATATACAACGTAGGTGAGGCAAAAAGGAAAACAGAAATCAACAGAAAGAGTTTGACTATACAACAAAGAAATAATTTGGCTATTTAACGAAAAAGAATCCTACAAATATCCAGGAATCCTGGAAGCAGATTTGAAAATAGAAGAATGATATGAAAAAAATAATATATACTTCAAGAGAACATAGAATATTTTTGAAACTAGCTTCCACAGCAGAAACATGATCAAAGACATATATCTTTATATTCCTTTCTTTCTTGATTTCTTTCTTTCTTTCTCCCCACCTCTCTCTCTCTCTCTCTCTCTCTCTCTCTCTCTCTCTCTCTATATATATATATATATATATATATATATATGTGTGTGTATATTGTAGAGTTTTATTTACAGCTCTACTTTAAAACAACTTGACTTTCATAGTATGAAGTTGGATGTATCTAGCACTCTATGAAATAAATCAATCACATATCAGATGCTGTTTTATATCATTGATATATTATTATACTATGCTAACCTGATTTGTACCATATGTATCATATATATATATATATATATATATACATACAAACATATATATATATACATATATATATATATATATATATATATATATATATATATATATATATATATGAGCAGTATACACAGTAAAATATTCTTATCCTGAACATAACAAATGAATAACTAAGGAATTTGGATCAAAGAATGGGGAAACTGATAACCATGCATTGAAACTTACATTCTGGAAATGACGTTGAAAGAAAAAAAAAAGGAAAAAACGTTATCATCGAGGATTGTATCGACTAATCTGTCAGACATCTTGAAAACTACGCAAGGCAGAGTACTGAAAGATTATGAAAGTCAAAGGAACTGAAGAAAAAAAAAGAAAAAAGAAAACAAGCCTGGCTGCTGCAGAGTCAAGCCCTGTTCTTATCTCTATACCAACTGAAGATGACTACAGCAACTTTTGTTCTGTATGAATAATGAACGAAAATATGAAGAGAAATTTTCTTAGTATAAATGTAGGTTATTTATTGGAATGAAATAAGACCATTCATCTTTGTAACTCAAACTTTTGTACTTATGTAAGTCTTATTCGTGTGACTCAGTCAACAGAACAACAGCCTACCGATCAATTGGTCACGATTTCAAATCGTGGTAGGGAAATGTTAATTGCATAAATGTATCCATTAATTAGAATGAAATAAGCACTTGCATATTTCTAACACAGATTTTTGTAAAGATGTGAGACTTATCGGTTTGGCTAAGTCGATAAGAGAGCCATCTCCCGACCAATCTGTCATGATTCGGAATCACTGCAGGGAAATACTAATTTTATATCTCGGTTTGGTTTAACATGACAGGACAGACGTGTAGTGAATAATTTATTCTCCTAAATGAGGTGAAGATTGTCCTTGCTGTTATTAAGAGAAAACTCTTGCATCACACTTGTACCAGAGTTTGACAAAAGGGCAGTTGTGGAACCAGAAACCCTCCAAACATCTACCAGTATAAATTTTACAAAACTTAACGCTGTCAATTTGGATTATTTACTGGAAAAATTGCAAAATGAAATCTCGATTAGTCAGAAAGCGGGGCTATCTTACCGAATCCGATTCTTCTGATGAAAAAATATAAAAGATTCTGCATACTCTATTTATTGACAATGCAGAGTGTGACATCAATTATCGTTATACACATAAGACATATAGAAAAAAAATCCAAGGAGAACATATTCATTTCACTCAACCATGAAAAGAGGCCTCGGACGGCATTCAACAAAGAATGCAACTAACTTTTCAAGAGAATGATATCAATCTTCATTCTTTACCTCCCTTTGTTGTAAAGAGCTTTTCTTTTCTTACTTTTTAAGAAAAATTCTTACCGGTCACCTGGCTTATTCCCCTGTTTGGCTGTATTCTTTCATCCGCACAAAAGATGTTTGTTTGAACTGTCACTCTAGATTTCGCTCCATCGACACGTGATGCCATATAAGCTCAGTCTCAGTTTTTTTTCTTTTTACCTTTTTGTTCGGATAAGGAATCCGTTTTGCGTTCAATACCAGAGATGTATGATCATTTTTGTTTTTCTTTTTTTTTCCCATCTTCTCGAATGCAAAGAAAGCGGTGGATGAAAGGAACGGATCAAACGAGGAGATGAAAGAAGGTTGGGAAAATTAAGGTGAAAAAAAAAGAGAAAGAGAGAGGAAGAAAAATCGCGCGAGATTTGAGGAGAGATCTTGCAAGGAAGATTAATGTGCAGGTCAGAGTGAAAGAAAAAGGCAAGGATGACAGGAAAGTCAATATGATGATGATGATGATGATGATGATGATGATGATGATGATGATGATGATAATAATAATAATAATAATAATAATAATAATAATAGATTGATAGAACAGATCTGGTGAGTCACTCAAGAGAAACCTTCACGATAGCGTCGTATTTTCGCAGCATGCCGTGTTGGGGCTGATTAATTGAAAAAAAAATGAAAAAAAAAAAAAAGGATATCAATGGATAAGTTATTTCTCTTGCCCCTCTATCCCCAGAACACCCTACTTTTCGAAAAAAGAATGCGTGAACGCTGCCTGACTCAAACTTGGGCCCCAATTTAGCATCATAAAATCGTGAATTGATCCCCTAATCTATCCCCCCCCCCCCAAAAAAATTTTGTGGGTTAGGTAAATAAAGAAGAAAAAAAGATGAAAAAAAGAAGAAAATACGAAAACTTAATAAAGGGGTGAATGTTTACATTTCAGCCTTCTAGCTGCATTGGCACAACCTGTATGTGTTATGCATATATAGACGTCCAGAAAAGAATCACGTGAAGCCTCAAGAAATCTATGTTGACATTTTTGATTGACAGTCTCTAAGGAAAAAGAAGGAAGAAAAAAAAAAGAGCAATGAAAGAAAGAAGGGCGGAGCTGAGGGTTCACAGGTGGTTGCACCAGGCGTGCATCTTTGAGTTTTTGTGGAGATTGGTTTTCCCACAAGGAAAAATTAACAGAAACGACCTGGGAAGCTCTGTACATAATCCCTCCGCAGCTTACGGTACCTGGTATTCCCGGGACAGTCACCGATCCAGGTACTGAACAGGCTCAGCGTAGCTTAACTTCACTGTTCGTACGAGAGCCATTCTACCTAATGTGTATTGTCTGTAAGCGTGGAGGAATAAAGAAGTTAAGAAATAAAGAACGAGAGAGAAAGAGAGGGAGGATGAAAGCAAGAACGATAACTCCAACGGTGCATCCACCATTCATGGTTGTAGTAGCAGGAAAAGGAATAAGAATGAGTAGTCGTTCTTTGAGTCAATTGATTCGCATACTCGTAAAATATTGAAATATTCAGAGACTATTATTTTCAATGAAATTCGTAAATGGCCATTCTTGGAGTGTTCTGGCTTTATCTAAGTACTAAAATGCCGAACTTGTACATAATGACACCTTTGCAGTTGATTTTGTAATGATGTCAAATCTTTAATGACATCACTCATCTTCTCCCTATTTCTGTTGTTTAACGTAGCTGGAGCTGACTGACAGACCGACTGATTGACCGAAAAGCGTCGTATAGAGATGTGTGGACCCATCTAAAAAAGACAGGATGAATTTAGAAACTGGGAATGGCTTACTGGACTTTGTGTCACACCAAGCTAAGTTTTGTAAGTGTCCAGCGTATAGCAGAAGACAAAAACAAACAAAAAAGTGCAGAAGTGAAAAAAAAAAAAAAAGAAAAAAGAACAAAAGAAAAATAATGAAATACATTAAGAAATAAATACAGGCTTTGTCATTCAACCAATAGAAACGGTCACGTGACCAACAACTTTTAACAGCAAGCGTTAGGGGTGATCAGTTGAAAAATGGAAAAAGAGGTGATCACTGATTGAGTTACTTCTCTCGCCCTCCGTATGATAGTAATCACTAACCAGTCTAAATTAAACACCAAAATAACAAAAAAAGCAAAATAGGTGGGCACAAAATGGGACCGATTTAATATAAACTTTCAATGCAAACTGAGCCCCCACAAAAAAAACTATTGGCATTGGGGTTAGAATTGAATGTAAAAGTAAATGTGTAAATGTTCTACCCTCTTACACGAACGGTGCTGTCTGTACGTATGATATATACATACATACATACAATTGGACCAACTTGGAAACTGAAGAAACCCATGTTGACAGTTTTGTTCAATGGTTCAAAATAACCAGTGAACAAAAGAGTCGGCACAGGGAGAGAAAAATAAGGAATATCAATGTTGGAAACTGATGTCTTCATCTTCATTCCTCATTCAAGTCTTTGTTCCTACCATAATAGATTTAAGACGTTATCGATCACCTTGAACCACGGGTATGCATGAAAAACATACCCAAGTTCATAGTGGGACGACGTTCTGACCCTGGGAAGCAGGTTACATTTTTCAACAGTTGAGTTGGCTTGATAAAATACGCAAGTTTATTTTAGTGCAGTTAATAGCAGGTTAGAAAAGATAAGATAAGCTCTGCTAGCATTTTTCGTTAACAGGTCCAAAGGCTCACCCGGGGTGTGATTTTCGACCGATCATCACCAAATAAAGACGGAGCACGTATTTTTAAAAATAAATCCTGGGGTATCTTTTTATGTTACAAAAATACGTTTTACACGGACTTTAAGAGTTGTGCTCTATTTAAAATGTGACTTTAATGTAAAACTGAACATTAGCTTCCGCCCATAGTTTCAAATTCAAAGCAAGAGGGAATAAGAGGGAGAGAGGCTGTCGTCAAATTATAAAAAAAGAAGGAAAAAAGTGAGGAAGGAAGAAAGAAAGTATAAAAAGAAGGTCAAGTGGGCATTGCTATGTGGAAGCAGCTACGCTATCGGTGGCAGGTTCAATTCTTGCAGCAGCCCCATTTTCTCTAATTGTTTACTCTATTTACGTTGTCTGAATTAAATGATGTATTAACTGTGTAACGACAAGGATCATATGAAATGATAAGTTTCTATAAAATATTAGAGTTCTTTTATTTGTTAAAATAATACTTGAAACTTCAAATTAACAATGTTAGTCTTGCTGTGATTAGATCCCCTTCCTTCCAGCAGTAAACACACGCTCCTGTTTATGACAATCGAGTTAAAGAAAGAAAGAAAGCATTATCATAAGATTATTGCATTCTTATCCCCTCTTTTACAACTAATGTATATTGCAGTCAGTTTTGCAGTGTTCGTAGATATTGAAGAATTCAGTGAATATCTATTTAGATTAGCATGTTACAAAAATTGACGGTTGCCTTTAAAGGTGATGACCTTTCATGTTCAACCTAACTTGGAGAGAGCATAATCTACTAGAGATGGAACTTGACCAAAAGATCGACCATCAAACTGAGAACCATGCAACGTGCACACGGAAGAATCGACTTCACATAACATGGAGAGATCTCAAGAGAGCACGATATATTAGAGGAAAGACTTGGGTCCGAGATATCAAAGTATCTATTTGAAAACTCAATCGGCAGTAGACTGTCAGACAACTGCTGGACTAGTATAACAATGATGATGAATTGGAAATAACAATATAGGGCTTGAAAATCTAAATCCTAATTGATGAAAAATCAATTATAATTAAAATTCAATAATGATTAATTAAAAATCGATGGAACCAACGATTTCTAATTACTAATTAATATTATTAATATTTTATTGGTGTTTTGCAATAAGTCGATCATAGAAATATATTGAAGACTTTTGTGTCCTATTTTATTGTCACTGAATCATATTAGAAAAGCTTATCGTATGCGCACCACTAAAGTCTCCTAGGAAATCACCAAGCATCGTAACCGTTGTCCATCACATCTCACAACATGGATCCCGAGAGATCATCTGCAATATCGTGACCAGCGCAAAAATAAGATGAGATGAACTACAAAGTATTGGCTCCGTGATGCCCATGATAACGAATCTTGGGGGTTGTCTTTATCCAACGACGGACGCTAAAAGACTGATGGTGATCTTTAACTCATTGTAGGGCCAAATTGCGTTAGACATACCGGTTCTCGTACTGTCGCCAAGCAACATTGAGTCAGTAACTCGATGGGTGACCGTCTGGGAATACCAGGTACAGTACACAGCTGAGGATCATGTAGAAAAACCTGGACTGGTAATTCCGTTAATCCTCCAGTAAAGTAGACTGATCTCTAGACTACGCACTATTAGGTAAGCCTAAGACTCACTCTCTTATTCCATCCACGACTGACTGGACTGGCTGTGAGCGACGAGAAATACTTGAATGAACCTTTAGTTCAGTATTTTTAGAATCTGCTGCAGATACATAATACACAATGATGGTAACAATGTGATAAAACCAGGACCATTCGATGAGTTTATTTCCATTAAAATATCGATTTACCCAGAGCATTCTTTTGAGAGCAGCATGGTTGTTATTTAAGTATCTGTTTCCGTTTTTGCAAGGAAATAACAGTAAAATCACATCATGTTCGCTATTTCTCGTCTAATAATCATCATCATCATCATCATCATCATCATCATCAGTCTTTTAACGTCCGTCGTTGGACATAGACCTTCCCCAGGATTTGCCACACTTCCCTATCATGGGCGTCACGGAGCCAGTACTTCCTGAAGTTGTCTAGCTCGTCTCTCCATCTAACATTTTGCCGGCCTCGGTTGCGCATGTGATCTCGGGGGATCCATGTTGTGAGTCGCGATGTCCATCGATTGTCAGCCATTGTTGCAACATGGCCAGCCTACCGCCATTTGAGATTTTAAATGGATTCTATGATGTCCCTAAGTCTTGTCTTTTCTCGGATGTACTGTGATGTCTTGTGGTCTCTCAATGTGAGGCCCAGCATTATTCTTGCATGTGCACGTTGCATGGTTCTCAATTTATCTTCACAAAAATATAATCAAAAAGCTAGTCGCAATAATATAAGTATTTTTCTTAAAAGTTTTAATTGCAAGAAAATGGTATAAGTTTTGTTTGAATAAAAGACATAAAATATTAAAAGTCTTAAGCATGCCCTGAGTATACAAAAGTATTTTTTGCAGCGAGATTTATATTTTCTTTCAATTAACACGAAAATTTGAACTTCAAATGAAATATTTGAATTATTGCGATAAGTTCAAGAAACAAAATAAATCCGTGAGGATACCTAAGTATATCTTTTGTGAAAAGCAATATTTGTCGATGAAAATAGGATGTTTGCACTGGTTATTCCCATTTATTCTTTAATTTGTTGTAGTGCATACATTGCAATGCGATCACTGTGAACAGGTGGTAGGCTTGGCAGATCGTTGGTTCAATCCATGACTGAGTCGCACCAAATGATCTGAAAAATGTACCCAATGCCCCCTTTTAAGCTAACAGCATGAAAAAACAGAATTGGAGAAACCTGGAAAGGAATCGGCTCCGTTATCTCGCATATGATACACCCGTGAAAACATAGGAGCTCCTTCGAGGCCTCTATTGAGTTACAAGACTGTGGACACTGGACACATTATACATTACAAAATCGTGTTCGTCCGACCAGTTTGGGAACAATGTACAAGAGTTTGAAATAACTTGCAAATAGAATTTTGTATTGTTTGCTTCGATAAACTTTCTAATGCCTCGTTCGATGTTATTTTTAACTTAAGCTCCAGGCAAAAGACTTATATCCCCAAACGTAAGAAACTAAGTTGAATGTGTGTATTCATTCCTTGTTTAAGTTTCAAGATGCCACCAAAAAGAAAGAATCTGTATTCAAATACTGAATCACTGTAACTGCACAAGTGGCCGACCATCTAGCCATTCAGATTCTTTACCCTTCAAATGTTTGTATTTCTGCAGGTGTCTCCTGGCACCCCTAGTTTTATTTTGGGATTGAAACCTTGAAAATTGGCACGAAATCACCACTAGGCACTATCTAGGAACATTTTTTTGTTGTTTTTTTTTCAAAAAAGTGCCTTTTGATGTCTCTATGGTCATTTTGGACTAACCAAGCCCAAATCTTGTCCTGGTATTTTTTCAGTAATTTTTGATTATTTTTTAAAAATAGTTCTAGATATTCTCTAAAAAAATCAATTAGTTGCAGTAGAGACATGGGTTACAGTGATTAATTTATGTGAAATACGGATATTTTCTATCAAAATGTGTTGACGCTGCTGGGGTTTTATTTTCATGTAAATTACTAACAAGTTTTGTTTGATTGAAAAACAAATTCATGAACGTCTATTGAGATCCGAGGTAGTTTATGAATCAATCAATTAGAATAACAGCAAAATATACGTTGATTTATGCATCATCAGTCTTTTAACGTCGGTCGTTGGTAAACCTTCCCCAACATCCGCCACATTTCTCTATCATGGGCGTCGCAGAGCCAGTAATTTCTCAATTTGTCTAGTTCATCTCTCCATCTTGTATTTTGTCATCATCGGTTTCGCATGTGATCTCCGGGGATCCATGTTGTGAGTCCTGATGTCCAGCAGTTGTTTTCTTTTCTTGCAAAATGACCAGCCAATTGCCATTTAAGTTTCTTAATAGATGTCTCTGGCCCCTGTTTCCTTTCTGACACACTGTGCTGTCTTGTGATCTCCCCATGTGTGGTTGAACATGATTGTCTCATGCGTACGTTGCTTGCTTCTCAGTTTGCGGGTTTGTCTCTTGATTAGAGTCCATTTTTCAACTCCATAAGTGATTATCCGAAAGATGCATTGGTTGTATACTCTCCTCCTTAGGATTATGGGGATCGTCTTTGAAGATTGAGCTTGCTTTAGCAGAAGCTTGCCATCTTTGGGTGATTTTCTGCATGATTTCTTCTTCTTTCGTGAAGAAGTCTAATTTCTGTAAATAAACATCCGGATAACAACGAGCATTGGATTACCTTGTGTTATATTTTTGTTGTTTTGCTTGATGTGGCCAGCCCTGGATCAACCATCAAGCAAAATAAAAAAGACAGGCTTAGAACATTAGAGATTGGAGGGGACACCACAGGGATTTTTTTCCCAGGGCCGGATCTACCATAGACCATGGTGCAAATTGTATATTTTCTTATTCAAATTTCTCCCCCATGTTGATTTCTTTGAGAAGGGAGAATGAAAGTTTGTGCACAGTATTTGCTATTAATTATGTTGATCTTTTGTAATGAGCTACTCAATGTTGATTGGTATCCTACGGTATCCAAATCTCATGTAGCAATGCAGAAAGACAATCGCTTTACTGGATTAAGAATCGGCTTTGCATTCCTAATTTATGAAATGTAATTCGAGTGCTGTAGTGTTTTACTATAAATAAATCTTACTGTAAGCTTTGTTTCGTTTTGAAAGGTGAGATTTTACGGTTTAGCATTGTTTTTATTTTGAATAACATGTGTATGGGGGCACTGTAATCATTTCAGAGCTCTCTCAGGTTTTTAAAGGTCTTAATCCGGCCATGGATGTAGCACATTGACTAACTTTCTTGTAAATAAGTTTTTTTGTGAATTAGCTGATTAACTGCTATCATATTTTTCAGCCTCACTTTCATATCATATATCTTAAGTTGTATGTATGTACTCTTACGACTCGAGAACTACACATTCGAGACAAAGATAAAACCTATAATCTAATTCAGCACGCCTCAATCTACTCACAGCACTTATTTTCAGATTGGATTTCGAAAAGAAAATTGCTTTCTTGTGTTTTTTTTTCAGTATCGAGACCACAGCTTCTAGAAATAGTCGGTGTAATAGGTCATGTGTTTGTCCCTGGGGGTTGGGGTTGAGAATTGGCTATATGTGGGGCTGTAGCTGAGAGATGAGGTTGGGAGGGGCTGGATACTGAAAAGGACTAACTGGAAAAACACCCGATTCGGCTTTTTTTTAGCTAGTCTTTTGTTTCCAAATTGGCTTCTGTTTATAATTGTCTATTTTTCCATTAATATTTTTGACGCAAATACTTCAACAAACTCTATCTCTCTCTCTCTCTCTCTCACACACACACACATGTGATTCAATGATAACATTGCGAACATACAACCATGCATATATATGCTTCATCCTCAAAACATTAACAGAACAAATAAATATGAAACAATAACAAAATCAGCGATTGTTCTCTATTGTCAATCAATATTTGTTACCAATAAGCATGTTTTTCGGGGTTACTTTTATCTTTTAACCAAACTCCGTGAAAATACAAAACAAACAAACAAAAAAAAACCTCATCAATATACAGGTTTTCCTGCTATCTAATCCCGTTCCTATAGAAGCCCTTCTTGGTGTAATTTAGCGAAAAGCGAAAAAGAAATTACCAGTAATTTATATGGTAAAAAAATCTTTTAAATGTCACCCGACCAAATAAGAAGTTAGGGTATAATGTCAGGTTGAATCATCGTGGTGAGAAGTACTGGAGACTGGAGTCTAGGGAAGAAAACTATAGGGTGTACACTGCCTCTCTAATGGCTTGAAGCAAAATAAAAGCTGAAAACCATTTTCACTTTTTGCTTTTATTCGAAAAAACGAAAGATTGGTGTGAACCGAACTTCCAAAAACCGAACACAAACTGCATTTAAATTCTATTATAAGATTAAAAAACATTTGCAAAACTTCTTTTAGTGATAGAGTCAGTTTTTGAAAGTTGGGCAGGAGATATTTTCATTGGCAAACCTTGTAGTGAAAGAGTCCACGGTTACGGGGAGAGAACTTATAAAATCACAAAGTTCATTTAAATGTTTTTAAATCATTTAATTCATTTTTGTGTAGTGTTATTTTTGATAGCGTCATTAAACTGAGAAGACTGCACAGAGGAATGAAAAACAAACAACAGTTTTCCCTTTCATTTGTAATCTTTCTATTATCAATGCAGTTTTTCGTTCTCACGTCCATGTGGATAATCCTATCGAGTGAGCATGTCGATAAAAATGTCTGAGGATCAGTTTCGAAAGATTAACACTAGAAAAACGAAGGGGAAGAAGTCAGAGGAGTTTGGGGGAAAAACAAACAAACAAACACCTACTATCAAACTGACTTTTCTCTTACGATTCCCACGTCGTTACAACATCAAATGTCATAAAGATGTTGACTTCTAGCCCAATTCAATCTCTCGTGATCATATCCTCTCGAGCCACGATATCTATCGTCTGTGCTCGTTTTTTTTTACCGAGGAGGTAAAAAGCTAAGAACATTCCAATTCTTTTGCAAGCACACATCGACTAATTTTGGTCATTCCAAGACACAGACACATACACACAAAGAAACCTACACACACACACACACACACAAGCACACACACACACACATATATAGAAGCAGATTCCATCAAACATTCATAGAAACACACAGAGAGAAACGCATCGTTGTTTTTAGAAACACGCCTACACACAGACACACATCTCAATACAAACACAATAAAAAAGCACATGTATATTTTCAGAAAACACTCACACGCACACAGACACACATACCAACACACACATACACACACGCTCACAGAGAAACACATATCAACACACACATCCCCGAAAAACATATCGTCATTTTCGATAACTCGCACACACAGACATACATTTCATTACACATACGCACAAAAAAACATAGTTATTTCCTGAAGCACACACGCAAAGACAGACACACATTCCAATACACATACACACAAAACATATCGTTATTTTCGAAAACACACACACATACACACCGTAACATCGGCACAGATGCACACACATAAACATATCTCAAAACTCTCACACAAAAACACATTGTTTTATATTTAGAAAATATCAAAGAACAGCAAGAAATATTACGTTTATATATTCATTTACCATGTTATTCAAACTCCAGTTGGAACTGCTCATATTCACTTCGTTCTAATGCCCTTGGGAAAGGCATGTACTTAATGTGTAAAATATAACATTTTCGGCTCCCTATCCGTAGGAAGACAAGCAGTCCGGAAGAACAACTCTGATTCAAAATCAGAGAGTAGAGACACCTGGATGTTGATTTTTCTCTATCGCTGAAAGTTATTCCTAACATTTGTTTCTCCATTGCCCTCTATGCTATTGTGAGTTTGTTTTTAAAATTCTCATTCTATGGTTAGAAGAACAGCTATGCTGGAAATGGAGAGAGCAATGTTAGGAATAATTCTTAGAGACAAACCAAGAACAACATTCATTCAAAGAAAGGACAATAGAAGGAGTAAAAAACTGTGAGATTGATGGCCGTTGGACAGTAAAAGTAGTGGAGAAAGACCAGACAAGATGTAGAGATGAGATAGAAAAGTAGCCGACAACACATCGCAGGGGCTGGTGCAATCACACTCGTCATGGGATAAGACGAGAAAAGCCTCTGTCCAGTGGTGGACTTATGAAATCTAATGATGTATACTTAGTTAAAAGATTCAATTTTGAAGCTGTTAAAATAGACGTTTTGAAAAGTATTGGATTTTTTTGCACTCATTGTATAGTCATTCGTTTTGAAGACAATTTGATATTGTCAGTTGTTATTGATCGTCCGAGTTTCTTTTACTATAAGTCTCACAAAAAGTATATGGCTGCAACCATCTACGCTTCATAGATAAGATTATGTCTAATATTTAAGGACGAGAGATTAAGAAGAACCATCTGTGCTACTTAACAGTTTGAACTCAGAATTGATATGAAGAAAATGACAGGGAAAATGTTATTTATCAGTTGAGTCTCTATTATCTTTCCTTCCCTTTGTCTCATTCTTTCTCTAGTACTCACATGTACATCGTTTTGATCAGATGTTTCATTTAAGCTCAAAGTAATTGGTTCACTAAACCACATGATATGTTTACACAGTAGTGAAATGACAATATTAAACAGTAATGCAGTATAATGGAAATTTAAAAATCAATATTCAGAACATTCTTATCTCGATCATACTTTTCAACTTAAGCTGTTAATTGTCCCCATTGCATTGTCTCCAAATCCAGGAAAAAACACTGAAAATAATTCTTTTTAATTTTAGTGAAAAGAAAGAGGCTGACATTCTTTTAATCCATATTTTGAAATTAATAAGTCAATCGTCAGGGAAAAGAACCCATTAGTTTTAAAAAGAAGAGTCTACAACCAATGTCACCGAACTCTCAGAAACATTGAAGTTAACTCTCAAACTAAGAACGATGCGATGTTCAAAAGAGAGAATCTTATTTAACTCTACCTGGATGTATCACCCGACATTAAGTTAAAGAACGTACAGAAGACAATGGTATAAAAACCATTAGGAATCTCAAGTGGTAAGTTCAGAAGGTATTGGTTCCATGATTCCAATGAAGAATAGGTCTATCAAGTCTTTGGGAAGATCTTCGTCCAGCATCGGACTTTAATGTGATGATGGTGATGATAATGATGATCACTGCCAGCAGAATTTGGTTTTCTTTAAAAAGGGCTTACGAATCTTTGCATTGTCCAATGGTGAAACATTATTAAAATAATGGAATTACTGAAACTATGGTCTCTACCTGCAACTACAAATATGCAAATAAACAATGAAGCTCTTGAATAACCAAAACTTCAAGTGTAAAACAAACATTCCCTGGAAAATTATGAATCACTACCACCCATATACGCTTTTCTATCTCGTAAATTAAGCATTAATAGTGATAAAATTAAGTCACCTTGATAAATTGCCATGAATGCTACCAGTGTGACTTGGACCATAAATTCATGATTTAGAGAAGAAGACTTGAGTAAACTTTTGTCTATTGGCAATGGCATCAAGCACTTGAATCGTTCCTGCAATTGCATAGCAAACGAAAATAAAAAGAGAGACATCAACTTGTTTACTAGATAGCCGGCGACGATGTTATCTACAAATATTGTTATAGACAAAAAAAATGTCTAATTTGTTAAGTCAGAGCAGGCTGCGGCAACACTTATAACGACACCAATCCTTTAAGACTGTTTTGACAGGAAACCAATGATTTTAGAATCGTCTAGACACAAATACACTCGCACATATCAATATACCCATATTGAAGAGTATTGTAATTACCAAGAGTGACTTGACCCTTTGAATAATTTCAAAATCTGTCCATCGCGAATACATTTGATGTGCAAATGTATTTGTATCAGTATTCATGTGAACTTGAAACAACAACAACAACAACAACAACAACATAGCTGGATACTCGAATGCCTTAGAATGTTCAAAATTAGCGAACCGGTGGTTAAATTCATTGGTAATTCGATGGAAGACTGGAAAGTAGATTTGACAGCCGCAGGGGACAAACTAGCCGAGGTAGGGATAAAAAGGGGAATCTTCCAAGGAGACTCGTTGTCCCCATTATTATTTGTTCTAACAATGATACCGCTTAACAGAATTCTGAAAAACAGCAAAGGATACCACTTCTCTAAAACAAAAGGAAAGGTCAACCACTTAATGTACATGGACGATATTAAATTGTTTGCAAAAAACAGGGGAGAGCTTGAGACTCTGTTCAACGAAGTAAGGGAATATAGTGAGGACATAGGAATGGAGTTTGGGATAGAAAAATGTGCAATCATGGTGATGCACAAAGGAAGGCTTTCAATGACTGAGGGAATTGAACTTCCGGACAACAACAAGATTAGGGCATTGACTGCACAAGACCGATACAAGTACCTAGGTGTCCTTGAATGTGACACGATAAAACGGGAAGAGATGAAGGAGAAAATTAAGAGAGAATACCTCAGAAGGATAAGGAAAATATTAGAAACCAAATTAAATAGCAGAAATCTAATAAAAGGAATGAACACCTGGGCTGTGTCAGTAGTTAGGTATACAGGACCATTTCTAGGATGGACAAAGGAAGAGCTCCAATCAATGGATAGGCGAACAAGGAAACTTATGACGATGCATAAAGCATTGCACCCTAGGGATGATACAGATAGACTATACGTTAAGAGAAAAGAAGGTGGTAGGGGGCTCATCAGCATAGAAGATTGTGTCCAGAGAGCTAAAGTAGTCCTAGATAGATATGTGCAAACAAATAGTGAAGAAATCATAAAGAGTGCGAGGGATAGTGCAACAAACAATAAAGTAGAAAACAATGGAACAGTACAGCAAACTAGAAAAGAAAAGTGGGAAGGGAAAAAATTGTACGGCGAGTTTAAAAGACAGATAAAAGATATAGTAGACGAGAAATCATGGACGTGGTTACGAAAGGGGAACCTTAAGAGAGAAACAGAATCGCTCATCATGGCAGCCCAAAACAAAAGCATAAGGACAAACTACATAAAAGCAAAAATCGACAGAACACAGACAAACAGCAAATGCCGCATGTGCGGTGAAAGAGATGAGACAGTAAACCACATAACTAGTGAATGTAGTCAGCTCGCCCAGAAGGAGTATAAGCATAGACACGATAGAGTAGCAACGATGATACACTGGGAACTAAGTAAACAAATGGGATTCAACCATGGGGAAAAGTGGTATCAGCACAAGCCAGAGGCAGTTTTGGAGAATGACAACCACAAACTACTGTGGGACTTTGACATCCAAACTGACCACCTCATCCAGGCAAGAAGGCCGGACTTAGTAATAGTAGACAAAAAAAGGAAGGCCTGCCAAATAGTAGACGTTGCTGTACCTGCAGACCATAGAGTAAAAAAGAAGGAGGGTGAAAAAAGGGAAAAATACCAGGACCTAGCAAGGGAGTTAAGGAAAATGTGGAACATGAAAACCAGGGTAGTACCGGTCATAGTGGGCGCACTAGGAACTGTCCCCAAAACGCTGAGGGAGAGACTGGAGGAGATCGGGATTAGGGGAAGGATAGAGACCGTACAGACCACAGCGCTACTTGGAACTGCACGGATACTGAGGAAGGTGCTAGAGATATAAGGACTGCAACGAATAGTAGCTCTGTCATGATATGCGAAAGAGGGAGGAGACGTTAGCTGAAGACCTGAGGAGACTTATTGTCACTCAGCCTTCAGCGATAACCACTGGGCAACCGGTGTGAAACTGTAAATCGTAGAATTACTGCGACCTATGAGTAGTAAGAGAGGAGGGCTGGAGACTTGAGGAGACTTGCTGTCACTCAAACTCCAGCGGTTACCACCAGGCAACTGGTGTGAGATTCCAAATAATAATAGTGATAATAATGCTACTATCATTATCAGTAATAACGAAGGGAATAAGATAGCTATGATGGTTGATTTTGTAAACCCGTATGTGGAGTGTTAAATTATATTTTTCGAAAGAAATTCTGAAAGGTGGCGGCATCTTAGAAGTTACTCATATTTTCTATTTGATAGATCTGTTTTCTCGTTTATTTGTTTCATTAGTAA
Organism: Thysanoteuthis rhombus; assembly: GCA_963457665.1. Lineage (NCBI taxonomy): Eukaryota > Metazoa > Mollusca > Cephalopoda > Oegopsida > Thysanoteuthidae > Thysanoteuthis > Thysanoteuthis major. The sequence continues at coordinate 39,278,476 of OY735215.1, forward strand.
AGGTGAAGATTTTTAATATCTCATTTAGGGATAGGTAACATAGGGTGTCAATGTTCTGACATGTTTGGGTTTGTTTTAATATTATCCATTTTACTGCTGGTGTGAAGTGGCTGTCTATTGATTTCCAGTAATGTGTTGATAGTGATGTATTGTTTTTTTATTTGTTGTTTTTTAAAAGATAACGTATGGTTGGTTAATCTCAATTAAAAGATTTTTTTAGATGATCCTATATAATATTTTGCTTTTGAGAGTTTCTTTTGGGTTGATATCCTAGGTTTTAGGTTGATATGCAATATTCAATTTGAGAAATCTGTTTTGCAAAGGGCGTCCGTTGCTGTTAGTACAATTGTAACCTGGAATATTTATATTTCTCCATTAGTATTCTTTCTTATTACTCTATCGTCATGTTTTGTTAGGAATTTATGAAGGTTACCCGTACAAGGATAACTAATTTTCAATTTGTTTTTGTTAAATTTTGCTCGGGTGGGTGAAATATTTTTCTTTAGCGGGAGGAATATTTTTCTTATGTTGGCGATTACTTGTACGTTGAAAGGCAGTGTATACCAGAGTACCACCGTTGGCATTTAGAGCTCCAGTGTATTTATTTCTAACATTGTTGAATATTATTTCGTTTGATTAATCATATATTAGCCTAGTTTCCATTGATATAGGAATCTTTTCAATGATTTTGTTGAGGGAGATTAAATTTTCTTTAGATATATTTAATTTCAGAATCTTTTCTTCTATGTGGTTTGTGGGTGTTATCATTTAGATTTAATGTAACATCTAAAAAATGTATATTTCCTTATGTTAGCCTTAATTTCAACTTTAGAGTTCAGTTTTTTCATTTCTTTAATGAAGTATTCATCGATTTTTTTCATTATTGTGTGTTGCTTTTTTCTACAATTAGTAGGCCATCAGCCAGAAAGAGTCTTATATTTTTAGATTTTAGTTTCCCTTAAGGTTAAATATAATATACGAACCACTCACTTTCGACGTCTCGGTTGAATCAAGACTAATCATACAAAACATTAGAACCCTAGACACCGGTTTTTCTAAATCATTGTTATAGGTTATTGAACAGTAGCATCTGTCAATAGTATTTGATTATTCCATATCATTATTGTTAAAGTTGATGTTGATCTTCACAAATTTCATGACTTCTCCGAAAGTTCCTTTGGATCTTGAAGGGTCGAAGTCCACTATGTCGAACTGTAAAAATGCATTGGTGTTTTTTGCTTAATGTTACTGAATCAGGTAATGACGCCATTGTGTTTTGATGCTGGATATTTTCTAGCATCTTGCTATTCTTTCCTATCTGGGATCTAGTTGAGTTAATTAGTCTAGTGATGCGGTTGTTTAAGGATTTCAGATTCCGGCACTGCTCAAAATTTCTATTAAAAAACATAATTTATCATTCCACATACAAATATACAAAAAAAAAATCAATCACCATAGCTATCTTATTCGTCTCGTTAATACGAATTATAGAAGTCACATTAGTCTTATTATAATTATTATCATATCCCAGCCACTTTAAGAGCAGCCTAATCATCTTAGATACATAGAGGCAAACCCAACCTAGAATATAAAAAAATAAACATGAATGAGTAAGGTTTAAGTGAACCCAAATACTTAGAGAGCAGGTAAAAATAAAAATAGAGTACTTCCTGATTGGAAACACATTGCAAACAGCCGACGGATTACCGACACACTGATGAAGAACGTGTCTACAACATCCCCTGGTAATTTATAACAACTATACTGTAATCTCTTCTCTGTACAATAAAACAAGCTGTGACCAACATCTAAACTAGGGAAAGATAAAAGAAAAAAACATCTAAACAGAATAAAAGGAAAGTTCTCCAACCAGAACTCCCGCCCCCCGAGAAAAAAACTGTCCTAAATAGGGATCCAAAAGATTGAATCATTCACTTGAAGAAGAAGTCCAAAACAGAGCAAAACCATAAACGTGTTTGTGTAGTGAATCCTTGATGTCATCATATTTCAGGCTCTACTCTAATTTAACTTCATGTTTTATGTTGAATGTATTGAGCACTTTATGGAGATAAACCCATCATGCACAGGATATTGTATCATTGATTTGTCATTCGGTGTATGTAAATTACTGTGAGGAGTATCTTGCGTTTAAAACCAATGATTATTATTCGTCATCATCTTAATCCCTTTCTTAGCACAGGGTCTTTCTCCGTCCCTTCCGCCTCGACGTAGCCTTGAAGCTATCTCCATCTTTAGAATTGGGCACATATGCTGGGAGCCTATTATGTTAGGAGGTCATTTGCCAGTTGGAAGAAGAATTGATTTCCATTTTTCAAAGAAGGGTATAGAACCAATGCATTCTCCCGGTAGTCACTTATGAAGCTGAGACATGAAACCCAACCGAAAGTGAGAATCATGCAACGTGCACATGAGATATCATGCTCAACATCCCATAGGGAGATCACAAAACATGGCAATATATCAGAGAACAAAATAGAAGTGAGGGATATAAAATATGAAATGGCGTAACGATAGGATTTCAAAAAGTACTGGCTCCGTGACGCCCATGTGAGGTCTGACGAATCCTGGGGGGGGGGAAGTCTACGTTCAACAACGGATGTTGAAAGGCTGGTAATAATAATAAAGCCTTCACAAAGACTTCTTAATCAAGATCTGGCTCGTGTTTATCTGAGAAAAAAAATTCTGTTTTCTAGTCTAAGACTGACAAAGCGGAATAACCCCCAAAGGGGCAAATTTAGGTGGTCTGATGGTGACAAAAAGGCTATTTTAGTAAAAAAGAAGAGCTAAAAAATAAAGTTCATGGTGAATGTTTATTTTGATTAATTGTGGTAGGGATGTGTTTCTCTTTATTAGACTCAAAAATAGAAGAAAAAGTGACCAAAAAACAAGAACGAAGAACATATTGATGTGTATATCTTTCATCAGAATTCTTCTTTTGTAATAAATTGGACTTCAAACTGATGTGTTCCTAATTATTTTCGCTTGCTTTCTTTGAGTAACAAATAAACATCAGTAGCTGAACAATTATAAAATCAAACTAATTATAAAGCTGTCTAATTATACGCAAAATAAAATTATTGCTCGAACTTATTCTTCGTTGCTACTTACTTAAATGGAGGAGAGGAGATTAGTATCTTTATTGGTAAAAGTTGGGGATGATTTTGATAAGGTTGGGAACCACTGCTCTAGAGGACCATTAACTAGAAATTGAGCGTGCCAGTCTTTGGGTGGATGTTAGACGTTGGATTATTATACCTTTCCCAATCAGATTTACCTTTGTCAAAAGTATTACTCTCGACAACTGGGTCCGAGTAGTCAAAAAACTCCTGATGCAGATAACATATGAGTATGCAACTACTGAGACATCAAAACTCGTTTTTATAAATGAATGAGCAGCAAAAGATTCAAGTTTATTTGTACCTTTAAATGCCATGATAAACAAGCCTAATGACCCCAAGGTCGAACTCCACTATAACTTCTATTTCGTCTTGAACATACAAATTAAGGGGAAGCTACTAATACTAATAGCATTTCATACATCGTTATTATTGGAAATGAAATCAAAAAAGAATTCTCCCCTAAATTAGGCAAAGATTATTGCTCTTGTTCTTGTGACAACAGGAAAAACAAAGTCAACTGAACAGTTTGACTAGAGATTGACAATTAAATCATCATCATCATCATCATCATCATCATCATCATCATCATCATCATCATCATCATCATCATCATCATCATCATCAGTTTTGTAACGTCCGTCGTTGGACATAGACCTTCCCCTGATTCGCCACAATTCTCTATTATAGGCGTCATAGAGCCAGTATTTTCTGAATTTGTCTAGTTCATCTCTCAATCTTGTGTTCTGTCAGCCTCTGTTTTGCATGTGATCTCTGGGGATCCATGTTGTGAGACGTGATGTCCATCGGTTGTTTTTCATTCTTGCATCATGGCCTGCCCATTTGAGTTTTTTTAAATAGTTTCTACGATGTCTATGACCCCCGTCTTCTTCCTATTATACTGTGCTGTCTTGTGATCTCTCCATGTGAGGTTGAGCATGATTCTCTCATACACACGTTGCATACTTCTCAGTTTGTAGGTCAGACTCTTGGTTAGGTTCCATGTTTCAGCTCCATAAGTGACTATCGGGAGAATGTATTGGTTGTAAACTCTTTTTTTAGGATTATTGGGATCATATGGTTCTTAAAATTTGAGCTTTCTCTGCCGAAGGCTTGCCATCCCAAAGTGATTCTTCGCTTGATTTCCTCCTCTTTTGAGGGTCTCATGGAGATTCGTTGTCCTAGGTAGATGGCACCATGCAGATAGTTCTTTACGGGGTTGGCTCAGATGTGTGCACATAATTATTTATGATTGTGCTTACGCATATTGTTGTGAAAATAAAGACCTTGTGTGAAAGCAGCTATTGATGTTAAAGTAAAAATGCTCGCAGCGAAACCTTCGCACGATAGAAGATATTGGTTCCAGCAGAAGATTGAAAGTAATTTATCCAAAAAGAAGCGAGAACAGATTAAAAAACACCCTTTTAGCTATTAAAACATTGTTCCCAACGTAATCTTAACACGAGGATAGGATCAATGTATTGTGGGAGAGAAATGAGAACAATGCATTTTGCTTTTTTCCTAAAATTGAAAGAAGAACTATAGAAATAGTTATTACAATAACGAAGATGATGGGGTTAAACTATTTGAAACAGGTCTGGTTATTCACTCTATGGAAACTGTCGTGTGACCAACATCTTTTCGCAGCATGCCTTATTAGGTCCGTTTAATTGACCTATTGGAAAAAAGGGATGATCAGTAGTCAAGTTACGCCACTCGCCTTCTGTTGGATCTATAAAAAGTCTGAAATTCACAAAAAAGAAACGAGAAATGAAACAAAAAACAGACACAGACGTAGCCAAGCAAGACTTAGTTTCCAATTTATCATAAACTTACATTGCAAACTGAACCCAACAACCCACTGACTCATACGTGAGGCATACTTATATAGTCAACCAGCTTAAAACTGAACAAACCTATTTCGATGGATCTGGTGACAAACTGGTGACAAATTTAGCATAAACTTGCATTACAAATCTAACCTTATATTGGGGGAATTTTTAGAAAAAAACACGAACAAAAACGTCATTTCTAGACCTAACGAGGCGTTAATGCTCAGGTTTCAAGCCAACTCCATAGGTGACGTTTGAACGCGTGTATATATATATATATATATATATATATATATATATATATATATATATATACCCAAGCAAGCCAGACTATCTTAGAAGCTAAGGAATCCTATTTTGACAGTTTTAGTGACAGTCTTCGTTGAAGGTTTTTGATAAAACGGAGAAGTCTTGGAGGCATTTTCCATTTCCACCTCATCTGAACGCTATCGTTTTTTCCCCATTTGATTTTTCTCCACTGCAGATTTCGTCACTTTTTCTATTTACTTATTTTGCTGGCATTTTCAGTGATTTTTTCTTCTTCTTCTTCTTCTTCTAAATGTGTGAAATTTTATTCAGATATTTTCCCCTCATGTCAGCATTTGCATTTTCTACAGGAAATCATCAAACTTTCGGACACAACCGCCGCTAACCAAATAGAGACGGGTAGATTTTGAAAGGTTTTATTCCTTGAACAATCTATATGATCTAGTTGCTCTTGAGTATTTTCCATACTTAACAAAATAACACTGACTACCCAGGAACGAAAATCATGCTGCTGATCTCAAGCTAACACGTTTTCGTGCGAAAACTTAAACTTTCGATCACGACAGCTGCGGCTGATTCCAGAATAATGCGTCTCTGTGAGAAAATTCAAATCATCAACTACGACAGCTGCTGCTGCTGATTGCAAACTAGAAAATAATCTATGACAGCTGCTGTTTCTATCAAGCTGATGCATTTTTGTGTAAAAATTCAAATCGTCAACTACAACGACTGTTGCTTGTCTCAAGTGTATAGTTCTCAATCGTGGTCGTGACGTCATAGATTGGAGACATTTTTTTTCAAACACAACTGTCAAAATGTCGATCGTAAACCCGACCTATCACTTGGAATAAATGTATTATTCGATATTGTTCCCCAAGGTGCCTCTGTTGTTCAAAAAGTCCAGATTCGATGATAAGGTGATAAAAAACAACTAAATTTTCCAACAACTCTCTGTTGAAACGAAAGGAATATAAATGATTAAAAAACAAAATATGCATCATGTACCTTTACTTCAACCATTAAAATGTTAACACTAGTGGACTTTCATGAATTGAGAAAAAAAAACTTAAGATGCTACTAATTTGAAAAAAATAAAGATACTACGAATAAAGAAACTTGAAGTGATACTAATTAAAGGAAAGAAAAAAAACTCCAGATACTACGAATTGAAAAAAAACTTGAGATATTACGAATAAAAAAACTTAGATACATGGAACTTGGAATAAAATAAGGGGTTTTTAATTCAGGGAAAATAGACTCATCTCCTGATAACATTCTAAATAGGGATCCAAGTAAATCGAATCATTTGCCCAAAGAAGTCTAAAAAGGCAAAAACATTAACCATTATTTTACCATATTTAAAGCTCTACTCCAACTCAATGTTTTTGTATCGAGCACTTAATGAAATAAACCAATCACACATCGTATATTTGATTACTGATTTTCACCTTGGTGTATTTTTATATTTATATATATACATATATATATATATATATACACACACACACACATATATATATATATATATATATATATATATATATATATATATATATATATATATATATATATATATATATTTGTGTGTGTGTGTGTGTGTGTGTGCCAGAATATACAGGGAAAAGCTATGCTCCCATTTTAAATCAAGTCCACTCTAGAACACCTAGAAATGATTTTCTCAAAACATTCTAATGTAATTTTTATGAAGTGAAAGGTCTTTACTTTGACCCTTTGAAGCGTGATTCTTATTTTTATTTAGCATCCCTCGAAAAATCATATACAAATATAAACATCAAATAAGTACATATGTATATGGGTTGGGAAAAGGTTCAAATTCGGTATTATAGTTACAATATGGATAGAAACCCCCTCTAAAAGCCGATGATTTTATATTCTTCCGTAAACTTTTTTGTTTTAACTACTGGCCCCTGGTCCATTGAGTAGGCATGCCAAATTCATTTGGGCTTCCCCGATGTTTAGGTACTTTTATAGTGTGATAGACACATGCACAAACTCACAGACATCTCTCACTTGAATACATAGATACATGGCGAAAGAAAAAAACATGAGGAAATATATACAAAAACTAGAAAGAACTCAGAGAATGCATCTGTCTGCCATTATCAGGGGAAGTAATCGGACATCAATCTGCCCAAAGTTTTAGTGATTTCTTCTGTAATCTATTGTCTACTTAACCAAATAATCTCATTGTTCTTCACCAAGAACCTTTGGATATATTTCGTGGACAGACATTAACTGTAGTCGATATCATGTCGGATGAACAAAAAGGTACGACGTAAAGGAAGCAAATGTGCATAGTTCCACTCCCAATTTTAATCACTTCCATCGTAGCTTGTTGCCACACTTCCATGAAGTTTTATTGATAATTTCCTGAGATATCATGTGGAAAGTCTGATGAGTACAACGGAGGAGACAGTTGTGTATGGATCTGCCCCAAAATGTAATCAATTCTTCCGTAGCCTGTCGTTCTGTGAAAATCAATTGAGAACGTTTGGAGATATCGTGTGAACAGACAGATTGAGGGAAATACGGACAGACGGAATGTAATACATATAGGTTGATAAGGGAAAATCAATGTATTAATTGTTCCCATTGGTACGTGTTTATTTTTGGCACTTTCTCTTTCCTTTTTTGGAGGGTTGGTGGATCACAAAGATCAGTAAACGCTCTTTGAGGCGGATCAGATGAGGAATGTTCCTGTGATTTGCAGGCCAATGCAAATAAAGATTGAAATAATGACCATATAAGATTATATATAGTTATCCTTTATTAATCCTGAGACATCGTTTGACTCGTTGAAAAGTATATCTATCAAAATATCTGTATTGTTTATTTATGATCAAGAGACAATGATTATATAAGATCTTGAAAACCGCTCACTTTTTACTTACTAAGATGTTTTTCCTTATAGGAGTATATATCTATATAAACTTCCATGTTCTATCAATCAATAAGAACAAGGACATTCTTTTTTATTCGGGAACTAGACATTGTGAAGTTCTGATAACAATTTTCAGTGGTCCAGTAATAAAAACTGACGGCGAGTAGCGATCAATTAACATCGACATACTGACAGATTCAATAAACATATATTTATACACCGAAAAAAGGTTTGTTTTTACATAAATAGTTCGTACCAGATGCTGAAACCCATCCCAGCTTACCGAAGATACATAAGAAAAACAAAAAAAAAAAAAACAAAACCCCAAAACTCTTGCATGAAATATCGAATATTCAATGGTGTCGGCGGTCGGGTTGAAATGAATTTACGGGACGCTGGAAAAGCAGGCAGTCTGTAGTTTGCCGGCTTCTGGATTAGAGCTGATCTGTGATTGATGATTTTATTTTGGGAGCGAATAAAACTAGAAGAGAGAGTGACGGTTGAATGAAACATGAAGTATGAATAACTTGATTAACTCAGAAATTTACATTTTCCCATACCTCTAAAAAGTATTGTCATGAAAGCAGTTCGAACTATTTTATATTCCTGCATATGCAACATCTTTGAACTCGGAAAATCAGAAGACCAAGGTGAAGCGAAACATATAATTTCAGTTCAGATCTGGAAATTATATCTTTTTCCCTACTTTGGTTTTCTGATTTTATAAGTTCAAAGATACAGCGTATTTTCCAAAGTCACTGTAATTTGACTTTCCGTGGAAAACCTCATTATATAAAATGAATTATGGATTAAATCATCCTCGGAGCAGGATAAGATAGAAACGATAGGAAAAAAAAAATACTTGAGGAAATTTAGTAGAGATTTTGTGGCAAAGACACAAGACCGAATGACATTGAAAAAACCTAGAGAACCAATGCATTACAGTGATCGTGAGCTTTTCTTGAACACTCGTCTGCTTTTGAATTTCTTATATCCATTCAAGTGAGTAAGACTTCACACCAAGTCAGTCATGACAAGTTCTTATCCTTGTACAGATCTGATACTTTATTTTTTAATTATTTCACCGGTTCAACACTCAACACAGAGGGAGACAAAAATGAATGGATGAGTGAATAGATAAATATATAGATAAATAAATAGATGAATTAATAAAAGAAAGATAAAAATAGGTCACTGAATAGAAACAATCTCTTGACCGACGTCTTCTGGTATCACACCTTGTTGGAGATGATGGATCAAAAAATTGATGGAAGGGGTGGAGAAGCGAGAATCCAATACGATCTATGTATCATGAGCTGTGATTGGCAACATGAACAAATGATATCGTTCTTCTCAAAAGCAAAAGCGGAACTTTATCAATAGTTATCAGAATACGAGAATGATAGAGTTGAACGATAAAAAAACAGGTTTGGTTAGTCATGTGGCGTCTTTTAGCAGCATGTCGCGTTGGCAGAGATCAATTAAATGATTGGTCGAAGGGTTGATCAATGAATAAGTTATTTCTCTCGCCTTTTGTAGGATCGCTATAGATTTAGAATTTTCATAAAACAACCGGACGCGAACTAACAACGAATTTTGTATAAACTTACATATCAAATTGAATCCCCCCCTCCATCAAAGGCGGGCTTGGAAGTATTTTTAGAAAACAAAAACAAAAACAAACGGAAAACGAAGCAAGAACGTCTTTTGTAGACCTAACAAGGCATAAATGCTTAGGTTTCTAGACCTCTAACTCTGTTGGTGAGGCCTGAACACGTGAAACATACATATATAGCTAAGCAAGCCAGACTATCTTAGAAGCTAAGGAATCCTATTTTGACAGTTTTAGTGACAGTCTTCGTTGAAGGTTTTTGATAAAACGGAGAAGTCTTGGAGGCATTTTCCATTTCCACCTCATCTGAACGCTATCGTTTTTTCCCATTTGATTTTTCTCCACTGCAGATTTCGTCACTTTTTCTATTTACTTATTTTGCTGGCATTTTCAGTGATTTTTTCTTCTTCTTCTTCTAAATGTGTGAAATTTTATTCGGATATTTTCCCCTCATGTCAGCATTTGCATTTTCTACAGGAAATCATCAAAGTTTCGGACACAACCGCCGCTAACCAAATAGAGTCGGGTAGATTTTGAAAGGTTTTATTCCTTGAACAATTCATATGATTCAGTTGTTTTTGAGCATTTTCCATACTTTTCACACATAATTGCAAAAAAACCCTCACTACCCAGGAACAAATTTCACGTCTAACGGTGTAATCATATTATAACTCGTCAATTATGAAAAGCTGCTGATGATCTCAAGCTAATGCATTTTTTAGGATAGAATTTAAATCATCAACTACGACAGCTGCTGCTGGTCTCAAGTTAATGCATTTTTTTTGTACTGAAATTTAAATAGTCTATTTCGACTGCTGCCGCTGAACTAAGGTGACCGTTTTTGATCATGCTCGTAACGTCATAGATGGGAGATATTTTTTCGAGCAAGTCCATCGCAGTGTCGACAGAATATTTGATGTTGTTCTGCAAGGTGCCTCTGGTGCACCAAAAGTCCAGATAAACTGATTAGGTGATGAGAAAATACTTAATATTCAAACAACTTCCAGTCGAAACTAAAGAAATACAAATGATGAAAGAAGATAATATCTGTCAGTGACCTTTACTCAAATCATAAAAAGATAAATAATACACTCTATCCAGTAACAAATTTCACGTTCAACAGTGTAATTATATAAAAACTCGTCAATTACAACAGCTGCTGCTGATCTCAAGCTAACGCATTTTTGCACGAAAATTCAAATCGTCAACTACGACGACTGTTTCTGAACTTAAGGGTATAGTTTTCGATGGTGGTCATGACGTCATAGATGGAAGACATTTTTTCGAACATAACCGTCACAATGTCGATTGTGAATCTGAGGTATCACTCGGAATAAACAGAATATTTGACACTGTTCTCCAAAGTGCCGCCGGTGCACGAAAAGTCCAGATTAACTGATAAGGTGATAAGATACAACTGAAGATTTTTATAATTTTCCGTTGAAACTAAAGTAATACAAATGATTGAAAATAATTTTCTCATGAACCTTTTTTTAAATCATTAAAATGTTTACAGTTGTGGACTTTTAATTTTAACAAATTCTTACAAAAGTTTAATAATGATGCATTATCGACGAAGAATCTATGCTGTTTAGTAAACCGATTGAAAATAATCCTGAATCATAGAAGACGAAAAGTGAAAAAAAATGAACTTTCCCCCAAATTATTGGCCTTTTGAATCCGGGATATCTGACATTTGTAACTTGAAGTGCTGTCAAAATTAATCTTTTATTACATCCAGATGAATTATGAATTTTGTGTATGCGACTTCACTGACCTTGATTGCATCACCCTTGTCCGATGTCATCTCTATGAATAAGAAGCTAACAGGCTTAATCGTAGTTTTCTGTCGTTTCAAAGAAAGCATACGAGTCTCATCACATGCTATTTTCTTTTATTTCCTGACACCGAAGAAAAAAAGACAGAAAGAAATAGGGACCAAAATGAGAAGAACGAAAAAAAGGAAAGGAGGAAGAAATAGAGGTCACGAAGAAGAAAGGGAAAGAGAGGAATAACGAGAAGGAAAGACGGGAGAGAAATAACGAAGACTTCTGGCTAGTCACTCAACAGAAACAGTTGTGTGACCAACATCTCTTGGCAGCATGATTAGTTAGGAGTAATCAATTGAACAACAAGGAAAAAGGGGTGATCAATTAATAATTCATTTCTCTTGCATTTCGCAATGATTAATAAAAAAAAAAAGCCCGAATTTTCAAAATCAATCACACACAGAGACTATTTGGGGGTTGGGGATGAATAGATAAACTCAAGCAAGACGTTTTTTCCATACTTAAAAAGGAGCTAAGTATTTAAATTTTCAGCCCTTTAGCTTCATTGGCGGGACATGTACGCATGAATAATATACTTAGACAGTCGGACTGACTTGAAAACTACAGAAATCTATGTTGTCAGTAATAGAGACAGTTTTGGTTGACGGCTTATTATAAAAGAAATGAAGGAAGAAGTAAAGTGGGGCAAAAATAAATGAGAGAAGGATATATATATATATATATATATATATATATATATATATATATATATAGAGAGAGAGAGAGAGAGAGAGAGAGAGTGTACGTGTGTGATGTGTGAGAGTGAGAGACCGTAACGTAGTGAGTGTGTTAGCGTGAAGAGTGAGATGGAGAGATTGAGTGGGAGAGTGAGATAAATAGAGAGATTGAGAGATAGTGAGAGAGAGAGAGTAAGTGAGTGAGTGGAAGTGAATGAGAGTGGGTTAGAAAGTGTGAAATTGTGAGAGAGAGTGAGATAGAGAGAGAGAGTAAGTCAGAGAGAGAGAGAGAGTCAAAGAGACATAGAGTGAGAGAGATTGAGTGAGAAAAAGAGAATGAGTGAGAGATAGTATGATAGTGAGTGAGTGAGGGTGAGAGAGATAATGACAGAGAGAGCAGGAGAGTGGGAGATCGGAAGTTAGTCAGAGTGAAACGGAGAGTGAGTTACAGGGAGTGAGAGGGATAGACAGGGAGAGAGTCAGAAAGAGAGAGACAGACAGAGAGGGAGAGAGAATGAGAGAGAGAGAGAGAGAGAGAGATGGTGGAAGAGAAAGGCTGTGAGATGAAAATTCAGATCCCAGGGCATTCATCCAAACCTCTATCCTTTAACCCGTTCATGGATTTTCAATAAGTGGAGTCGACTCTCTGATGTACACGAATCGCATACCTGTCACCAGGTGCATATAATTGATACCTTGCCGTGGTGACCATTTTTACGTATTGAACAATTGGTTAACCTTCCGTTTTGCACTTGATACTAAAAAAAACCCGCGTACATCTGAAGATCAGTAAACAGAAAGCACTCAGCATGACTTTTTAGTCTCTTGCCTGATAAAATCTATTATGGCACTCACTTCCTTTTATTCATATGCTTTATAAGCCTGCAGCGGTCATTATTTTCGATATGGAAGAAACATTTTGTAGGTGGAAGATCACTTGAATCAATCAGATCAACTTCTTTTTTTTTTGCACACGCAGGATCAGCTGTACTCTGAGGATAATTTATATGTACAGTGGGTGCAACAAATGTCCGATCCATTCAACTGACATTTCCTGTGTATGTGTTACTGACTATGAATCAGAGCATCTTTGAAGATTTCCTCAATCTACGAAACTTCATTGGAAGATACTTATTGCTCAATGCAGCCCAAATCCTTCATTTTTAGGTTAATGTAAAAATTAAAGTTGTTAATCATCATCATCATCATCATCATCATCATCATCATCATCATCATCAGTCTTTTAACGTCTGTCGTTGGACATAGACCTTCCCCAGGATTCGCCACTATTCTCTATTATGGGTGTCGCGGAGCCAGTATCTCCTAAATCAGTCTAGTTCATCTCTCCATCTGGTGTTCTGCCGGTCTCAGTTTCTTAAGTGATCTCTGGGGATCCATGTTGTGAGACGTGATGTCCATCGGTTGTCTTTCATTCTTGCAACATGGCCTGTCCATTGCCATTTGAGTTTTTTTTAATAGTTTGTATGATGTCACGAACACCCATTTTCTTCCTTATATACCGTGCTGTCTTGTGATCTCACCATGTAAGGTTGAACATCTATTTGACCACTGATACTACATTATTTAATCACAGATACTACACTTTAATCCTGCCGAAAAGGCCAGAAAAATGTGAGGTTGAGGATTTATTTAATCGCTGTTCCACCAGTGGGCAAGCATTATTCTCTCATGCATACGTTGTATATTTCTCAGTTTGTAGGTCTGTCTCTTGGTTAGGTTCCATGTTTCAGCTCCATAAGTGACTATCGGGAGAATGCATTTGTTGTAAACTCTTTTTTTTAAAAGGATTATTGTGATCATCTGATTTTTAAAAGTTGAGCTTGCTCTGCCGAAGGCTTACCATCTTAAAGTGATTCTTCGCTTGATTTTTTCTCCATCGGGTGACTTTAAACATTAGACAGGATTTTTCAGTTACTAGTTATCATCTTTGAAAACATTCATGGATACTTTTGAATTTCTATGGAATGGTTTTCTTTGGAAAGGAAACTGACGTATGTATGTACATATACTGGAGACAGTAATGCATTAGGTGAAAATATATACCCCTATTCCTGTCGAGTTCAAAGAGTTTATTCCCAATCTCGTACTTGCTTCAAGACTCGATAGTTCTCTACTTCAGAGCCGTCAATCGTGCGAGAAAATGTTTCAATTATCAAGTTTATCTGAGGTTTTATATTTATATAGGTTTTCAATAAATTCAGAAGTAAAAGCATTGATCTATATGGGAATTCTTTTGAAGGTTGGGTTGGTGTTGGTTGGGAAGTACGGTTGACTTAGGTGTAAGGGAGACGGAGGAAGAAGGTGTGCGCTGCCTCTTAAGAGGTTGCTGCCACACAATGTTGGATAAAACAAACTTTCAAAAAGCCAGAAATACTAGTATTCACATACAAAAAGTCCAAATTTCCCTTCCCCTAAATGTATTCTCTCTTTTTTTGCACTCCTGTTCAATTATCATTTATTCCATCATTCACCTCTTTCTCAGATTTTGAGTTTGGATCAGAGTGTAGTATCTGATTCTCAGTGATGTTCTCATCTTTGGTCGGGATACAGCATTAACGAGACGAGCGTAATTCCACGGACTCCAATTCTATCGTATTATCTTTTGTGGTACTGGTTGGGAGACTCAGCAATGTTTTTACTTTTCCACACATATGTGTGTAAAACACAACAATACACATTCCCTCATGGGAGAGGTAAATGAATCTCCGACCGTACAGAAGTGAAAAATCCTAAATATCTGATTCGTCCGTATTTGTATACATTAAAAATATGTTTTGTGTTACGTATTTTTGATATTGTTGTATAAATTTCTCAGATGTGTCCTCATTTTCTTCATATATATCAAATTTCAACTGATACGTTGTTTGACCTTTCTCAAGTTGAAACTGTGTTTGGTAGGATCCAGATACAACCCCCTCTAGGTGAGAAAAACATGACGAAAATATAACTAATTGGTGAGACCAATAAATATTTTTTCTTCCTTATCATTTTCATTTTAGGTAAGATGTCTATCTGGCCTCATGTTATAATCAGATATCTTTTTAAAGCTTTCATCATCATCATCATCATCATCATCATCATCATCATCATCATCATCAGTCTTTTAACGTCAACCGTTGGACATAGACCTTCCCCAGGATTTGGCGCACTTCTCTATTATGGGCGTTGCGGAGCCAGTACTTCCTGAACTTGTCTAGCTCGTCTCTCCATCTAATATTCTGCCAGCCTCGGTTGTGCATGTAATCTTGGGGGATCCATGTTGTGAGTCGTGATGTCCATCGATTGTCTTCCATTCTTGCAACATGGCCAGCTAACGGCCATTTTAGATTTTTAATGGATTCTATGATGTCCCTAACTCTTGTGTTTTCTCTGATGTACTGTGCTGTCTTGTGGTGTCTCCATGTGAGGCCCAGCATTATTCTTTCATGTGCACGTTGCATGGTTCTCAATTTACGGGTCTGTCTCTTGGTTAGGTTCCATGTTTCAGCTCCATAAGTGACTATTGGTAAGATGCATTGGTTATTCACCGTCCTCTTTAGGATTAATGGGATCTTCTTATTTTTGAAGGTTGAGCTTGCTCTGCCAAAGGCTTGCCATCCTAGTGTGATTCTTCGCTTGATTTCTTCTACTTTTCGACTCTTTTAAAGCTTTAGTGGTTCATGAACAACGTAATAGACCTGGTTACTGCAGAATCTAACTCCATTCCTATTAGTATCTCGATTGAAGATAATTTTTGCAACTTTTGTATTGTATATATGATAAACAAAATATCATAGAAATATATGTTTTAGAATAAATGTATTTATTTGTTAAAACGAATTAAGCCTTGCATATCTGTAAGATATAATTTCATAGAGATATAAGATTTGTAAGTAGGGCTCTGTCTGTAATTAAGTTCAAATCATGGTAGAGTTAATTTTACACATAAATTTGGTATAATAATGACGCGGCAGACAAACATTGAATTGTTCTCTCCAAGAAATTTGGTGAGAATTGTTCTTGTTCTTGGTACGGTTCAATGCTTGGACTGGAGTTTAGCAAAAAGTTCTGTGTATTATTTTCTCTATGATGCTTTTGTTCTACATCCATATTTGGTAATCTCAGAATTCTGGATGTTTCTGGACTACTGGGTGCAATCTTTTGATTTATCGATTGAAATGCTTTTTATCAGATTTAGAATCCACGAAGAGACGAGGAGATCCACTTTTTTTCTATTGTCTTTTGGTGGTCAATGGTCACTAAAATAACTGAATTTGAAAAAACAAAACAAAACAAAAACAAAAAACAAGCAAACACAAAATAGGGAGCAATTTAGCATGAACTTACATGGCAAATTGACTACCACTGGAATTTAATTTAGGTCATGGTTTAAAAAAAAACAAAACAAAAAAGATCTCTATAGACATAATAAAGAGTAAATGTTGAAATTTTCAGCCTACCAGCACCATTCGTGCAGTCTGTGCGTGCGATACATGCATACATAGCCAGCTGAACAGACCAACTTAAAAACTGAAGAAACTTATTTTGACGCTGACAGTTTTGATCGACGGATTCTAACAAGTTACCAATGATGTCAAATTAGCTGAAAAAGAAATATAAGAAAAACAGAAAATAATATTTCTTCCAAGTTTCATATTGTGTGATTTATAGTAACTCTGCATCTTCGATTGATAAAAAAGACTTCATTTGAAGTTAGTGCTTGTTATTTTATCCGTGTGAAGTTTCGGTAAATAAAGCCCCCCGTGGCACTGAACCAAAGACATCCCATGCGCCTATGCTGATAAACAAGACATTATATTTTTGGAAGAATTTAAATGTCTGCGTATGATTTATCAATCACCGCTACCAACAACTCACCAGTTAAGTCACTGTTGATAGGTTTCGGCAATATGTGTGTCCTGGAATTTGCATCTATCCATCCATCTATCTATCTATCTATCTATCTGGACTTTGTACAGCCATTACTATTCTTAGAAACATCTTGAAATTTACTCACACATTTCTCTCAATGAGAATTTTACAAAAATTCCTCTCTCTCCGAAATGAGTTTATGCTAGATCGGTCACTATTTTGTGTCTTTGTATTTTGAAAATTTACACCTATTTTTAGTGATCACAGCCCAACAAAAGGCGAGAGAAGTAATCAATAATTGATCACTCCAACACGGCATATATGGGTGGTGGTGATTCATGATTTCCCTTAGCATGTTAGTTCTTGTTTATTACTTCTTAAGATACATCGCACGGATTGTGGCCTTTAGAATCCCTTTTCGCTCTCTAGAAGCAGGAAACAAATTTCTCATCTGTCTTCCCAAGTTGGTAGCATGAAGCGCTTGAAAAGAAAGGATACTATTTTTCTAGACGTTTATTAAGCTAAAATCAGTTTAGCACAGTTCTACGACAGTGAGATTCCTTGTCAGGATCGATCTCGGTCTCGACAAATTATAAAATGGAGATTAATTTGCTATTCATCATCATGGTAAATGCTCCAAGAAGCGAGGGAACGTAGAATTTCCCTCGTACCTTGAATGGCTCCCACCAGAGGAATTGATTAAATTTGACCAATTTCAGATAAGGTTATGATACCATTTGTGATACTTGGACATATATTGTCTAATTTTCTTCATCGATGCGTCGTTCAAATAGAGAATTTGAGTAGAATATATGATAGTGATGGGATGCCGTTTCTCCTCCTCCAAAAGTAAGGGGACACGTGGTCTAACAGCACTATACCAATGGTCATACTGGATCAAAAATGTCAATCGTAAGGTATCAGAGCCTGTACCTTCAGAATGAATGCTAACAGGCTATAAATAATCGGCGTAAAGATTGATTTGAAAAGAAAATTTCAAATGTAACTAGCGGATGATATTCCCCTTAATGTGTAGAACTGAAACCTTAATCAACTGTGTGTCAACAATTAAAACTTAAATGTGTCGTGTTCTTGATGTAACCAACTGATTGCGTGTTGGTCTTGCAACTTTTAACATTTTATATTACGTCGAGCTTTTTAGCACCTAACCAATATCAAACCCAGTATACTGTGACGGGTAGTATACCAGAAAGTTCACACAAACCAAGTGTAATGTAAAATTCTACGAAACGATTCCTGTCTGTCTATTATAAAAATACTGAAATGAACCCTTCTAAAATGACGGTAATCTATGTATAGACCGACACTAAGCAGCCTAACAATATCTTATTTGGTAATTTATTTTTTAATAAGTATTCAAATTTTAGGGTCATTCACAAGTCTAAGCTAAGCTCATGCTGTTTAAATGAGTAATCATGTATAAAGTCTTGGGAGTTTCTAATACGTAATTTGTATTGCCATGTCGTAATAGAAAGGTAAATCAGCCAATGAGATCACCCAATTTGAGAACATACAAATGAACATAAAACGTTGAATATAAGCTCATTATATATTCAGATATGGATTGCTGTCTATTATACTAATATATCGTAAAGATACACCGTGGAATTTTCTCGGGTCCAACAGTCTGCATAATATAAACGGAGAGATTGACGTAGGTAGATTGGTTTCATGGTCTGGCGGTGAGCAATCGTTGTAGATGTCTATAATTTAGGAGAGGACACGAACAGATATCAAACCAGAAGCGGAGAGAATAAAAGATAAACAGGTCTGATTAATCACTCAATAGAAACCGTCACCTGACCAACCTCTTTTGGCAGAGTGTCTAGTTGTGGGTGGAGGGTGATCAATTAAAAGATCAGTGTTCAATGGATAAGTTAGTTCTCTCGTCTTTTGTTGAGGCAGTGATTGCCGCAAAAGCCTAAATTTAAAGAAAAAAGTGATAAGGGATGATTTTAGCATTAACTTACATTGCAAATTGACACTTGCTAAAAGACCTATTTAATGGGAAAATTTGAATAAAAACATAAGGAGTAAATGTTGGAATTTCAAAACTCTAGCTCTATTGGTGTAGCCTATACACACGATACATGCATACACAGCCAACCAGCCTACCAGCAAGGCAGGCCAACTTGAAAACTAAAGAAACCTATGTTGACAGTTCTGATGACAGTCTCGGTTGAACATTTTTGATACGGAATTACTGAATAACTGTCGAAGGGGAAGTCTTCAAAAACGATTGGTCGAGTAAAGAATATCTATCTAGTTATCTATCTATTCATTAGTTAGTATCGTCATCTCCCTCTATCTGATCACATAGCAGTCTACTCATGTATCTGTGGCTATTAATTCATATTTCAAACTATTCATAGATCTCTGCATATCTTTTCACGAGTCAGTCAGTTCATCTTCCTCTCTCTCTCTCTCTCTCTCCCTATCTATCTATCTATCTATCTATCTATCTATCTATCTATCTATCTATCTATCTATCTATTTAGGCTCTTCTAGTTCACTACATCTGTAATATCTTTAGACATCTCAGATTCCATGTTTCATGAATAATTCACTCGCATCCGTCTGAAAGCAATCACGTACAGCATATGTCCACGCTTTTTTTCTCTTCTCTTTCAGCAAAAACAAGCTAAAAAAAAAGAGAAAAAAAAATCCCCACCTCATTTCTCCTCGCCTTTCTTTCTGTATTGACTTTATAATACCATTTCTGGACTGCTACGTTAAATCAAGGTTAATTGCTGCCTTGCGAAAATAGTTCTCATAATAAGCTGTGTCTTCGATTTCATCTCAAATATTGTTGACATAACTATCATCCACATCATCGTTATTATTATTATTATTATCAATGTTATCATCATCATCATCATGATCATCAATATTATTATTATTATTATTATTATTATTATTATTATTATTATTATTATTATTATCATCGAATAATCGTGGTAATAAAAGATGGCGGAGGATTCTATCTTTTTTTAAATATGTGCGCGCGTGTGTGTGTGTGTATGCATGTGTCTGCGTTTGTTTATATGTTTGTGTATTCTTGCGTCCCTGGCTAACCATTTTGCGTACAGACCTGGAAATTGCCATTAGTGCTCCCCTCTAACGAAGGTTTTTTAAAATTTTATTTTTGGAAGAAAAAAAAAAAAGCTTCATAGAACTTTTTGTAATTTTTTTTGTGGGTTTATTTGTAACATCTAGATCTTTCAGAAACTAGATATTTATAGATGTTTATTTTACACCCGTTCTAGAAGTTTCTCAATCGAAAAACGCCAGTTATGTCGTTAGAGAAAACATATTCTGAGCGTATTCATTCTTCGGCGGAATTATCACACGACTTTGCAATTTTACACTACAGTCGTTCAAATATTGACTGTGATGCCGAGTTATTATTATAATTTTTTTTACATTTTCACACCAGTTGCCTGATGGTCGTCGCTGGAGACTGAACGATAGCAAATCTCCACAAGTCTCTAATCTTCTTATCAACACTCTCATGATCCACTGCATGCAGTCTATCTATGTCATCTCTGGAGTGCAAACACTTGTACTTTAGCACAAGCTTCCTCGCTCGCCGGTCAATTGATTCAAGCTTTTCCTTTGTCCATCCAGGGAATAGACCTATTTATTTCACTACTGATACAGCTCGTGTGTTCATTCCTCAAATCAGATTTCTACTATTTAGCTAGGTCTTTGATATTTTTCTTGACCCTTCTTAGGTATTATTATTTTTTTTCAGAAGATTTCTTCTATCTGTTTTACTGCGTCGAGAACTCCCAGGTATTTATATTGGTCCTGTGTGGTCAAAGCATTGATTTTTTGGTTGTGTAGCAATTCATCATCATCATCATCACCACTTTTTTAAGCATCCGTAGTTGGACCTACTTCCTAATTCGCTAGGCCTCTTCATCATGGGCGTTGCGAAGCTAATAATTTCTGAACTTGTTTAGTCTGTCGCACCATATTTTCTTTTTACCGGTCACAGTTTCGCCATGTAACATGGCCATCCCATTGACATTTGAGTTTTCTAAAGGATTCTTTGATACCCCGGACTCCAATTTTTTCTCTAGTATACTGAACTGTCTCGTGATCTTTCCGTATGATGTTAATCTCAATCCACTCCTGTGCACGTTGTATGGTTCTCAGTATGAATGTCAATCTTTTGGTTGGGTTGCATACTTCAGCTTCAGGTGACTATTGGGAGAATTCGTTGGTCTTATGACTCTATTCTGGGGGCTAATGTGATTTTTCTGATCTTGAAGTTTAAGCTTGCAGTCCCAGAAGCCTGCCAAAATAGAATTATTCTTCGCCTGATATTTTTCTTTCTGAGGATTTTATAAAGATCTGTTGTCCTAGGTAGATGTAGTGGTATACTTCTTTCAGGTCTGCATTCTCGATTTTTATCGTCGAATCTTTCTTCTCGACCTGTTTGTTATACGTGACCCCTGAACTTGAAAACCATGTTTAGGTTTTGCTTTTCGCTTTCCTTAAAGCAGGAGAGGCTTACAAATCCACTCCCCCAATTATTCATTGTTCGCTGCTTGCTCTATCTTTTTCCGTTATTTTTCGTTACAATGTTATTAGCCAATCTAATTTCATTTGAAGCTTCTTTATTCCTATGTTTAACCACCGGAAACCAGATCAGATAATATCGTTGCAATAAATGCAATACGAAATTAAGAAAAAAAATTCTGAATATCGCTTCCGCTTTAAATCTGAAAAATAAAATTCCTTTTTTATTTTCTAATTGAAAATTCAATTCTCATCCATCTCAATAAGCAAATACATGTTAGGGCCATAAAATCAGAACGAAGCATTGTAAATGAAAATCTTAACCCTGAATAGAGAAGGAAAAGTAAATGAGGAGAAACCGAACTATTTGAACCCGTAAACCAAAACTGTTTCCAAAAAAGTCATCATAGGTTGGTTTAGTTTTCAAGTGGGTCTGGATGGTCATACATGTATATATATGTATGTATGTATCGCGCATACAGGTCTCACCAATGGAGTTAGAAGGCTTGAAATTCCAACACTTACTCCTCATTATGCCAACAAAAAACATTCTTTTTCATTTTAAAATCCCCCAATCTAAGTATTTTTTGCGGTGGAGGTTCAATTTAGAATGTAAGTTTATGCTAAATTTGTTCTTAGTTTGGACTCTTTAGTCATCCGACAAAAGACAATCACTCCTTTCTCCAATTTTCTGAGTGATCAGTGTCAATTCGATGTGCTGCCAAAAGACGTCGGTCATGCGGCGATTTCTATTGATTGACTAACCAGACTCATCTTATTTGCAAATTGGAAATTCGATTATCATTCATCTCGATATGCAAATAAATAGTTGACTCATGGGACAAAGGGATTGTAGATGAAATGTTTAACCTTGAATTCAAGAAGAAAGGGTGGATAGGGAGACACTAGGTAATCACATGTAGCAGTTCCAAATGAATTTATCTGGACCATTTATGCCACGAAGAAAAAATCAAAAACTAGGACTGTGCATATATAGATAAGGAAAAGAGATAGATGGGAAAAAGATACTAATGTAATGTCTGTAGATCTAAGAAGAACATTCTATGACTTTTCCACAAATAACAAAATGGTGGTTAATCGCCCGGAAAAATCTTTGAAGGATACGTTTATTCAATTTCTCCATTTTCTAAAATAGTTTTGATATGAGCCTGTAAAAAGTGGGATACATAGATGAGAGTTTGAATAATTTAAATGCAGCCATGTTTGAAAGACGGTCAGATGTCTGATATAACTGGTGTGAAAATTCAAGACCCATAAAATAATAATTATGATAATAAAATTTGAAGGTGATGATTGTACCTATCACGGAAGAGCCTAAAACAGTGCCGAAGAGTCTTCCAATAATCCTGGAAAAATTCGAAAATGCTTCCTTAACTTGTTACTTCGTCACGTCATCCCATATTTTGCCGGCCATCAGTATTACTGAAATCAGTATGAAGACTGGGTATTGGAGTATTGAAGAGATTTGCTGTCACTTGATTTCGAATGAAAACTCTATTGGCGTGAAAACTGAACAGGCACAAAACTTACTTATATAACAGCCTAATTCTCTTGTTTCTCAGTGCTTAACCATGGACTATTCTACTTGAATGTGAGTTTGCTGATAAAGATCTCCTACACACTTCTCTAAAAAAAAAATCATCTAATGGAATTCAAACACAGATAATACCTCCTTTCCTCGTCTTCGCTTCATCATAATCTTATAATAAAGAGAGGTCTGGTTAGTCAACCAATAGAAACTGTAACGTGACCAACATTTTTGGCTGCATGCCGTGTTGGGATGATCAATTAAATCATTGATAGAAACTGAGCACCAATTAAGCAGAAAATTACATTGCACACCGAACCTTGCACTAAAATCCTGTATGATGGGAGGTGGGTGAAAAAATTAAAAAAAAAGTTTTCTGTACACATAATAAATAGTAATTATCTAAATTTTCATTTCTTTCGCTCCACTGGTGTGACGTCCACGTCTGATAGGTACTTAACCAGCTTGCTACCCAGCCAGCCAGCCAGCCAGCCAGCTGGGCCAACTTTAAAACTGAGAAAAATCTTTGTTGACAGTTTTCTGGACAGTTTTGGTTGACTGTTTCTAATACTGGTCCAGACTCGATAATTATATAGAGCCTCAAGTCGAAAGTTTTAATAGAAAAATTAGACAAGTTGAACCTGCTTGGGGAAATGAAGGTATAATTAAAACGTCCCACAACCCAATGATCAGTAATGTTCTTGTAACAGATAAGAATATCAGAACTATTTATTCTTTTAATAAAATCATCAGTGGAATAGTATATTTGTTTTTCCTTTCGGCAAGATTATAGCTTGATTTTCTATTGGTGATATTTTTGCTTTGCTGTTCAACATCGTTTTCAAACTGAATTAGGAATGTTAAAAACTTACTTAATAAGAATTGTTTTATCATTCTCATGATGCGATCATTGATCTTAAAACAAGAAGTTCAGGTTGTAAAGCAATGACTAGCTTGTTAAACTTGTAAGACAATAGTCCCCAACCACCGGACAGCAGAACAAGATCAACCCCAAAAGCATGTGCTATCTGTTCGTTAGGAAACAATATGAAATGGCGATATTTCAAATTCATTTCTTAAGATTTTAACTTAATTAAATAAACCTTTTTAGAAAAGGAATCGATTGTAAGTGACCACTTACAAGTGATATACTTGAATCAATTATACATCAGTTGCAATAAACTTCCATCTGACGTGGCTACAGGAATATTGTCAGCATTAAATAGGTATACAGCTGTGGTGCAAAAAAAAAAAAGAAAGAACAACAACAACAACAACAACAACAACAACAACAAAAACAGTTGGGATCCCCTGTTATAACACATTGAATACTCCCTCTTGGTCTTGTGTCAGGAACAGCCAAGACAAGTAAATATTAGATCGAAATTCTCAGTTGAGTCATAATTTTCATTCCACGTTTATTCTCATCTTTGTTGGTTTTGTCATTACATTTTGACCTAAGAAGGCCGAAGAATGTGCGTGTTGAAATGTTGTGATAAAACCAACAATATTAGTTTGGACAACGCACTGAATGATAATCCAATTGGATGAATTAGAAAATCATAATAAATGATGAAAACGTACTTGAATTATTAACGTGTAAGAAAGCATAGACAATAATGATAAACTCATGTATAAATATATAGCAATTCCTTGACTTTGTTTTGTGTTTGTTTTGATGTGATTAGATTAAAGTAGTGCCGTACAAAATAATGTAATCAAATATAAGCAGGAAAGGAAATTGAATTATATGACCTCGAACAATGTGTTTCTGAACAGTATGGAAAACATTGAAACGAATTAACCACACTAATCAGTGTAAAACTATATTATCGAGGTATGCATACTTGCAAAGATACCCATTAATGCCGGGAAGAACCAAACTTTAAAATGGACTACACATTGAAAAATAAGTTCTTCATTTCTTCTTACCCAACACAACAAATGAAAATTAAATTATACACACCTAAATCTTTTCTTCCAATCTGTGCAGTTTACTCACCGTCGTATATAAATGGCTTTACTTCAGTCATGAGTGAGAAACAAACTAACAAAAAATTAGAATGAAGTTAAAAAGTTGTAAAAAAAATAACCATGGTTAAAAAAATATTTCATAAAATGATAGCGGTAAAAAAATAATACAATAATTACTCTCAATTTAAAAAAAATGACGTGATTTAGTAGTAAGACAATGCTATGTGTTTATACACTATAACCAACCATTACCTTCCATTCCCTCTCACTTTCTTTCATTGAGGAAAGAAAAAGGGTAGAGGGACAAATAAAAGTATACTGGTGTTACTTTTACTCTTCATGTAACGAGCCCCCTCCCAAAAACCCAACAGAAACTTGTTTAAGAATTGATTTGAATGAAAGATATATGTATACCACTCATAAGATGAAAGAAGGACAGAAATACTGATGGAAGAATTTTTATCTTTGACATTTAGAACGGAAGGTTGGCTAGAGATCTCTGGTGATTATGAACAACCTCGAAGGTTAGTCTATGTTGGGTATCAATTTTCCTTGATTCTCCATGCCAAATATCAGGTCAATTGTCCTCGTAGTTTTAGCGGAAAAGAGGCACAAACAAACAAATAAGAGGCTCAAATATTAGTATAGATTGAATATCCCTTGTTTATACTTTTTTTGAAACATTATGAAATGTTCTGTTGATAGTTTATGGAACTATGTTTTTAAAAGAAACATATCGTTTTTATTTCACTATTATAGCCTTTGGCATTAAAACTGCTCTTCTCTGCAAATCAATATTTGCTTTATAACATAAGATTACTATATTCTAAGGGGAATCGGATTAGCTCGACAGATTACTCCGATAACTCATGTTTAAACATGACTTCTAATGCTCTTTGTGTTTAAACATGATCTTTTGATAAAGATCAATATACATAAAAAAATAATTTGCTCACCAACTTCTCATGTCCTTGGTGTTCAAACATGATTTTTTAATCGAAATGAATTCATAGAAATCCAGTCTGCCCACAAACCTTGGATGCTCAACACATTACCTTCAGCAAAAACTCCACGACAACGAAGAATTGAAAATCCAAGGAAGCATTCAGAAAAACATTACGCAACACAGTTTCAGTGCCGAAGAGGGAGATCGTTTATCTAAATGCTGTCACTTGATCTCTAGTGAAAACCATCAAATGCTACTAATGTGAAAACTTGATTAATTTCTTTTAATTATTAAAACTTCTAGACATAACCAAGATGAAAAAAAATGAATTGTTTGATTGAGTAATATAGAACCAAAATGAGGCTAAAAATGGGAAGATTACAGCACCTCTCTCGAGAGACTGAAACTGGGTTTATTGGACAGAGAAAGTTGTTTTCATTGCTGAAACATCAAAATGATCCCAAGAATACGCATATAAAGACAGGTAACCAAGAGAATGAAAGACGATGGAAATTGGTCCATAGTCCTGTAACTCAGTACAAGGTTTTCCCCTTCTATATACGATGTCGCGAGGCATGGAAGCCTGACGGTCTCCATTCCTCTTCTAGGCTTCCTCAATACTACTCTTTTTGTAGGCAGGAATTGAGTACCATTTTTAAAGTCTTTGGCATGAATTAGCACTTGATTGACCCTGCAGCCTACAGAATCAGAACCACTGAGCCACAGTGATCAGTCTATACAACTAAACAGGCGTTTGAAACAGAGACATAACATTCATTGCATTTTTGCATTAATCGTAAGAGAATTCTCTCTGAAAGTAATGTTCACCGAAGCAGATCTGATTAATCACGTGACCAACCTCTTTTGGCAGCATACGTGCTGGGGGTGATCATGTAAAAAATCAGAAAAGGGGTTTTCAATAAATAAGTTTCTTCTCTTGCATTAGGTTGTGTAGTGATCCTTAAAAATCCGGTGTTTCGAAAATAAGCATGGAAGCTGCCGAACAAAAAACTAAGGTACCAATTTAGCATAAACTTACATCGCAAATTGAACCCCCCTCTAAAATCCTATTTTGGGTGGAATTTAAAAAAAAAACAACTATTTTCTAGACATAGGCGTAACTGTTGGAATTTTCAGCCCTTTGGCTCCACTGCTGCAGTCTGCATAAGTAATATTATCGTAGCACCTCGCTATTGCTATTTATGGATGACTGGATATTTTTTTAGCACTCTCATTGGAAAGACCATGTATCCTATCCTACCAACATCATTATGCAGCCGTTTAGCGTCTGTCATTGGACATAGACGTCTCTCAAGTTTCACCAGAGCCCTCTACTGTGGGTGTCACAGAGCCAGTACTTTCTGAACTTGTCTAGTTCGTCAAGCTATCAAGTTTGTTGCATGCCTGAATTGAATCTGAGGTATATCGTTCAAAACGAATGGACGTGACTGCCATCCACAACCTGGAAGATACATTGACCTGGTGCAAGTCACTGTATTCGACCAGTGGTATAGCACTTAAATTTTCCTTCTAACTTTAGTCACGATTAAGTAAGCAACAAACTGATGATTGAACATCAATTGGTCAATAGTTTCGTGAAAAGAGCACAGATTTTATGTTTTTTTATGTTCTTTTTTTTCGATTTTTCATGATACCCGAAGACACACGCTCTAGAAATTGATAATTTCTTTCTCTTTATCTGCTATTCTAGGATCTGCATCACGACCAAAGGTCCGTTTGCAGAGCATCGAATTTGTAGACAATTTTTAATTTAACAATTTCTTCAACGGTCTGGTGAATTTGCTTCGAGATTGAGTTCGCATATAATTATGGGAGATATCTGTAATATTTTTCTAGCAAACCAACCATGGTACTTTTCTGTAATATTTTCTGCTACAACAGTCAATCCTACTAAATATTTATCCTTGGTTAATAGGATTCATATTTGCATCATTGCCTGTTGTAATTTCCCAAACCACAGTTGCTGGAGATTATTCTCGTCTATATTGCCCGAACCTAATAGACTTTTTCAAAAGTCTCAATAGGTGAGAAGGTCTTCTGTCTCCAAGTTCGACATTGATAGATTAATCTTTAAGCATCAATGATTCGTATTTGCCTGTGCGTTTTAATATTACTGCTTTTAATATGTTGTGTAGGTTTTACAAGTGGTGTTTTTTTTTTTTATCAAGTCTTCGATTTCTGCAGCGAATTCTGCTCTTACAGTTTTTACTACATTAGCGCACACGAGGCTGTGCAATGTAATTTTCCGGCTGCAATTGATGGAACCATATTCTTGGATTATTTGAGTTAAATGCTGGAAAATGTAATGTCGCTCTATTGAATGGTTCTGCACCAGAAGTCACGCAGTCTAGCCGGAAAGGTCCATGGGTGCCTCCTTGATGCATTGAATCCCCCAATAATAATGTGATAAATCTATCATTAATAAATAGGTTGACTGCCGTTTACCAGCTAGCAAATATATGGTAGACCGTTGAAGAGGTTATGGTAGATAAAACAGGATTGTTTAAAGACGAGGTTGTCTGTGCAGCGTATACGCGTGCGTGTGTGTGTGTATGTAGGGTGGGGGGCAAAACCGCTTGAACCACCTTCTATAATTTCTCTCGACGATTCTGGTCCCAGCACATAGTAGACAATATGTGTGTGTGTGTATGTGTATGTGTGAGTGTGTGTGTGTTTGTGTGTGTGAGTGTGTGTGTGTGTATGAGAAAGGGAACTCAGGTCTGCTTTTGACTTGCTCTTATAATAGAAGATCTTTCTGTTTAATGATAAAAAACTATATGAATGATTTTGCTTAGAAGTTTTAGAATTACTAGTAATAAAGGCTCTGTGAAATAAATATTTATTGGCTGAATTACGATGCTAAAGTCCAATAAATCCGACCTGTTCTTACAATTTTTTTTTCTTTCCATTGATGGACTGTGTCTTTCTTCCTCCTTCTAGCTCTTGGTGAACTCTCTCCAATCCAAGACGTACGGATAAAGTCCACATCGATTAAACTTAATTGTATGTTATTCATCAAGTTGACACCAAAGCAGCTGTTTGGAAATTATGGAAGGAAAAGGATCCGACCTTCGCTGCTTCTCTGTTTGAATTAGCAAAGACGAAGAAATCAATGGTGTGGAATGGCTGACCTGATAACGGCCCAGAGAATGGACAACAGCGTGCTGAGTTTAAACCACGACCGGAGTTTTTTTCTATAGTGCCCTTGAGATATACAAAAATCCGACCCTCCTCCTCTACTTGATAGCACAGAGTGACGCCCCTTTGGATGCATGTCCCCTATAAGTCTATTTAATAAATCGGCAAAGGCCCAAGTGAGTACTAATGTGATATGTGGAGACCAAGCATATGACTGAAGCAGTGGCCATCGTAAGGGCCTATAGAAGAACAGAGAAGAAGTTGTTCATATGATTTTGGAGAAGCAAGAAAAAAACATCAGTTTGATTCTTGGAGTATACATTTTCCAAAAATCAAATATGCAAGCAAAACCCCGCTTTGATCAACCAAAAAGCCCCAACTGAGACATACTCCCAAAAGCAAATATAATGCGTTTTTTGTAAAATAGTACATATATTATCTTGACCATCGAGTTTTTCTTAGATTGTGTTGCATTAAATTCTAATAATTTTATCGCCGTTGCATCATTGACTGGTGTGGCAGAACTTGTCAATCATTATCTGAGCCTCATATGCAAGGAATAACAAGATTGCTGGCGGGGACACATACTTATCACATCACTCATGTTCCCGTGAATCATGTGAGTTCCCATGAGCGTTGCAAGTGTGTAGGCCAGTATAATGCTCATTTGAATCGCTAGGAGACACACTGCAGTAATGGCTGTAGATCACGTAATATCAATGATCCTTGAAGTCACATCCCACATTTTCTGATTCTGGCCACTTTCGCTGAGTTGTATTTTCTTTAATCTTGACATGTAATTTCTCTAAGCTAGAGTCATGATTATATAAGTGAAGTGACGTGACACAAGCATGAATTCTACTGCTGAATTTCATTGTTTTTGAGGCCTCATGAACTTGCATGAGTTCACGTGATTTGTTAGCAATGTGTTACCGCTTCAGATGACGTTAGCAGAGCGAGGCAGAAGCCTTGGAATGGATTTGATTACCAGTTACTTAATGTGGTAAGGATCGATAAACCTTCCGGGAGGCGGACCTGATTAGGAATGTTTTTTTTATATATCTTACAGACAAAGGCAAATAATAATTAAAAAAAAATGACCGTAAAAAGTTATGGACACAGATTCTTTTTTTTTTCAATTACTTCACTGATTTTTTTTTAATGCTATACAATTCCGTGTCTAATCACCCAATGAGAACTTCAGATTTTCTTCTGGTGGAAAGGGGACAGATTATTGTCAAATAATGATTAAATCTTTCGATATTTCACAATACTGAACTTTATGTTCGCTAGCCAAAGATAGATAAGGAATTTAAATAATTTTATATGCAACGTCTCATATTCAATGAGGCCGTATTTTCCGGACCCCTGGTTATGTTATTGATACTTTCATATGAAATCATATTACACAGACTGAGACTCTTTCCGAATTGCCCTCATTCTTTCTTCCTGTATCCTATCTTGCTGTGACACAGGAAAATGATTGTGGTTTACACAGAGGACGTGGATATTGGCATAAATGTTTTCCTCCAAGCGACTATCAGCGATCGGTAATAACAATTTAGAACTGTTTGATCAGCCCAATCATGTCTTTGTTTAGCCATTTTTGAATATATCTACCACAGAGAAATATTCTTTGGAAACAGCATTCTGATGTAAATCGAAAATTACCACCAAGATCTCTTTTTGTGGGGTGGGGGGTGAGGGTGGATGGTGATTTGGAATTTTGGCTCAGATGAGAGGCTAAAGTGGTTAGCTTGAAAAGAAATAGCCTTAAGATAAAGAATACGTTGATGAGGTTTTCATTATTTCCCTTGCTTGAAACTGATATTCACCATCGTTCTTAACATTTCTCGGAGTGTACGTATCGTCGTTTTCCGCTGATATCATCATTGAGAGTGTCGCCGGCTCAGGTACACGTAGGCAATTGTTAATAAGACCGATTCCTGGCACGCAAGACCTGTTTAACTTCTAATAGCACCTGTTATTTCCCAATGGTCCCCCATCAAGGTACTAACGAGGTGATGCTACGAGAACCAGCGATTATGTTCGTAGCCTAGTGGGGTAGGTTCCTCAATCATAGCTCTTTTGCTGGGTTCATAGCGGAGAGGCATTGAGTACATTCTTTCAAAGTCTTTGTATGTATTGAAAAAAGTAGACAATTATTTTCTTGCATAAATTTCACGATGGAATGGATAGATAGCGATTAAGGAGGACATTGCAAGTTATTTTGATTCTACTCCACGAACAAAATGGTGTCACGAAATCTCATCTTCCAAATTAACGCTGATCTAAATCATGGCCGCCTTAAACTACTCACAGGCCGTTCAGTGTCGAGTATCAATCATCGAATTCCATTCACTACTGACTAAATTTCCTTATATTCTCGACCGATCCGTCTTTTGCTCTCTTATGTATTTGTCTTCTAGCAGTTGATTAAGTGGATGGTTGTGCATCAGCAGAAAGACATGAGTTTGTTTAAAACTTTCAAAACCTGAACGCTGATATTCTTTGGACTTGCTACATATCCCTGCTCAGCCACCCATATAATCAATTACAACCCCATCAAGTCATAGACCACTTATCAATACAGTACAATCTTGTATAACATCCACATTTCCTGATAAAGCTGAATTGGATGAAACGTCAGATTAAAAGAATACGTTGTAAAAAAAACCTACTTGCCATTTCCCGCTCATATTTTCAGATTAACCGTGATTCATACAAATGCACTGATCATAATTAATTCTGTATAATAAGCATAAATAAGTAAATGAATAAATGAATTGACTCGTTTCCCAAATGTTTATTTCTTTCAAGTTTTTGTACATCATGAAATATATAAAAATTAACAACTAAAAACAATGATTTAATACAGAAAAGTTATTGGGAATTTTGCTAGAACCATAAAGTTAGTAACAGCAGACTCATAACTCGGGATCGCGTTCGGGACAGTTTTCTTATTGTGTGCGTTTAAGAATAGAAAAGTATAAATATCTGAGTAAATTAAGTCATTCATCATTCTTTCACTGCTTTATTTTCATTCACCACCAGAATGATTTTATTCACCCTTTGGTGAATCATTCAACAGTTCCAAAACTACTGATCCATATCACTCCATCTCTTCGAACAAAATCACTTCATTATAAACAGAGTAAAGTGAACTGATTCAAATTACTAGTCTTTTGCCAAACCGAATCTTCACAATCCCCGCTGTTTATCTTACCACCTATTGAGTCCTCTCGCCGCAATTCACGCTGACATAAATTAACCAGCTTGGCATAGAGTAAAATATGATTAATGACGTGTTGGGACATCTTTGTAGTCAGCTCTCTCGCCGTAACTCAACAATATGACCAGGAAGACTATTCATACTTTCAGGAAAAGACGTACAGTAGGGAAACTTGTTATCTGAGGTGTACCAATAATGCCGTTTCAAGAAGAGGCCAGGCATCAGGTCATGTTAAGCTAGTGTGCGACCTATATCACATATTAAAATGGATCCCTGGATTGAGAAATTACACATAAATATTAAAACAGGTACATTTATTTCACTTCCAAAGTAAATTGATCAGATTTTCCATCTGCAATAAAGCAAATGTCTCTACGATTTCAGTGATAGTATTATTTTATTTTCACTTTGATCTTTGTGTGCAGTGACTATTACTTCAGTTTCAGATACATTCGTATTCATGTGTCGTACCTTTATCACAGGGAAACCACACTCTCAATAATTACTGTATTAAAATAATTGCTCCAATGAAAGGTGATGATTGGCTGGAATCTCTATTCTCATATACTAGCATTTAGTGCAGGGCCCTTGATGCAGAACTCGTTAAGAAAGGCCAAATACATTTATCAAAGAGTAGTTTTAACCCTCAAAGTGTGACTGCATAGGAATTAGTAAAAAAAAGATAGGAAAGGTTGTGACGAAATGGGATACAGAAATATAGAAAAAAAAGAAGTTTTAATATTTTTCCATTAGTTTGGACAGTGGTTCAAATAGTTTTTCTTTGACGTCCATTGCAAAAATGAAATCCAAGTGACCGTAATCGCTGATTTCAACGTTGCTTATAACATTAGGTAGTTGATTCACCAGTCGCGCTGCATCCTGTAAGAAGAATGTAGTTTATAGAATATGTATATGAATAGATAAACCCACTTGATTTTTTAACCTATCTATCAATATATTTAAATATCCATTTAGTTTGTTAAAAATCTGACTAAAGTCTATGTGATAATAAGCATTCTCATTGGTTACGATAGTGCAATTTCACAAGGGATATGGCCAGCGTGAAATTCGTCATTCAGAGGCACATTTTCTTTAATTGGACCCAAGGCCCAGTTTTTGTTCAAAGCTGAATTTTGTCGACTATCGAAGAGAGAAACTTTTCACCGATTCCCCTAATGATGTAGCCTCAAATCAACTACGAAATGTAATACTCACGATTGGATTAGCAAGTGTGTCACTTTTTCCAGTGATCATGGCAATGGGGAGGTTGACTTCATCAAAATGAATTTTTGGTGGCTTCATCTATAAGGCAATCAAATGAATAAAGATAAGTTAAATAGTTGCAAAAACGGATGTTTCAAAACGGAACAGGTTAACGGATGATTCTTGCACGTTGAAGCAATTTCTCTTGACAGTCAAGCAAGCCTCCATTGAGAGGTCTTCACATTAAAACCACATTCGGACGTGAGACCATCATATTACTGAAACTGAGTAAAGGAAAATTAGATTTATATTTTAGATTCCCCAGTTTTAGTGGATGTTAAACAATTTTCAGTTTTTTTTCATCAACATGCATTGATATTTCACGGTAACCATGGCCCAGTGGTAAAGTCCTTTCCTATGGTTCGGTAGGCTGTGAAACAATCTAGGGCCAAGTCATACAAAAGACATTGAATATAATACACAATGCCTCTTTGCTAAGAACTGAAATTAAGTCAGGTACACTAGTTCTCGTAAGATCACTAAATCCAAGCTACATCATGCCTAGTTAGTACCTAGATGGTTGGCCATTTATGATTTTTTCGATATTTTTGCAGTATTTATGGTAACTTCCATTTGTATTTTTATACAACTTTTTCTCAGAAATGTTCATGGAATCATTTTCATTCTCTGTTTATTTTAGGGAAGAAATCTCATTGCCATTCTTTTAACCATGACGTATGCAGCAAAAATGACAACGTGGATAACTTACATCAAATCCTTTTAACCATGACGTACGCAACAAAAATGATGACGTGGATAACTTACATCAAATCCTCTTGACCATGACGTATGCAACAAAAATGACGACGTGGATAACTTAAATTAGATCTGAGCAAAAGAATGAGTTTCTATTTGAAATTTTCTGAAGATTATCGATCGGGTAACCAGCTGGGAGAGTTTGCACTCATTTTGCACTGATGTCCTTGAGAAAGGCATGAATTCACATTTCCTGCTAGCTGTTGGTGAAATAGCACAGTCAAATGATTTTGTGCTATTATTTGAAACTGCCAACCGAAGAAGTCAGCATAGGTCTCTCCAGTTTTCAAGTTGATCCAGCTGGCTGGCAATGTATGTATGTATCAGGTGTACAGGTCGTAGCGATTAAGGTAGACAGCTGGAAATCTAAACATTTACTTTTTATTATGTCTGCAAAAACTTTTTTTTTTAAAAATTTATTCTAATAGTATTTAAGTGGGAGTTCAATTTGCAGTGTAACTTTATGCGAAATTAATCCATTTATTCGGGGGAATTCAGACTTACGTATGCCAAACAAAATGTGAAAGAAACAACTTTTTCATTGATTACCCCTTTTTCAAATATTTGATTTATCACCTTTAACAAAGCATGCTGCCAAAAGAGGTTTGTCACGTGAGGTTTTCTATTGAGTGACAAACTAGACCTGTTTTTCATTAAATTCCATATCAACATCTTTTATATACGTCTCATGATGGACTTCGTGATCTTTCAATTATAATAGTTATCATTGAACGGCTGTAAACCTTTTGCAACGTTGTACAGTATTCCTTTCTTTATAACGCTAGTTCTTGAAGCCAAGGAAGACAATCGTGTTATAACCTGATCCTCGAATAATCAAAAGTCAGTAACACGTGCAAAACAAGTTCAACAGTATTGTTTTCATAAAATCTGAGGACCTATGTATAAAATACCATGTAAGCATATACGTATTGGGGTCCAACCTACACCTGCTAAACATCGCAGACTGCACTATTTAGAGGAACCCCAACCATTACCAGATCCCTTTTTGGTGGTTTCAGTAAAAAAAATAATCATTCCTGCCAAGGATATAAGGAAATATGTACGATTCTAAATTGCAATATGCGCCTTTTGAAGAGTAAGTGTATTTAATCGGATTAAAAGTTAATTTCATAATTTTAATTTCATTTTTACATCTTATTTCCACCTTATGATAACTTTATGAACATAACCTATATTTAAAAGTTGTTATAAGTTAAAAACATTTAAATCAATAATTATTTTCAAATAACTTAAGCTTGTATATTTTTTCTAAAATAGCGCATATCACGTTTTGTAACCACGTTCTATCTATGAAACAATAGGTTGAAGTCTCTCAGCTTACCGATCCATACTTTGCAATGTTATATATCTTTTGGTCAAAATCATATTTGTGAGGTTCTTCGGATCGCATGAGCTGCAAAACAAATAGAGAAAACAGTGAAATGCCCCAAAAGTTGAAGTCTTCCTACTCTAGTTCTTTAAATGAGAATAAAAAAAAACCTACTTGAATGTATCAACAAAAGGTGTAGCTGATTATGTTAATATTTCAAAGCCTGTTTACATTATCTTTGAAAGGATTTCGACTGAACTGGGTTCATTTATAGACGTACATATACGGAGACATTATATAAACAAAATACGGCAATTGTTACCTTTCCCACCTTTTCCCGCCGTTCCAGAGGGTTAGGTTTAATGTTAGGGTTAGTTTGCCATCAGAACCTGTTATTCTGCAGCTAGAAAGGTAGCCATTTTAAAACGGGGGAAGGTAACAGAATTTATAAATATCAAGGTGCTGAACAAGTTCATTCACTGAAGAAACTAAAACCAAAATATACATTCAATGCATTTTCTTAGGTTCAAGATTAGATTCAAAATTAAACGATTTTTAAACACAAATAAATGGAGTGAAAAAGTTGCAAATATGAACTTTATCATAGCATTTCACAGGAGGCAAAAAGTACATGTCTCGGTATTAAAAGAAGGCTGGATGTCAGACCATAGATGTGCTAGTTTGATCTTTGGTGCAATTTTATTTTTGAAAACCCATTGCTTTGAAGAATCTCACTTTTAAAAGCCCTTTCCCTGTTTCAGTCAACCATAATATCGTAATGAAATAGAATTTCACTCTTGCAATTGAAACTCGTTGATATTCTGACGTAGTGAAAAAGAAATCCATTGTCTGATGACGTAATGATAAACTGTCACTAGAACGACATCAGATTCATAGAAGGTGTTGAAGGTTATGCTTCATGGATAAGTTGTGAGGCGTTTGCTATGTCGATTTTTCAGTCAGTTAGTCAGTGACAGCGATCACCAGCAAATCTGAATTGTTGGAATGTTAGTAAGTGTAAATCCTTGTATAAAAATAAGATGCAGGAATCATGATTCACTATTTCTACGATAATCAACCGAACTTTAGGTTGCTATGAAACGGAGGTAAATACTTTCAAGAATTGGTCGCTTCTTGACAAAGTCTCTTGAAATCACTACAGTGATGTATGGTAAATCATAGTTTTCATTTGTTCATCAATACGTTGGTAGCAATAAGAGTGGCATAAGTCATCGTTATTTATAACCTACGCTCGATATATGAGTTTGTGAAGCAATCACCAGTTTTTACAAAAACGTTTTCACACTAAAATCATTTGGTATAGAATATGAGAAAGACAATGAATGTGTGTGAGACTGTGATCACGGAATGTTCATAAAATCTCCTAAGGACATTCTTTCAAACTGTTTAATTTCTTCCAAGGATTTGAAATACCAGAAATCCATACAACAAATTAAGATCTTTGTCTAGACGATATATACTTTCGACATTCATTTTATCATAATTTCATTGCCTGGAGTAGGACTGTGACCCATTTCTGATTTGTTGTTCTTTTCTTAATACATATTAACTAATGAACAATTAGTCTCAAAGGATTTATGGCGTTAAAATGTCTTGGAGAAAAGAGAAAATACTCACCTGAGCCCAGTGGACCAAATTCTGTACTGAAGTACCGGCGGGTGTGTGTGTGTAATAAACAGTTAGGCGAGACTGACAGGAATAAATGAATAAATAAATGAATTATTATTAATAATAGTAATAATAATAATAATAATAATAATAATAATAATAATAATAATAATAGCGAGAGAACTGATGAAGATGTGGAATATGAAAGTCAGGGTGGTGCCAGTCATAATAGGTGGATTGGGAACTGCCCCAAAGACACCGGGGTCGAAACTCGCAGAGATCGGGATAAAAGGACGTATTGAGACTGTACAGACCACAGCACTACTTGGAACCGCGCGGATACTGAGGAAAGTGCTAGACATATAAGGACTGCAACGTTAACTGTCAACAGTGACCCAACAGAAGAAGGGAAATGAAAGCGGAAATGCAAATTGCAGCACTGACATGATAGGCGAAAGAAAGAAGAGATGTTGGCTGAAGACCTGAGGAAACTTATAGTCACTCAGCCTTCAGCGATGACTACTGGGCAACTGGAGTGAAACTGTAAATTGCAGTATTACTGCGACCTATGAGCACTAGGAGAGAAGGGCTGGAGACTTGAGGAGACTTGCTGTCACTCAAACTCCAGCGGTTACCACCAGGCGACTGGTGTGAGATTGCAAATAATAATAATAATAATAATAATAATAATAATGATAATAATAATAATGAACAAACTACAGAAAGGGTTGAATTACGAAACCAGGTAACCACCAGGACACTTAACGGAGAATAAAACTACAAATACGACGATATCTTGGGAGCAGACACAATCAAATTGAACGAGACAAAGGGAAGAAAGCAGCTAAAGAATAAACCTGAAGGAAGAAAAAATTATTGAAAAGCATACTCTGCAGCAGAATCCTAATCAATGGAATAAATACTTGGGTAGTGTTCATCATTAGTTACTCTGGACCCTTTCAAATCTGGATAAGAAAGGGACTCTTGAACTTGTACTACAGAACAAGAAAACTAATGGCAATGTATTGAGCATTGCTTCCGTGAGACAATGTAGTCAGACCTTATTCAAAAGAGAACAAGGAGAGAAAATTGGCATCCAATATTGCGTTGACTCTTCAAATTAAAGACTAGACGATTATACTAGAAAGAGCCGGGAAATATTAGTCGCAGCTGTCAGAGACAGCATTGGAACTATTGGAAAGGTCAGATGTAAATGCAAAAACAAGAATAAAGAAAAAGGATGATAAACAGACCCCCACTAAAATAAACAGGGACATGGCTGCGTAGAGAAAACCTAAAGAGAGGAATCGAATCTAACCTAATAGCCGTCCAGAGCAACGTCAAAAACTAACTATGAATGTCAAGATAAGCAAGAAACATAGAAAGCAAGTGTAGCTTGCGTTGATAAAGATGAGACAAAAAGTTAGAAAGAATACAAAAACAGACATGACTGTGTGTATGGGGAAGTGATTCACTGGGATTTGTGAATGGGATTGATATTTATTCTATCGTATAGACCAATGGTACGTGCATAGACTAAGATGCATCTCATAGAATAAAACAAACAAAAGTCTCTGGCACTCCGAAATTCAGATAGACCATCCAATCAAACCGAAAGACCTAATCTAGCGGTAGCAAACAAGCAAAAATAGAACGTGGGGTGGGTTTCGTTCCTTCACAGGGTCAAGGAGAACGAGAATGAACGGTTAGATAAGTATCTAAGGGAGCAGGACACGGTGTGTTACATGAAAATGACAATAGTGCCGATTGTTGTAGGAAGCCTATGAACGACACAAAAAATCCAGAAAGGAAGCCTTGAGGAAGTAGGAATCCGTGGGAGATGCGCAAGAACATGCAGACGACAACGCTAAAGTCTATCAGAATACTGAAAAACATTTTGAGCGTCGAGGACACATGCTATCACTTATTCTCCAGGGAAGGTCACTAGTCCCTGCTGGTATTGAAGCTCAATAATAATAATAATAATAGGAGACTTATTGTCACTCAGCCTCAGCAATGACCACTGGGCAATCGGTGCAAAACTGTAAATTGCAGTATTACTGCGACCAATGAGTACTAGGAGAGAAGGGCTGGAGACTTGAGGAGACTTGCTGTCACTCAAACTCCAGCGGTTACCACCAGGCAACTGGTGTGAGATTGAATAATGATAATAATGTAAACATATGATGATGCTGTATGCAAATTCTCCGTTTATTTATTTGTTTATCTGTTCTTGCACAAATAAGGCGATTTCATTGGTCGATTCACCTTTCTGTTATGACGTAACTATTGAAATTACGTCATGGAGACCCTAAAGACTTCATATCTGATCATCACACATTGGACCGGTTTGAAACTATTCGGGACTTTGTAAAAACGTAAAATCAGCATACTTTAATCATTAACAACAAATTACCCAATAGAATAACTTTTTGCTCTTCAGTGCCAATCCTAAATAACTCCGTCATTTTAAACGAGCATATTCAAGTAATGATAAAAACTATGAAAGGGCTTGATGATAATGATGAATCAAAAACAAAGAATTACATAGTCAGCGGAGAGAGAAAGAGACTTACGATATTCATATTAGGGCCGAATTTCCCCCCAATTGATTCTCCAAGTTTGATGCAGAGTGTGTCTGATCTGCAAGCCGATGTGACCATAAAATCTCTTTTAGGGCTAGTGCCAAAAAATGATTTCCTACCGAAGGTCAAGTAAATAACCTGAAAAATCAAAATAAAAAGACATCCCGTTAGACACCGAATAAGAACTGTCAACATCTTTTGGGTTCATGCAGTGTGGGTGGCGATCAACAAAAAATTGTAATAAGAGTTGATTAATAAATAAGTGACTTCTCTCGCTTTTCGATGGGTGGAAATCACAAAACTGTGAAAATTTACAAAAAAAACAAAACAAAAAACAAACAAATAAAAAAAAACAACAAAAAACAAAAAACAGGTGTGAATAATACTGGGCACAAAGTAGGGATCAATTTAGCAAAAACTCACGTTATAAACTGACCTCTATTATAATTGGATTTGCAAAAAGCAAAAACAACAAAACAAAACAAAAAAAACAACACAAAAAAATCTTGACATTATAAAGATCTAATATCATTTTCAACCCTCTAGTCTTATTGGTCGGCCTATACGAGTGACACATACATACATGCATGCATACATACATGCATACATACGCAGGCAACCCATTTGAAAACTGAAGAAACCTATGTTTACAGTTTTGGTTGACGGTTTTTATTATAGTTAAACCGTATGTTTTTTCTTATTTTATTTAAGTTCTGGGAATTATTTGTCCCCATGAAAGAAATAATCGTATGAAATGGTCCACAGAAACTAAAACATTTCCAATTCAACTAACATTTCTTACAATAGGTATAAGGCTCTCTTCTCTCTATTCAAATTTACTGAGCAGTATAGTCATAAACACTTACACATTGTCAATAACTAAGCGACAAGAATCCGTTTGGGGTGCCACGTATACGATGAATCTCAGAGCCATTCTCCCCATCAGCGGGAAAAACATCTTACAAAGGGGCGTTTATACCGACACTTATTTCCAATAACAACCTCTATTAGTGAAAGAAGACTTCTTTTGAATGGCCATCCATGGAACAACAGGATAAATTTGTGAGTGAATTATTATCATCATCATCATTCTCATCATCATCATTCTTTTATCGTCAATTGTTGGACATAGACCTTCCTCAGGATCTGCTAAATTCCTCTACCATAGGAGTTGCAGAGCCAGTATTCTCTGAATTTGTCAAATTCATCTCTCCATCTTATATTCTGCCGCCCTCAGTTTCGCATGTAATCCCTGAGAATCCATATTGAGAGTCGTAATATCCATCGGTTGTCTGCCACTATTGCAACATGACTTGCCAATTGCCATTTAAGTTTTCGAATAGATTTTATGATGTCGTAGACTCCTGTTCTCTTCCTGATATATTGTGCAGTCGTGTGATCTTTCCAAGTGAGGTTAAGCATCTCTTTATTTACTCTTCCACCAGAGCAAAATGCAACACAAGGCCAGGGAAAAAGGAGTGATCCATGAATAATAGCTCCAGCCGACGCGACTTTGGTTGCTAAGCAACTGCAGTCCCAAAAGCGTCAGGACAATTCTGACCTGTCCGTTTAAGTGCAATAGGGTAGTGCTGCCCCGGGGGAACGGATCCCCTGCAGCTGGGCCGAGTATATCTTTGTTTAATCTCCCAATAGAGCAAAATGCGACACAAAGTCAGAGCTTTACGTGGGGAAAAAGAGCAACCCATCGAAATTAGCTCCAGCTGACGTGACTTTGGTTGCTAAACAACCGTGGTTGCTAAAGCAATCGCAGTCATGAAAGTGTCATGAGAATCCCGACCCGCCCCATTAAGTGCAATGGTACATTATTGCCAGGGGCAACGGATCCCTTGCTGCTGGGCCAAGTAATAGTGGGAGAGCCCAAGGACGAGTCCATAGGCTCCTAATGTGCAGCCTCAGTATAATCTCAGTGGCGCATTCGCTCTTTGATGCCAACCAACACACAGTCTCCGACCCATTCGACAGGCAAGTGTCAGCACCGGGCCCTAGGTCCCTGCCAGATACTACACTTTAATCCATGCCAAAAAAGCCATAAATTGAACATGATTTTCTCATGCAGATTATGCATGTTCCTCAGTTTGTCTCTTGGTTAGGTTCCATGTTTCAGGTTGAGCTTGCGCTGCCGAGGACTTGCCATGGAACTCCCTTCGTTGTCAAATTCAATGCACGTGCATTGGTTAATTGGCTGATGACATTGGATATCATACAAAATATCAGCTTTCCTTGATAGAAGACCAAACAGGATGGAGGGCAACGTGTCAAGCGCATCAGATTTGACCCCTCAACCTGATGATGATAACTCGTTCATTACACGACCCCAAAAAGTGCTTTGGACTAATGAAGGAAATATGCAGAATTACTGAATAATTATTCAAATTAAATCGCGTCATATTTATCCCCAAAGTTTCACAGTGTTTTGAAAAACATTTTTGGGAGTTCTAAATTCAGCTTTAATTAAAAGTATGTATGAACAACGAATTGAAAGTGGAAATTTTAAGTTTTTTTTTTGTAATTAAAAAAAAAAGATAATATGAAGAGACAGGATATTTAATGGAAAGTTCATCATCATTAACCATGAGTACCCAATTCAGTTGAAAGTTACCAAAAATAAAAAAAATTAAAAAAAACAAACTAATCACCTGATCACTCATGCCGGAGTAAGAGGTAGCAATAGAGGTCATGTGTGAACCATAGCCTACTGGAGCTAACGTGCCCAAAAACCGAACCTGATAAAACAAATAGAAATAAGAGAGAGAAAAATATTATTACACATAGATAACAGTGAACCATACATAAGATGGCCGTATATAATTCATACTACGCAAGGTAAAATATTAGAGGAGTGAGAAAAGGAGAAAAACTCTCAAACCTGTAAAAACAAAAGCTCCCTTTTGCTTTTGGCGTCTTAAAGGTGGAAACAGTGTCCTTTCATTTTGACCACTTAAAGAATGAACATATAAAAAAAGAAAACATATATGTATATACGCGTATTGAATGGAAAGTAAGTGTCCAGTTTTGCATTGTATTTACATTGCAAATTGGCCCCACCTAAAATGTTATAAATTGACCATCCCCGAGGCAATTGAGTATGAACATTCGGTTATTATGTGGCTTATAAAACATGAGAGACATACAGACGATGGGGCACCTCTGACTTACATATGCAGATATATACAGACACAACATATATATATATATATATATATATATATATATATATATATATATATATATATATATATATAATGTGTACTTTAGAGAGTGAGACAGACTCGGGAGTGAAATTTTTGGTGGTAAGGTTTATTAATCCTTATATGTCAATAGTCCATACATGTTTCAGGATTCTTCCCATCATCAGTGGTGTGTGTTGTGTGAGTGTGAATTAAAATTTACCATGTGGAACCAGAGTCCACTGCCAGGGGCTATGCATTGTGGGTAAGTTTTGTTGTCAGGGCTACTAGAGGCCTCCTGCTGAATGTAAGAATGACCAGCAGGTATTGGGATTTTGGTAAAGCAGCAGCAGTTGGTCTTGGGGAAGGCAAAGTGTGTCAAGGTAGGGGGTAGTGTTGTGGAGGTGGATTTTTTGGTATGTTTGGGATAGTGTAGAAGGAGGGGTGGTGGGGTCAAGGAGCTACATAGGTATCAACCTTAAAAGTTACTGGTGTGTGTGCGTGTGTGTTGTATGTTTGTTAACAATACAGAGTACTCTTTTACATAAAATTCCTATAATAGTCATTTGATTATATGTTTTATAGATTTTTAATGTATTCAGTACGTACATATTTTTCTATATTATACTGTATTTTC
This sequence comes from Thysanoteuthis rhombus, assembly GCA_963457665.1. Classification (NCBI taxonomy): domain Eukaryota; kingdom Metazoa; phylum Mollusca; class Cephalopoda; order Oegopsida; family Thysanoteuthidae; genus Thysanoteuthis; species Thysanoteuthis major. Next base: position 39,322,400 of record OY735215.1, read on the forward strand.
ATATATATATATATACATACATATATATATATATATATATATATATATATATATATATATATATATATATATATAGAGAGAGAGAGAGAGAGAGAGAGAGAGATGGATAGATGCATGTGCCAGTGTGTGTGTGTACTTATATACATTCGTATTAGTATTTGTAGATAGAAATGGGTCATTAAAATCAAATTATGATATTAAAGGTGTACAAGATATCGAAAGGGAATAGAGAGATCGGTCCAGTGAGTGTTGATTCGTATATTTGTACCTCAGTTTTTCTGTATCTCAATCAGGACATCATTGAGATAGAATGGTCAACTTAGGAGGGACCTATTTTGTTTTTTTTTAATCAGTTCGAAAATCCATACTCGTGCACTCAGAGTCAGAGATCTTTTCTGAGATTTGATTCGAACATGTTCGTGCGGAGGAGAAACTGTGGCATCTGACAGCAGGTAGGTGCAGACCCGCCAGAGAATGATTGGTTTCAAAACCCCGGTTGCTGTTTGGATTTGTACTTTCTTGCTTTGACCTGTGGTCGAACCGACCAGTATTGGATGTTGCATGATTTTATGTGGATAGATACAGCACCCAAAGTTTTCCTCGATTTACATGCTGTAAGTATTTACTAGGCTGTTAGATATTTCTTTGAGGAAGAGCCAATACTTAATAAAAAAGAGAATTTTCTGGTGATAGCAAACTACACAGAAAAATACATAGAGTATAAAATAAGCTTAATTTTTCCCTATATTTTTTTCATGTTAATTTCGGTTTAAATTGCGATTCTCAGATTATTATTCCACAATAGATACAGGGAATCCTGGATCAAGAATGAAGAAAAAGTTTCCCGTCGGATTCGAACTCACATACCCCATCTACGTGATGAAGGATGCAAATACATGAAATGATTGAATTATCACCAAAATAACAGTACTATAAAATATCATTAAAATAATATTACTATCAAAATATTACAAAAAATAATATTACTATTAAAATATCATTGAAGAATATTACTATCTAAATATCATCAACATATTCTTATCAAAATATCACCAAAGATCATTACTATTAAAATATCACCAAAATAATATTATTATTGAAATATTGTAATAATGATATTATCAATAAAATATCACGAAAATATTATTGCTATTTAAATATCACTTAAGGATATCATTATTATTTAAATGGCATCAAATAACATTAATTTTGAAATATCACCAAAACAATATTACTATCAAATTACTGCCAGAAAAATATTATAAAATATTTCCAAAAAAATATTTCTATCGAAATACCTCCAAAATGATATTACAATTAGAATATCACCAAAATGATATCATTATCAAAATAACAACAAAACAATATTGCTGATGAAATATCACCAAATAATATTATTAGCTTTTTGAGCAACATTTCAATATACCATTGTTATCCTTATTATTCAAATCGTGTGGACATAGAAAAAAATCTTACTTTTTTGGCAAGTTCTTTGTCTTCAGAAAACGCTATGAATGCAATTGTGGATCCCTGGGAGTGTCCAATATAATACAGAGAATCCTGAGATGTTCTCTTCAGGATATATTCGATTGAGGCAGGAAGATCATATTTGGCCATTTCATCAAAACTGTTGGAAAAATAAACAGCAAACGTCAGTGATCGCTCTCTTAACGAATTCAACGTGTTCTTGGCTATTGGCAATTTTACAGGAACATAAAAGAACAGTGTCAGACATAGAGTTTGACCAAAGCATAGGAAAGAACCCCCCTCCAGTTAAATGAGATGTTTCGGATGACTGCAAACAAGACGAAGGGGGACTTAATTGGCAATGAAACGATGAAAATCATTGGATCCATATCAGTTCATGAATTCATCGACTCAAATGGTTCGTATACCCTACAAGAATGGAAACTGACCGACGAACATCCATGGCTTACAATGTAAGAAGTTCTGGAATCTGGCCAAGAGGACGACCTTGTATCGTTGGATTGAGGAAATAGCATTGCAATGCCCAAGTCCTATGACCTGTCCGTCACAGAGGTGAAATACCAAGCAACTGACCGCAGCCTGCGCCATCATCTCACCTCATAATTTACATGGAAGACAAAATTTAAAAAAAAATGAATTAATGGTTCATGGTCGACAAAAGATTTACTGAAAGTTTCATCTTGTTTCTATACTGAGTAAGGGTAAGTCACACAAAAACCATAAATAATATGATGAAAACAAAATTGAGTCAATTAGCGATTATCGTTGAATGTTTATCATGCCAACATGTTCCGCCATTGGGCTTTATCAAAGTAATAATTTTAAATGAAAAAATATCAAAAAGTTCGTTCTTCCAAGTGGATAATTTTTTCAAATACATTGATCTTTTCTTACGTTTTCAGGCTTCTTCATAATTTAAATACTTAGCTTTTGTGCTCACGCAGTATGATATGTTTCAAGTATGTAATGTCACATGATATCAAATATTGTTTCATCTAAAATTACTACTTTGACAAAGCCGAAAGCTAAACATATTAGTATGATAAAGTTAATTTACTACTATACTACTACTATTTTCCGCATTGTCTACTTAATGATATTGTTTGGTGTCGTATTCACATGTTCATAATCATGTCTTTATGTTAAAGATGAATAACACTACAGATACCGAGACTTCCCCATCATGCCAAGATTATTTGTAGCTGATACTTCCAGCGTGCAAGATTATCTCAGGTAGATTCTTAATCATGTACGATTAGCCAAATCGAAAATATTTCAAATAGTTCCAGCTAAAAAATAAAACACCAAAAAAAAAAATACATTAAAACAATTATCTCCAATTGGTGCCGTGCCAAACGGTATTTCAAATCTAATTTTCCGATAGTTTTATCCTAAGTTTTCAAAGAATATATATATATATATATGGTACAGATCAGGTCAGCAATATAGCATAGTATAATAATATAAATCAACGTCTGATATGTGATAGATTTATTTCATAGAGTGCTCGATACATTCAACTTTATACGATGAAAGTCAAGTTGTTTTAGAGTAGAGCTGGAAATAAATAATAGAATGTGGATTCGCTACACAAACTAGTTCATGTTCCTGCCCTCTCCGGGCCTCATCATTCGCCTGAAACATGAATTAGTTTGTGTAGTGAATGCACATTCTATTATGTATATAAATATTTATATCGTAAACACAGTTAACACTTCTGATACGTGTAAAGAAAAGGAATTAGAGAAAGGAGGGTTTTGTGAGTTGGGACAGTCAGGGAGGTGGGTTTGAATTCCCTTAGTACTTCATAACTAGTCCTATAACAAGCAAAAACACACACAAAGAGGAAAATTTGGTTTCATGGGATAAAGGTTATCATTCCCCTAAGCAAGGCATTGGGGTAAAGGAAATCTTGACTTCAAATGTTAAAAATATTTGTTTTCCCCAGGGGTGTGACTAGGACCTTGGCTACCAGCTATATTGTCGGATTACTCTCCTGAGACAGGAGCGATCTCTACGGACAGCGAATACCTGCTTCCGTCAGATTGTCTAGTAGCTGTGCTTAAAGTTGGAGACACCAGTTCTGATTTCCATTCCAAGGGGAAGTAGAAATCTATTGTCAGCTCCAACTAAGGAATATTTATGACCCTTGGTTTATCCACAGGTCAGATTCAATGTCGGGATATTCCCACCAAGGGGCTGTAGATCCACTGAGCTAACACAAAAATCTGCCAGGAGAAATGTACACCTGTCTAGCTTACGATCTATGGGCTTTACTCTTACTCGCAGCACTTTGGTGGACAACAGGATGCAAACATTTGGGTTCAAAGGGTGATCCCTGTTGTACCACCCGAAAAAACATCCTGGCTAGGGAGCTATTCCGTTCACAGGCCCCAATGTCTATGGTCATATGGCTGTGGAATACCCTCCCCGAAATCCCCATTCATGGGGCCAAGCCATATATATATATATATATATATATATATATATATATAGTGTTCTTCCAACTCAGGAATGGAGCACTTTGGTAGATGGGGAATTATGCATGAGAAAATATATCGATTAATTCGGTCTTGCTGACCGTTCAGTTCTGCGTAGGGCCGGTAGAATGGGTCTGGAGCGAAGGTTTCGGTCCTACCTCGTGGTACTGGATGGGATATTGTATAGTCTATAGCCACACTGAAGAGTTATAATAAAACAAAACAGCTGTCTGTGGATTACACAATATATATATATATATATATATATATATATATATATATATATATATATATATATATATATATATATATATGTCTCTGTGTGTGTATTTTGCTGACAATGAAGAAAATGCAATTATTTTGAATTTAATTTACAAACATGTTTCTCAGAATATCTAACACTATCATCATTTATTATGCAAGGACTTCAGAATTGCCAAAAAGAAAGAAAAAACGGTAATGCTCAAATTGGATTCCTATATTCGAAAAAATCACAAGCTTATATACATATATATATACATATATATATATATATATATATAAATATATATATATATATATATATATATATATATATATATATATATATATATATATATGATTCATTTGAGAAGCTTTTTAAAGTGAAACAGAATGTACAATCTGTAATGAACCATTAAAAATAAATCTTTACTCATCATATATATATATATATGAGAATCACCTTTACACATAAATAAAACCTGATGATCATAGCCAGTGGTTCATCATGAGATTATTTTACATACCGATAAACATTGAACTAACAGGTACAAGATTATGACGACTGTTATACGTGAATATTCAAGTCTCTGACTCTACAAAATATTGTCATTTATAACTGAGTTTTCGAATTATGGGCCACTTTATCAGATTTAACAACGCCAGATAAATGATGATTAGTAATTTAAAATATGTCATTTTATTTTAATTATAATTCTATCATAAACAGAGAAAGGGAAATATATCAAGGTGTTCCAAAATCGGAGAGACGCTGCATCAGCATGGATCTGACTCTTCTGCGACGGATAATCAACAAAACCTGGTGGTATCGCGAGGTTCTGCTGGGGCGCCCTGCCTTAGTGGTAATGTTGTTTTCGCGGCAGTTGTTGCATAAATCCATTTATTTATTTATCACAAAGAAAGATTTATAATCATTGCTGTGGTTAGGGAGAGAACAGATTGATTTCTTTTCAGTGGAAAATTCCACATGAATCAATGATTGATTCCTATGGGAGTTAGGTCAAGGTCAGTGACCATGACGCAACAGGTGTGATTGATCATTTTTAGATCGATAACACGATTTACAATATTTATTTTGTATTTTTTTCCATGATTCTCTCTTAACTCTCTTGTCCTTTAATAAAAGATTCGGATCTACGGCGATGAAGACGTGTCATGAAGTGCACGTTCATTAATTATCCCGATATACTGAGGATAAGACCGAAAGTCAGTTCGTCAGAAGCCGGGGGATACTCCTGAAAATCTCTCTGCAAATAATACAACTACATTGTCAGCAATCAGTCCATCATAGTTGCTCCTAACCTGAGGGGGGCAGGCGTGAATGATTTCTTGCTGTAAGACTTCCTCTGATCAATTTGGGAAATCTCCTAACAAGTGTAGCATGAAAAAAATGCCGAACAAAATATATTTCCAATTCATTTTTGTTCACATATTTTTGGTACCTATTTCAAACCAATCATTTGATTGATGATACGGTTGGAGATGAGAGGGTACAAGTTCTATCTACAAAATAGGGTGTTGCGGTGAACCACTGGTGTAATGTTTGAAATAAATAATGTGAGATTGTCTCGTGAAAAAAAAACAAAACCTATCCAATCATTTTGATAATTATCAGAGAGCGAATTGCTCACACCCACTCTCTTGGGAATTATGATGTGTCACTGACAAGACCCCAAGTAATAGTCAACTGTCGATGGGACGGGTTGCAATTTTTCAAAATTCATACTCTCTCGAAAGGTATTAGAGTGAAAATAACAGGAATAGTCGTGACTAGAATTCAAAATTGTTTTGTTTTGTAAACAATTCTACTTATTTGTTTTTCTACGTGTTAAAAGACCCGCTTTGTTTCTCAATTCTGTCTCCGGAGGGGAGCAATTCTTTGGTTATTCACTAACGTTACTGTGCTATGCAAATAATGTAAACAAATCGCCAAAAAGGCACTCAATATTGATTTGGATAGAGGAGAGCAAAATAAAATGACCTGATAGTCTGGAGATTTTTAAAGATGAGGGGCAAAATATGGGTGCTTTTTTTTGTAAATTGGAGGATTTGTCTGAAAATGTCGATATGTGTCTCATGTGTTAGTGCATCTTATATCCCGGAAAATATGGTATTTGTATTTTTGCTTTCGAGGTCTCATTGAATACCTCGCAGCCCCCAGTCTTATGCTTTAACCAAACAGTTGTGTCTACATGCTTCAATATATTAACATGGTTTTTAATTCACCCCTCAAAAATGGTAACATCATCATTTTTTTGCTTGGAAGAGGTTGAGGAATAGAAATTAGAAACCGTCAACCAAACCTGTCTCCAAAAATGTCAACATGGGTTTCTTGATTTTTCTCAGCTTGTCTGGCTGGATGGCTCGCTAACTGCCTATGTATGTGTGCATGTATGATGTATTCCGTCTGAAATATTGCATTCACTGTTGTATAGTGCTTGTCACAGATTTAATACTGGTTTGTGTCAACAGGTCTCTCATAAGATAGACTGTTAGAGTTAGACACTAAGTCGCATTTTAACATACCCGACTCACAGTCAATTGGTTACACGTTGAGCACGATAGAAAGCCAGGTTTACTAATTGATGAACAGTTCATACCTCAAGGGAGAATAATGTTCACTCACTAGGCTTGGAATAACCCCAACCTCTTCTTATAAGATAGGGGTGATACCCAGCAATGTATCTTGTGCACAGGCTGGATCTATGGAGTGAGAGAGCTGAAAATTCCAATGTCTTTTCCTTTTACGTCTAAGAAAAACGTATGGTTTTGTTCTTTTGAAACCCCTGCAAAATAGTTTTTTTAGTTTTTTTGTGTATGTGTGGGGGTATGTCTAATTTACAATGATAGTTCAAGCTAAATTAGTATGTGTCCAGCAATATTCACGCTTCTCTATTTGGCAAGTTTAAACGTTTTAGAGATTGCTACCAAGACGAGTAAGTTATCCATTGGTCGATTCTTTTCATTTTTTTTCCATTGATCAGCTTCGAGACGGCATGCTGCCAAAAGAGGTTGGTCACTCGATAGAATGTGACCAACCAGACCTGTGCATCTATTTTTTTTCAAAATATTTGTGAAAAACTAAAGAAGACACAGATGGTCAGTTTACCTAAAAAATCAGCCTTGGAAATCAGAGCTTTTACTTGGGTCCGAAAGCTGATCGCTCGTGAGTGTACGGGAAAAAAAACCTATCTATCTTGGCCATGGGACAGTCTGTAGATATGTTCTAAGTTTCAACTAGTGTAACACAGTATCACAAGGGGTTGGCCCACCGTCAAGACCGGGAATGAATTACTGTTTAGCAGTCTACACGACCACGATTGTTGACCATGGCTAAATCACCCCTAATAGAACGATGAAAGTTCATTCTGTTGGACGGTATGAAATATATGAAAGGTCAAAAGATGGACTGCAGCTAAAGTCACGCGTGCTGGCGCATGAGACTGAGACTTTCACTGATTCCATTATGGTGTCGGATGATTTGATCCTCGGGCGTTGATTATTCCATGACGAGAGAATCATATCACGAGATGGTTTTATTAAAACCGGACAAGATAAATGTCCAATAATTGGGGTCATCCCGGTTCGGTAGAGTCGAAAGCAGAAACCGGTTGCTCAGATTCGGACGACCTCAAGCTATGACTGCAAAATGAAATGACTGGCATAATCGAATGATTCACAATTGAGAACCTGTTTACTCACCTAAACTTCCAAAAATCTTCGTCGTCAGAGGTGTACGTGTTGTGTTTCAAGGAATACGTGTTCCCACGAGAGTTTGGCATCCAGACGTCATAACAATTGTCGGCAAATAGATAACCTAATGATGGAGACATTTATTTGTCAGAACATTGCAACCGACAAAATAGGTAAACAGAGATTGCATTCCAAAGAGTTTTTACAGGCAGTTTAACTCCTTATCGCTCGATTCGTTCTCAGGACGTTTCCATCGATTTATCCCTACGGCTCTCTACAGGTGTAAGTTCAGTAGAGGAAGAGAATTTGTTTTTTCTGCCCTTTTTCTCCAGCGTTTCAAAGTGAAAAAAAGGTATCAAACTGTCAATTTAAACGTCAACACCGATACTTGTATTTTAGCTATAAGGCCTTTGCACGATGTTTCAGCGTATTCATCGGACAACCTCCTCCAGAAGTAATATGTTATATGTGTAACGAGAAGAGAAGGCGGTTGGCATCAGACGATCTTGATTGCTGCAGAATTGTATGAGAAAGAACGTCGCCTCGTTGAAGAAGGCAGTAGATACAAACAAATCATCTGCCTAGCCCACAAGCAACACATTCGGAAACGGTGCCAAGTAACGACGATACTGAAATCGTTTTGATTCCCAAATCTGTTTGAGACTTAATTAGTAATATCTTCGACACTAACTGCAAACATTAATCTTCTGTCCGATGGCCAGAGAAAATGTTGCGTTTGTGAGCTAAAAAAATATCCTAAGTTGCTGTAGTCGTTTTTCAGTTTAGTCGAACAATTATACGGCAACTGTGATGCGAGCCAGCCCGGTAATTTTGGATGCTGGCATTTGTTATTGATAATAAATTACCATCTTCTTCGATATAAATTCATTTCGTTGTTCTTAAGATCATTCTATAAGTACGAAACAACTGTAAGGCACACACAGACACACAGACAATCGAGCATGCACGTTTATATATATATATATATATATATATATATATATATATATATATATATATATATATATATATATATATATGTATATATATATATATATAATCTAGAAGGCTTGAACGTTAAATATATAAACAGAAATTTTCCGAAAGATTCATGTAATTTCAGTCAATTATCTCTCATTATAATCTATGTAATTTTTTCCGGTGTTTTCTCTTAATATTCTAATTTGATAACATGAATTTTTCTTGATTGGATCATCAGTCGCTCATCAGGTAACCGTTTTGGGTATTTAAAAACAAAACAGTTTTAATAAGCTTCCCTTGCACTGCTGATCAAACATCACCACGACTTCATCTATGTCTTTAATGTATAGCTTCTGTCATGCAGTAGTTTGCTATTTTACATTTGGAATTTTCCTTATGTATTGTATTTTGAAAGTTATTTTATCCTACCCATCATTTGTTTTCTCAACGACAAGGCTCTTTTAAGTGAAAAAAAAAGATATAGATTCGTCAAGTTGATATGAAGAAAGTTGAGACAAAAAGTTGGAAAAAGAGACTTTAAGTTGATTTGTACATCTCAATTCCTTTATTGGTTATGATAGTAGATATTTCGTCTGAGATTTTGAACTTCTTCAGAGCTTCTGGAGAAGAAGAAAAAACGATGATAACTGTACGTCAAGCAAAACCCAGTTACAATGTAATAGTTATGGATTTTGTGATGTGGTGAGAAATGGGGAAATAACAGGAGCCTCGATTCCGTCAGGGATCTGAATTTGATAATTCATGTTTCTAATGCACAATTGCAAATTAACGATGTTAGCATTTTATAACTTCATTCTTCACCAGAAGCCCTGGAGAGGACCAGATTTTGCAGGAAATTGTCAGCTATCACAACCAATGAGGAATTTGAGAGTCTCAAGATATATATATATATATATATATATGCAATGAATGCAACAGAGTCTAGAAAATATCTTACCTAGTGATTGATTGGCACTGTTGATCATAAAATTTGTGGAAGAAGCCAAAAATCCATGATGAAGAATAAGAACTTTACTGAAATCTCTACATTGGAAGTTCTTGCCCGAGGGTATCCGATGCAGTGTTAAAATGTAGCCATCCTTTGTTTCAACTTGGTGTTCTTCGCACAAGTAACCTTGCATTCTCGGAAAATCACACTGATTAAAAGACAAAGCATTCAATTTCCGACTTTTAGGCTGAGTTTTTTGTAAAGTTTACACAAAACAAAATGGAATGAGAATTTGACAATTCGTAAATGGACATGACCGATCACCGTGGCCCAACAGTGAAATGTTAGCCAGCATTTCGGTAATCGTTGGTTCCTATCCAATACCGGAAAAATGAAACTTCCTGCAAAGTAAAAAGTAGGATTGAGGAACCCTAGAGTGGGATAGTCTCCGTCAGGTAATTTTGCCAAAGGCACAACCATGAAAACTCGGACTCTAAAGTGACAAGGTAGGGGTGACCTGAAACCCTACACCGAGTAAAAGAACAATGGAAAAGAACATGAAATTACATTCTGAGTGGCAGAATTGTCATTTATTCATTTGGTAATACCAAAATCGACACTTTCCATCCGTAGTGGGTATTTAGCAGAGTCTGGAACAAGTAGTGAGACTCTGAGATAGAACTGACTGACATTGCTAGCAAGAACAGCAATCATGTTATAGATGGGTTATTAGCGGTTTTTTTTCTGAAAAGGTACTAATTATTTGAAGCTGTCAACCAAGATTGTCAACAAATGTTTCTTTGGCGGCTGGCTGTCTGACTATGTATGCATCGCACATAGAGGCTATACTGATTCAGCTAAAGAACTACATGTTTTGAAAAACAGTTTTTTTTTGTTTTGTATAAACACCCTCCAGTTTTTAGTGAGTGATTCAATTTTAAATGTAAGTATGCTAAATTGGGACCTTTCTCCAGCAGCGTTTTTGTTTTTTTCTTAAGGTCCGAATTTCTATTGATCATGATTCAACCAAAGGCGAAAGAAGTACCTCATCCATTGATCTCCCGTTTTTTTCTAATTTTCATTGAGTATCAGAACTTTTTACCGAGGAAGCTGATGCAATCGAATTCGATAGGACAACGAATCTCCATGAGATCCTCAAAAGAGGAGGAAATCAAGCGAAGAATCACTCTGGGATGGCAAGTCTTTGGCAGGGCAAATTCACTTCTCGAAACCCAGACGATCCTAATAATCCTAAAAAGAAGAGTATACGACCAATGCATTTTCCTGATAGTCTCTTATGGAGCTGAAACATGGAACCTAACCAAGAAACAAACCTGCAAACCTGAGAAGTATGCAGCTTACGCATGAGAGATGCTCAACCTCACATGGAGATATCACAAGACAGCACAGTATATCAGAAAGAGATGGGAGCCTGAGACATCATAGAATCCATTATAAAATTAAATGGCAATTGGCTGGTCATGTTGCAAGAATGAAAGACAATCGATGGACATCATAACTCACAACATGGATCCCCAGAGACCACATGTGGAACAGAGGCCAACAGAACACAAGATGGAGAGATGAACTAGACAAATTCAGAAAAATACTGGCTTCCCGACGCCCATAATAGAGAATTGTGGTGAATCTTGGTGAAGGTCTATGTCCAACGACGGATATTAAAGAACTGATGATGATGATAATGATGATAATGATGATGATGAAAAGAAATTGAGAGCGACTCAAAAAAACAAACAATTTATTTAATTTTGGGCGACTTTACTAAAGTCTTCGTTTAACAAACGTCTGGTAAGTACCTAGATTGGTGATTATTGGAGGATATCAATTGCCATAAGTAGAAAGAAGCTTCGACAGGCCTGGCAAACCGGGAGAGGAACTTATTAACAAAAGTCTGCGACACAGTCGATGGGGATATAAGCGAAGAACAATGATCCATACTTCAAGTTATCATAAAATTGAACTGAACCCCCCTCCTAACCTCCTGATACATTCAAAATAAATGCTACTCACGCCGAATAGATGCCATTCGGGATCATCTTTGAAGAACCACCCATATGACGTATTTTTATCATCTTGTGGTCTCGCAGGTAATCCTCTACTCAGTCCAACAAAGGCTGAAATGGTGAAGAATATAAAAGTTAGGAAGAGAGAAAAGTTGCTTGTTGGTGACATCCTGGAAATCTTGAAAATACAGAAAGCGCTTTTTTTTCTCCTGAAGATTAATCCACGGTAACAGTGCCATTTAAAAGATGAGACGGATGAGATTTTGAACATCTGTTATCGAAGTGTAATCGTGACTTTTCTATCAGAAAGGTCGATGATTATCTTTAAGAAAAATATCTTGTGTCATTAGGTTTTTGTTTTTGACCATTTGGTTGATAAGATCATCTGTTTCTTGTAACATTCTCTCGATCATTAACGAAAAAAAAACAGAGAGGAAAAGAAAAATGTGCGATAACAAGCGATATCTTTTTGTCTCGTGTTTTGGTGGTCCATTTGTTATGTAAATGCAATAATCGAAAGCGCCTGTAATCGTCCGACAACGGAAGTGCTCGATCTAACTAAGAGGTACGTCCATTTTTTTTCTGTTGTTTAATTGAAGGTATTTTGTGATACTCATTGTCACATGAATAGATCACAGAATGCTGCTGTATTTTAGAGAAAAAACAAACAAACAAACAGGGGATAGGGATATCAGAGGATCCTTTAGAAAACTCTAATGACAATGAGTTGGCCGAATGTCCCTCACCTGATGGACACCACGACTCGAGACGTGGATCCCTAGAGATCATTACCAAAACAGTGGCCGGCCAAATTTAAGATTAAATAACAAAATAGACATTGGCCATACAACGCAATTGGTAGGGAGGACTTGCAAATCTTGGGGAAAGTATGTTCAATGATGGACACTAAAAGGCTGTTGCTGTTGATGATGATGTCAATGATGATCAGTACCTAATCGAATATCTATTCGGTAAGAATAGCAAACATGACAGAAAAGTGCATAAAATAAACTGACCATTTCGATTCATTCGAACCATTGTTTTTTTGTTACGGACTCATTTACCAATAACTTAACTTTCAAAAACTGGTCGTGTACTGCATAACCACTTTCCATAACTTTCGCTAGTAAAACTTAAAACTAAAAGAACTAAAATTTCACTTTCAACTTGTAATAACTTAAAAACTGTTTTCATGGGATCAGCATTCAAGATAATGTTTTTTTTCCAAAATTCATCGCTGTCTTGAAAGAAAACAAGAATGAAATAATACATACCATTTCTCAAAGTTGAAACTTACTTCAAAAGTAGATGTTTTAATATACGTGTTGTAAGACAATTTGTGCACAACTAATTTCTGTTATTTTTTTTATTCTGGTTTGACTGTACTTCCCTTGATCGTTCATGGCTAATGTGCATCCATTGTTTGAGATTTTCAACCCATTAACTTGGTGCGGAAGATACCACTCTACAGAAAGGAAAACATACACGTACTAATGTATCCATAGTGTTAGATACGGATGATGAAATGCAAATGTTGCAATCTCACAACGTTAATCACTCAGTTACCCGAGACACTTATCTAAATCGACTGAAAACTATGACATGAAATACTAACTATGCAAAAACTTAGGACGAAATTTTATTCTGTTGTCAAAATCCGATCTTTTTTTCTGACTTGTATGTTCATGAAGTCGAGTTATCGCAGTTATATTTTAGTATATACTCTCAAGGACTTTTATATAAGTTTTGTTAATACTTTTCTCTTGAATCGAGTAGAAAAATGTTGTGTATTTTACCGAGTAAAATGGTTTTTCATCGTCAACAAGATTAAAAGTTTTTTTGCATTTTTTGTCAGCTAATTTATTTTTTAGACGTGGTGTATTGTTGAGTAGTCACTACTACAACCCACCTATTTGCGTGTTTTTATTATTTTTGAGAATAGTTAATGCATAGTGTTGAGTAATGTAATAGTGTGGTAGCAGTCAAGGTATTTATCATATCCTTTCTTGTAAAGTAAAATCGATATTCATTGACAAATGATGTAAAGCACCTTTCTTTTTCTTAATAACTGTGTGAATAGTTGAGGCCCTGTTTTTTCTTTTTGAAAGTGGTTTGTTGTTATGACATCTCCACCTGAGGCCTTTCCTATTTTCCTCTCTCCCAAGTGTTGTTATGTTACGTATAACAAATTGAAAATAAACCAATTAGAAAATACAGACAATCTTCTTGCCAATACGCTCAAACCGTTGAGTGAACAATAGATATATAATAACAACTATGGCGTACAGAAAACTAAATCGCTTGAAAAGAAACCCAGAATAGCACTAAGAGCAGCGGAAAGAGCAATGTTAGGAATATCATTAGGAGATAAAAAAACGTCGAAATTGATTAGAGGTCTGACCAAAGTCAAATGTATCATTGAAGTAAGGAAGAAACAAAAATGGATGTAGACTGGAAACCTAGTAAGAAGAAAAGATAAAAGATCGTACCTACAACGTCCGGCAAAATTAGTTGAACCAATATTTCATATCACCCACTCGTTAGTACAAGGGGAAAAGAATTCATGGATATTTTTGGATCGAGATGATTGCTCATCTTGGAGCAATGGTTCAGTACATGTTCGGGGTATTTCATCTTGTAGCCCGATCTGGCAACTCTTTTAAAGTTTGAATATCTCTAAAATATTAACTAGTTGCTTGTAGATGTAGGTTGTCTTCAAGCAGTAAAGGTTATAGCTAGAAAGGTATTTGCTTCGATTCTGAATTCAAACTAGTATAGAGTACATCTTCCACTTGATAGATATAGAAACCTGAAATTGTCTTCATTCAAATTTGAGAATGCTTTCTTGTTTGAATTAGACAAAAAATGATTCAGAATTTTATTTTTTGAATCGATTATTTAAGGAGGTTCCTTCTCACACGATGTGAGAAAAATATTTTTAAAATGCTTTTTTTTGTCATTTTCAACATTGATTCATGGAATATTTTTTCCTGTTATAAATGATTTCGGTAACGGAGGCTTACTTGATTAGGGTTCTGTGAACGTTTCAAAAAAGGTACAGTGGCGGTGCACAAATATTCCTACAACAAATACACATGCACATACACATATACATTCGTGTTTTTGCGTGTCTTTGTCGGTATGTGCAGGAATAACCGAATCTTTGATATTTTTCAATTCTTGTAGTGGCATGGGAATCCATGGAATTTGCAAGGAAATCTAGTCGGATTTCTTGTTTAAAATTCCGATCATTGAAACGAGAACAATCATTGTTTCTGCTTGTTGCTAGTCACAACATTTACACGTCAACGATTCCAAAGACCTTTGGTTAGTCATAAAAGCCCATGATCCCAGGGGTGGAGTTAAAAGGGCTTGGGTGTCTGTTTAGGACTGTGGAATCATAATTTCAGCGTGATGAACCAAAACACTTTGTATGGGTTTGAACACCGATTGTTTCCATCAAAAACACGCTTTGCTCTTATGTGCTAAAGGAGAACATTCATAGAATCCCTGGTTGAGTATGGCATTCATGATTAAAACATACAGGAGACTGACTGAAGTAAAATTCCCAAATTTACTGCTGCACCATTCTAAGGATTTGATCATTCTAAAACTTTTTTCTTTACGATGATCGTGTATAGTGTGCGTTTTAGATGCATAAACATTCTTGTAGTCAGGCAGTTTAATTATTACTACCGACAGTTGCTACCAGTAATCCAAGCATAACTGCAGGCGATTTCCAAAAAAATATTTCAATACATATCGGAAGCATAGCAAGGGATGTGAAAGGATTTGTGGACCTTGACGGGGTCTCCCACCTCCGAACACATATTTGCTGAACAAAATTTCTGCCGTGCAATAGCTAATGTCAGAAAGGGAAAAATAGTCGAAGGAAAACATTTTAGATTATATCATCTGTATAGTACAGAGATGGTGATTCACAAATTTCTGACTGTGGATTTTATTCCACAACAGACCCTATACGCACACATAAGCGCACGTGCACAAACACTTACGCACACATACACACACAGGCACCCCATATATATATATATATATATATATATATATATATATATATATATATATATATATATATGTATATATATATATATATATAAATATATATATATATATGTATATATATATATATGTATATATATATATATATATATATATATATATATATATATATACATATATATATATATATATATATATATATATATATATATATATATATACTCATACACTCGCACACACACACATCTCTCTCTATATATAACTTAACAGCTTTAAAGACTATGAAAAGTTCTTGAAAGTTTTTTTTGTGTCACTCCAGTCGCTTATCTCCCAACATATGTCAATGCAATTTATGTATTTCTCCCCAATTTTACAGATATTTGGTTAATACAATACTTATATATAAAGTTTTTCTTGTTGGGATCATAAGTTGTTTACCATGTACATGTTTCGGGATCTTCAAAATAAAATTATATTAAGATGGCTTCCAAGCAGCGTTGTCAAATCCCACCTCCTTTTCAGTTATGATTTTAGTATATGAATTATATCGTACGCGTAGTTTGTCATTTTATATAGTACATTATCGTAATGTATTATATATAGATGTTATACTACACATCGTTTAATTTTTAGAAACAAGGCATACTTACGTTGGTTATCTGGTTATCAAAAAACGAATAAATGAAATTAACGACGAGGGATCAGTAAGTACAACAGACGTGACTCACTGTTCGTATCACTTCTATTGAGTGTTCACCCATAAGATATACGTATATATATATATATATATATATATATATATATATATATATATATATATATGCGTTTTTGAAAACATGTTTCGATCTGTTTTAGATATCTTAATTGAAGTTTCAAAAGTGATCGAATATTTTTCGCGCTAGAAATGTTTTTTGTATTTATACATACTCTCTGATCATCCCTCATCTTCTATCCGAGCTGGTTGCGGATTTTTTGTTTTTGTAACTTGGCATGCTAATTTCCTGTCCTTATCTGCATCTGATTACGTGGGTTGCTGTTGATTGAGCAATGAGGAGGCTGCCAGCAGCCAAATATTTTTTTCTGTCGCTGTTTCCTATATTATGTATTTAGAATTTATGAACAAACATCCAATACGTATTGGTGAGTAATTGGATATTTCACTATTTTTTCACATCATGGTTTCATTACATGCCGTTGACCCGGTATATGTCAGAGGGCTGTATTATATCTACCGACCCAACAGTGCCTTCATCTTGCTATAGGAAGACTTTCTGTCCTTTAAACTATCAAAAAGAATGAGACATGGTGATACCATTTCATCTAAACTCTTCACAGCCATCCAGGGGATGATCTTCCAAAACCCATGATAGGGACACAAAGGAATCAGGATAGACGAGGGAATATCTTAAATTTCCTGACAACATCGTCCGCTTTCCTACGAACCTTAACAATCTTCCCAAAATGCTGGACAAACTGATTGGAGCAGACAAGAAAGTCGGCCCCTGCATGAACTATGTGGTACACAAAACCATGTTGGGGATAAAGACATAACAATCGGAATTGGAAAGGCAGAGCTGGAGGAAGTGGACCACTATATCTACCTAGGATGACGAATCTCCATCAAATCCTCAAAAGAAGACGTAACGCGAAGGATCACACTACGTTCGTAAGCTTTCAGTAGAGCGACTTCAAAGAGCACTAAATCCCACTAGTTCGCAAAAGAAAGGTATACAAACAATGCACCCGACAGAAAGTCATCTATGGAGCTGGAACATGAAACCTAAAAGATTGACCAAAAGCTGAGAACATACGACGTGCACATGAGGGAATCGTGCTAAGCAGAGTATATTAGAAGAATAGACACAGACTCCGAGATATCATAGGAACAGGTAGGGAAACTCAGATGGCAATGGGCTGGACGTGTTGCCAGAATTCAGACAACCGCTGGAGATCACAAGTCACAAGGTGGATCCCCAGGGATCATATGCAAAATTTTGGCCGACAGAAAGTAAGATGGCGGGACGAGCTTGACGAATTCAGGAAGTACTGACTCCGCGATGCCAAAGATAGAGACATCTAGCGTATCTCAGAGATGGTCTATGTCCAACGACGGGGGATAAGATGATGATGATGATGATGATGATGATGATGATGAATCTTCTGGTGAGCCTCTCTGAACGATTCTTGACTTTCATTCTTTTCAGAAGTGTTGTGTTCCTTCGAGCTGATCATTAATATAATTATGATTTCTTTCCCGTTGCTCATCGGTCTTGGATAAAACCTGAGGCCAACTTTTAACGGAAATGTTCACTAATACTTTGAAAAGTGTGCGTTTTATATCCGAACTACTCCGCCACTATCAATCTTGTTAGCCTATTTCCCAGACTGTATGCCTCAAAGCCATTACCATCAAGGGATAGGTATTGTTGTTCATTAAGCTTGATTTCGGCTGGCACAAGGCCACAAGAGTAGAGCACAGACTGAAGATCAAACCAATGTAATGATCTGCATGCCCAGCTTGCTAGATAGTGTTTGATGATGATACATCCGATCACGCACACACACACACATATACACACACATACACAAACATACACACACACACACACATATATATATATATGTGTGTGTGTGTGTGTGTGTGTTTGAAAATGCAAACTTTGGCACAAGATCAAAGAGCCCACATTATGGATCAATATCACTAGCATTACCTGAATAGACTAACCCACTCCCTACGGCTGGTGTTCAAAATAGTCACTCGATGCATCAAATTTTTGCATTAGGCCACATCTAGGAATTCATAGTAAGAAACGAACTCACAAACAATGGTTTCAATGACATTGGCAAGCAATCATCAAATCAAGAATAATGATGGAAAAAAAGAATACATTTTAAAAAAATGATCATTGCACGTTGATAAAAATTATCAAGTGACCATTATCTTTTGGTCCCATGTTGTGTTTGGGATGATCAATCAGAAATTGTAAGAAGAAATGATCAATAAATAAGTTACTCGTCTCACCATTTGTTTGACTGTGATCACTACAAGATGTTTAAAATTTCATCCGTCTTGCTCCATTGTATGACCTGTACGCGTGATTCATACATACACAGCCAGCCAAGCAGCCAGATCAACACAAAAAATGAAGAAACCTATGTTGACAAATTTGATGACTGTTTTGGTGGAAGGTTTTTAACACCCTGAAGAAGGACGTTGAAAATTTCAAACGCTCACTTGAGCCCAACGAACTAAATTCTGCTCAGAGAAAAAAGAGGCAGTGCAAATGTGATATACACTAATGCAAGATTTAAAAAAAAAAGATAGAGATTAGCATTCCAAGGAAAATTATGAATCAACACCACCCACATATGCTGTTTTTTTCCACCTCTTGATTGAACCAATGGTTGTGGTAAAATTAAGTTATCTCCCTGACAATACTACTAGAGTGTTTTAAACGATAAATGCATGATTTAAAGGAAAAGAAATATAGACATAACCTGAGGGATCAATTCGTCAAAAACATGCATTGAAAATTGAACCCCAAAATAAAAACAAGACAGGTTAGGGTGTTTAAATTGACTGAAAGCAAAAAACATTTCTCCTACTCATTTAGGGTTGTGTTCGTGTGGGTTCAAAATCTGAAGATTTTAGATCTCAGATAGGGAAATACCTATATAGATACATATACATGTCTGAATAAATGAATATACAAAACACAGCATCAGTGATTCAAACGGCCTGTTGTGGGTAGCAATGGTTACTAAGAAAAGAAAGAAGGCAGTGAATCGGTAAGAAGAAAATTGACATATTTCAAGAAGACTTTTGAGAATGTGCACTGTTACAACTGGAACAAACCAAACGAAAAAAACGATATTGGTGAATTGGTAAGAAAAAAAAAACAAAAAAACAAAAAACAAAACAGAAAAGGTGAATGAAAATAAAAATTTGAAAAAAGATCTGTTGGTTTTTGATGGAGTACAGTGTTGCATATTAAGAACTTTTTCACACTATATTTAGTGCAATTCGGACATTTTGGGTAATTTTTGGCTGTTTTTCAAGAATTTTAAAGATCTTTCTGGTATGTTCTGGCTATTTCCAGCGTTTTAAACTTGCACTAAAATATTTTTTTATTGAGTTTGCAGCATTAGTGGAGAAGGAGAGGATGGATTCGGGTGGAAAATATTGATCTGTTGAGGATTCAAACTCTTGCTATCAATCATCTGGGACTTGTCTTTTTTTTTCTTTCTGAATGCAATATGTATTCATTGGAGTGTTTGTGGAGATTGCTCATTCCAGGTCGTCTGTACTCTTTGATATGATTCATTTTTGAAACATCATTTCGTTCTCTCGAACAAAGGAAAGAAAGACATGAACAATATTTTACGTTCTTTTTTTTATCTCGCTCTCTACGAATCTCAAGAGGAGATAGAATCTATCATTATAATGCTTCGATCTTTTCATCGTTTTTTTTTTGCTTTTAATATGAAACGTAAAAGGAGTTTACACAAACATCAATGTGTGAGGAAGTAAATATATATATATATATATATATATATATATATATATATATATATATATATATATATATATATATATATATATGTATATATATATATATGTATAAAGTAGATTATGGATTCGTTACACAAACTAGCTCATGTTTCTGCCCTCTCAGATGAGGCCTGAAGAGGGCAGAAATATGAGCTAGTTTGTGTAGCGAATCCACAATCTACTATTAATTTCCAGCTGTACTTTAGCAACTTAACTCCAGGAGTAAAATGTTGTATGTATCGAGCTCTCTATGGAATAAACCCATTGCATTTCAGAAGTGGCTATATATTTTTGATATATTATTATATTATGTTATACTGCTAGTCTGATTTGTACCATATATATATATATATATATATATATATATATATATATATATATATATATATATATATATATATATTCATATATTCATATTCATATATATATATATATATATATATATATATATATATATATATATATTCAACTAAGGCACTACTCCTTAATATCGCTTCTATGGTTCTGAAAGTACAGATATTGGCCCTTTTCCCCCACTTAGTAAGTTTTTTTTGTTTTCTGATATTGCTTTAGAATTCCCTGCATTTACAGTAAAGCCCCTAAGTGTCGACGTGTGATTTCACAGAGTCATTAGGGCAGGCTTGATTTTATTCACAGGACAGATCCTGTTGATGCTCTCAGGACAAGCCTAGTGAGTAATTCTGGGATGGACAATCCTGGACAAAGATCAACTTCTCAGCCTGGGGTTTCAAAGAACAGATACTACACTTCGGTCTTAGCCAAGAGGCCGATCTTTTTATTTGCACCCCTACGGCTGCAAATTTGATACAATGCACCAGCGTAAAGGCTGTCAAAGCTCAGATCTACTTTCAGCACAAAGGCATCAAAGAACAGATACTACATTTTGATCTTAGCCAACAAACATTGACACTCGCTAGTCAAGTGGACCGGGGACTGTTTCGCGGATGGGAACATCAGACCAAATGCACAAGTGCAATGACGTAGCCAATTAGGTGACACTGAGGGCTGCGCACTTCTAAGCACATTTGGAACCTTTGGACTTGTACTTGGTTTCTCCCATTATTACTCGGTCCAGTCACGTGGATGCACATCGCCCAGGGGTGGCGCTGTCCCATTGTACTAAGAAGGGCAGGTCAGCCTAGGCCTTACGCTTTTGCAACTTCGGTTGTAGTGGCTGGAGCTATTTTTGCGGATGCTCCATCCAAGACAGCAAGATATATCAGGAAGGAAAATAGAGTCCAAAACTTTAGAATCCATTAGTAAACTCAAATGGCAGTGCACACACTTTTCATGTTGGCACGTCAAAGTGTAAAGAAACTCGTAGCGGTTGGAAATCTCCGAGTATATTTCCTGTTAGTGGCATTTTCGAATAACTCATTTCGATATTTATGGTAAGCTGTCTTAAATATTTAAAAGGTTAACTCACCAGGGGAAAAATATATATATTTTTTGCTTTCGGTTAAGAATCTCATTTAATATTTACGATTTTCTATTTTATTTTTGAAGCACCTTGAAACACCTGTTTTCTTGTTTTCCGCCCAAGAAGTTCATTTAATATTTTTCGACTAGAAAAATAGATATAGAATTTTTTATTTGTTTTCGGATAAAAAAAATATAATTGAATATTTTTCGACTATTGTATCTTCAATATATTTTTCAATTCGACATTTGCAACTATATTGTACGTCCGGAGCATCCAAGAATAAGTTATCTCGACATTTACAGTATATATTTTTAAAAAATTCAAAGGTTAACGCAATAAAAAATAACTTCGTGGCTACAGTGGAAATTCTTGAATTTTTTTCGTTTCTATTACGTTATCTTTTTTTACAGTTTTTCTGAAGCCATTTCAGCGCTCGAGGTAAGTTGTTTTCAAATTATATCTTTCATAACTTTCATAACAGGCCTTTCTCTTCTTGGGGCGATATTGGTGCACTATGGTCTTCTAAATTACCTATATTCTATATATGACCGTGGAAGATTTGAATAAGAGAAGATATCGATTGGCTAGGGAGAAGGTGGTCAGACAAAGAGCCCTAGAAACAGGAGATCAACGGACAACAAGAATTGATTCAAACTTTTTTACATAGACCACTGCAAATCGCGAAACAGACAAATCAGCCGTTAGGTGCACAGAAAGTACATATCATCAAACTGCAGAGAAAAGACGACAATTAACATGGGGACAAGTCAATAGCAGACAAATTAAGAACTGATGGAAGATGAAAGCAAGAAACTCAAAAAGGAAAAACAGCAGGGCTCGAACCTCAGATATGAAGAATTAGTCAAAGACAACAGAAAAAAAAAAACACAAGAAGAAATTAAAGCCAGGCTCAAAGTGGAGAGAAAACGAATATTTGAACAATTGTTAAATAAAAGTCAAGAGGAAACCAATTGAAGGAAGTTAGTTGCAAAAGATTAATATTGTGCTTTTATTGTAGCGGAAAGTAAAGTCTATCTTATTTGCACAAGACGAAGAAACCTAGCTCTCATTCAGGATAGAAAGAAATGCCATATTCAAAAATGATATATAACACGACACCTTTTCTGAAGGAGGTTTATTGCGTCGTTCTCATGGGACTACGGATATTGTTTACCAATTTTGCAATGTCAAACATTTTTCACCCGGGCTTCCATCAGATAGTGAATTGAATAAGTGTTGTCATGAAGAGCAGGCAAATACTGTATGACCAAAGAGATCCACCGGTGTATCTTCGCGATTAGATTGGTAATCCAAGGAATCACAATAATAAACATTTCAAAGACAATATTAAGCCTTACAATTCTAGTCTATCCTTTGCATCGATTGGAGCACAAATATCGGATGCTCCCAGTAGTGAGCCGTACTGTTTTTGCGTCCACAGTGAAATATATGATCGCAATTTGCATCCCACGGAAGGACGTACTAAACAATATTCTCAGCTTTACCTAACTCACTCTAAAATGGCCGCACTTACTAGAATCACATTAATGACATAGACATCCCAGGAATTACCTAATATTTAGATAATGTTATAAGACTGATGATGTTTATGCTTCCATGTGTAAAATATGGAAAGAAGTTGAAAGAGACGAAATTTAACTAGCGGAAAAACCAATTATTCCAACCCCTATTGTAACCTGGTATTCAAGAGAAATAAACAGCAAAATCGTTATAATCTATCTACTGTGAATGGAATGGCAATGATTTTCAGAAATAATTACGGAAAAACCGCCTTTTGAACGAGATCTTTGTGTCAAGAAATCCCTCTCGTGAATTTGAACAATTAAGAATTAGGAATCATGACATACACATTATTCCAGCCATATGAAGAACCAGGATAACAATCAGGATTTAAAATCAATTGCAAACTGCTTAGTATCAATAGACACACCAAAATTAGCATACTGTAATTATCTCAGCAATGGGTTATCTTTTTTATCCTTAGTTAAATGATTAAAATCATTTTAGGTATCAAAAAACGATGTCTCAAAATTGATCAGTATCAGAAACTTTCTGATTATTAAACTGAAGTCAGTAGTGATGCAGAAACACCATTTCAAGGCTTTCCTGGGATCATGAAAGAGAGGTACCACGCTGCTAGGGCTATGGCTATGGTAGAAATTTTCGGAAAGCCAGATTTATCTATGAATAAGACGTACGATCCTTCCTGAAGTGAGATTAGGGATAACCTCTATCAAGGACAGTATTCAGACAGACCACGTATCGTGGAAAGAGTCTGTAGTATTAACCTGTATGAGTTATTGAGGGATATCTTAAGAAATAATACATCTGGTATTCTCAGAGCATATCGTTTTTTCATCGAATTTACAAAACCAGCATTACCACGTACACATGTTCTGATCGTTTTCAATGAAGAAAATGAATTTCATGACTCAGGTGAGTGTGGACAAAGTGGTATGTGCAGAAATACCTTAACCGAGACTTAAGATCAGTTTCAATAATTCAAGGTTCAAATCAAAGTCGATTTGACAGTCATCCCTTATACGGAAGACGGTCAAATAGGCGATCATACCATTGATAACATTCATTGTTCCACATAACACATATCTCAGCTTCAATTTTAACTGCCAAATCAATGCTGAAGTGTGTCTCTGGTCTATTCAATTGAGTATACCTACGAGTACATCTATAACGGCTGCCAGTATGTTTATGTAGGAGTGAAGGAGAAAAAAGGATAGCAGAAGAATTAGGTATGACAAAATCTCCCACTATTCAATTGCCAGGTATGTTAGTGCAACTGAGGGGATTTTGCAACTCTTAGAAAATACCATGCATGACAAATCACATGCAATCTCTCTGACGACAACGTATTTGGAAAGAGAGCAGAATATATACTTCAGTGGACGGAATGAGAGATGATCATAAGACACATTTTGGTCTGAAGGAATCGCACATTGAAGTGTGGTTTCCTTTGGATCGATACGAGGTTCAAGTACCAGACCTGGTCTATTTATCTATTCCATATCATTATGTCTTTGACAAGGAGACGGCACGGCAGAAACCAAGAATTTGTAGGGTGATTAGGATTATTCCCAGGATGTATACTGTCAGTCCATCTCAGAATAATATTGCAAATATGTTAAAGGGGCAGTTCGTTCTGAGAGTCCCCTGAGAGTTGATCGAGTTGTCCATGCGAGTTTCGAATAAGCAGCCGAAAGGCAGCAATTTGGTTCGTAATGACGACAAATGAGTTAGACGCATGACGGAAGCTGTGTCAAAACAACTTCTTCACATCAGACATTTATTTGCCATGATATGCCAATTAAATTAACCTAAAATCTAGTCCAGCTCTGTGGACGGTTTCAAGAAAAGATGATAACTGATTATAGTGAAAGCAAATATGCTTTTGAGGTTGCAAGAAAAAGATGCTTTGCAGCGACTGTAAATACTTTATCGATGCATGGTTTGAAGTGTTCAGCACTGGGATTTCCCGATTTGGGAATTGTTTCACTTGTTTCCACTCGACAACAATAACTACTCGAACTAGACGAACTTGAAGTAAGGGTGAACAGCTTGACTATTAGACAACGACAAAATACTAGACCACATAATCGCTGTTCTCAATATCGCCGATAATAGATTCTCCTTTATTGATAGACCAGCAGGATCTCATAGAACAGATATATACAATACTTTAATAGGCTACTTGAAGCAGAAAAGCATACATTGTTCTTCCATTTGCAGCGATAAGAATAGTAACTGATTTGTTAAGAGGGTGAACAGATACAGTGGATTGAGACTTCCTGCCTGCTTCTTGATGCATCAACTTTCCACGTGAAATTTCCTTCCAATGAATCCAATAGTATCCTTCAAGCTTCCTTCCTAAAGATCGACGAAGCATCAATGTTTCATTCCAATGCTCTGAGAATAGTCGTGTCACTAAAGGTTATAGAGCAGAATGACGGAAAGGTTTAGAGGTAAAATTGTTATTATTAGAGGTGACTTCAGTCCAGCAGCTAATGTGATCCCAAGAAGGTCGAATGTTGATATAATTGAATAATTTATTGAAGTTATCACTCATGAGATACGTACAAAGATTTGCTATCAATGAAAGTATGAAAGTCGCACGATGAGACGCATGGCTTAAAACAAAACAAAAACTGATGATAGAATTCTAGATAATGTAGTGACGATGGATCTCAGTGTTGGCGGAATCCTTATAGATACGGTCATCGAATGAAATATAATTGGAGAAATGGATTGTGATTCAAATGATGTCACAAGTGCTGAAACGATAAATGAACTATCAACAAAGATAATTCTTACCCCCCCTACAAAAAAACAACAACAAAAAACAAGAAAGTGCACTGCTGCTCAACAATGGGTTATTGAACCGTATCCCTTGAGATGTCATAACATACAAAAGTGCTGACTCACAAATAATAGAGTATCTGCAATATATTTCCCCATCAGGATTTTTGATGAGCGATTTTCGTCATGATCATCTCTCATGAATCTTAATCAAAGAAAGGCTTCATTATAATACTGCTTCGAAACTTTTTAAACAGTGACCGTATGGTAAACCGATCACTACTTGAGGCTTTTATTTGTGCATATCAAGAGGGAAGAACATCAACAATGAAGTGCTCACACCAAGAATTGATTCATCTCCAAGTGAGACAAACTTACCTTTCCAAATGGAAAGGCGATAGTCTCAAATGAGCCTTACATTAGCGATGGCTATCATCAAATCTCACGGCCAATCTTTTGATAAAGCATATTTGTTCCTTCCAGTCTGTTTTTAGCCATAGTCAACTTTATGCTACAAACAGTGGAACAACAACGAAGTACCGATAAAAATTAGGATTGTCAAGGTAAACCCATTAAAAAAAAAGAAAAAAAATGCTATTGTCTGAGAATTATTGCATTAAATACATTTTACGCCAAAATCTGAGACAGAACTGGAGCAACACTATGATACTCTGAGGTGCTGATCCTGTTTGATTTTTATACTGCTGCTGTGGTCGGAAGAACCTACTGATATCGTGAGGAACTGCTGGGGCGCTCTGGTATTATATGCAATTGGTCCTACGATCTCGAAACCATACATTACCCCAGGTACATCATCTGGTACTGCTACTATGACGCCACCGCCTACTACCACTTCTTTGGTTGATTGCAAAGGCATGAGAAGCCATATTGTAAATATTGGATCACGAATTACGTTGTCTGACGAGCAACTCATGGTCTTAGTCGAGGTAACCAGAGTAATTGATATGTTGCTTTGATTGATCAGAGAGAAAATTCATAAATACAGTACTTGGCAGACCAGAAAATCATGGAAATACTAAAGCCGATAAAAAAAAAAAAGTTACTGCGAAGAATTCTGAATTCAAATAATGGAATTGTAACCCCAAAAAGACTCCTCTAAAAAGTTGAGTAAACCAATGAAAGGTAAGTTCTACTTTGAAAAGATGTATGTGCTGCATGCTATCACTGATACTGTGACGGGAAAACAACGAAGCCTGCTTGTATCGTGAGCTACTGCGAAGGCACCCTGGGTAGTGGTAATGATGTTTCGATCCCGAAACCATGCGTTTTCCCCAGGGACGTCATTTGATGAAGGTTTTGTTATTAGCAACTGCAGCAGTGACTGCAACGCCTACTTTCATTTCTTCACGGGAAGCCTTATTGAAAAATGAATGTTTTACGTTGATTACGCTGATGAAAATGCTACCAATAACAGATCCGTAGGTAAATAATCCTGTCATTCGCGATGTTAGTATATATATCTATATCTGTCTATCTATCAATATATATATATATATATATATATATATATATATATATATATTTTTGTGAATGCATAAAATACACTAACACTGCTAAAATAATCAAATGATTAAATGAAATGAGATGATAATTCACAAAATCGGTGGACGTTTGAAACTGAAATAAAATGAAAGAGAAGAGTGTATATTACTGACGGTAATGTTTAGTGCTGAGTTGAAACTTAAAAAATTAAAATTAGCATACTTGGACTATTGAAAAAAAATTACCATGAAAATGCAGCACAAGACCTATCCTTACATAAATACCTCCATTGTTTTTGACGGGTACAATCTATAATCTCTCTCTTGCTCTCTCTCTCTCCCTCTCTCTCTCTCTCTCTCTCTCTCTCTATATATATATATATATATATATCTTTTTCAGATCCTATCGTCGCTTTCATCAAGATTTTATCGGATCACCTCACATCCACACACATACACACACACACACACACACATATATATATATATATATATATATATATATAATTAGATTATAGTGTCGTCCACAGATAGCTGTATTACAACTCTTCAGTGTGGCTATAGACTATCCATTATCCCATCCAGTACCACGAGGTAGGATCGAAACCTTCGCTTCAGGCCCAGAGGCTGGCAACTTTCTCTGCCCTACACAGAACTTGACGGTCAGTAAGGTTGGATTCAAGCGATATATTCACTCATTCATAATTTTTAATCCACCAGAGTACTCTATTCCTAAGTTCGAAATATATATATATATACTCCATGCCACCTTCTCATAGTAATCCAATCAGTTATTTTCTAAATGGCCGTATTCCGAAAACTAGCAGACGTTTTCTTTCTATCAGTAGGTCTTTAGTACGAATAGGGTTGAGTATCCTAAAAACGACTGATTTCAATGGTATATCTACTTTCAACACATGACACGCTTATCTAAGAGTGCGTAATCCCCTTCACTCATCACAAAGCTTTGGATCAAAAGATACTATTTCACCCTAGAAAAGCACCAGATAAATAATTGTACATCGATAGAAGAAGAGCCTTTGGATATATATGAACATGATTCCTTTTGTATGGTAGGCCGTTGATAATCATAGAACTAGATAATTTCCTCTATGATTGAAGTTGAATAAAAATTACATACAATTTTAGTTCACACAGACACACACCAAAAAGTACATTTGGTACTCTTAATAAAAACTGTTATCATATCAGAACATAGATCTTCAGCCGTAGTGTAATGATATTTTAGACTAGTTAACATTTGATTCAGAGTGTTATCAGTACTAGAAGCCCAGCTTATCTTGAAAAAAAAGTTCTTTTTCCCTCTAGCTTCTCCTATCCAATCCAGCTTTTCCTATCAAACCTAGACCTAATGCGCTTTTTATGTTTAGAAACTCATTACCGGAGACGAACACCACCTGGTCTATGAGAGCTTTTTTTTTCAGATCGAACTGGAAATGGTTGGAAGCATCCAGAGAGAAAGAGGGGAGGCAGAGGACAGAGAGAGGAGGTATCTATGAAGGCAAGGAAGACTATTTGCTGCTGGCAAAGACAAGTAAGATACTTAAAATTAGAAAATGGGAAAAGAAAAGACTCGTGTGTTACTTGCAAAGTGAAGGGGAAAGGGGGTCGCTAGGTCTGTGATGGCCAAATTCACATCGTTCCGGATCAAGTTGAAAAAGGTTGCAGTCTGCTTGCAGCTTGCATGACGGGTTAGGTATTTAATGAGAGAGTGTGAAAAGAAATAAACTCAACAAGCGAAGAGTAAGAATAAGGAAAAAGAGTGTACGAAAAAGAAAGTTGCTGGGTCTATGATTGCCAAATTCACCTTTTCCCAAGCCCAATTTAACCCCAGTCAGACTCTCAAATTCTACATTCTTATTGAAATATTCATGAAATATTGCCTTCTTTTTTTTATAAAACATTAACTTTTTATTTTTTATTTTTTGATGAAACATTTTAATGATATCATCTAATTCTATCGATAACCTCAGACACAAATATCAAAAATATGTAAACAACGTCGGATGTTTTGAAAAGAGATTTTTTTGCTTATTTTTATAATGATATCATTCATCTAAATAAAGAATTGAATGGAAGTTAAAATAATCGAGCTCAAATTAAACTTTGGTCAACATATTCCTCCATACGGATATCTTGTTAACGATCTCACCCTTTTAGCTTTATAATTAAAGTTCGAAAAAAGGTCAAGTGGTTATTTTAATATAAACAAAGACCTATAGCATAGAATTAGGTAGTAAATTCCACGATAAAAGTATTCGTCATGTTTCTTGGAAATAAAAAGATTTTATACAGTAGGGATGCTGTGCTTGTTGGTAGTTATAAATTTGGAGGATTTGATATAGGCATTTTCGTTATCAGTATGTAGTTAAACCATCAGTGTATTATATTTCCTCTCAGAGGATGTCTCATTCTCGCTTGAATCTATTTCTATTTATTATCATATTTTAAGTTTTACCCTAAATTAACCTGATGTTTGAATGCATCTAGCACTTTATGAAATAAACCCATTACACATCAGATATTGTATCATATTGAATTATATACCTGATGCGTATTATATATATATATATATATATATATATATATATATATGTATATATATATGTATTGCTTTCTACTTTCATCAACATGTGATCTTGACGTCTTTTTAGAGTCGAATCTGGATGAATGAATAAATCAACAAAAATAGCTAAAAGAGTGTAGTTGTTTCATAGAGTCTATAACACACAACACCTGAAATGCTATATTCAGGCGGCCCGATGTAATTTTGATAAATTCAAATTTGTAAATTACCTAAAAAAGCACGATTGACTTTTATGATTTAGATAATATCATGAGTCTTTTTTTATCAATATTTTTCGAATCGATATCAATCAGTGTTTATACCTCGTATCATAGCTAACACGTGTATCTCTTTCAGAAGCTTTTTTCAAAAACTGAATATAACAAGAGATAGCGAGATAAAAAGAAAAAATACGAATCACGTTGATACCGTCGATGGAAATTAGAAATTTGGAAATCAATGAAATTTCAAGTGTCCTCTTGAAACTTTGTTTAAGCTGATGAACCATTCCCTTTTAGAAACTCATCATTGCACGTCTGAAATCCTACGGTTCGGCCATTTTGGAGATATGGTTTTTAAGATTATGGTAGCTTTATTTGTATATTTTCATACTGTACAGACTCTCTCATGACGTCAAACTTGATAGACTGCCTGGGGAATCAAACAGCATCATTACCAGACTCACCAGTAAAATATGGAAGAACATCGACAGAATTCACAAAGATCGATGTCTACCGGGCCTATGTTCTCGGTTACTCACTCTATGGAAATGAGTTTTGGGCTACCTTCATGAGGCAAGTGCACTGCTTTAATTTCTTTTACATGTGATATATCAAGCGTCTGCTTGGAGGCAGCTGGCAAGACCACATTCAACGATAAGTTCTTTAGCGTGCAAAAATTTAAAAATCTCCTGTCTGCGCCACATTTGATGGTAAGGACATGACCGAAGCATTATGGCTGGATGGCTGCGAAAAGACATCCTGTACGGACAGTTAGCTGCTTGCACAAGGAGGGTAGGCTACCTCTCACTTCGAGTCAAGGACGTTTGCAACGAAAGGCCTGCAATATGTCTCAAGATAACTTGGAACTATAAGCTGCGGATCGAGATGCCTGGTGTCAGATCATACTTAAGGGTATTTAAGACGCAGTTGTGAAGGGTTCTCCAGCTTGCAGCAGAGAAAAGGACCAGTGGGAATGTACTGCAACAATCATTGCAACCCAGATGCCTCTGGATGCCTACACTAAGTGCAATAGAGACTGCAACTTGTACAACAGACTGCACAACCATGACAGACGATGCCAGGACCTTGATAACTGACTTCACTCCATGATCTCCCAAGACTGAGCTATAAATGATGAGAATATCTCTTCCATCTTTAATGATATCGAAGGATAAAAAAAAATAAAGAGATCTCAATTCAATATTGAAAACATAAAGCTTCAAAACGATGATAAGTCACATAGTGAAATGCTGAGGTTTTCAGAAAATGTAAAGAGCCCGAAGAAATAAACAATAACCAAGTAGAATAAGAAAGGAAATTCAATACTTTAATAGTTTCCCATCAAAAAAGACAATGGTTTGAAGATTGTTTTCTCAGCATTTGTTGCGTAGATGAAATCCAAGTGACTGTAGTCCGGGATGCGAATATGTGCCATCATATTTGGCAATTCTGATATCAAATGGTCGGCGTCCTTTAATTAGAGGAGAAACATAGATTTATAAATTGTTTATGAATAATACAGATGTATAAATATGTGTTTGTACGTCTGTATATACATGAAAAATCAAAGTACATGTGGGATTATAAATTCTACAGAATTGAATCAAAATCACTTTGAGTATGGATAGAATAGAATATTACTTATTAGTATATTACTAGTATATGAATATTTTTCGAAAACTGATATATGTTTCAGAGTATTGAAGATAGAATACATAAATAAATGGACATATGTCTTATATAGAAATAGAAGATATAAGTTATTTCCATTAATCAATTACTTATACTGATTTTTCCAATTACGCTCACGTTCATAATTGCAAACAAACAAAACAAGAAATTTCGAATGTCTTCATGAATGTAATATCAACCACTGAAGTTTGCATAGCAAATGACCATTAACGAAAAAATGCTTCCAACTTAAAGGTTTTTGTTATCATTTAGAACAGCAATGCTGAACGTGGCACTCAAGGAAATATTTGGGTGCGGGGGCTGCCATTCGAAATTTATGTGTGACAAGGCGAAACGGACCCAGTTGCTCGAAACTCAGAGTTATAACGAGCTAATCTGAATAATTCCTAATTACATAATACTATTAATTTCCAATTTTACTATAGATTCTAGAGTGACATGTGCCTTTTCCTTAAACTTCCTGGGGTACAGAAGAAGTTCTCTAACACTGGTCACGACAACAGCCGTCCTTGCCTGTGCTCCATATCACAAGTTTCTCTTTGTCTCGGACTTCTTCAAGGTTTTTGCGATATTTTGAACAAAACAAGCACCTCAAGTGATGTCACTCATTTTACCATACCCTAGTTTAACCATATATAGAGAGAGATCGGATTCAATTAACCTCACGACGGGTTAATCGCGCTGTTGATACAAAATTTCACGCAATACAGAGTTTACATACATTTTAGTAAATACCTTGAAGTTCAAATAGCATATTCTTTCTCATCGAATTTTGTTTCCAATTAATTTGTTTCTGTTTGATTTAACATTTTTTTGGTAAATTTCTGAATTTAGCCTAATATTTATATACCTTTTCAGGATATTTGTTTGTTTTTTTTTGTAAGGGGGACATCAGATCTTCTGAGCAGTAGAGTTTGGATAAATAGCAAAAAAGGTTAAGAAGCATTGGTTTAGAGCAACAGTATTGAAAGTGTGTTCTGTGGAACCCTAAGACCAATTCTTTATTACATAATCAGTTTCTTTGCAGTGTTTACACGTCTTTTGTTTATTTCTTCAAGACAGACAATATTTCTGTATGTGAGAAAAATTAACAACATTTTGCCGGTTCAATTGAAACATCTTTTTATCTCACGCTATTCTATCAGAAATCATCCATATGGCTATTTTCCCTCGGCAAGCCTCTATTTTTACTTTTCCATTCAGATTTCTATTGTCTAATTGGGTTTAAACACATTCGGATAGACAAGGGTTCCCGAATAGTTAAAGTTTAAAGACTGGTTTAGAGCATCGATCAACCATCCGTTCTACTAGACGCATTGTAGACCAGATAAGCACCCCGACGCCAAAGAAGAGGAAAAAAAACCCAACTATTTTTACTGTTCAATTAAATTGCTTACTGGAGTATCAGATAGAAGTGTAACTGTACCTCCACAAAAATGAGGTAAAGTAGATAATTCTTCTTGTCAGAGAGGATCCTGTGCATTTTTCTTTCCTTTTTTTAAATACTTATGAGGCCATTTCTTGAAACCTCATTTTGAGTTGTTGAAGATATCTTATTAGAAATATTCCATGAAATACAGCCTGCGTTATTTCCTTACGTATTATAGTTCTCAACTTACTCATCTATCGAGGATTAGATACACACAGAGAGTTATTAGTAAGACCCACTTGCGACTTGCCATGCCTATGGAAGCTTCGTTCTGTTTACGGCACCTAGTATTCCACAATGGTCACCCATTAGATATTGAGCAGGCTTGACGTTCCTTGACATCGATGATCTTAAGAAAACTTGTGTATCTAACGTGATTTGGCCATAACCCCTCTCTCGGTGAGAGGTTCCTCAATCATAGATCTATTTTCCCGTGACAGAGGTTAATAATGAGAGTTGTGGAAACTGCATATACCGTGCCAAATCAGTAATTGCTAGTTTTTGTTGAACAAGGTTGTAGCAATAATTTCAGTCATTTTCTAGCGTGTTTACTTTATCAAAGTAAAGAAACACAAAAAGAACAGCCAGTGGCCCGAAAGGATCGAAATAGTTACCTTATTTCGCGCAACCCTTTTGCAATGCTTGATATTCTTGCCGTAGAGATATTGGCTTGGTGCAAGTCCATTCCCATATACCTTCATTCAAACCACACTAAATTGAGTGGATGTACCTCTTAATTACATGAACCATTTACGTGATCGAATGCTTCTAGATGTCACTTTCGAGCAGTTTCATTTACATAACAATTGGACCACCAAACCACAAGACGATAAATTATCGCTTGTTATCGCAAATTCTCCTTTTTTCCCGTTTACATTTTTTTTTACTGATCAAGAGAATATTACCAGAAACAGATGATCTTATCTACCAGACAGTCAAAAATAAGAACAAAGCGACGAATAGTATTACAAAAAACAAAAAACAAAAGATAATCATTGACTTTTAAAAAAAAAGAAAAGTCATGATAGCGCTTCGACAACAGATGTTCGTATTTTCATCTGTTTCACCTCAAGACAGGATATTATCAGTATTGGTTACACTTCACGAGAAAACCCGAGTACGTCTAATATTTCTGAAGATTTCCAAGATGACACCAACGAGAGAACTTTTGCCTTTTCTTGATTTTTATGCTCTCTACCATTTCATCCTTTCATGGACTTAGTAGAGGATCACCCGAAAGATTATAGGGTGATGACAATAAATAATATGGATGGTTTTCATGGGATGGTTTTGTTTGGGACGTATCCTCATTCCCAATAACTGAGACATCCCTTTCGTTACCCTGATAAAGATTTCTCTTTTCTAAGACTGTTGCTTTACAAAAGAACATGGATCGACAGTGTAATTCTATAATTCAGAATCTATCAATCTATCTATCTATCTATCTATCTATCTATCTATCTACGAGGTGTACAAGAAATGTATATATGATATATTAGCAATCAATTCTTAAATGTTTGCTTGTCTTCAGGTGAACATTAACAAAGTCAAGTCTTAGGGCAATTTCCTCTATTTACCTCATTACACTCTTATGCTGCACCTTGTTTCAATCTATCTATCTATCTATCTATCTATTTATCTAGTCTGTTCATATATATCTATCTTGTCTGTTCATATCTATCTATCTATCTATCTATCTATCTATCTATCTATCTATCTATCTATCTATGTGTTTGATTTTGTCACCACGCCAAAGTCTATTCATGTTTTCAACAGTTTGCCAATCAATTATTATTACTATATATTTTATTGTGGTTGTTGACTTTAATTTCAGTTTGTAAGTTACCAGAAACCTGAGGCTAGCGAGCTTTAGATGAAAAAAATTGTGGAGGACCAAGGCTTTTTTACCGCATAGAAGATACAACATTTTTAGAAACATCCCTTTACTTATACATGAAATAATATAGATCAGGTGTAGCGCATGCACTGGCATTGACAAAAATGTGCTAATAATGTGTGCAGTAGAAATGAGAGCATCATTATTATTATTATTATTATTATTATTATTATTATTATTATTATTATTATTATGAATCTCTATTATTATTATTATTATTATTATTATTATTACTATTATTATTTTTATTTTTATTATCATTATTATTATTATTATCATCATCATCATCTACAGGTAAGATTTCAAGATCACTTCCATGTCGATTTACCTGTTTATTCGCAATGATATCATGTCCTCCGGTGAAAATAATAATTGGTAAGTCCATTTCAGAAAATGTAAGTTCTGGTGCCTCCTCCTAAAACGAAAAAAAAAGAAATATCATGGTATTTTCATATTCGACAAACAATAATATCAACTTGGACAAATGGCTCTCACAGATTGTTTTAGTATTGAGCTGTTATTATGAGAATCTATTTTTTGGCATTAAAGATTGTTACTTTTCGAGCTAGAAAAGACTCTATGAACAAGAAAGGGCAGTAACTAAAATTCAGGAATTCATTGTCCATTCAATCATAAAGATTCCTGTAACAAGTTATGAAATGAAAACAAACCAAACTAGATCATTAGTTCCCAACCAAGAGAGCCTGCGAAAGACGTTTGGTTTAAGATGTAATCACTAGTAATGCACTAATCGAAGAACTAGTAGCAAAAAAACAAAAACAAAAAACAAACGAACAAACTAGAAATAGAGATCACATCGATGTGTATATTACTTACTATAGCAGAATTGTTATTTTGCAGTGATAAACTAAAATCTCAAATCATGTTCCGCATTATTTTCGATTGCTTTCTCTCAATACATAGCAACAGCTATACAATTAAATAATTGTACTAATTCTTACTATAAAGCTTTCTAATTATATGCAAAAAAAAAATATCTATTAGAAATTATTCTTCGCTGCAACTAACTTTAACTGACTAGTGATATCATTGACAAGAGTGGGGTATAACTTTGACAAGCTTTGGAACCACTGATTCAAACTAACAACCGAACAGAAGAGAAGAATAAACAGCAATTCACAAGACCTGACAATGTACGAATTATAATTTTGGTATAATTGGACTTACTAATTAGATAATTCTCTTGTCTAATTAATTTAAGGCTCACATGATATCGAAAGAGTTACGCGTCAACAATAGAGCAACGAGAAGGGAGAGCATCTTGGATGGCATTGTAACAATGAGATTTGGAATCAAATCATCAAATAAGATAGAAGATTATGTCGTGTAACTTGATTGTATTTAATTTCTGTAAACTCCTCACCTTACGTGATCTTATATATCTGAAATTGGAATGCTTGTATGTAAGTCTTATACATGTATTCTCATAACCTGAGAACTACGCACCCCAGACAAAAAATAAAACGAGGACGAATTCAGCACGCATAAATTTGCGTACAGCAAATATCACAAGGTCGAATTCAGAAAAAAAAAAACAAAAACAAAAAAAACATTTGAAATTTTCACTCTTTTAGAGTTTCCTGCGTCCGAAAAGTCTCCAGTCTACAGCTAATAGGAGAAGTCAGAGCAACGGTGAGTCATTTTAAAAAAAAGTAGGTTATGTATGTGTACCCGAGTGTGGCTGTCCAAATCTTATTCAGCCAACAGCTGTGGCTTCAGGAAAAGGAAGAAAAGGTCTTTCCGTGGGAACAAGGTCAAAAATGTTCGAGATGGTGGATTTTCACCGATTTGCAGATTAGTATAGTTACATGTATATTTTTTCAATCCGATATTGTCACAAAGTTAAACTTACCGATCCATATATGGCTTTGTTATCTTCAGGATGGACATGGGAATATTTTCGAGTTTTGTTAGATCGCATCATCTGTGTGTTGAAAAGGGCAGTTGAATGTTTTGTTAATTATTCATGGATATTGAATAAAAAATTTAAATTCTGCATAAAAATCAATACAATGAAAAAGACATTGAATTTTACTCACAAAGGTAAATGTATATTCTCAGCATTAAAAAACTATTATATGACAGGACAATGCTCTAATTATATGAAAGATTACTCAATAAAAACGTGAATATTTACCTGAGCCCAGTGAACAAGGTTCTGCACTGAGGAGCCTGCTGGAGTGTGCATGAAATAAAGCCCAATGCGTGTCTACAAGAGAGAAATATTTATATAGATTTGTAATAACAAATTTTGGCGAATCTGAATATTAATAAGAAATTTTCTTTAAAGATAACTTACATTGAAAGATTCATAAAAACAAGTTTATCATGAAGTAAACAAATCGCACTTTTGCTCTTCAATATATGATTTATATCCTGTTCATTTTGAGGCCGTTTTGTGCTTACGTACAGTTTTAAGAAGAGGTAATCCAACAAGATATTAGAGAAAGAAGGCTCTATTCTGAATATAGCTATAATGCGTAAATCTGTTCCTTATTTTCAGCCATTCGTAGTCTCGAAATATCCGGTTATTTTCCTCATGATATTGGATGTAAAATGTTTCTCGCTAGTAGTGTTTTGTGCTTTTATTAAGAGTTTTTGGGGGGTTGGGGGCTGTCAGGGGTACGCAATTAAGAGAAAATGTTGAATTGGTAAAGAAATAAAATTCGGAGTAAATGATGAATCGTTTGTATATTCAGTTTGCCTTGAGTTTTACCTCGAAGAAAGTAGTCACAAACTTGAATCTTAATCAAACATTAATCTGTATTATGCTCACGGGTGCACTGGCTTAATTTCTTGATTCCTAGTTTCTGTGCGTAAAAATAACTGTTACTTTTGAAACGAACAGGATTACCTCCCCCATGCAATTCAGTGACATATACCTTTTCAACAACCACAACAATAACTTCATTTTAACATTTCGCATACTCACCCATTAATTCTAAATAATACCCATTGATCCTAGAAAGACCCCATCAATTCTAAAAAGATCCTGTTAATCCCCAAAAGAAGGGTATACAATCAATGCATCCTCCCAATATTCACTTATGGATCTGGAACATGGAACATAACCAAGAGACAGGCCTGCGAATTGAGAACCATGCTGCGTGAGCATGAGAGAATTATGCTGGGCCTCACACGGAGAGACCACAAGGCTGCACAATACATCTGGGAAAAGACAGGAGTCCGAGACATCATAGATTCCATTAAAAAACTCAAATGGCAATGGGATGGCCATGTCGAAAGAATGCCCGACTCACGACGTGAATCCCCTGAGATCACATGCGTAACTGAGGCCGGCAGATTACTAGATGTAGAGACGAGCTAGACAAATTCAGTACTGGCTTCTCGACGCCAACGATAGGGAAATGTGGTGGATACAGGAGAAGGTCCTTGTCTAACGGCAGACGTTAAGAAACTGATGATGATGATGATGATGATAATACTCACCCACTCGATGCTAAAGACAGTACACTGATGAAAGTAAAAACGATTTTATTTCCATACAAACCCTCAACGTTTTACACAATCACCCACTCGATGTGAAAAAAACCCCGAACAAACAAACAAAAACAAGGCGCGAATAAAAACAATTTAACAATCTAATTCATTCAAAGCAATAACAATAAAAAATTTTTTTTCTTACTTCTGCACCGAACTTGATCCGTACTTAAAATGGCTTGGCAACCATTGTTCCATAGTGAAGATAAAATATTTACTAGGCAAGCCTAGTTTGACATAAGATCACCAGCATTGAGCACCAAGAAGAGGAGTAGCAGGGGAGAAAGAGAGGGTAAGGGAGAGGAGACGATGTGCATTTAACTTTCATTTATTAGCGTTGCTCATCATCTGAACTGAGAAACTTTTCAAGTGTCCTTACGCTGGTCACGACAACAGCCGTTCTTGCCAAGGTTATACTTATCACAAGTTTCCCACCGTCTCAGAGTTTCTCAAATTTTTGCATCATGTGAACATAGGCTTATCGATGACAAACACCAAAAGTGGCGTCACTCACTTCATCATATACTATTTTGGCCATAGCTGGAGAGAGAAGTCGAATTTATGACTTTCCCATGGGCATCAGTGCGATTCTCAGTCCCGGTGTCAGAAGATAGCATTTCAATCATTTCAAATATAACGTTAGTAACGATTGCAGCCCTGAGAAAGTTATCAAATCAAAGGGAAGTAATTTGGGCTTCATAAGGTATAATTG
Source organism: Thysanoteuthis rhombus (assembly GCA_963457665.1). Classification (NCBI taxonomy): domain Eukaryota; kingdom Metazoa; phylum Mollusca; class Cephalopoda; order Oegopsida; family Thysanoteuthidae; genus Thysanoteuthis; species Thysanoteuthis major. Next base: position 39,362,189 of record OY735215.1, read on the forward strand.
ACGAATTTACAAGAAGTGCCTTACTTCGTCAAAACTTGGGCTCAATTTACCACCGAGTGCTTCTCCAAGTTTAACACAAACCCCACGTGTTAATCCGTTGTTGCAGGTTGCTCTAATGGTCAGATCCCTCTTCCAGTCAGGTCCATAAAATGATTTGTGACCGTACAATACGTAGAGCGACTGGAAAAAAATCATAGCAACAGATATATTAATTGGGCTTAGCTTTGTTCGAAAAAGACAAATAGGCAGTAGTGAGGAGGAGAACATGAAGATTACTTAGAGGCAATGTATGTATGTATTCAAATAGATACGAATTGGTCAGTGAATTTTGCAAATGACATATTCAATTATCAAGAGGAACAGCTGAACCGAAATCGTCACCAAAACTGTAAGAATAGGTTTTTCTTAGTTTTTAAGTTGGTGTGGCTGCCCATGTATGGATGTACGAATGCTTCACCGATGGAATTAGGGGCCGAAAATTTGTACATTTTCTCCTTATTATATCAAGAAAAAAACTTTTTTTTTCATACATCCCCCACCCTTATTTATCTTTTTAGGGTGGGGGTTTAGCTTTCAATGTTAGTTTATGCTGATTTGACCCCTCTATTTTAGCCGACCCCTTTTTTCAAATTTTTTTTTAATAATAGCTGCTCAAACTAAAGACAATATAATTAATTGATCAATCCCTTTCCCAATGTTTTAATTGATCACCAACAACACAGCATGCCCACAAAATAAGTTGATTACTTGACAGTTTCTTTTGGGTAACTAACCAGATCTTTTTTTTGTCCAAAATTCTATGGGGGTCAAAGTGAATTTGGCAAGTTGACATTCATGGCTCCTACCACGACGAACGAACATCTAAACGACAATATGTTGGTGAGGGTTGCGTCAAACTGACATCATCATCATTGCTGTTACTATTCAATGATTCTTTCAATCTAACATCAGCATCTTTGTTGTTAATATTCAATAATTCTTTTAAATTATAATCTCCATATAATCGTTTTCATTTGATAATTCTTTCAAATTATTATCGTCATATTTCAAAGACGAAATAGTTGATTTACAAAGGTTTTAAATAGGAAAATAGATATTTATTTTGCAATATATATATATATATACTATTCTGCTATTTAGATGTTCAGATATAGTGGTGATATGAGGATAATAGAACCTGGATATAGAAAAAGCACTAATGAAAGGACCAAGAAATTATTGAGTTACCTCATCACTCATAGATGCATACATCGTGAGCTTTGATTGTACATTAGCAGCGTAACCAACTGGACCGAGAGCTGCGAAAACCCCAATCTGAAATATAAAAAGATCGAGAATATCTTGTATATTTAAAAGAAAACGCGAATGATTTCAGTAAAATTGGTGTTTTTCACAACTTCTATTATCTTAGTCTCAGTTTGATAAATTTTACCTTTTTAGCGAGAGTTTTATTTTCAGAAAATGCTTCTAAACCGATTGTTACTCCCTGTGAGTGTCCAATATAGTTGAGTGTTTTTTGATTTGTCTTTTGCAGAATATATTCGATAGTGGCTGGCAAATCGTACCTAGCCATTTCGTCAAAGCTGAAAGCAGAGAAAGAGAAAATTGTACGTTATTCGACTGATCCAAATGTTAACAAGAATCTTGTATTGAATTCGTATTAAAGAGCAGGTTGATGTTATTGTATACAAACATAAATTAAAAAAACAAAAAAGCAAACTAATATTTAAGTGTCCCTGTAATACACATTTCAAAAGTATGGATTTTCTTTCATTTATTCAAGGTGAGTCTTTTCTTCCCACGATTTATTCTGGTTTACTTGAGGCCGTCGGATCAAAGATGGGTGAAAGCTAATTGAGACAGTTTAGTTGTATCAATTCAAAATAGGACGTTAAGCAGTGGAAAAGATATCAACAAACGTATAGTTTAAAATTGGTTCCAAAACTTCTAGAACGGAGACGAGAGCCTTAAGTATGTGGACAACCTTGGAGGCCATTATCAAAGCAAAGCGACACAAAAACATCCTGAGAAGTCACAGAGGAAGTAAACGTTGACCATTCAACAGTTGTTAAACATTCACATCAAATTGTAAAAGAAAAAAAAATAGCTTGCAGGTCACACAACTGACACTGCAGAAATTTAACAAACTTGGCTAGATCACACAACTTACTCACCAGACATCTCCCGAACCGACTATCATTGTTTCAAATAATTTGATCACTTCCTGTAAAGGAAAGTCTTGAACAACCAGACAGCAGTTCAAAGCACCCTCAAAAATTTCATTGGTTCCAGGACCCCATAATTCTATGCTTCTGGGATAAATGGGCGTTTTTCTAATTGGCAAAAATGTGTAGATTCTGAAGGTTCTTATTTCAGTTGATAACTTTTATTCTAAGCTGCGATATAGTGCTTTATAATTGATGGTGAAAAATAGCAATTACTTTTGCAGTAACTCACTGATTTTTTTAGTCATAAATCTCCAGTCCATTATTCTGAATTCTCGACTAGCTTTTTTTTACATCATAATTTCAGTTGCTTTTTATCCGTACTCAAAGATCATCATTCTTCGCCCGTAAGCAAGCAGTGCAAATCAGAAATAAAGAATAAATCCTCTCGAGCGGGCAAGATCAGCAGGCCAATTGCTGCGAATAGTCAAAGTTCACTTAAATTTAAGATACAAAACCAGATTTGTCGAGTATCATCGTGAGGGACAGGTTATGGGCTCAATATAATGGACAATGAACGATCAATACTTGATATTAAATTATGTTCCAGCATCATAAGAGACTAATCTTTGTGAATTTTAGTTTTTAATAGACTGACACAGATAAATCCAGTGTTTACAGAAATATATACATATATATATATATACATATATATATATATATATATATATATATATATATATATATATATATGCACACACACACACACATAGACATACATATATTTACCTATATATATATATATATGTATATAAATATACATATGTGTGTGTGAGTGTGTGCATATGTGTAAACTTAGTCGCTTTTTGGACATAAGCAAGAGACCTGACGGTAAACAGAGGGCAAAATACTACTGTCAGAGTCCCAATGGCTCAATCAATTAGCGCAGACGTAGGCTACATAGGTGCTCCCATGATAATTAATGTGGGTTCAAATCCCACCCAGTGCTAATTTCGTTATTTTCCAATCATCACTTATATTTGGCTCACAACTGTAAATAATCCAGTTCGCGCTAAATTAAGTTCCTAAAACTGCGTTTATCTATTCACATTGCCAGATACTAATATCCATTACAAATCATGCTGCTGACAATGATGTATATATGTTGAAATACGTAAATACCTGAAGACCTGAGATTAACACAAAACAGCAAAAACCAGATTGCGATCGAAGAAGAGGTAAGGGCGTTATTAGGATCTCTGTCTACCGTTAAAGTCCTAAGCTTAATCGGTTAGCGCAGACCTTGGCTATATAGAAGCTCCCATGGTAATGGATATGGGTCATATTTTCATCCAGGGCTTATTTCTTCGTTCACTACCGTTAATGATGTGGTGCAAGGAAAATTTAGTTCCTAAGACTGTTTCTTTATTCACATTATCGGATATCAATATCCACCATATGTCACGCACACACACACACACACACACAAACGCACATACAAACGCACATACACACACACACTACACACACACACACACACTACACACACACACACATATATATAATACAAGTTAGGAATGCAGTATAATATAATACAATATACAATGTATGATGGGTTTATTTCATGAATTGTGCGATGCATTCAACATTAAACATTAAGTTTACTCATAGCTGAGCTTAAAATATATATTTACCGGGAGAAACTTTAACTGTGCAGAAACATAAACGTGTTTATGCAGCGAATCCTCAGCCCATTACACAAACACTCACACACACACACACACACACACACACATGTATATATATAGTAAAATATTAGATTCGCTACGCAATTATTTTTCTGCATTCTAAAGTCTTCTTCAGGCAATGATTATTTATTCTGATCCTTATTTTAGACGTCATTGAGACGGTGATCTATTTCCACTGGGTGGATATCCTTCGTCGTATTATATTTATATTTACTTTTCCTTTTTTGTCTTTTCTCGTTTATTTGTTCATTTCTGCTTTTATTTAATCTTCTATAGGGGAAGTGGATTCCTGGCTAGTTGTTTTAAATCATTTCGAATGTTTCAGGCACGTTTTTTTCTTACCAGTGTGTTGTCCATCCATCAGCTTTTTGTGGTTTGTTTTGTCTTAGGAAGTAATTCTTTTTACTTCTATCTACCCCCACAGCGTTAGGATTCACCTTTACATGACCTTTTTTGTTTATGTTAAATTCTCTTAATGTTCTTGGCGGTTTTGTATCTATATAATCACGAGAAGATGATTACATTATGCTTAGGCTGGGGTATAATAGTACTAGTTATAATGTTATAGTACAACTGCTACTACTATCACTACTGGTAATAACGAGAAGAACAAGATAGCTATGATAGTTGATTTTTGTACACCTGCATACTTGGTGTTAAATTGAGTTTTTTGATAGAAATTTGGAGCGGTGCTGACATTTTGAAGCTACTTCATTTTCTTCATTTAGTAAGTCTCATTTTCATTTAGCAGAAGTAGCCTAGGTTTCCATGCTCTGCCATACGTGTGTTTGTTATAATATTTTCCATTTCAATACTGGTGTGAGACTGCTGTTTTCTAGGCCCCAGTGGTCTGTGAATGTGATATATTGTTTTTGTATTTATCGTTTGTGAAGGATACTGTACTGTTGGCTAATCTTAATCTAAAGGGTATGTTTGATATTCCTATACAATATTATCTCCTGAGGGGTTTGATGTTGGAATGCTTTACGGCTGAGACTGAGTTAGTTCGTTGGAAAATACCAGATGAGAACCATGCAACATGCACATGAAAGAATTACGCCCAACTCCACATGGAGAGATCATGATACGGCACAATATATTATGGGAAAAAAAAACAAGTGTCTGAGACATCATGGAATCCATAAGAAAATTCAAATGGCAATGGGCAGGACATTTTGCAAGGATGTCAGACAACCATATGGCATCCCGTGAGATGATATGCGAAAACGTAGCCTATAGGGAATAAGATGGTGTGACTAGCAAGAATAATTCAGAAAGTAATGGTTCCATGATACTCATGATAGAAAGGTCTAGCAAATCTTGAGGAGGGTTTATGTCCAACGACAGACGCTATAAGGCTGCTGCTGATGATGTTGATGATGAAACACAGACCTCATACACATTTCAGATTTCCGTCTTGGGAAATTCTACCTGAAAAGTTGTGCTGCAGGTAAATTGAAACATTCTGGTTTCGAATGTACCCTCGTGACGCATAGTTGTCGTCTTGTAAGAGTTTTAACACGTACACATACATTCTTTATTACTTTAAAAAGTCTGATACCGAGATAAATGCAGTATGTATGATAAATTGTTGGTGACTCTTTTGTAGCCTTTTTGATAATTCACTTGATGTTACTGACCTGAATCTCCAAAATTCTTCATCATCACTTGTGTAGGTATTGTGTTTCAAGGAGTAGGTGTTTCCCCGGGCGTTGGTCAGCCAGACATCGTGGCAAGCCTCAGAGAATAGATAAGCTAAAAGTAGAAGAGATTCGTTATCATACAGGGTCAACACATTTTAATAACTTCTATCTGTAAAGAGCACCGTGGAGCAAGATATTTTTACTTTAACTATAATTTCGTTCATCGATAAATCTGTAAATAATATTGATTATTAATGATGATATCGCTAGCATAGTGCACGTAGAAAATGACAGGATTATTTACGTATGACAGAAATAGAAGTACAAGGACAAGTCTTTTCTCCAATACGTAATTTGGAGAATGATTTGATTTGAAACCTTTTGGACCTATTTAAAAAAAAAGGGTGTGCATCTGTTTGCTCACGTTCTTGTGTGTGTGTGTGTGTGTGTGTGTGTGTGTGTGTGTGTGTGTGTACGTGTGTGTATTAATGTGTCTGTTGAGGGCATTATGTTCAGAACCCATATGCTGAATTCTGAGTAATAGATACAAAGGCGAGTTTATGGGTGAGCTATTGTGTTTCGGGTTGAACTTCGTAAACATCTACACTCAGAATCAACCAAAGAAAGGGCCTGCTTCTAGAATATTTGATGCCTCAGGTAAGCTCACCTTGGAGGCTGCCTTTTAACCTAACCAAGAGGCAAGCTGAAAAGCATGCAACGAGCACACAAGAGAATCATGCTCAACCTCACATGGAGAGATTACAAGACAACACAGTATATAAGGAAGCAAACGGGAGTCAGAGACATCATAGAATGTATTAGAAGACTTAAATGGGAATGGGCAGGCTATGTTGCAAGAATGACGGACAACTGATGGACATCACGACTCACAACATGGATCCCCAGAGATCACATGCGAAATCAAGGCCGACAAAATACAAGATGGAGCGATGAACTGGACAAATTAAGAAAGTACTGGCTCCGTGACGCCCATATTAGAGAATTGTGGCGAATCCTGGGGAAAGTCTATGTCCATCAACGGACGTTAAAAGACTAACGATGATGATTCCTTAAAAATCTTTTTCGACTAATTTTTCTATTATCGGCTTTTTTCATCTGCTTGATTTATTCGTTCTCCCATTTTTACCGGAAAGTCCAAAACACTTCGTGACATTTAAACATTGTCTACCTCTCATTTCTAGAAAAAAATCTTTCAAAAAATTCCCATCCCGCTCCAGGGGGGTGGATTCACATGCTGGCCAAATTGGTTTCTTAAATTATATCTGGCAGCGTTCACACTTCTTTTTATTTGGAAAACGCTGGCTTTTTAGAGGCTGAATTAAAAGCGCTAGAAGTGAGCCATTTATTGATCACTATACTTTAAAGGGTGATAAAGTTTAGCTTATCCAAAGGCGTTAGGAACCCTATGGCTGGTTCCGATAGTGGCGACCATTTCGCAGACACATAGAGATAACTAAACGATATCATTCATAGAGAGGTTGCTTACAAAGAGATTCCTTTGGGCCGTTGATGAGGAAGTTGGTTGATGACCCCAGAAAACCATGGGCAAATAAAACAACCTTATCAATAGTATCACAATGTTTATTTTGCGTAACAGGCAATCGGTGCAAAGTCAGGATGTAACCATCTTCAGTTTCCACTTCGTGTTCTTCGCATTTATAGCCTCTGGCCGCTGCCAATTCACACTGAAAAATACAAAAGCCAATCATTAGGACATGTCAATAAAGCTTCTTTGCAAATGCATTATAGGTAATCCTGGCTTTGGCGATTCTAAAACATGGCGGCATAACTGACTAAAAAGACAAAAATTGGCCAGATTTTCAATGTATCTAAATTGTGTCACGAAGCACGTCGGTACTCTCACTGAGAAGTAAACAAATTTCACGTCAAATTCCAAGCTGAAACTTTTTGAAATGGAAGAATTTAAAAAAAAAATAGCTATGATTTAATCGGAAGTATCTTTAATTTGATCAAAGCATGGATAACATGGTTGTACGTGACATTTTTCAAGATGTGAAGTTAATGTGAAGACAATCAAATATGAATCTCACACATATTGATTACTTGTTTTCAGAGTTACTTTTATCTGTTATACGTATTCATGATAAATACATGCAGATATTAGCATAATATCGCACAAGATGATATTGCAGAGCACCCAGATATGATCAAATATTGCTAGCAGCAGTTTTATTCTTTCTACATTGGTCTGTTTAGATCTATTCATCTATGAATCATTGGGGCCAACATACCCAAAATATCTATATATAAAACTTGAGAAACCTTTTTGCTCCAATTTTCTTATCTTGGTCTACTTCGTGGCTGTCATGCAAGTTGAGCAAATAAACAAATAACGATCACTGAACTGTAGTTCCAGGTGCAATTCGTTACTCAATCGTTCTGAGAATGTTCTCTTTCCAATAGAAATTGTAACGGGCGATGAAAAGTGGATGCTTAAGTTAACAAGAAAGTGAAATACAAAAGATCGTGTGGAAAACTGAATCGATCACCCAGTAACCGTACTAAAGGCTGATCCTCATTCAAAGTAAGCGATGCTGATATTTGAGCATGTTTGATATCACCTGCGTCGTATAGTTTAATACATTATTTTCTCGTAATCTCTTGATTTGCTTTCAATCGGAACTGGTCTACTCAACCGGGGAAAGTCGTTTAATCTTTTTTTTGTGCGTGTATATTCGGGAATTATCAAGATTTGTTTTGTATTATGTTTGGGTCGCATTTTATCTTACTGAAAATGAAAAGACGCATAGTGATCAGAAAATGTTGCTTATTTTTTCCATCTCCAATGCTAAAATAAGTGAACAAAAATACGCCGATTTTGACAAGATTATTTCTTAGAAGAAATGCACGTTAATATGACAGCTGTCAGAATACAATCAAAAACAACATCTTTTGAATGATATCCGTTGAAAGTAAACGCCTCCAATGCCATCAAACGACAAAATAACAGAAGGAATGTTTTAGGTAAGACAGCGATGACCATCTTACAGCTGATGTGAAAATGCAAAGGACCAGGTCCTGGACCAGAAAAAGAGAACATGTCTGATAATAGACGTGGCTGTGCCTATAGATCACATAGTTAATACGGAAGAGGGTGAAAATCTTGGGAAATACCTGACAAGGGGACTGAAGAAAGTGTTGAACATGAAAGTCAGGAACTCAGAATCGTACCAAAGACATTGAAAACAAGACAGCACTAATACTGAAGAGAGTACTTGAAATATGGCACCTACTCCCCCAGCTGTTAGCAGTGTCCTAACAACTAAGGAAAAAGCATCGTGGGGAAGGTACAAACCGCATGTGGAAGGCTGGAGACCCGTCGAGACTTACCGTCACTCAGCCTTCAGAGATAAGCACAAGGCAACGGGTGTGAAACTGTGAATCACATCGCTGCTATGAACTATATGAAATGACGGACTGACCAGCAGACAACTGGTGTGGACATGTAAATAATAATAATAATAATAATAATAATAATAATAAGAAGAAGAAGAAGAAGAAGAAGAAGAAGAAGATTAGAAAAGAAAAAAGGCAAGCAGAATGAGAAAGAAGACTTTTGTCGATGGAAAAAGTCATTAATCGACTTGGGATATATATCATGAATTTTTGGGACGACGTTTATACGATTTGTCTTTCAGAGAAAGATACTTAACGACCAGGGCAGTGCTTTAAAGGAAATTCAGTAAAACACACACACACACACACACGCACACATTGAAGCTAGGCACACAGACATACTCAGACACACAGAAACACACACACACACACACACACACACACACACACACACACATATATATATATATATATATATATATATATATATATATATATATATATATTTACAGATCACCAGTTGAGACTCGATATCTGATAAATCCAAGCTACTCACAGCCTTCATTGTCATTTCTGGATCACCAAAGTATTCACTATTGTCACCTGACATACCAGCACTGACGCCTCCGTGTAGGAAGACACACAGACACAAGCTGATGGTAGATAGGAGGCTACGAAACAAGTACATAGATGCCATTTCGGAAATTCCAGAGAGAATCTTCAGGCGCTCTCGTCAGCGAAGTTAGGAGATGTGCAATAGCAAAATATCTCAAAACTTCTTCAGTATTTCTCATATTTATAAAGCTCCCAATAATGGGAACTGCAACATCTGAAGATTACTGACCAATCATGACACAGACTACTTTTACTGTTTCGATCGATAAGACTATCTATACACGTCTGATGTTTTCAAATGTAAGTATGTATCTATGCATGCTAGAACAATGTCTTTGGGGACAACGTGTCATATCAGGAAGAACAAAGATAAGGTGTACAATGCTTGTGTAATGACCTCTTTTCTATATGGATGAAAGACGTTGATGGCACATCGTCTTCATATAAGACAGCTGGAGCACTTTCACCAATAATGTTAGCGAAGAATTTCAGGCGTACGTCGGGAATGCGCATAAATGATATCGAAGTTCTTTAGGGATATCGCCGAGATAGCATTTTAACCATAATCTTGAAGTATAGGCTAGTGTAGTTTCGGTCATTTATCAAGACTGGATGGTGAAGTAGCTTTTGCATGGAGTGCTTGCTAATGGAAAATGTCCTCTCTGTAAGCCAAAGAAGAGTTACAAAGATGGGCACCTAAAGTTGCAAATATCCTGGTTGATGACCTGGAGAATCCGGTGAGAGACAGTGATTCTTGGTGGAAACTAATCCATCGAATAAATGTTGCACTCAAGGAATCTTGCATTAAAAATGTAAAATTGAGGAGAAATGTTTAAAAAGGCCTGACTTTGAACTTCCTGCTCATGAAAGTGGCTGCCAAGAACTAACTTGTCATATCTGAGGAGTTCGGAGGCTACCTCAGCCAGGAGAGAGAAGCCATATACGAAGCCATGAAAACAAGTTAACTATCAAATAGCAGTATATTACAACACCTGTCACGCTTATGGATAGGAATGAAAGTCATCAGAAGAGCTGGAAAGGCATGCTAGGGTTCTTTGAAGTTGTGCACCGGGTGCCAATATCATGAATTCTCTTATGTACCAAGTTTTGTGCTAGAAATATTAAATCCCTGGCTGAATTGAAAAGCAAGATCCATTCTCGACAAAGTTTAATGATTCTTTTGAGTGACATATTTTGATGGCTATAATCGAAATCAAAGTTGAAAACTTCATATATGACAGTATGCATATATATATATATATATATATATATATATATGTGTGTGTGTGTGTGTGTGTGTGTGTGTATGCCCAATGTGTAATAAAGTTTGTGAGAGTTAAGTAAGCATAGGCCAGTTACAATGCTGATATTCAAAGGGTAGCCATGGTGGTGCCAAAGACCATTATGATCTGCAACAGAACCCGCAAATAAACATCAATTCTTAAAAGCCACTCAGAGCTCATAAGAGGAAAGCACCTTATCTTTGCAAAAAAAACATGGATACTTTTGAAATTCTCTGGAGAGAGAGAGAGAGAAAAGTAATGAACTTGTAGAAACGCAACGGCCTTAATCGTTAGTGGGTCGACAGCCACCATATATATATATATATATATATATATATATATATATATATATATATATATATATTGTATCGAAAGTAATATTTTATAAAACAGGATTTTCTAAAATGTGTGTATGGATGATTGATATTAAAATGATCACCTTGCATTTAATACTCTATCTCTTAAATCTCCCGATGCGTTAGCGTCTATAGCAGCGATCGCTGTCAATGAGTGAATGACTGACAAATCGACTTAGCAAACGTCTCACACCATCGCTGCAAAGCATTTCCATCCGCTCTTCGCATCATGTGTCAGAACTTGGAATTCTATTTTACTACCTCAGAATAGAAACACGCGAAATTATATTTTACAACCACATTAGCGTCGAATTAAGATTCTTCCAGGGGAAATAACTATCAAGGATGGGTATTTTGAAAGTAATTTTTTTAAAGGAAAAGTTTTATGAAGGCACTAAATATCGAACTAGCCCATATATGGTTTGACTCTCACACTCATTTTGCTAACAAGCGATCTTTTCGAAACAATATCCAATCAATCATTTAGTTATCAAACACGATGTAAACAAGACATACCTATTCGTCCTGTGATAACAACTGATATTCGACAAGGGGAATTTGTAGTACCTATGACAGAATAATGGTTAGCATGTTTTTTTTTAATGCTAACCTAGTCTGATCTGATCTGATACCAACTCAGTCCAAAAATACCCATGATTAACGATGTTAATAAAACTATAACTTTTTCTCTGGTGATAATGAACTTGTTAAAACTCTCCAATTATTAATGAATAATCGTTATTTGATTAAGAAACAGAAAACTTTGCTTACTTTTATCGATGTTTCGATGTTTAGTCACACCATCTCTGAGTTCATTTAAATCAGCATATTAATCTGATATACTACAATTCTTTGCTTAATATTCAAATGTTAATTTCCCAAATGCATATCTTGGGAGTTAGTTTTGCCAATGTTTTCTATAATTGCAACTATGGCGGAATATACAAATACAAGAGAGCATTAAAAGTGGTTATCAAAGGTGTTTCAAGACAAAAAAAAAGGAGCGTAAAAGTCTCATATGTGGCCTTGCAGTCGGTCTTTGAAAAAACAAACTTAAGTACAACCAAAAAGATTTGCTTTCAAACTTAGAACCATGCAACGTACACAGGAGAGTATCATGGACGGATCACAAAACACCAGAAATACAATAGAGAACAAACAGGCAGGGGTCAGTGTTGAAGTAGAAAACTTAAATAGCCACGGGAAGGCCATGTCGCTAGTATGTCAGAAAACCGCTAGACATTACGACTCACCCCTTGAATCTAAAGCAATCATATGAGAAATTGTGACCACCAAAAATAAGACTTTCTGACGATTTAAATAAGCTTAAGAGATATTGTACCACCATAGGGAGATGATTCTGTCTAAATTTCCCATTTGATTTCCATAAAAAAGGCAGCTTCTAGAAAAGAAAAGACTGATGGACTCCCTAATCCCCTTTGACTAAGTAATCTAGTTTTGCCCTAGCGCTGGCTACGGCTTAGGCTACACACGTCACATTACTCGGATTCTGTTTGCAGTTTGTGGAAAAAGACTTTGCAACAACAAACATCCTGGGTAGCTTCACGCTTCACAAGGCGCCATTTCACCCATGTCTCGGAAGAGTGATGGATCCAAGGGTCTTTCCCGTGGATATTAATGCCAAGTGAACGTAAACTGTCTCAGCTGGAGTCTGAACTCGGTCCGCCGAGTTCATTCCCCGTGCCGTTACCAGCTTTGTCACCCCTCTCCTCCTTTCCACTTGCAATCAAACCAGTGACACTTTGATTAACAGTGATCCCTTCTTGGTCACATTATCCAAAACAGCTCCGATATTTTATTTACTTAACAATTTTTTTTCGCCTCAGGATGAATTCGTCTAGCTCTGTGGTGACTCAAGCATGAAATTAATCTTTTCTCTGAAAACACAAGCCGGCTTTAAGTGTCCGTTCATATAAATGATTTGTGTTGACTCTGCCGTCAAGGGGAGGGACAATTTTCACACTTCCCTAAATGCAGGTCAGCCTTACCCACTGATGTAGAATAGCAATCTATTGGCATGGGTCTCAAGACATGCATATAAAGTGTGCCACTCAGGATGAATGAATCATGCGTCCATTCATAAATCTCTTTCTATCTATTAGAAACCATCAACCGAAACTGTCCCCAAAACTGTCAGAATATGTCTCTTCAGTTTTTCAGCTGGTCTAGCTGACCGGCCATAAATGTGCGTATTACGAATGCAGGCCACGGCCAAGAGCTGCACATTCCAAGAATTATACCTTATAAAGTTTGGGAGGATTTTTTTTTATTATAAAAAAAAAAATAATTCAAATAGTTTATCGGTGGGGGAGGGAATTTACAAGGTGAGTTTATGTTAAGTAGTCACTAGTCTTTACCTGCTTCTTTGAACATTCAAAGTTTTTAGTGACCTGACAAAAGGGTGAGAGAAGTAACTCATTCATTGATCAACTCTTATTCCAATTTTTTGATTGATCATCCCGAACAGGGCACGCTGCCAGAAGAAGCTGGTAACGTAATATTTTCTATTTATTGATCAACGGGACCCGTATAATTATGCCGGATCTTACTGATTTAACACTTTCGTTCTGTTCATTTGACAGAGCTGATATGCGAATGCATTAATATATTCAAAGCCAGATAAGAAATATTACGTTTAAGACTTTCATATCCGTGTAGATATCTTTCCAATCAAGAAAAAAAAATACATGCTTTCTTTTAATTAAAGTTAAAGCTCATCATTACTTGAATGACACTTATAAGATCAATTGTTCAGCCATTTTGACATGCATTTTCATCAAGATGCTTACTGGAGGTCATCATATCTTCGCTTAAATCCAACAAGGCAGGTTCATCAAACTTATTTTGAAAATTTTTATTCAATAACCCCTACTTCATGACATGTATCAAACGAAATACTTCATCTCAGAATCAGCACATATATTTCATCATCATCATCATCATCATCATCATCATCCTCATCATCAATATCATCATCATCATCATCATCATCATCATCATCTTTCTGAACTTTAGTCCGTTGCACCATCTTATATTTCGCTTTCGCATGTGATTTCTTTTGAATCAAAGTTGCAAGACATGATGTCCAGCAGTTGCCTGTCCTTATTGCAACATGACTAGCCCATTGCCATTGGATTTTATAATGTCTCAGACCCCTGTTTTTCCTCTAATATATTGTGCCATCCTGTGATCTCTACGTGTATTGTTATGCATGATTCTCTCTTGTGTACGATGCAGGGTTCTCAATTTGAGTGTCAATCTTCTGGTTAGGTTCCATGTTCCAGATCCTTATATCGAAGGGATGCATTGTTTGATAACCTCTCCTTTAAAGACTAGTGTTTTTTTCCTGTTCTTGAAGGTGGAGCTTGTTTGCTCTACCGAGAGTTTGCCAAGTGATTCTCCGCTTGATTTAATCTTCTTTAGAGGATTCCATGGTGATTCATTGTCCTCGGTAGATGTAGCTGTTGACTCTCTCTTTTTAAAAATTTTCATTGTTGTGTCATCGTCTCCAACTTTTGTTTCACTGAAGTTCATGTTTAGACTCACATTATTGTTTTTCTTCATTCAGTTTATCCATTATCATGTGGAGGTTATGGAGGTTCTTGGCACTTTAGAAGTTCAAATACAACTAAACACGTTTCAAAGGCGTAGATGTGGGAAACGTACTCACCATACTGCACACGCATGAATCGTGTCTTGCTTACCAATGCTCCCTCTCCCTCTCCACAAAACTCTGTTGTCAGTTTCCTTTCATGCTGAGGCTAGTCTTTGATGATATAATAGTTTAACAAAAAATTATTGATGATTAAGGTTATAAGATTATAAGATACTCGCCATCACAGTCAATAATCAAACAACGATAGCGTCAAAATTTTCTATTTATCCGCAAAATTCCCTCGAAAATGAAATATAACCTGATTAAATTCTATATATGACTTCACTGGCGTTTCCTATCATAAAACTTTCAAAATAAAGTGAAAAACCCAAGTAAGAACGCTTAGATTCATGAAAATTATATAACGTGCGAATAAATAGCGTTCCCATAAGGTCAAAATGTATTTATCGAATATTGAAATGTAAACGTTTTTGGAAAGAGGTTTAGAGGAGTACTGATGCTAATTGTAAATTCTGTAGACCAAACGGCATGGCCCGGAGCGCTGGAACAAAGAAACAAGCAAGGAAACAAACAAAAAAATCAAACGAACACACACACACACACACACACACACACACACACACACACACACACACAAAACAATACACTTGCATACAAAAAAAATGATAAAACCCTTCACCATCTTTGATGGCTACGTTTATCTGCTATCAATATTTCAAATCTTTATCATTTCAGTTTCACTGATATTTTGCACACTTATTCTTTATATAACATTTTATTGCGAACGTGAAACTCAATCAGCAGGATCTTACAACCCAGTAATGGGTTGAGACCACCACTTTGAAGAGCCCATTACAAGCTATAAAGTATTAAATAAACAACCAAATATTGTAATTGCCTACAGCACGTTTATTAAATATCAATTATTGAAAGCCTTTTTTTTACGATGTTTGATACGCGTGGAGGTTTGGCTCCAAGAAAGGTAATGGAAGACAATATGCTGATATAGTTATGCATTATTCATTATTTAAATGTGTTTGGCAATACACAAAATAAACATAAAAAGTCGATATTATAGGAGTTTCCAGAGGTTTCGATTGTATATTCAGTCTTTAACTCTCAAAAAACAGCATCGGTCACATTTGCACACACTTAATATATTTTTGAATGTATATAATTTTTTTTATATACCTCGAGTTGACTGGCAAAATATTGAGCATATATCGATAATTCATTCAATTCATTTTCCCAAATTCAGATTTGACAAGGGAATTGAATATGAAGATAACATCTGAAATATTAAAAATATGAGATGATCCCACAGGGTTCTGACTAGAATACTCAATGTTTCAAAAGTCGAAAGCGTGTTCTAAGTGTACCCTCAACCTAATGGCTGCTAAGGTGCGTGTCGGAGTTTAAATTGTAATAACTCCACTTAATTTTATATGCAGGATTCCCTCAGCATGACAGAAAAACAAACAAACGAAAAAAAGTAACTTGAGAACACCCAGGAAATGGATACCTCGGCCAACACGACCGCCAGGGAAGTAATTGTTCATGGATCCGCCCAAATGTAATCACTCATAGCCTCTTCCCCCCTCCCTGAAATATAGAAATTTATTCAGAGCTTTTGGAGATATCATGTGGACAGACATGAATTTATGGTTCATTGTGTGGTTTAGACATATAATTATAACTTACAGGAAATAATTATGCAAGGGTCCAGTTCTCCAATAGCCTAA
Source organism: Thysanoteuthis rhombus (assembly GCA_963457665.1). NCBI lineage: Eukaryota > Metazoa > Mollusca > Cephalopoda > Oegopsida > Thysanoteuthidae > Thysanoteuthis > Thysanoteuthis major. The sequence continues at coordinate 39,378,756 of OY735215.1, forward strand.
AACTTCATTAATAAGCTTTTGAGGTATCGTATGGACAGTCAGTAGTGATTACATAAGTATGATTTGCAAAAATCCGGCAAATTATCTCTCAATCAGAAAACAATATGCTTACATTCACCTCGAAATTGTACCAGTCCCTTCTCACCCTATTCATCACACTTCCACATAATTTCATTGAAATTCGTTCTGTAGTTTTAAAGAAATCGACTGAAGAGACTAATAAGAGATTGAGCAGACCTGACTGAATGCATGTACTTATTTTCATCTTTGTTGATAAAGGTAAATAAATATACATCTTTGATAATCAGTGTATATTTAGATTACATTTTCCATCACTATTTATATCATCTTCTGTTTTTTTAGATCGTCACAAACAAAAGGGAATAGTTATACCAGACGGGTTCACAAGAGACACTTTAGCAATACTGGAAGTCATTTTTCTACAAGAGCATTAATTATTTGAACACGGAATAGTTAGGTTTCCAGACGATTATTATGTGAAATTACGCAATTTCATCTTTTTTTTTTTTACCTGAATTCAGACGTATAATAGACTCTATTGATTTGTGAAACGGAACTCAGCCTTAGCACCCTTACAACGGTTTTATATCGTTGTTTCCAAGAAAGAATCGAACAATATTCCGGAAACAGCCAGCGGAAGACATGGTAGTGTATTAAATTCTACAATTGAATAGTCTCGCATCAAGGTGGCACCTACCTCAGTCAATTTGGGTTGAGCGTAAGGCTCAGCAGTGAGATTTTAGCGTTTTGTTTCATTCATTTTTTTTAGATGCGTCAACGCATCTCTATAAGACACTTTTTGGTTGGTGGGTTCCTGTTATGTTAAATTAATTTTTTCTCAGTGGCGTCATAATGAAGTAATATGAAATTTGGCCCAGACCTTCAGTTAAACAATATTCATCTCCCTTCTACTCTCTTTTCTCCTCCTTTTCTTCTTCCTTTGGTTACTACAACCATAATATTCTTTTAAATTCTATATGATACTTTTTGGTAGGTCGATTCCTTATATGTTAGATCTCGATTTCCCAAGCTGTATAATGTTGGATTGATATGAAACTTGGTCCAGACCTTCGGTCAAATCATTCTGATCTCCCTCTTCCCTCTACCCCTCTGAATCCCCATGTTTTTACTACGATCCTAATTTCGCTGTCCCACCCCCTCTTCCTCTTCCTCCTGTGGCTATTACTACCATAAGTAGTAACACTAAATATCATTTTTCTCAGTCGCATCATATTGAGTTGATATGAAATTTGATTCCGACCTTCGGATGAACCATCTTTATCTCCCTCATTATACTCCTCCTCCTGCTACTCCAACCACAATTAGTAAAGCAAAATGTCAATTGCCCCAGATGCTTGAAGTCTGGCCTGAAACACCGGGAGAACCATCCTCATCTTCCCCTTCATCCTCCTCCCTCTGCTACCACCACAACTAGTAATACTAAATATCACTGTCACATCTATATAATGTTGGATTGGTATGAAAATTGGAACAGACTTTTGAATGGACAATCCTCATCGTCTTCTCCCACCTCCAGTTCCTTTTGCTTCTGCTTCTACTACTACTATTACTACCACGGATGGTGGGCGTAGCGTTGAACTTATGGTTCCTGTTTAGTATACACACGCACACTTTAATGGTGCTTTGTATTATGGAATTTTTTAAAAAGAAAACATTATGTACTAATTAGTTCATCTGTAATTGTTTTTGCTTGTTTCATGACTTGACAATTTGCTTTTGTTCTTTTGTTCTTTCCTTTCTTTTTTCTTCTTTTCTTTCTTCCTTCCCTTTCTCATTCTTTTTTCTTTCTTTTCTTCATTTCCAAACGAAGTAAAGCAACGTGCAGATATAATTTGACATTTTAAAAACTTTCATCTTAAAATATCGCATTTTATCTGGAATTCGCATTAACTCCTACGAGACACAAGCATCTACTGGGGGAAAAAAAAGTAAAAAAAACAAAAACAAAAACAAAAAACCAAAACAAAATCCACAGATAAAGTAAACAACGACGTTATAAACGACGAACACTGTCCACACCGCCGCCCCCCTCTGCCTGATCATGTGCATCCGTCTAGAAAGAAGGCAAGCTATCACTTCCAATTCAAAATGGCGCTCGCTGACAGTTTAAACAATTTGCTGAGGATAGGGCGGGAAATTTATCTCGTCACCAAGGCAACGTCGCTCAGCGCGGTCTCTCTTGTTGCAACGAATAGCACGCGTGTTGGTCTTGCCTGGTTTCTGCAAATCAACGGTTTCAACTTAACCCTTTCAGTTACTGAAGGTGATTTCAAGTACCACATGTTTTGTTTATTTATTTGAGACAGGGGCGCCCAAGTAGTTCTTGTAAGTTCAATTAAAAAAAAAAACAATTAAAATTAGAGTTAACCAAAATGTTTCTTTATCGTTCAATGTTAATCGTCTTTATATGACCTTCAATTATGAATGAAAATACGATTACAAAACCATATAAAATTTTTTAAAAAGTCTGGAGAAAGGGTTAAATCGGTTGTTTTTAATTGCAGAGGGAATGGAATTGATTATTCCATTTGTATTAATTTCTTTTTTAATGAGGCATAATGGAGGAAATTGAATAATCTTGCTAGTTATCACGGCAGTAACGAACACGTTGCTGTTAAGAATATTAACGTAAATTCTTGGTTAACTATTACTACGAAGTCGTTTAATGAAAACATCAGCATTTAGATTGTATGGGAATGGGAGAAATTCTTATCATACGTCAAAAATTGACCAAATCAATACACATTCACAAACACACGCACACACACACATATATATATGTATATGTAGAGAGAGAGAGAGAGAGAGAGAGAGAGAGAGAGAGAGAGAATTAAAGTGTCCCACCACCACCACCACCACCATCATCATCATCATCATCAGCAGCAGCAGCAGCCTTTCAGCGTCCGTCGTTGGACACAGACCTTCCTCATGGGAATCACGGAGCCAATATTATCTGACCTTGTCAATTTTGTCACGCCATCTTATATTCTGCCTGCCATAGTTCACATATCTCATGGGATCAACGTAGTGAGTCATGATGTACATTGGTTGTCTGACATTCTTGCAACGTGACCGACCCATTGCCATTTGGATTTTTTATGATATCCCTAACTTTAATATACTGCGCTCTTCCGTGATTATAGGAAATATCTGAATGAGATTAAAACGGCTTATCTATCCTTATCGATTAATCAAATCAACGTTCGACAGATGGAAAAAGAAAGTACTAGGATTAGCAAATGAAAAAAAGTAAACGGGTGAAATGCTTTAAACACCCTCACGAAACGAGTTCGGCGCTTAAAAATTCTCAAGTTTGAGCAGTTCTCTTGGAACTGAATAAATCTGTTTGAGTCCTGATCGATAAAGCAGTGAATGATATAACGTTTATATGTAAAAATATTAAATTCAGAGGATATTGTCTGAGCTAACTTTAATATGGACACCATCATCCATGTATAAGGCATCTAATTGTGAACCTGATAATATCATATTTAATAACATAATACTGTGTAAAAAATTTGGACTCAAGATAGATGAAAATATACAAAAGTTACCTATTAGGTACTTGCTTCATTGTAGCCAGTAGGGTTTGTAGCACTAAACCTCTCAAGAAAGCTGTTTCTGAAGTTTTTAATTTAATATACAATCAAAAAACATATTAAAAGTAAACTGTAAAGTAATTCAAATCTCTTCTAAGTACTAAATAAATCTGTGCGCGTGAAAGGAAAATTTGATATCATAAAAATCCGTGAAGGGGATGAATCTATCTAAGCCTACGATTTCAGTACTCTCTGTGTTGGAAATTCTCATGAAGATCTTACTAAAGAATTGGATAAAATGATGAACTTGGCATTTGCAGGAGGAAATAGTAAATATGATAGATTTTCAAGCTCAGAAAATCTCTGGTATAAAACAAAAAAAGGCAAGACGTACTTTACAGGTTCTACCCTTGAGGCGATTGTTAGTCATTTTATTGAGGAATGTTGCATTAAAATAGGAAATAATTAGACAAAATGATAGATTTGGTAAATGCATGAGGATAGTTGTGTAATTCATACATATATATATATATATATATATATATATATATATATATATATATATATATATATATATATATATATATATATATAAACTGACACAACAGATTTGATATTCCCATGGATGGACACTCAATAGAAATGACACGAACAACAAGTCATCTCTGTTGTTATACTTACAGATCCCTCATCGTTAAGTACGTTTTTGAAGTAACCTACGTAATTAAGCCCTGTGTTTAAAAAAAAAATCAAATGATGTGTAGAATAAAATAATATCCCTACACAGTATATCATGATAATACCCCGTATAAAATAACAAACAATATGTGACATAAGCTACATATCAAGATAAAGGCTGAAAAGGGAGTGTTTCATCAACACTGCTGGGATACCATATTAATAGAACTGTTTGTTTTTAATTCCCCAAAACAATTACACTGTAAAAAACTGATGATCCCAACGAAGCAAAATTTACACATATAATGATCAAGGTATTTGTAAAATATTAAAAAAACTACATAACTTTCATTAAAAGATATCGGGAAATAAGTGACTGAAGTGACGCAAAAAAGAAATTTGAAAAGTTTTTTTTCGATGTGTTTGCTGTTTGAAGCTTTGTAGACTATATATATATATATATATATATATATATATATATATATATATATATATATATATATATATATATATATATATATATATATCAGGAATGTATATTCTAGGTTCAAACCGCATAATTACCAAAGAATCCACCATAAATATTAATTTGGTTCCATTAGGTTTACTCGTTATATAACAGGGGACCAAAATGGGAAACTAATTCTTCTGTCCCCTGAAATGAAAGATTATAACAGTTGGGCACACTTCACACCCTCGAAAGCTAATTGTATCTGTACATAGCTTTAGACAAACAGTGCGAATGAGTGAAAGGATTAAAATTAAGGAATAGTGGTGTTTTGTATTTCAAGAGGACAACTTGTGTGACCCTTCCGTTGCGAGGAGTTATATATATGAATAAGTTGGAAATCTATTAACTTGATCAGTCAAGGCAAATACTTGATTTTTTCATAGCATCTCCCGTTCATGCTTTTGTCAAGTAACGTTTTGATAACAAGGAAAAACGCTCGAAACTTATTTTTAAAACAAAATATCTTATGATTACTAAAAATATCTACTCTCTATAAAGATCAAGAATTAAATCGGTTAATTTTTTTTCTATTTTCGGCTTCTTTCGTGGATAGTGAGAATTAGGCAATGAATTGGAAGTTTGAAATAAATGCAATTGAATGAAAATAGTTAATATAGAAAGTCTGTATTTGATTATTCTTTGATTTCTTTGACCGTATAGGGAACAGACGACCCGGAATTGATCGAACTGAAAAAAACAAAAAACAAACGCACCTTTTGACTCTTCACTTGATGACATCAATTCCTATGTCACCAGTCCTACAAGCATACATGGTATATATACATCTTTTTATGGTCATTTTGAAAAATAAAAATATATTGTAAACTTCGGTCTTGTAGGAAAAATATCATTGATATACAACTTAATTAAATAATCAAAATTATATGGACTGACAAATCCAATACAACTGACGTCTCCGCCTTTCCATGACACCTCGAGTACAAGTGGAAGAAGGTTAAGAAATATCTTTTGCTTTGTGATATAATGAATGGTTTAAAGTTTTTGATTGTTTTGGCAATACAGTACTACAAAAAAATGAACAATAATACAGTATTATAAAAAACTAAAATTTGTAAGCTATATTGTCTATAAATAGCTTGAAGATTCTGTTTATTTATTTTGTAATGCTTTATATTACAAAAAAAAAAAAAGACAGAGAAACCTTAATTTGTAATCTTTCCCCATCTCTGAGGAGCTTCAAGATTTTGTTATTTTTCTGTAATACTTAGAATTAATGAAAGATGAGGAGAAACTGCAAGCAATTCATACATAGTACAAATTACAAACTACAAATAAAGTGTAGCTTTTTAACCCTAGAAAACAACTAAATAAAATAATCTGATTGTAAATTGCAGCCGGGAATGAAATATACTGCTTGATAATATCTCACATAAAGGAAATATCAAAATACAGTCGGCCCTCCGATTTCATGGGTGTTCAGGGCCCAAACACCTCACGAAATTTCAATTTAGAGAAAAACTGAAAACTCGCCTAAAATTGAAGACTTATTTCTGTAAAATGACTTATTGGATGCAATACGTGTATGACATCACAGTTTTCATCCATAAAGTACCAAGAGTAACAGTACTGCACTGTGCATAAATGATAGAGTAAAGATGTACAGAGAGAGAGAGAGAGAGAGAGAGAGAGAGAGAGAGAGAGAGAGAGAGAGAGAGAGAGAGAGCTGGATGGTAGTATAACTTAGTAAAGTACTGTACGCATCGTAACCTAAGCTGGTGTATGGAACAGTACAGAATTTTTTGTAGTCTGAGGTTATTCCAAGCAGTCTGCAAAAATAACAAGAAGCCGTTTAAGTGTCGATGACAAAATCGCGGATAATCAGATCTGCGGAGTAAAAACCTAGCAAAAAAAAGCATGTCTACCTTAGATAATGTCAGTTCTATTAAAAAAAAAGATGACCCGATTCATTAGACTGGTGAGTTTTAAAAAGAGACGTGCTCATTCCGATTAACAACGGCTCTCTTATTACTACTTACACTGTAGATGCCTCTTTGTGATTATTAGCAAAAACTGCCGAAAATTTGTTGATAATTTTATTGTGAGGAATGTTTGTGCCATTTTCCAAGAAGATTGATAGACAGAAATCCTGCTATAATGAATTGTCTCCAGAATTCAGAACCAAGTTATCCGCAGGGAATGGGCTCTGGTGACCTCGAATAACACCTGAAATTATCGTATGTGAAGTCGATTTTTATTGATTTTCCATATTGGGTATCATGTCAGTTGGCCTTGTAGTTTTAACATGAAAGAGGCTCGGACAAATAGACATAAATCTGGAAATGTTAGTCCATATATATGCATATATATGTGTGTGTATGTGTGTGTGTGTGTGTGTGTGTGTGTGTGCGTATGTGTATTGATAAAGACCACTGTCATTAAAATTGCATATTTATTGTTTGTCTGTTGATAGTAAAAGACCGCAAAAATGACCAACAGATAGATTAGTTAGTATAAGGTCTAAAACGATTCTGGAAGCCACAAATCAATAATCTATCGGAAAAAGCATAAAATAATTCAAATTGAAAAGATAAAGTGAAATAAGAAAAAATCAAGAACTTAGGATAATATAAATTGAATAATCATAATGAAAAAACGCAAAAAGAAAAGAAAAAAATGTATAATCATAATAAGGTGGGGCTTTCCACCCAGGAAGATCAACAGAAAAATAAGCACCCCTCCAAGAATGTTCTCAAATAGCGGTCTGAAAAAATCAGACTATTTGCCTGAAGAAGCCTGAAAGGCAGAAACACATACGTTTCTGTATAAAGAATCTATGATTTCATCACACACACGTATATATATACATAGTGTCGAAAGCTTCACAGCTTTAAACACGATATCCATTTAAAAGTTCTTAAAAAATCTTTTTGTGTCACTTCACGCACTTATTTCCCAATATCTGTTCTTCAGTTGTTTTTTTTTCAATCTTTTACATATACTTAGTCAATATGGTACAGTTTTAATTTTTTCGTCGTTGGGTTCATCAGTATGCGAATTTGATTTAAACCAAACAGTTATATCAAAATGGTACCCCAGCAATGTTGAGTACACACCACCTCCCTTTCAGCTTCTATCTTGATATATACCTTACACTGTACATGTATTTTGTTCATTCATATAGGGTATTATCATTATGTTTTGTTATTTATAATACACATTTGAAACACAGGGCTTACGTACGTGGGCTACTCCAAAACGTACAACGATCAGGGATCAATTTAGATATAACAGATGTTGTTCGTATCACTTCTATTGAGTGTTCATCCATGTGAATTTTCAATCCATTGTGTAATTTTCCTCTCTAAGAGCCAAGAAAAATTCGTCTGATATTTTTAGTAGCCTCATATCTTATTTCTACCAATAAATGATTCATCATCTAAAAACGTGAGGCCACGAAAAATGTTCCTGTGAATCTCAGTTTTATCTCAGCAATTTGAACTATGTTCACTTTCAACCCCGGCTTGTATATCAGCATCCATTTCGCTGAAGGCTGTCCGTTTACGAATTTCAGTCATAACTTCAATAATATTAGCGATGGTCAGTGTGGTATTAAGTATGTAGTGGAAGAAACATATGCTGCGGGAGCCACAATTTCAGGGACCCTGCGCTAAATGGTTGCCAGCTATTTATTCCAATTCAGAGATTCTTAACTTACCCTATAATTGTACTAATATACAGCCATCGACTGGAAGATTCTAAGATCAATGGAAAGTATATGATAGGATCAAAATCTAACGATTTGGAGAATAATAGCTAATTTCTATCTGAAAAAAAAATTCAATACCACTTCGTAAAAAAACTCAATTCTAGATCAAGCAGAGCGGAACAAACTCTCAGTTAAATGAGACGAGTACAGGAACCAGAACACTGGAGCAGCTGCTCCTCAATATTCATTAAGCTTGCATATAATGACATAAGGACGAAATGGGGAAAACAGGAAGAAGAATTTGCTGTTGTGACAATCTTCAAAACAGGAAAGAACTTGCTATATGAGAGAATCAGCGCCCAAAATACAGCTTTGTCTCAGCCCCGAACGTTTAGCATTGTCATAAACTGTAACCCATCCTAACTACTAGCTTTCAGCCAATTGAGAAATACTTGAAATCAAACACGTCGTAATTGTTATAAAATAAGTCTTGAACGCAAGGAAGACGTCCAGTTAATGATTTATGGACGAATAGAATGACTGATGTTCAAGAATCAATTCCTGGCTCCTATTTGGGACACATGATATATGGCAAACGATGAAACACAAACTGCCTTTTGGAGGCAATCCAGATATACCACTTGGAAAATGTCTGGAAATCCGTCTTGAAGACAGCGCTTTCGAACTGCATTAAAAGGGATAAGGTCCGGGTTATTCGATAACATCTACAACACTAAGCTGATGGAACCAGACAAAATTTTACTTAATCACTTACATTTATGGGAGGAGTCCAACGTTTAAAAAAGAACATTCCCAATATTTTGATCCGTTGGCGGAATGTATAACTCTTTCTTGGGAAACGTATTGATAATCATATAATAATGAAAAGTACAAGTATTATGAAAATTTTCAAATGAGTCTTCTAATATTGATGAAACTTCAGCACATTGAAAGCATTAGCGCAAGAACTTCAGCAATGAGGATTCAAGTATGAATTCATTATGGTATTTGAATCTGGTCGACATTGATTCAGTCAAGTTAGATCACACTTTTTCAATCTTTTCCCCTACCGTTCCATTTCGGTTATTTTTAAAGCAATCATTCTCTGCTCCCCCAAATTCCCGATGAAACTAAAATGACATGTCATTTACGTATATTTGTGAGTTTCAGTCTTAGATCTCTCTATATATCTATATAGAATATCACAGGGAGTCCTATAGCAAAAACCTGTCGTGCTTTTTGATACTCCCAAAACAGGTTTATCATGAAACAGCTGACGAATTCGATAATAAAGAATCCAATTATAGGTTCAAATAAATCTAATTTATATGCAACAAGAACCTAAAATCGTATGATAAACAGTTATACAACACATTGAAATAACACAAGTCAAATCAGAAGTGGCTTGTATACATTGCGACGATATAAAAATTGACTAGAAAATGTGTTGAAAAGTTTCTTTGTGTTTCCTTTCTTCCCCCCCTCTCTCTCTCACACACACACACACACATATATATATATGCATTAATTTTGCTCATCAGACAAGTTTCATAACACGTTGAAACTCTTCAGACATATTGATGCCTGGGTTTAACAATTAAAATATGATATAAGTTTATTTGTCTTTTCCTTCTTCCCTCACCTGGAATGTGTCTGGTTATTTATTGATCATCTGGGTTTAATTTTCCTATTCATTTTTTTGTTCATAGGGGTGTGTTATACACTGTGTGTGTGTGTGTGTGTGTGTGTGTGTTCCTGTTGCCTTGCTTGTCTGTGTGAGCTTTGTGCATATATGATTGTGTTCGTGCGCATGGGTGTATTTTCTCATTTAACTCTCTAGTGTATTTGTTTTGGTGAGTGTATGACGATTATTTTTGAAAGCCTGTTTTTGTATGGTCTCTTATTTGATTTCTGATATAGAATAGATTTGATTATTTGTTTGAGTATTCAAGCATTTAAAAGGTTTTGAAGGTTTCCCAAATTAGGAATATAGATAATCACAAACTGAAAACACAGAGACCCATCCAGAACACGGAAAAAGGTTGAAAAGAACAAGAGAAACAAGGAAAAATGGAATCAAAAGAAGACAATATTCAACAATATACATAAGTATATATATTGTTTTATATTATACCAAGGATCACATTTGAAATGATCCCCCGTCATTAGACGGTTAATATATCACTTGGCCCAGACAACATAGATAGGATAAGCAATTGTAGAAAACGGAGATGCTGATGGTCACAGTCTCGATTCCTGCACCAACTCCATTTTCTCCAGATAATGGTAATTGCTGATTGTTGACGAGATAATTTCAAATAAGAGTTTTAATCGGATTGCCCACGTTAATCACTGCAGGGTCTAAGAGATTGGTCCTGGGTCAATCATGGATGCTCCGATTTGATACCTCTGTGTTAGCATTTGATCTTGGCAAGTCTTTCACATTGTTTACATGCAGAGAAGCCTATCAATACACTTTGAATGTTCCTGATATTCCATATTCCGCTTCGTTGGCTGGTTACGAAGGCTGGAAATCCTTGCAATTTCAGTTGCGGCGAATACATTTCACCGTCATTTCCAAATCATTCTAATCTCGGGTGCTTTTATTGGGTATTTCATGGATATGGCTATGTGCAAGCATTTACATTATTTATCTACATTGTATATAAACAATGTTGAAGTTTGCACTCAATTTTGATTGCACAAATACATGCATTGTGGGAGCGGACGTGGGGCATGACAGTCCGCTTATCTCTTGGCTGTCAGGTAACTGCTTTCAGGACTAAATCCCAGATTCTCACAAAAGATGACAGTATTATATCTTGCTTAGAAAAGGTAGATCACTTCATCTAACTCGGACAACAAATCTCCAAAGGGCCCTCAAAAGAAGAAGAAATCAAGCAAAGAATCTCCCTAGGATGACAAGCCTTTGCCAGAGCAAGCACAAACTTCTAAAACAAAAATAACCTATCAATCCTAAAAGGAAGGATGTGCAACCAATGCATTTTCCCAAAAGTCACTTATGGAATTGAAACATGGTACCTTACCAAAAGAAATTGAGAATTGAAAACCATGCAACGTGCACATGGAAGAATTATGCTCAACCTCACATAGAGAGACCATAAGACAGCACAATACACCCAGGAGAAGACAGGGGTCATGGACGTCATATAATCCATGAAAAATCTCAAATGGTAGAGGGCTGGCCATGTTGCAAGAATGGCAAACAACCGATGGTCATCATGACTCAAACATGGATCCCCAGATATTACATACGCAACCGTTGCCGGCAGAGAATTAGATCGAGGGACGAGCTAGATACACTCAGAAAGTACTGGCTCCGTGACCTTCAAAATAGAGAAGTGTGGCGAATCCTGGGGATGATGATTTTTAGCCAGTATCAAATCCTTCCCAAATAGGGTTATTGAAAGGGAAATCAAGATTTAAAAAAAAGTTTGTCAGAAGGCCCCTTGTCTCCCACTGTTGGGGCACGTAGGATTATCATGTGGGACACACTGGGCCAGTTATGAAAAGTGTAAGCGAAACCTTAAAAACCGCTTGGAATTTCACAGAAGCAAACATATTTTGATTTGCATTGTATTGACTGTAAAAATCTTGTTTAATCTAGAGTTGGTTGTCGTGCCAAGTGGGACCGACTCAGAATCACCCTGTTAACCTGATGACAGTTGGATGATGTTGAATTGGTACCCCCACCTGAGATGGGTAGTTGGAGACAGGTAATGTTAGATATGTCGAAAGTAGAGGGAAGGGTCACAGATTTACCGCGGATTTTTTCTCGATAGCCTTGAATAGCTAACAAAAACCTCCTTATCGTCCTTGTCAATTACTTGAGCTACGCAGCAAAATTGTTTAGCAGATTTCACAGCTGCCAATTTCATCATAACATAGTCTCCAGTATCTGTCACTTTATGTTCATCAAAATCGGGTGTAGACATATATCTGTGATGTTTCCAGCACCAAAGCTTTCATCACTTTGAAAGCTGTCTATCTTTCAGGGAACAGTCATTACAATAGGTGGTCGCTTTCACTAAATTCTTAAATACTTTCATTGCCCCTTTATTCTTGTTCTTCTAGTTAGAGCTTTCTATCTACATTTCAAGCAACTGTTGCTTTTCAGGTGTACAGATTTTCTGGATCGGGTCGGTATTAAGGATCTTTGGAAACCTTCCATTTTCAAACCGAAGCACCATCGTATGTTGTACGATTGGTTTTGCTTTGAGATTTTTTTTACTCAAAAGGAACGATACATCAATGGTCCTCTAACTAAGTTTTCTAAACATAAAAATAAAGTACAGTTCTTGTATATCAAATGCTTTTAGCGACAACTCTAGCCATCATCATCATCATCATCATCATCATCATCATCATCATCATCATCATCATCATCATCAGTCTTTTAACGTCCATTGTTGGACATAGACCTTCCCTAGGAGTTGCCACACTTCTCTATCATGGGCAACGCGGAGCAAGTACTTTTTGAACTTGTCTAGTTCGTCTTTCCATCTTATTTTCTGCCAGCCTCGGTTGCGCCTATGATCTCAGGGGATCCATGTCGTGAGTCGTGATGTCAATCGGTTGTCTGCCATTCTTGCATCATGGCCAGCCCACCGCCATTTGAGATTTTTAATGGATTCTATGATGTCCCTGACTCTTGTTTTTTCTCAGATGTACTGGGCTGTCTTGTGGTCTCTCCATGTGAGGCCCAGCATTAGGCTGAATACAGACTGATTTTACAAAGAAATTTCATGGGGCAGGTTGGATGGCAATGACCAAAGTGGTCCAACCGACCCCAAATCCTATGGTCAAAGATACCCCATAGGAGCATTCCAGCATCATATACAAAACAAAAAAACAAAAAACAGAATACAAAGTATAAACGCTATTAAAGTAACGGACAACCGTGGACAACTCATGGTTGATTAAGAAATTGAAACTAGATAGTTCTGATTCTTTGTACTTGAGGAGAAATTACACTATAAGTGAAAGTTATAAAAGTTTTCTATGTCACCTCGAATTACAAAACTTATCTTGGAGAACTTATCACATTTTAAGGCTGATGAAGAAATCTTGTTGAAAAGCTTGATTAAAGAGGATTCTTTAGAAGAAAACTAGGAACAGCTGTTATGGTACCAAGGTGATTAGGTGTGGTCCAACTGACTCATGGATCAAACGTTCACCACTCTTTCTTGCATATAAACACAAATGCATATTAACGCTTTCTTCTTCAGCGAACAAACTCATTAAGTCATTGGCATTCATGATTTCACTTAAACTCGACTCTTGTATATTACAGAAAGAACGAAAAGCATGTTGAGCTCGCTGTAGATCATGCCTTTGCGTCTGTGCCATTTTGCTGAATTGTTGCCCGATTTTCGCATTCAGTTTTGTGCAACCGACAAAAGCAGAAGACAATGAAATTGTCTGCAGAACTTCATAGCTTTTAATTGCTTTGACCAGCATCAGCATCGGCGTTGTTCTGTCTTCTGGCATTTTGGATAATCAACCGCTTCATTCAATGCTTTTCATCAGTCTTTTATTTGGGATTTTCTATCCTACTCAAAGACTTGGCAAGAGATTTTGACTGGCATAAAGGACCAGAGGGCTCTGTTTTTTGAGAGCCTACCTCTAACATTTAACGAGATTTGTCAATAGAAAAGGCAGTAGGAGGACAACTATTTCAGAAAGCTTTTAGGGCCTCTTCATCAGGTGTTCAAACATCTTCCTTCAGCTACGTCTCTGTTCTTAGTGATTTAATATCCTCTCATTACTACCTTGAACCATTTTGCTTCATCCTCATAGACAAGCAGTTTTTCCTTCCTTTCTTTCTATATTAGTTATTTATCGTATGAACAACCGTAGCCGCCAAAGTTAGCAAAGTGTTTTATCCCTTTAAAATATGTGCGTGTTTCTATGTCCCAGAGTTCCTTGTTATACTGTTTGGTCAACAGACTTGAAAATTGGTATCAGTACTCCACTAGATAAATGCGCATATAAGAATATTTGGTGAGAACAACTGCATATGAAAATCACTGTCCTGTTCACAAAAGCAAAGTTTAAAGGAAATAATTGTCGCATAATAAACGTTTAACATATAAGTAACTAGAAAATAACACTTACTACCTAGGAACAAAATCGAGTTGGCTACCTTACTTCCTTAGGAGCTTTAATATTTTTGCTTTCCTCGTGTCAGTAAGTTCCTCTTCTCGTGATTAAAAGTCTTAATTTGAGCTTATTAACTTACAATTGACAGTGTCTTCGAAAATGGCGACTGTTTTTAGTAATTATAGAGGTCAAGAATATATCCGTCCAAAATGACGTGGTTATTTATATACGACTCGGCACTAAAGAGCCTGAAGTTATTTCATCAGGTGATTAATTATTCAAAAATTCAATTAGAAAAAGAGAAAAAAAACTCGACTCATCTCAGGATGTTTTAATGTGTGATGATCAGACACGAAGTTTTAAGAGTTTTCATGGCGTATTTTCCACTGTTATGTCATGAAAGAGAGGTAGATCAACCGATGTAATCGATGCAAAACAACCAAATAGATGGATAAACAGAACAAAACTGAATGTAAGCATATAAACTCAGTATATGGTTACATTATTAATAAATAGTTTTGCTTCTCATAAAACAAAGAAAAACATCTTTCTTAAGTCGTCTTGCAAATTCCCTTCCCAGTTTTACATTAGATTGGTTAGGGGTTGCTAAGCTGGTGGAGGGGGGAGGCTTGTAATTGACTGGAAAGGAGAAGAACATTGATAGATTTGAATGAAAATATCATACTTTTCCTCCACGACACGCAGCGTATTATATAAATTAGCCGTTATTCTTCTGCCTATTCTGGTCTCTCTTTGACGAGCATCTTCTTCCATCTGTTAAATTGCATTTGATTTTTATCAAACTCAAGTCTAAGTTAACTTCTCTCGTGTAAAAGAGAACAATCTTTGCCAAATATAGTGACGTGAACTCGTCACAATTTGTCTATCTCGTAACGTTGATCCACATCTATATAAAGAATCAAGATTTCCCCGTCTCACCGATTGTATCATCAACCTAGCTGACTTGACAAGTTCAATATTCAAACGACCTTATTCACTATATATACGGTACAAAAGTTGCATTAATCATCATCAGTCGGAGTAGAAGTAAGAGTTGAGTTTGACTCTATAACAACTTCACTTGTTATTTAACTTTCTTTCTTCATTATATATTTCCCGCCTTCTTCTTTCTATGTGAGTGTTCTTCTCTTTCCCTCGCCTATCGTAACTGAACCCTCCTAGACTTATATCCTTCCCTTCTGTTTCTATTCAATTCTCTTCTTTCTTTCTCTCTTCCTTCTTCGTCATCGTTTTCATTATTATTTTGATAATTCATGAACAATGGTTTCATTTCAGTTAATTTCAGCAGACACACAAAAACCATGATCTGATTTGCATCAATAGAAATATAAGTTATCAGCATTCCCCTTCGCTATGGCGCTCTCACAGTCAGTTGATAAAACCTGCCAAGCTCCAGCGCCATTATTCGTAAAACGGATTAACATAAATCCTAAAAACGAACCGACGAAACGTCATAAATTATTGGGAATGTGATAATATATTATTTATAGCTTGAAATAACATGTTGCCAGTTCACATCATTTGTATAGACATTTGTTCCATAAAGCTAACGTTGGAACAAAGCCAGACATGTGGAGCATCCAGTGAACAAATTAGTTACATGAAAAAACATAATTCACTCGAAGCCGTTAGAGTGATCGCGCTCACACTTTTTGTAATCATGCATAATGGAAATAAATGTTTGTACAAAAGTTTACTTTCCTGAAATAATATCGTATTGAATGGATTTTGATTTAACTAATTCCAGCAGTTTTATTGATAATAATAATCCATGAATTGGTGGGTGTTATTCTTATAGATTTATTTTGACATTGTATCACTTAAAAATAAGAAAGATATAGTAATGTCCCATTCAATGGAACAACAAACTGAACTAAATAATGCAAATTATGGAATAAAATCTAAACGAAATACGTCACTTTATACGAATCAATCGTGCCTATATCATATCAAAACATGCAAATACAAATCTATAAGCTACGATGGATAGATTGAACCAAAATTATTCGGGAAAAATTTCAAATTTACATTTGCACAAACATCCAGTGCGTACAGACATTTGTCATTAGAGAAACATTCGTACAACATGAGATTTTTGCACCCACTAATCTTGAAGAATTGGAAGGAACATTGCTAGCAACAGGTTCTGATATTAGCCTGTCTGCTTTTCCACATAACTTTTTAAAACATTGAATTCAGAAGAACTGGTTGCAGCTTAATTTTCAAGAAAGTTGTCTGTTCACTTGAAGCTTCATTGATATTTGCTTTGATATATGCATTGACAGTATTTACGATATGATACCCGACAAAACACTAATAGGTGACAATGTGAAAAGAAACACAAATTGTAAAATCAACGAACTGTGAAAATGTTTCGCTGATGAAGCTGTAACGATCAAAACATGTCGATAATTGTTAATTTTAGCTAAATATCTGTATTTCTTTCTACATTTTCAGTATATATATATATATATATATATATATATATATATATATATATATATATATATATATATATATATATCGTGTCTAAAAAATATTGTATTCCTTGAGATGTTCCAGATGAAGCTGTATCATTATGATTTTTTAATCAATATTTTTCCCGTTCTTATTGTAGCTTATTTCCCACAACACTTTTAGTGGTTTCAAGAATTGTTTGGATTATTGAACTTTCTTTTGCTGCGATCATGTTTTGGTTGATCAATTCTTGAGCTGTACAATTCTTATGGAAAGAAGAAGGCTATTTTTTCTCTGTAGTTCGAACTAATATCCATTTCACCATCATCATCACCATCATCATCATCATCATCATCCTCTTAACGTCCGTCGTTGGACATAGACCTTCCCCATGATCAGCCACACTTCTCTATGACGTGCGTCATGGAGCCAGTATATACTGAATTTGTCCAGTTCATCTCTCCATCTTGTATTCTGTCGGTCTCAGTTTCTCATGTGATCTCTGGGGATCTATGTTGTGAGTCGTGATGTCCATCAGTTGTCTTCCATTCTTGCATCATGGCCTACCAATTGCCATTTGAGTTTTTAAATAGTTTCTGTGTCTCGGACTCCCGTTTTCTTCCTGATATACTGTGCTGTCTTTTGGCCAATCCATGTACGGTTGAGCATGATTCTCTCATGCACACGTTGCATGCTTCTCAGTTTGCAGCTCCATAAGTGACTATCAGGAAATGCATTGGTTGTGTACTCTACTTCTTAAAATTTCTCAAATTAAGATACAAAGCTAAAGAAGATGTGGTGCGATACGGTTCGAACTGAGGAAGAGCTGGTGTTCATGTTGAATAACATCAACTTTGCTAATCACATTCACTGATGCAATCAAGTAATATTATTTCAGTTACCTCAATACCTCTTTAATCCTGAATTTCACCTTCACGCTCCAATCACCATAATACTAATTTTTCTCAATAAATAACTTGACTGTTTAAGAATTCCCCATCGGAATGCAGGTGAAATGATTGGAACGTCTTTTTAATCTATGAAATGGATGATATTTACAATTTTTACGAGGTTAGACGACGGGTAAATCTTACTGCTGAGGACTCTATGCAAACAACTTGCATAAATGCAAAGAGAACATTTCTTCCTTCCATCTCACAGGGAGAGGAAGGAGTAAGGTGTAAGGAAAGGGGACTGAAAAACAAAAATTGTACCCATTGACACGTACTCCCCTGGAATGTTCAGCAAAAACAGGCCTATTCTATCTTCTTATTAATTTTCATTAGCTTTTACCTAACTCCCAATTACTTTTTATCACTACTTTGACTAAAATTTTACTGCAAAGGTTAAACAGCGTAATCAGGAAATAAGAGCAAGTTCACGGTGAGGATCTAACTCACTTCCGCTGGCCAGAACGAGTTGCAGTGTACACGTATCCGCTATAACCATTCAGCCATTGGGACTTTAGAGTTAAACGGAAGCTGATTTTATGACTTGACCCCGATTCCTTACAACCGATATTCCACGCTTGTTGATGTTTACATTTGAGATTTTAATTCAACGATACTTTAATTTAAAGGAAAAAAATTATTGATAGTCAGAATTAATTATGATAATGCTGCAATACTTCATCTAAAAAGAATTTAAAAAAGAATTAAGAATATGGCTCTCTTCTATCTCAGCTTTTGGTACTTGGCTGACAAGTCGTATCTAATTTGAAAGATTCTCATGTGCCGGCGTATTTGAAGTAACCTTGAGTTCAGCCCCTCTCACGCTAAACGTGGGCTACATCCATCCACTTCTAACTGAATCCCTTTTTTATACAATCCCTCTGACCCCTCGCCCGAATCACAACTCGTGCAAGGATTTATAAACACAGTTTTATATGGGGGTTTACCTTTGTCTAGCAACGGGAGATTTATTTAGCTGTCACACATTGGAGTTTATGGGGTCCCATACTTAACAACGGTTTGTTGCGTTTTACAGTGAAATCAACCATCTTAAATACCCTATTGACCTCGCCCAGCGTAAGCGTACGCGCCAGGAAGGAGACAGAGAGGACAGCTATCCTTCCAAATTCAGTAGATGGGAAACTTTAGGCAGTTGATATTCTTTTTGCCAAGAGAAGTAGAAAAACGTAATTTCTTTGTAGCAGCTTGCTGTACGATTTGTATTGTGTGTAGTCTAAGTAATAAAGAGTGAGTTTCTGCTTTTAATCTGTGTTAAATTTTGAGAAAATCAAGCCCTTAACCACCATTCTTTTTTTAATGGGGAGTTCCCATGCGCCCATGCTATCAAGCATACAGTTGGTGTGCCATGGGCCTTAGTCATTTCTTGTCAGATTCTTGGCACAGTTTTGCAGGTCTTCCCCTCAACACACCGTAATAAAGCTACAAAGTTTTGTAAGATGTTCCAATCGCAAAGCCAAAGGACTTTTGACTTCAATTACGTCCGGATCGATGTGGAGCACATCTCTATCCATTTTGTTCTTTTCTCCCTCTGTATTTATTTCTGTGGGACTTTGTGAAAAAGGAAATTAGGTAAGCGGAGGTAATGATGGTGATGATTACGATGTTGTTAGTGGCGATACCTTTTTGGGGTAATGAATCATGCTCCTTCGAATCGTGATCAGATGAAGGACTTCCCTTTGTTCAGTTAATTCTTAGATGAGATGCGTCTTTTGGTTCATTGGTAATTGCTGCGTATCCAATCGAGCGTATGATACGATGCAGAGCCCAGGGATTGATATGGGCCTATTCGTTACTATAAGGAAAAAAGAGTTCCTTTCAAGTCGATGCAAATCTAGAAATTACAAAAGTATTCATGCAAATAAAACATAACCTAACAGAAGGAATATGCAAAAAAAAATCACCCAACAAAACAAAACCAGAAAAAACAAAAACAGTATCCGCAGATTTTGTCAAGATGTAGATAAAAAAATTAAGCCTAAAAACATATTGAAAATTTCTGTGTTCCCCCGATCCGAATCGCAGCCATTCATTGTTTTTTTTAAATTTTCTAAATATTTTTTTATAGTAGATTATGTTAAGCTGGTAATGGCCTAGTGAAACAGGAATCCGCCAGTTTTTTTTGTATTTTGAAAAAAGCTTGTGCTGTGAATATTGAAACAGATGCTCAAGATTTAGTTTCAGATAGATATGATTAGGTTTTTGATTGAAAAAGTCATCTGTAACCCCAGGAAATATTTGTTAAATGACGAACTAAACATTCCTGGATTCAGTGCAATTAGTGAGGGAGTAGTATCAAATGCTACGTAGGGACAATTTATCATAAGATATTTCGTAAACTAACTGAGCGACAATTATTCAACTGAGTGTCTATTTGATTTTGTAAGAGGATTTTCAAAGGGAGGAGGGTATTTGAATCGAGCCATCATCAGGGCTTCTAAAAGAAATTCATGGAACGTACCAATACCACAGCCTAGATGTACCAAATCATTCGAAAAATCCGTAGTAAATAATCAGAACCGTGAGGATATAGCTTTCATCGAAAAAAATGAAAGAAATATTAGTTCTTTGCATGAATGAAACACCGTAACCCACGCATGTAACAGAACTAATCATACGAAAAATTATCTGAAAGAATAGATCTTATATTCAGATTCATTTAAAAAAGATACTAGTACAAGATTTGCGCATTGTTAGTCCAAAATGTCCATAGAGACCCCAAGAAGCGCGTTTATGGAAAAAAAAATGAAAAAATTGGCGTTTTTCGATATTGCTCAGTGGTGTATTAATGAAAATCTTCCAGGTTGTGGCTTCCAAAATGTGACCAGGAGTTCCTGGACACACACGCACACACGCATGGACAGAGGATATCAAAGAAAGAAGACTTTGTAGCACACGAGGCTAGTTAATCGAGCGGGCAGTTAGTTTGAGCTGCTGTGATTCAATGCAAAAGTAATACAAATGTATATAATGAAGACGTGGAAGTCACTAATCTTCATTCAATCTAAACCAACAAGTAACTATTCATGTTTGGTTGGATCTTCACAGTCTGGTAGATATTAGATTCTTTTCAGTTCTTTATTTTCTTCATCAAAGACTTCTTAATCTGAATGATAGACTTCGCAGTCGTTTACTTTCACATTATCACAGACACCAATACCACAATTGAATATTGATGAACAAAAATTTCCCAGGATGCCGTGATGAGTGTGATCAATTAAAAATTGGAAAAAGAGGTGATCATTGAATACGTTCCTTCTCTCATATTTTCGCATTTTGTAGGGTGATAATAACTAAAAACTTCAATTTTTTCCCAAAACAATTTGAAGCCAATTGCATGATACAAACATGCACGCATAGCCAGCCAGCCCGCCAGCCAGCCAGCCAGATGAACTTGAAAACTGATAAAACCTACGTTGACAGCTTTGATGACTGTTTCGGTTGACGGTTTCTAACAAGTAAGTATTGTGGAAAGATGTAAAACGTACTAAATAGTTCTCATGTTGTACCCAAACGTAACAACAAATGCCAAATGCGCTAAATATGGCAACGTTGACGACCATTTCTCCTGGCTAACCTCCACTTCATCAAAGTCTTCGTTAATAACTTTCTCGGTGTGAGATATTTCCTTTTTACTTCCCCAGATTTCCCCTTTTCCCTTTCGTCCATCCAACTTTCAACAGTTAGCAATCTTTCAGTGAAGAGACCCATCATATTTTTAGCATTTAAAACCATTGGCGAAATTTGCTGCTTGAATTTCTATTGCTTCTTAGAAAATTTTGTTTTTTTCGGAATTTTTTTGGCATATGAATTTATATATATATATATATATATATATATATATATATATATATATATGTGTGTGTGTGTGTGTGTGTATGTATGTGTGTGCGTGTGTACGTGTGTATATATATATGCGTGTGTTTGTGTGTACGTGTGCATATATACACATATATATGTGTGTGTACGTGTGTATATATACATATATGTGTGTGTGTGTGTATATATATATATATATATATATATATATATATATATTCTATCCATGTATTGAAAAAATAATTGATTTTTTGAATAATTAAAGGATTTGAAGAATTCGTCTATTGAAAGAAAATATATTCTATTGAAAGAAAAAAATATCAATAATTGTTCCTCTTCCAAGTATTTTTACACGCTTTCTATATGAATAAATCTTTTCTTAAAAAACAAAGTTTTCTCCAAAGCAGAAGAAATTCACACATATGACCATCCATTACAAATGTCCTCAATGGTTTGAGATCCTCTTAATGAAAGATTGCCCAACGATTTTCTTTCTTGATGTCTTTTCACAGTGTGAGATTTTTTCCTATAAACCCCTGGGTCACAACGAAATCCTCCACACAACGGTTAGTGCCTGGGAACAGAAGACAAAGGAAGATTTTGCTTCTTGTCGTATTTTCTCATTATCTTTCATACTATGTACAAGAGGACCCCCTCCCTTTTAAAAATGGAGGGGATCAATGGGGGTCTTTTTTTTTATCTGTCTTTTCATTTGTTGGCACTTTTCGTCCTTGGGTGACTCTCCTTGAATATTCATCCATTTTAGTAGCATATGAACATCTATCACACAATCTATCTGTTGAACTATCATAGCCTTCAAAAGTTTCGAAGGGTTATATCTTTTTTTATATTTGCATGTGTCTGTGTGTTTATTCCAACGCTCCCTGTCGTATCGTTTTGTCTATGGACTTGAAAACTACCCTCAGTACTCCACTACATCCTTTTTCTGATTTTTTACCCTTCTGAGCCTTATTAATGCGGGTTTATAAATAGCATCAAGATTCTCCAAAATTTAGATGCTTTTAGATATTTTTTCTTTAGATTTCTGATGTTTTCTAATGAAAAACGCTTCTGATGTCACAAAGAGAATTAATTCTAACCATATTCATTCACTGATGTTTTTTTTTCTTACAGGATTTGAAATTTATCAGTGTGTCTATCTATCCATCGGAACAAATCAGAACACCTAAATATATTGAATGTGTTTCATCTTATGGCAAGATCTATCTATCGAAACAAATAAGCACAACAGAATGTGTTCCAATGTATGACAAGATCTATCCATCGAAATAAATCAACATGCCTAAATATATTGAATGTGTTCCATCATACGACGATATCTATGTATTGAAACAAACAAGCATACCGAGATATATTGAATATGCTCCATCGTACGACAATTCCCTCACTCAGTTATGCCAATCGCTTTAAATTTGTTTTATTAACGTAACTTGAGCATAAGACTACGTTCACAGAACATGCAGTAGGGAGCAAACTCTCCAACTGTATCTCGCATGACAAGGCTGCAAACCATGGCATTGTAGTCAATAATTCAGTTTCCCGTTATCTATAAGACTTCATTTAGCAGAAACCAATAAATTAAGAATTCGTTCTAGCAAGTTGAATAAGAGAATTCTGCTGTCAAAACCACATCTTGAAACTATTCGGGATCTCATTATATTCTTCATTACCCAAAGCCAAGACACATAAGAGGCAAATTGAGTACCTTATATCGTCAATTCTACTTGAATGATTCTTTCTTGAATTTCCACGAAATCTTTATATCGATTGCTATTAATCGATGTTAACATTTTCATGCAGAAATGAACTTCTTTGACATTATACGTACCAGTTCACAAGTTTTTCATCCATCTGAACATTTTCATATCGCCTTAGGGTTGCATATACCAGTCTCCATCTTGTATGTTTAGAAGTGGATACTTGAGAATCGTACTATTAGCCC
This sequence comes from Thysanoteuthis rhombus, assembly GCA_963457665.1. Lineage (NCBI taxonomy): Eukaryota > Metazoa > Mollusca > Cephalopoda > Oegopsida > Thysanoteuthidae > Thysanoteuthis > Thysanoteuthis major. Next base: position 39,402,544 of record OY735215.1, read on the forward strand.
AATGATCACCATGGCCCCGATAGTAGAGTGATTCCCTCCGGTACGGTAAGCTGGGTTTCAATCAACCCCTGGGTCATACCAAAGACTTTGAAAATGGTACTCATCACTCAGCACAATGACTCTGATTGAATGACCTCCCACCGAGGCTAAGTGGTTCGACCATGTCATGTTGGATGAACTGATTTTCGAAAGATCACCGAGATTAAGCCACTTCGAGTCTGGTCAGTGTCTAGTTGAGTAACCATTGGCGACTGCAAAATATAAGCAAAACGAAGTTTTGACGGACTTGCAAGCCGGGTTGGGTCTTACTAATAATTGTCCGTTTGTATCTAATCCAGTGATACTCTCAATGGATGTTTAAGCGAAGGAAGATAATACATGGAGGCAAAGAGCATATTCAGATGAGTGAGATTTAGTGTTTTAGCTCCATCTGAGTTCTTTATTCGTTGGGCTCTCCTCCAATGTAATTTCTTGCCATTGTTAAATCAGTAATCGATGAAAATCTTCCATTCATTTTGACCACAATATTCACGGGCTTCATTAAGATCTGTCAGCCCAAACTGTCTACCAGACTGTTGAAATAGATTTCTTCAGTTTCCAAGTTAGTCAAAAAAAAAACCCCCGCTGGACATCACCACTCACTACTGGGATCCTCAGAGATCATATGCGAGACAGTGGCCGACAGAATATACGATAGCGTGACGAAGTAGACGATTTCAGAAAGTATTGGCTCAAAGATACCTGCAATCAAGAAGTCAGACGGTGTAGGTCTGTGTCCCGTGACGGACGCTGAGGCTGCTGCTAGCGCTGATGATGATCGTGACGGTAATGATTGTGTGTTATTCTGTTCTTGTTGAGTCGAGTTGTCTGACATCTTGACGCTAGTCTGGGCAGCAGATTAGATTATACAACCATCAAAGTTTCATTTTTATACGAAATCGATAACTTGGCGTGATATCTCTTAGTAGCTCACTCAGAGGTTTATCTCGTTAGGAACCCTTGAACAGAACTGTCGCCTGAACTGTCAAAATGGGGTTCTTGAGTTTCCAAGTTTGCTCGGCTGGCTGACTCACTACATATACCTATATAAATCACACGTACAGGCTGTACAAATAAAAAGCTGAAAATTTAAATGTTTACTCCTTATTATATCTTGAAAAAAAAACACAAAAAAAAACAAGCAAAAACTGACAAAGAACTACACTTTTTTGATCTGTCCCTCCACCCTGATAGGTTTTTAGTCGGGGTTCAATTTTCAATGTAATTTGGCCCGTAGTTTATTCCCAAGTTGGTCCCGCTGGTGGTCTATGTATGTATGTATGTATGTATGTATGTATGTATGTATGTATGTATGTATGTATCGAGCATACAGGCAATGCCAAATAAGTTTAACTTACAGCATTTACTTTATAAAATGTGTACGGCGGTTTTTTTTTTCGATTTTTCGAATATATCCGATAATAAGGCTTTATTGGGGAGTGCAATGCAAATTTATGCTGATTTACTCCCCAACCAGTATTCATGCTTGTTTTTCGAAAATTCTGACTTTCTTAGTGATTACTGCTCAACCAAAGGCGAGAGAAGTAACCTATTTCAATTATTTAATTGATCACCCCTATTTCGACATGATGCCAGAAGATGTTGGTTAGATTACGGTTTCCATTGGGTTACTGAGAAACTTGTTTTATGAATAATTATTTAATATTGCATATTCTTAAAATCTTGCGATTATGTGAAAAAATGCTATGCGAAACTTTCTCTGGAACTTATATGGAACTTAATATGAACGGGTTTGGAGCAGATGCCTGGTCTAGATAATTGCTGGGGGCGGGGCAGAAGGATCTGGGCATTTGACTTTTTGAGGGGTTCCTTTCGAACATTTCATTAGATTTGTCAGTAGAAATGCAATGAATGAAGTACTATTCATAAAGCTTTTTGTGCTACCCTCACTTTTTCAAAAAGAACCCCCCGGAGGGCATCAATGAGTCTTGAAACAGTCTTGCAAATGATACCTTTGCTGTTGTAATTGTACTGATCTGGCAGCATTTTACACACAAGAATTCAAGAAAATTGTCGTTTTTTTGGAACGATGCCAAAACCCTTTGTAGAAAAAGGCACGCGGCAAATTCTGACCAATGGACTTTGATGCTGGTGACAACTTCAATTGTTGGTGGGATTTGTGGGGAATGTCCCAATGATTATACTCGCTAATATGAGAGCAGGCTTTTTTTGTAACGTCTTCATGAGGAGCAAATAGGTTCCATTAATAATATGGTGACGAACGATGTTGGACCTATTACTCAGGCTATGTGTATTTACTAAACATATTTTAGTTTGATACAAGATCATTATAGTGGGAAACCCATGAATATCGAACACAGTATACTAACAAATTGATCTGCAAGACGAGCTCACTCACCATTGTGTTACCGTAGGCAATCAATAATGATATAATCATTCATTAAACTTGACTTACTACAGATTTCGTTTCCATAGAATCATTTTTGTCTGATTTTGAAGAACTGGTTGCAGCAAAATAAATGGATCTCACCTTGATTCAAATACCAACCACTGACGCTGGTAATTTTATTTGTGAATATCCAACCCATCAAGAAGGCTTTTGATACTTCAGCCATTAACCAAGGTTACGGTTGAATGGCAGGTTTGGATCGAGTGCGTGGCAGAAACGCTCAAGTCGTATGCTCTGTTTGTCACAGAGACAGCCCATCAAGCTGTCAATCACCGTTTCCATTTCCCCCTTTAAGTATTGCAGAACACGTGAAAGATAAAATAAACAGACGATGAACAAAGCTGACATATTTGAAACCCGCAAATGGAATTTTAACAGCTTACATCCTAGTCTTAGTTAAATAACTATCTAGAGAGTGTTGATGAAGAGACGAAAGTAGAATTGAATTAAGATATAAATATCAAAAACTTATTAAACAGTTTTCACCACAAAAGCAGAATATTGCAAAAAATCAGAATATGAATGGTTGCTCTACTTTTGTCTAAAGCTCTTTTAGAATGGTATTCTGCATTATTCGTTTGTCGAACAGTGTCGAACACACATCTACAGATAGATCTATAAAACCAGTGAGACATGCAATCATTTCTAGCTGTCACCATTGAAAAAAGAATGGTCATTCTATACGCCTGACTCCAACAAGAACAGAGTGTGAAACAAGGTCTATTCAATGTGGGGATACCGCACGCAAGAGTGTGTGGGTAATATGACTTAAACATTCTATTCATTCCTAGCAACTATTGTCTCAAGGACAAAAGAGCGCTGTTTTTTTAGGTCTCAGGGTGGATCCTGAGCCCTTTGGATTTGAATACACAGATCAAACGTCTTCTTAGGGCAAAACCCCAGTCGTCCATTGCACAACATCTGCGTCCGTTTGGTCATCAATGGTCATGTAAACGGTGCTATTACCTAAATAAACCAAACATAAATTTAAAAAATAAAGTAGTCTTTGACCTTAAATATCCCTCTTCGAATGGGACGAATTCACACTTTGTTTCGGAAAACCCTGTAATATTTTCAATATGTTGGCTGCCATGTATCTTTTTTTCAACTCAATAACTACAATCAAAAAGTCAGTTTTGATGGTTTTTAATGGTTTGCTCAGCGATTTCCAATGCTTTTACAAAAAAATCGATAACAAATTCTGATTTAGTACTTATCATTATAATCATTTCAGCATGGATTATGCGATGTTGTATATTTCAACAGTTAAGGTTTCGACTAAGTGAAAACGGGTTCCGACCAAGTGAAAGTAGGTTTAGTTAATGGACTTCGATTATTCTCTAAAGTTATAAAAGGTATTGTAAACTTGAATTGATGAAGATCAATTTTCAATGCGATTATTCAGTCAGTGAAAAATCTGTCTTTCTCTGGTGAAAATAATGAAAAGTATTATTTTCTGTATAGTAAAATTGGCGAATTGATGATTATGATAAAAAAACACTCGTCATAGTGACAGTGACAGATAGGTATCTGAAGGATTTGGGGGCCTGCTTGATTGGCTTCCTCCAACATTTAGTTGATTTAGTCAGTATGGATGCAGTAGGTGAACTAATTCGGGGACCTGATCGATTTGTGTCCAGAGGGGGATTTCAAATAGTTCCTTCTCCACTCAAATACGTCCACTCCTACGTCGACCTGTTGGTGCTTTGGTTGCGTGATTGAAATAAAGTCAACTGATTGTGGCTTGATAGAAGATTTGCAGCCAATTCAGCTTCGATCACATGGGCCAAGTTGGGTTTCATCAGAAGGATTGATACGTGAAATTTAATAAAATCACTAAATGCCAGAGTTAGTTAGGGACCTTTTGTTGTTTGGAACTTATCAGGGTCCAAGAATGCTTTTGTTCGTTAATCTATTGCGAGAGCGAGAAGTATCCAATGCATTAAAAAATGGGTTTGTTTTAACATCCCTACAAACTTTATCCTTATAAACCTTTAAGATTGACAGAATTTTGACGCAAAGAAAATTGAATTTCGCATGTAACATTTAGATGTTCAATCTTGTTTCAAAATTTAAAAAAAGCATTTGCATTTTTTAGTACAAATTCTGTCAAACCTGAAGCTGTTTAAGAATATTGGAATTAACCCTATGCAATGTATTGGTTACCTTTTGCACTCACAGTGTATATTCACATTGTAGCAATATCTGGCAGGATTCTCGCTAGTCCCCACGTAATAACGCAGGTAGATGCAAATAAAGAAGAAATGATTATGTTTCAATATGTTCACTGTCGCTACTGGCGTAAATATTAATGAAGGGCGATTAGCATTGATTGGACGAAACATTGTTACTCGGAAATGAGTTATCATTTGGAATCATAACGAGAGTAAATTGGCCTTGTCCTCAGTAAGCATTAAGAATGCCATTAACGAATGTTGATTGGATGAAAAAGATGCATGGAGTTGTTGATTGGACGAAATATATGCATTTAATAAGTTCATTTTCTCTTCTATCTTTCTATCTATCTGTCTATCTATCTATCAATCAAATGTTCGTCTCTATTTCGCCTTTCAGAAACAATAAAACAAAACTGTCACCAATACAGTAAGCACAGGTTTATTCAGTTTTCAAGTTGGTCTTGCTGGCTGTAATGTATGTGTTACTCAGACAGGTCGTACTAATTGATCAAGAGTACTGAAAGGTTAATCAGTTATTCCTTATCATCTTTTGAAAAATGTTTTCTCTCGTTCTTTGACCCAAACTAGGTTCTCAGGAGGGGGTTGATTTTCAATTGGTCTCTTGTTTGTCCGACAGCATTCGGACTTCATTAAACAATAATGCAAGAAAAGTAACAAATTGATTTATCACCTCTTTTTTCCGATTTTTTTACATTTATCTCGTGCAACTCCACATGCTGCCCAAAGACACAGGTCGTATGACAGTTTCTTTTGAGTGACTAACCAGAACTTCTTTGTTTATTTCTTACTTTTCCTCTCCGTCTCTGTTTCATTAGTAGCATTACAAGCGATAGTCTACGAACAATGTAAAACCTTCTTAGATTTAGAAATTGAAAAAAAATATGTGAATATCGATCCAAAGCATTTCTTATGTCTTGAAAAGAAAAAAAAAGTGAAGTATGGACTTTAGGTACTTACTAAAATTCAAACGTCTAATTCCTTTACTGAGTGAAATTTAGTAACAACATCGCAATTACCCCATCTCTTCCACTCATCAAAAATTTAATGCCTTGAGCATTAGTTACTATGGAATCTACAGTAAAGTAAGCTATTAATAGTTTTGTGTAATTAGGAATTAATAGTACCAGACTGAAATCCCACGCTGACAGGCTGTGTAAATTGCTGTCCAAAAAAGAAATAAAAAGATAGATAAATAGAAATCAGACAGCGTCTATTTTAATTTGTTTTTCAAAATTGATTTTATACCACTTTTTACACTGATAAAAAAAAGTGGGTCTCATGTTGAAAAAGTCGAGTGCATATGTAAAAATGTGAAAAAGGGTCGGGAAAGTGTGAAAAAGGATGGACCAATGTAAAGAAGGGGGTTCAAATCAAAGAGGTGTTGCGGGGGGCAAAGTTAAAAACGGGCATTAATGCTGGCAAAAAAGTAGGCTTGATGTGAAAAAAAGAGGGGTCTGATGTTAAAAAATAGTTAAAAGTTTAAAAGAAGATGTAAAATGTTAAAAATGGGGGTTAGATTTTAGGAGTAATTGGGACTATTGTTAAAACGGGGGGCTAATTTTCAAAGATTGGGCAAATAGAAGAAAAAGTGGGGGTGATGTGGAAAAGGGGGGAAAGTCGCCACTTTATTTTGACCCCTAGAAATGAATGTCCTCCACTCAAATTTTGATTTTTTCCACTTGATTTCAATTTTTAAAGATTAAAACTATTGTTCCTTTTCGATTGTCACAAAAATTATTTCTCAATTTAGACCTTAAAAACGGAAAACAAATCTTCATCTCGATTTTGACCTCTAAAATACAAAGAATCTTCCCAGCGATTTTGAACCCTAATCGTAGAAAAAGAATTCCGTTCGAATTCAGCCCTTAAAAGTAAGAAGAAAATTTCCCTTCCGATTTTGACCTCCACAAGTGGAGATGATCTCATCTCTCAAATTTGACCCTGAAAATTGAAAAATAAAATCAATTCCCTCCCCATTTTGACCCCTAAAATTAAAACAAATATTCTCTTAGATTTAGACTCCTATAAGTGAGGAAGAATCTTCCCCTCAATTTTGTCCCCCAAAGGTGGAGAGAAAAATCTTGCCCCTTAACTTTGACCTCTAAAAGTGAAAAGAATTCCCTTTCATCTTGCCTCCTGAAAGTCGTAAATCCTTTCAATTTTTACCCCTAAAAGTGAGAAAGAGAACTTCCCTACGATTTCGACCGTCAAAACTAAAAATAAATTACTCCTTAATTTTGACCCCTGTTAACGGGAATTAATCACGAGTCAGATTTGAACCCTGAAAGGAGGAAAAATCCTCCATCGAAAAAAAAAAAAGAAGAAAGGAAATCTTGACCTCTAGAGAAGAAAACAAAACAAAAAAAAAATGTCCCGTAGACTTTTATCCCTGAAAGTGAAACATGAAAGTTCCCTACTGATTTCGACCCCTAAAGGTGAAAAATAAAAGTTCCCTACACATGATCGAAATAACCTCTGATCCCATAATTTCTTGTTTCGGAAAACATACCTTGAGCGCACAACATCAAAACATCCATTCATCAAAACACTGCGATTCAAAAAACATTGTGATATGAAATATGTCAAAAAATGTTTTTGATTCTCTCTTAATAGAAAATGTACGCCACATTTGTATCTCAATGAAATGATTCCAGAAAAAAAAATGAAATATCCTTTTATTTCGTCATCAAAAAGTACTTTGCAATTGATGAATAATCATGCAAATAAACACCGCCCCCGAATTGAAATCCCCTAAAAACGTATCTTTGAGGAGACATTTACAAAAAAATAATTTTCCTTAAACACTACCCGGAGATAACCTTGTACCCACAGAAAATTTCATGGTTTAATATCAAGTAGTCTTTGTGATAGGCGAGTACATACATACTAATGTGCCCACAGACAGACGGACTTGTAACGAATTCCAATAAGATCGTATCATACGTTCTTTGAGACATATGATCATCAACAACAACAACAGTAATAATAATAATAATAATAATAATAACTATAACAGCACTAATAAAATAATAGTTAGTATCCATAATAAAGGTACTGTAGATGCTTTGATAACAAACAAACGGAAAATAATAACTCACATTTTGGTTAGTATTCAAAGCAAATCTTCTATAATTCTATCCCCCTGTTTGATCTGAAGAGGGTATACAACCAATGCTTCCTCCCGGTAGTCACCTCTGGAACCCATACATAACCAAGAGACTGGCCCTCGAACTGAGAGACATGCAACCTGCACATGAAAGAATTGTGCTCAACCCCACATGGATTGATTACAAGACAGCACAATATATCGGTGGAAAAAATAGGAGTTTCAGATATCATAGAATACATTTGAAAAACTTAAATGGTAATGGCTTGGACACGTTGTAAAAATGGCGGACAAAGGCTTGATATCATGACTCGCCACATGAATCCCCAGAGATCACATGCGAAACCGACATAGAATACAAGGTGGAGAGACGGACTAAACAAGTTCAGAAAGTATCGACTCTGCAACACCCATGACAGAGAAGTGTGGTGAATCCTGGGGAAGGTGCGAGACCAACGATGGACGATAAAAGACTACTGATGATGATGATGATGATGATGATGATGATGATGATGATGATGATGACGATGATGCATTTGAAGAGTTGAATCCAGTCAATTTTGATAGCTACAATGCATGGTTCAAGGCCGTCTACAATTCAGTAGATTACTTTCCTCCACTGCGGCTACTTATTTTCTACCATTTTGTTTGGCATTTATATTATTTTAGTTTAGTTTAGTTGAGCCTAAACACAATTTGCCAAATCCTATCGTTTCTTTGCAGCTTTCCCAACACATGTTTTGCAACCCAGAACTAGTCCCCGACCCGATGGTTTGGGACTATTGCTTTAGGGAAACAGTTCCTGTCAGTATCAGGTTGTAAAATGTAGCAAGTACTTGATACAAATTGAGCAGAATTTTCTTTTCTTTTCAAAACTTTTCACATCCCTAGTCTTTGATATAATCTATTGTGAGTTACTTTTTCTTGTCAACTCGAGTTGTCTGACATCTTGACGCTCGTGTGGGCTACAGATGAGATTATAGAACCAACCGAGTTTCATTTTATACGAAATCAATAATTTGGGGTGATATGTCTTTGTAGCTCACTCAGGAGATGTCTCGTTAGGAACCGTCTGAGAAAACTGTCAACAATACTGTCAAAATAGGTTTCCTTTCAAGGAATTCCAGCTAGCCGGCCATATATATATATATATATATATATATATATATATATATATATATATATATATATATATATATATATATATATGTATATATATATATATATATGTATGTATATATATATACATATATATATATGTATATATATATACATATATATATATGTGTGTGTGTTTGTGTGTGTGTGTGTATGTATGTATGTATGTAGCATACAGGCTGTAACAAAGGAGCTAGAGGGCTGAAAGTTTCAACATTCACTTCTTATTATGTCAATGAAAACGATTTGAACCCCCCCCCCTGAATAGAGTTTTTATTGGGTTTAATGGTTCAATTTGCAGTGTTAATGCTAGATTGGTACCAAATTTGTGCTAGCATTCGTGCCTTTGAAAAAAATCCAAATTTTCTTAGGGATTACCGCCCAACAAAAGGTGAGAGAAGTAACTTGTTCATTGATTATCTGTTTTTCATTTTTTATGATACCCCTCACACAGCATGCTGTCAAAAGGTCCCATGATGATTTTTATTGAGAGACTAAACCGATTTCTTTTATTGGTGAAATTGTGTTATGGAGGGAATGGGGCAACGAAGGAAAACGGGAAAGAAGCTGATAAACAATATGAAGAATAAGAATGAAGATAAAATGAAATTAGCAAATGAAGGAATGAATTTGAAAATGAATTATAAAAAAAGAAGAAATAGTTTCGAGAAGAAAAATCACTCGCAAAAAAAGGGAAGAAGAGAAGAGGAAGAAAAAACCAAAAGACAGAGAAGGAGAACAAAAAAGAAGTAGAAAAAGAAGAAGGAGAAAAATAAAAACATACAGCTATAGAAAAGAAGAAAAATGGTTAGACTAGAAACTGCCACATGATCAATGTCTTTTGGCAGCATATCGTGTTGGGGGTGATCGATCAAAAAAATTTAAAGGGGAACGATCAATGAATTACTTACTACACTCGCCTTCTGTTTACAAATAATTATTTAGAAAAATTTCCCGCCCCCCCCAACGAAAAAAAAAACACGCATGACATTAACTAACGGATGAATTTTGCTTATAATTACATTGCAAATTGAACCCCCATCAAAAACCTATTTAGCGCATGAATTTTGAAAAAGCCGGACGCTGTTCTTTCTACACATCAGCGGGAGTAAATATCTAAATTTTCGGTCCTGTAGCTCAATTAGTACAGCTTTTACTCGTGATAAATACAAAGCCAGTCAGCCAGACAGACAGATTGACTTAAACCTAACAAAACCTAAAGTGACAGTTTTAATTGACGGTTTCTAAGGATAAAAAACGAGCAAAATCCACAGTACAACTGTTGCAAAGTTTACGGCCGTATCTGGTTGGATCTTTTCCTAAAATCATTGAAGTGAAGCAAGGTTGAGCCTAGTTAGCCCTTAGATGGGTGACAGCTGTGGGATAACAGCTGCTGTAGGCGACAATAGTGTAATCAGTGATGCTACTTCGTTAGGTCTGAATCTATTTTCCATATTACAGGCTGAGGCAATAGAAATTTGCGATATTGGAAGCCAGGTTAAGGGCGGCAGATGCCACTGTCAGCGTAAGAGCACTAGCTTGCCAGCCTGTCGCAAAAGTAAGTGCATTTGTACTGTACTGAGATTGGAATTGTTAGTTGCGCCCAACAAACGTTGGAGTCTCGAAATCGGTCAATGTTGTCCGGTAAAGAGATATAATGGTTAATACAATTGATAATTCTGTTTAGTAAGAGATGAGATTCCATAAATCCGAGTGCCCGATGATAAGACGAATGTTCTGAGTCGCGATGGGATGTAGATAATGGGAAGGCTGTTGTTTGTCTGACACTGATAAGGAATTCATTAGGCCTGCGACTGTCAAATATATTTCGTAGCAGTCTCTATCTCGGATTGATGAAAGACAGAGGATTCACTTGTTCGAATTCCGTTGGCACTTTCGTTCATTTCATTTATTATGTATCGGTCAGAGTTTGGTGATAATACGAACTAAAACAGCGGTCCGCTAGACATTCGAATCATGTAGGCAAACACTCGTGTGTGATGGGACTGGAGAAGATATATGATTATAAATAATCTATACAATATGCTTGAATTCTTCCCAAAGGAATAAAGATACTTGCGAAAACGTATAATCACTCTCAATCTATGCCTTTGTAGATATATCAGAAGTAGTAATTTGTCCCCCATGGGTAATGTTTTGTAAACCTTTATTACCATGTTTTTTGTTGTTGTTGTTTTTCCTACTGATCTGGCCAGGGATCTCTTCACTCATTCTCACTCAGATGCTGTATATTCTGAAGCACAAAGAAAAATATATTTCCCTCGTTGAATCGTTGTAAAACTATGTATTTCAGCTTTTTATTTCTTCCGAATGTCTAATCCGCTCGGATAGATATGTGTATTTATTGAGTTATTTCCCTTGAAAATTAAATTTAGCTTCTTCATTTTTTGGTCGTTTTAAAACTCTTTTCACTCAGAATGATACAAAACGAACCAATAGTTTCTGCCCTGAAACTCATCTTTATCCCCTTTACCTATGGCTAATACGTCCAAAAATTCCATTAAAATTCATAGTGAAGTATTTGAAGATATCACTTGGACAGACGTGAGAAAGGAAAATGTATGAAAAATTGAGAAAAATATTACTGGATCTGCCCGAAGGTTCTAGCAACTCTTCCCACCCATGCTCCAACTTCCCACGAAACGTCATCGAAATTAATTGAGAATGTTTTCGGGCGTTATGCAAGCAGACAACAAGCAAACAAATGGAGTGGCAGACAACACACAAATAGACTGAGAATACATACACCTCTCAAGTTCAACGGATTTCTAATTCACCCACAAAAAAGATTGAAAATAGATTACTGGAAACTAAATAAAAAAGGTAAGTTTAATTCATTGAATGATAAAAAGAAAAAACGGATTTTGAATCTCAAGATATCAATTAAGTCAAGCAAACAATATCGACGGATTTTTTTCCTTTTTCTATTATCAAAAGTACACTGACTATAATTCAGAGATTAATGAAGTAATCTCGTGAATAATTTTTGAAGCCATTACTCATTGGACGGTCTGTTATTAAGAATGGATGCTGCCAAATTTGGTTTTGTTAAACAATTACGTATTTTTTTTATCAGAGGAAAAAAAATTAACTCAAGTTTGATTAATAATTGTTATTTAAACATAACAACCTTCACCGTTAGGTAATAGTGTGTCGGTTCTCTGATTTCAATAGTGCTGTGTAAACAGAATGAAAACTATAACAGCGTCTGGAGACAAATTAAAGAGGTTATCTCAAATATAAAGATTAATAATTGATATCTAAACATAACGGCCTTCACCGTAAGGCAATAGTGTCTTGGTTCTCTGTTGACAATAACATGACGTAAACATAAGGAATACTATAAGAGCGTCTAGAGACAAATTAGAGCGATTATCTTGAAAGTAGAGATTAATAATTGATATTTAAATATAACAGCCTTCACCGTAGGGTAATAGTGTTTCGGTTCTCTGGTGGCCTTAACACTACGTAAACAAAATGAAAACTACAAGAAAGTCTGGAGACAAATTAGGTTATCTTAAAAAATAGAGATCGGTAATTGATATTTAAACATAACAGCCTTCACCGTAGGGCAATAGTGTTTCGGTTGTCTGATGACAATAAATAATAAAAACTGTAAGAGCGTCTGGAAACAAATTAGGGAGGTTATCTTAAAAAAAATATAGAGAAAACCATCGTTTATGAGAAATGAAATTTCAAAGAATAATGATCAGAAACTTATGCAGTTACACAAGTGGACGCACGTGCACACAACACACACACACACACACACACACACATATATATATATATATATATATATATATATATATATATATATATAATTGTGTCATCCACAGACAACTGTTTCAATGTATTGCATCTCTTCATTGAGGCTATAGACTTTTATCCATCCAGCACCACGAAGCAGAATTGAAACCCTCACATCGGATCCGGAGGCCGATATCCTATATCTGGACTACGGAACTAGGCTGAATTTAAGCGATATATTCATTTACGAAGAAACACCTCATAAACCAGAGTGCTTTATTCTTATGGAAGAGTATCTATCTATCTATCTATCTGTCTATCTATATATATATATATATTGGCAGGGATACCCGGGAAGAAAATGTTCAAATATAAAACATTGGAAGGATTTCATGAAATTAGATTAGGGTGTGCGTGCATCACACACTCCCTACACTCCATCAATCCTGGGATCAAGTTAAAGGAGTTCATTCAATTCTCCCTTTTAATGAAATTTGGAGAAACATGAGTTGTTCCCTTATCATTTGTCTTGATGAAAATTGTAATTCCTACCCCGATTTGACCTGCCCTAATTTGACATGTAGGGGTATAAAAATGAGCGCTTCCTACCCTATCTTAATTCCACGGTTTGGTTAGCCGTATAGACAAATTTATAGCCTTAACATTCCAGTTGTTGTGGGCGGCTACCAAAACATGATAACAAGTACATAAACAAACAAAGAATCGTTTGGCATGTAGTACCATACATACATACTTACATACATACAGCGGCTACTATAACGTACATCAGCAATGCTCTTCCAACTCTGGAATGGAGCATTCTGGTGGATGGGGGATTATGCATAAGTAAATATATCGCTTTATTCAGTCCTACTGACAGTCCAGTTCCGGTAGAGCATCTGCCTCTGGGTACGGAGCGAAGATTTCAATCCTACCTGGCGGTGTCAGAAGGCGTATTATATTGTCTAAAGCCACACTTGAGAGTTGTATTACAACGAAAAAGCTGTCTGTGGTTGACACATTTATTAATAATATATATATATATATATATATATATATATATATATATATATATATATATATATATATATATAATATCATAAAAGTCGTTTTTTCATACTGAAACCCTTACCTGAAATGTTATCCGGTTATTGGCCTCGATAACGAAAATAGAATAAATGATCAAAGAAAATGGAATTGCTGGAGGATATATATATATATATATATATATATATATATATATATATATATATATATAATGTCAACAATTGGAAGTGAGACTGACTCAGGAGTAAAAGTGCATGGAAACTTGGTTTATCGATCTGTAATGTTTTCATTGATGAACTAAACATATTTCGGGAGCTATTCCCATGTTATACATTTATATATACAAAGGCATAGTTTGTATGTGACAGATCATTAAACTATCCCAGCAAACATATATGGCTTAAATTTTAGTATCTGACCGGCTGCAATGTACAAATTCACCCATAATTATAACCCAGCCCAAGCATACATGCACACATATTTGTTCGTATCTGGATGCCAATACATGTACACACAGCTGTGCTGGTATATATATATATATATATATATATATATATATATATGTATATATATATATGTGTGTGTGTGTGTGTGTGTGTGCAAAAAAAGATTTACACAAGCTCAAAGATATTTATTCGTATGAATGTTTGCAGATATAGTCATTATATTTCAAATTCTAAAATCTGAATAAACGATCGAACATGAAGCCAATGTTTAAGCGTTCAGAGAATCAACACTGGGAATGAAAAAAAATCATTTCAAGACGGCAAGATAAAACACGAGGAAAATGATCCAACTCCGAAAATACTTGACTGCTTATGCGCAAAAGCGATAATTATGTCAGTTTTAAAATATGTCATTTTCTTTAAACGGACGTAATAATCATTTATTGAATATCTAATACAAATGAATTCTGGTCTTTCAGCAAGTTACAGGAAGTGTTTTGGATTAATCTTTCTCAGTAAAAAAGTCAAGAAAATTATTCCATTTTTTCGAAATGCTATGCTACAGGTCATTAACAAAAACAAAAGATATAAGTTAAAGCCAAATCGCATTGGACACGAAAGTTTTTCGTTCGATCGTCGATGTTAGACAACGTTGGACCTGGTCCAAGCCTTGTCCGCGCCCGAACGATTTGCTGGATGATGTTTCGTCGAATGACGTTTCGTCGACATACAGTTTGCTGGCAGACGTCTAGACCGTTATTCATCGTAACACTCTGACTGGCCTGGCTTCGTGCGACAAAAAAAAAAAAAAAAAATAAATGAATGAATGAACTGCAATATGAATATTTGTTTAACGTAGTGCCTGGTCCGAGTCTGGACGTTTCGCCGAATGCCGTTTCGCCGACAGTCAGTTTGCTGACAGTCGTCTCGTCTCCTTTTCACCGAAACGCCCTGATTGGCCAGACCGGGAGCGACAAGGGAGAAATATTCATCAGGGAACTCTATCGAGCAGGGTGTCCCTTTGGATGTGTTGAATTCCCTGATCGGGAAGTGAGTTTTTATCCGATGACATATTCGATACAGGTGAAAATTAAAGAAAATTTAAACAAAGGTCAGCTCAGAATTTAAGAGAGTCTCATGATCAGACACAGAGGCACTCGGAAATGAATAATGATGCTTTGCCCGGACATGCTACTCGGTAAGGGGGAGATAACACACAAGAATGTGTGCATCTAATAGGGTGAGGGCTTAACATACACTGAAGACAGCCATTTGGAAGAATTGAAATAGGTTTAGTTATACACATTCACCCAGTCCCATACATGCACATGCACACATGTATACATACGCCCACGCATGTAAATAAAATGTACGTACAATTATCCCCCAAAGTGTATATGTATTGATTATTGCTTTTCGTTTAAAATAAATGGAGTGAAACATTGTTTTGAGCGTGTATGTGTGTAACGCACAGCCAGCATAGGCTATGAAACATACATAAATACGTAGAAAGTGGGACAAAAGAGCTAACTATAAGCAGATAGGTTAATGCGCTGGTCTTGCAAACCATGAGTTCGATCTTCACCAACTGTTCGATGAATGCCAAAATAAAAGGAAAAGAATGAAAAAGAAAGTAAAAAAAAAAAAAAAATCATGGACGATTGAAACAAATGAAAGGAAGATGGAAAATAACGGAGGAGAGGGAAAAAGAATATACGTAGACAATAGAAATAAATGAAAAGAAAAAAGAATTTAAAAAAGAAAGATTTGTAGACAATAACAATGAATGGAAGAAGAGGGGGGGGAGAAAGAAAGAAAATAAAAAAGGTACGTGGACGATAAAAATGAATGAAAGGAAGAGAGAAAGAAAGTAAAAAAGAAAGATAAGCGTGCAATAAAAATGAATGAAAGAACGAAAGGAAGAAAGAATTAAAAAAATTAAAGAAAGGAAAGATATGTGGACAATGAGAATTAATGAAAGTAGAAAAAAAAAGAAAAAAGTAAATAAGAAAGATAAGTAGAAAATATGAGAGGAAAAAAGAAAGAAAGAATAAGAGAGAGGAGGTTGGTAGTAAAAGTGAAAGAAAGAGTGAAATAAATGAACGAACAAACAGAGAATGCTGGATGGAATGAAGAGGGTGTTTTGATCATATGCATAGAGGAAGAAAGAAGAAAGAGACGAGAATGAAGGAAAAACTGAAGAATAAGTAAGAAGTGAAGGTGACAGAAAGCTCTAGAAGTAAAAAATAATTTCAGACAAAAGAATAAATAAAAATAATTGTGAACTAAGAAAAGAGAGAAACATGCCAGAAATGCACGACTTGTCTCTTTTGCACTTTCAGTCATGTTTTAAAAGAGGAAGAAACGATTGGTAGTCAGAGTTTTTCGGTATGTCAGTCAGTCAGTTAGTCAATGACGGTAACCAGTACAAAAGATGCTAGCACTTCTAAAGAAAAAAACAAAACAAATCGTCTCGCTACAATCAAGTGATGATTTCCAAGAGCTGATCGCTGTATAAGTTTTAAATATTTTATGTACTCACCCTTATTTTGGAAGAAAAATTTTATCAGTTATTCGTAGCCATAATATCTGAGAATCATGCAAAATATAAGATTGTACGGAAGTACAAACCAATATTAAAAATTGTCAGTCGTCTATATCAGGGGTTCCCGACCGATTTTGCACCATACACTGGTTGATTAATGACAAAATTCTTGCAAGCTGCTAATCACGACTGAAATGTATATGATAAGTCAACTATATCACCTATATGAGTCCAATTCACTCAGTTTCGTTTCAAAAAAAAGTTTATCAAATAATTTTAATATTAAGATCCGAGGAAATCAATTTGTTTTTATTTTACAAAAAAAAAAATCTTCCTCATGGCTCGATGGCACATTCTTTGCTGCCCGGTACCGGTCCAGAGCTTGATGAATGGTGACCGCTGGTCTAGATGTGCAAGTCCTGTTACTTGACATCTAATCTGTCGTAAGCGGCGAGATAGGATTGGTATGGCTGGCAACAGCTGGTCAGATCATTTACCAGAGGACACAATTGTTTTATATATATATATATATATATATACATATATATATATATATATATATACATATACATATATATATATATATATATATATATATATATATATATATATATATATAAGTCTAAGAGATGAGTTAGAAGGAATGGCCACTCTGGTCAGAAATAGACTTGTATTTATTAACTTGGATAGTTAGTAAAAGGTTAGTGTTCAAAGTGGTATTTTCAGCTCATAAAAAGAAAAATTCTCTTGGCCGGTAATACACATTGCGTTCATATATACACATCAACCCCCTTTTGTATCGCTGGAATTTCAAGTCCATAATTTTTGTCCACGTATGTACATATACATGCATATGAGGTATGTTGACATATGTGTACGTTAATATGTATGTGCATGTGTGTTTGTGTGTATGAGTGCGTGCACTCATATGTGTGCATATACTTTTGTGAGTACAGTTATGTGTATATATGTATCTTTGTGTGTACTACCTTTCATTATAGACTTACTAACACGGAAAGGGTTAGCACTCATCACTCCTAGTTTCTAAGGACTTCTTACACATTGAATATAAACCATAGATGACCGTCTTCTCACTCCTTCATCCTGGAAACTCAACACCTCGTCTCTGAATCTTCTATTCTAATTCTCTTTTCAAAATCTCACTGAAACTGACTAAGAGAACTTTCCTTTGTGTGCTGAAAATACAAGTTTTAAACCTGACTTTTTTCACTAAGCATCCAAGTTATTAAATGCAAATCTATTTCCAACCGAATAGGTTTGATAAATTTTTGTAGAAATAGGTCTGAAAGAATCTTCAAAGAATACTTCAAGTAAACCTTTTTTAATAAGTAAATTATCCAATTGTGAAAACAGTCCCCCCCAAAAAAACAACCCCATGTGTTAAAGTCTGTTCTAAAAATATTGTAATTCAATAGTTATCGTAAAAGTTTTGAGGGTTATTAATAATATTTATATTCTATTTAAAAAAAATCAAAATTAATTTCTATTTTTCAATCAATAGAATATTTCTGAAATTGAATGAATAAAGAGATATACAGTATATATAAATAAATAGGTGGCTACTGTCTGTAAGGCTTTGGACCTAATTTCTATCCTCTTCACCAAATATTGTATTGATAAAAAATGTTTAATTAATTTCTTATTCTTTTGTCAAATAGCAATTTATTCTCTCTCATTTCGCCCCTGATTAGATGGAAAGCTCCACAAAAAAAAAAAAAAAATAAATAAATAAAAATTCCAAAACTTATTCGATTCGGTTTCAGTGATATCAAGTTTGGAATCTGATGATTTTTTCTTTTTGTGCATTCTCCATCTTCCAATGGTTCCACGATCTTTAGTTCCTTGGACCTTTCTTTCTACATGCATGAGGAAAATATCTCCACGTATTATTCATCGTAAAAAATCACTGAATCGCTATTTACACTTTTATCCCCCCAAAAACAAACACTCATAGATTGTTCACTGATCCAGACAATTTCAGACGTGCTAACATTTCTAAGATCAATTGCCGTCCCTGACAGTCATACTAAAATGATTGTTACGTTGCCGG
This sequence comes from Thysanoteuthis rhombus, assembly GCA_963457665.1. Taxonomy (NCBI): domain Eukaryota; kingdom Metazoa; phylum Mollusca; class Cephalopoda; order Oegopsida; family Thysanoteuthidae; genus Thysanoteuthis; species Thysanoteuthis major. The sequence continues at coordinate 39,421,356 of OY735215.1, forward strand.
TTTAGACGGTTTTCATGTAAATCTACATATTTTTGGCTGCGTCCAAGTATGAAATATTGGTATTTTGATGATTTTATAAAGTAGTTTACATTTCAATTCAATTTTTAGCAATAAAATAAATAACATTTCGATAAAACAAGTGTTGAAAATCAAATTCACATTTAATCTATTTATAATAAGTAATGTACATATCCTAAATTTAAGACATATATCTGCATGTATCAACAACCATTCTCAACGTTTCTTTGATAAGGTCCCCCTCAAGAGCTCTGTTCAGGTCATGAAGTCCCCCTTTCAAACAAGGAAGGATAGAACAGAAACAACAGACAGATATTTATTTATCATTATTATCATTGCAGTCTATGGCCTCTTTCAAATGGGCCGTTGCTCACAGGACGTAAAAGGGTATCCGTTGAAAAATGGCTGATCTAGCGAATTTGGATGTTTCTGGGTGTTTCAAAATGCTTTTACACAATTCTAGTTGTAAAATTGAAGATAATTCTAGCAATACAGCCCTTCACGAACCAACAGAACTTGCGTGTCTTTTGTCTGACTTCCTGGGTTTGTTGTGATTTGTGATTCAGTAAAGTCCACTAGGACCAATGATAACAATATCGTTATAGATTTAGTCATCACACCTTGATACCTGCTCTCGTCTCTTCCTACCCAAATCGTAATCAATCAGTGACAAGTGAGTCATATACCAACCGATCAGACGCTTGAACGAACAACACAGCGAGGCAAAATGCCATCAGTTATGGTGATTCACTTAATTTTGTCACGGGCTCTGCATACGATACTCAGACTACATTTGATATTTTTTCCTCTATAACAACGATGCTGGAGAGCTAATCTCACACCATTTAAATGTTATGGTTCATTCACTAACGCTATATCCACGGGGAACTTAAAAAAAAAAAGAAAAGAAAAAAAGATTCTCCATATTTCCTTTTCACGATAGCTTCAATTATTGATCCCACCGTTTTGGTCCACTACGACGTTTTTTCGGGTTATTTCTTGATTAGTAATTTTACTCCTATTACTAGTTGCATTTTTCTTTTGGTTCCCCAGTATGAGAGAACAAATCTTCCCAAAAACGTTAATACTAATCATTATTACTAATTAATACTACTGATCAATATTACCAATTGAAGCAGTGGGAAATTTCACGGTTGATAATTGCAATTTACGCATCGGAAATAAAATCGTAGTGATTCATTAGGAACGCCTGTGAGATTACATGCTTCAAATGTAGAGAGGCAAATAAAACAAATAGGGGATTAACAAAGGAAAAATAAGCGGAATCGTCGGAGCAATCCCAGTCCACAAATTCTTTCAGGGCCAGAGAATTGAATTGTTCAGACACCTAACAAAAATGGCAACCAACCAACCACAATCACAGATTACCTCCAAGGCATTGGATAGAGAGCGTGGTAAAAACTCAAGTCCCATGGCCTATCCATGATAGCAGTGACCCATCGACCGCCGTCCCCTCAAGAAAACTCTCAGTACACGGGGAGGATTGAACTAAAAATGAGCGCAAAATCATTTACAAATTTAAATAATATCAACAAAAAGAACTATATAACCGGTCCGGTTAAACACTCAATAAAAAATTTCACGTGACCGATGTCTTTTAGCAGCATTCTGTGTTAGGGGATCATCCGTTAAAACAATGGAAAAAAGAGGCGATCAATGAATAAGTTATTTCTCTTTCGCATTTCATTGGTCAGGAATAAGTAGAAAAAAGTCAGAATTCTGAAGAAAATGGATAGCAAAGAGAACCCTAACTAAAAAAAAAAAAAAACTACCATGGGGGTAATCAAAGAAAATCCCCGAAAACTGTTTTCTTGTGGACATGATAATGAATTATGTTGAAATATTCAGCCCTCTAGCTTCATTATCCAGGGCTGTACGTGTAATACACACATACATAGCCACCAAGCTTGCAAAAGTTTAAAACTGAAAAACTATGTATCGGTGACGGATTTGGTCGAAGATTTCTCACATTATTTACAGTCGCTAATTGTTGATTTCTAATTTACAACTTATCCATCGAAAAAATGCCAATATCTTGCAACTGCTAAGAACTTTACACGAAAATATCATTTCCTGACAAAAATTTGCCCCTTGCTCATGCCTTGTGTTTTTTCAAAGTTTTCAACTAGTACATTTGAAAATGATTTGCTTCAATAAAAAGAGTTACATACATTTGTCGATGGTTGAGAACTGATTGTTCTAGGTAAAATCTTCTTATGCTGTCCAGTAGTTCATAATGGTTATGTAAAATGATAAAAAAAAAGTCTCAGACTCAATGAAATCCAAAGATTCTGAAATATGGAGGTGAGAATTTCACAGGTTATTATTACTTACTTTACATCACTTCCGGCTAGTTGCGTAATCATTACCTTACTCCGCCAGAGAGCCAAGTCATCTGTGCTATTTGACCTATTGCCGGGGGGAAGTAGTAGTTAGCTGACTGAAAGATTGGCGCTTTGGTTTGTGTAGAAAAAAGACCAGCGAAGTTCTAGCGAACTGCTCGCAGCCAAATTAACTAATGACTAAAGTTTGGCGTCTTTTTTCGACAGTAAATGGCAGGTATCCGACATACTTACTTGTACACTTGTCACAATATGTAAACCTTTCCCAGGAACATTGAAGAAAATTCACATTAAATAGAAGGGAAACAGGTCGGCTTAGTCACTCAAAATAAAAACAATGCTGTTTTGGGGGTGATCAATTAAAAAATTAAGATAAGGGTGATCAATAGGGGAGTTACTTCTCTATTGTTCGGTGGTGATCACTAAATAACTCCAAATTTTCAAAACACAAGCATGAGTGCAGAAACATATTAGGTGGCCAATCTTGCATAAACTTAATTATGCCCTCCTGTTGAAACTTCAGTTAGATATGGAAATTCGAGAAGTTTTCTGTTGATACGACAAGGAGTGAATGTTTAATATTTTTGCATTTTTGCTCCATTGATGCAAGCATACATACATGACGACTGCTCAGGTGATAGACGTCCTATGAATTTATCTGGTCACCCTGCTCCATTCTACCACGCCCATGTTCTCTAGCAAGGCTGTGGAGACCAGACTTGGACCTGAAATATCATAAGCACATATTACAGACAAAAGTCAGACTGCTCACAGGTTTGATTGAATCCAAATTTATCTATGAAATAGATCTTGGTGTACATCGTATAGCAATGATCAGAATGCTAATCTTGATGTCTGTTCTTAGTGGGTTCAATCCTTATTGGATCTACCTCTACGGATGGTCTGATATGAAACTATGCTAGTTCGATAAATCATTTGAACCAAAAAACAAAAACAAAAAACAAACAAACAAAAAACAAAAAATATAACTGGTAAGGATGTACCTTGTATTTTGCTATTGATGACTTCATATTGCATTTACCAGAGTTAAACTATTGCTGATTATAAGACGTTAAAGTAATCGAGTCGAGACAGTAAAGGCAGAAGAAGATATTTATCTTAAAAGAAAGAAAAGAATATAATATGTAGAGATGTCTTTGAAAAACTAATAACTGTTGTTAGTAAGTTCAATCCTCATCAGATCTCCACGCATAAATGGTCAGATACCAACTCATACAAAGTTAATGTACTTATATAATGAACAGTGTGACAGTTTAATTTTTTGTCCCAAACACTGCACTCTTCCAATCAAGATAGGAATACCCCCTTCCCATAATTTAAAACTATGGACTCTTCAAGTGAATCGTATTCACTGTCCCCCCCCCCCAAAAAAATCGTCTTACACAAATTCAAATATATCAGTGAATTCTTTTCACGGGTATTACCTACCTTTCATCGTGATAATCAGATTTCTGTTGGTGGGTTTCTTTGTGTATCTATGTAACCGTAAGATAGCCAAAACGAGAAATCGAAGGCATGGGTTTGTTGGCGCTACATCTTCACAAAGCTTGAAAAATAAAACAAATCTGGGCTATTTGCAACTGTTACATTATATTTTAGGACATCGATTCAATTTACGATGTAACTGTTAGGCTGAATCGATCCACTTTTTTTGTACAGCTGCTGCTACACCGTAAAAGAACATTGTAACGCCATGAAAAACCTTTATTATGATCTTACTCTTAGTGTAGCCAATTGTTCTTTTTTTAAAACTTGCTTCATTTTCTGATCACCCTTTTTTTGAAAGCTGATTTTTTTTACTGAAACTCATATTCTGATATCACTTTTTTTTCTATAGTTCACGGTCAAGTGTGAGGGGAAACATTCTCTTCTTTTGATGGGTGACAAGGATTTTTTTCTCTTTTTGATATCAGAAGTAATGGATGACATATTTTTTTCTTAGTGGTTGAAATTGAGGGGAAACGTTTGAAGCGAATAGGAATCAAATTGAATGATAAACATATTATTGAAACATTATTAAGTATGTATTATTTTACCTTTCCCTATCACCAACGCTAACATTGGTATGAATATACGTATCCCTCAAATACACACACAGCATCCTGTTATGAGTCACCTCGCTGATCACTGATCGACAATTGAGCATATCCACCCCATTCAATGACAATAGATATAGCCAAAGGCTAAACATTTGGTGATGTTTTAATAAACATGCACTAGCTAGTATTTTGCTACTTCATACTGTGTTTACCAGAGGTAAAATATTGTTAATTGTAAGGGGTTAATGTAATTTGGTTTCGACTGTAAAGGCAGGAAAAGAAATTTTTTTTAATAAAAAAAGTACTATATTTAGAGACGTCTTTGAAAAAAAAAGTATCATTAGCTTTTTCACCAAGAGTATATCATCATCATCATCATCATCATCATCATCACCACCACCACCACCACCACCACCATCATCATCATCATCATCATCATCATCATCATCAGTCTTTTAACGTCCGTTGTTGGACATAGACCTTCCCCAGGATTTTTCTCTTTCATGGGTGTCGCAGAGCCAGTAATATCTGAATGTCTTGTTCATCTCTCCATCTTGCAGATCTGTCTGTTGGTTATGTTCCATGTTTCAGTTCCATAAGTGACTCTCAGGAGAATACATTGGTTGTATACTCTTCTTTTTAGGATTATTGGGATCGTCTGGTTTTTGGAAGTTGAACTTGCTCTACCGAAGGCTTGCCATCCCAGAGTAATTCTTCGCTTGATTTCGTCCTCTTTTGAGGATCTCATGGAGATTCCTTGTCCTAGATACATGTATTGGTCTACCTTGTCGAGTTTTGCATTTTCTATCTAGACAGTTATGTTCTTATTCTCAACATGACTATTGTACATGATTTTTGTTTTACTGAAGTTCATGTGCAGGCCGACTTTTTTGCTTTCTCCGTTTAGATCATCTAGCTGTAGTTGGAGGTCGTGTAGGTTCTCTGCAAGAAGGACGATGTTGTCTGCAAAAATAAAGTTGCTCAGATAATAGCAGTCTATTTTGATTCCTTTATTTTTCCAGTCTAGGTTCACGAAGATCATCTCAAAGCAGGCTGTGAAGAATATGGGTGAGTTGGTATCACCTTGCCTTACTCCTTAAATAGTTCAGAGTCCTCATGTAGCCATTTTCTTTGACATGTATTGACAATAAGAACGCAATTTTCACTGGAAATCGACGATCTAGAAATTAAGGGAAGATTTTTCGGATTCTTGGAATGGAGCACTCTTCTAAGATTCGTCCTTTGGTAAATGAGTTTCGAACATTTTATCAAAATAGAATGATGTGCTGTTTGCTGTCAGATTTTAAAATTTCTGAGAAGTCAATTTTCCGATTAATTTTTGTCTACATTGTTCATACCTATCAATGACCATATTGTATTGATACATCGTGGAATTTATGAACTTTTCCTTGTTGTTACCATTTCCTTTGGTGGTCATCAATCTCTTCTTGATTTGTTCTTGTTTTAGTACTGGTAGGGGTACCACCTATCAAGTCACAAGAATCTCTCTAGACAGTACTTTTCTCAGTATGCATGCCGTAGGAGAACATGTAGGCCCGTATTTGACTTGCAAGTGGTCTAAAAAGTTCTCCAGTCTCAGGGGAATTCAAACCATGAAGTCTAATCGCCACTTACTCTCCGACAGACACCAGAAGTCAGCCAGTTCAACTTTTGGCCGTGGATATTTGTTGATCTTTTCGATTTCTTCCATAGCTACGTTTTGGTCACTCTTGGGATTGCCGCACCAATTATGAAGCATTCCATTTTGCAAAGTACATCATCATCATCATCATCATCATCATCGACAGCGACATAATCATTGTTATTTGTTGTTGTTGTTGCTGCTTTAGTAAGGATTCTTTTATTTGTCTTTTTCTTTCCCCCCCCCAACCAAAACAGCCATAGGGATAAATCGTCTAATTATGTTTCCGTGCTTATCGTCTGTATAGAGTCACGTATTTTCCGGTGACGGAGAAACTGCCAATTAATCTCCTTTTCTCGCTTCTTTCGCGGATGGATATTTCAAAGACCCGGACGAGTCAAGCACTTAGGGGTATGAATCAAGTAGTACGGAAGAAAAACACAGGACTTCGATGCTGCAATTTTTCTTAAACGTCCAACGGAATAGTTCACAAAAAAAAGGTAAAGGAGAAAAAAAAAAAATTTTAATCATTACCAGTCAGTTCAGTGATCACCAATCCCCCTCCAAAAAAAACAAAACAAAAAACAAAACAAAAAACAAAACAAAAAACAAAACAAGAACAGCTCTGGTTAGTCACACAATAGAAACTGTCATATGACCAATGTATTTTAGCAGCATGCTGTGGTGGTGGGGGGGGTTATCTACTACAAAATTAGAAAAAGGGTTGATCAATGAATAATTTTCTACTCCAATCTTTTTTTTGGGCAGTGATTTCTCAAAAAAAGAAAAGAAGTCAAAACTTTCAAATAACTAGTATGAATGCTATCAGACATAAACTGAGGTACTAATTTAGTGTTAACTTACATTGGAAATTTAACCAATCACTATAATCCTATTTAGGTTGGTGATTTTCTTGAGAAAAAAGTTTTTCCCGATATTATGAATGAATGTTTGAATTTAAGCCTCGCAATTACATTGCTACGACCCGTGCGCATGATACTTACATCCATACATAACCAAACCAACAGATCAACTCAAAACTGAAGAAACATTAACAGCTTTGAATAACAGTTTCAAAAGGTAAGAATACAGTAAAAGCTTTTATTGAAGGAATACAGGAAAATAATGGAAGACGACAGAAGTCCTTGGTTCGATATCAGGTACCGAGCAGGTTATGCTACGTCACAGAATTTCATAAATAGGAATTAAAACTTTACTTTTAGAGCACTTCAAGATGGATATGTTTTGTATTTCTAAATTTGTGGTCCCTACGGTTTGTAAAGCCCAATTCATATATGACATATTCATTTAGAACATACATTCATAAATGAAAAAGATCAACGTGTATCAGAGAACATACCAAGGTGAAAGTCAAAAAAGAAATTAAGGAAAAGATAAAAGTAGAGATGTACTGAGTAGATAGCAAGAATAAAAGATAATAGATGATGAAAAAGGTTAACACATTGGTGCTTCAAGATAGTAAACTCAGTAAGTCGAGACATGAGATAAATTGATGATATAGAAGTGATAGAACTTTGAAGATTAGCATGGTCCCGGTCGATACGGGAAAAGTTGAAAAGGTTTCTGTACAGCTGTGAACATGGTGATTCATAATGATGATGATGATGGCGATCTCATATATTCCTTTGTCGATCTATTTACTTCCAATGAATGTAAGGTTGGAGAGCTTCTTTTTTTTCTGCCGACTCCCTTGCAGACAAAAGGGAAACGATTAATCAAATCAAACAGCGATTTTATCCGCTCTGCTTCTCTCTCTCTCTCTCTCTCTCTCTCTCTCTGCTGTTCAGTTGAGATGTTTATCAATTATTTTGTCTCATCTGACTTCCGGACTGCACCATCTTCTGACACTCAAGAGGCGAAGACATAGTGTACAAGGATATCTGAAGTTTGATTAAGATTCTTCGGACATCTTTTGGAAACGCACACGTTCATACATACATTTTCATACACACGCATTAAAGAGAAGATTCGGGGTTTATGATCTGTATTACATTAAATACTATATACACCGGCACATTACCTAACCTAAAAGTAAGGTTTAATTCAAGCTTACTTCAACATTCACCGGATGAGTTGGCTCTCACGGCATTGTATTAATTGGACTATCAGGTTCTTCAGGTCTAAACAGACTAAAATGATCCATTAGGAGAAATCTAATTTTAAGCATCATGGTGCCCAAATCTCATGAACTCGTCAAAATCCGTCATACCATATTATTTCTTGCCGTCCAAATTTTCGCATATGATCTCTGGGGATCCACTTGTGTGTCATGAAGTCCAGCCGTTATCTGAAGTTCTAACAGCATGGCCTGCTAATTGACATCGAAGTTCTCAAAGGATTTTTATGTTATATCTGACTCCTGTTTTTTTTTCTAATATACGATGCTGTCTGGTGGTCAGTCTGTGTAATGTTAAGCATGATCCTCTCCCGTAAAAGTTGCATATTTGAGGGTCAATATTTTTGTAAGGTTTCACGTTAAGCTCCAAAAACTAAGCAACAGGATTATTTGTCTAGGGATTGAGCTTATAGTAATATAATTACCTCTACCCCGGCTGTTATCAATACCATTGGTTGGAATAGAATTACATTTCTAATTTTTTGTTTTTTCTTTAATTTGTACTAACAACTATAGCTGTTATCATAATTGATGCTCTTTAAATGTCAATAGAATTAAGAGAAAAAGAATATAAAGGAGCAGAGAGAAAGAGAGAGAGAGAGAGGGAGAGAGAGAGAGAGAGAGAGAGGGGGAAAGAGGGAGAGGGAGAAGGGTGATCAATTATAGAATAAGGGGAAATGTTGATAACGCGACGAAATTTGGAGAATGGTAGAAGGAGGTTTCGAGAGAGCTTAATCGAAAAGGGAAGATGAAATTGAGACTATCACGTGCCGAAAGGAACATAAGTCTGGACAGTCAACAGATGGTGCTTTCCGCACTGACTTCAAAGAAGTAAACAACAGCATAACGTTGGCACAGTTGGAATATGTCCTTTACGTATCAAAATCAATATGAAAATAAGTCTATATGTATTATATCTATATAATCCCACGAATGGAAACTGCTTTCAACAACGCTCACCTGTTGGCTACAGGTGCTGTTGAATGATAGTGTACTTCGAACATAGCCTGATCGCTAAGTTCCTTTATAAACTTTTTTTCTTTCAATTTGCACTCCTTCTTTCTGTACTTAAGTCTTTCTCTCTCAACAAATGGCATTTAAAATCCTACTTTTATTGGTTCAACCCTAGTACACACGTTTCTTTAGAAATCGATTGCCGTAAATGGAGAGCAGGGGTTGCCGACAGATGGCGCCAAATGGTTTTCAAGGCAATAGGGTTCATCAACCGCAAAATCCGAGCAGAGATTAGGAGGCAGGGATATAAACTAACGGTCCTGTGTTAGGTGACGAGCTATTTCTAGAATACTAGTTGAGTCATGGTCTAATATGAATATGTACACACACACACACACACACATTCATATATTTATGCGTCGTTTCGTTTTCGCTTTCATGGTCTTTCTCCTACTTTATTATCTGTCCTGGGTAAATATTGAAGAGCACCTTGTCAAGGTGCTTAAAGTGTGATGCATAATATCTGCTGTGATATACGGATATGTAACATAGAAATTAGCAAAAATCATATAAAGAGCCATGGAAAGAGCAACGTTAGGTAAGGGAAAGAACAATGTATCCTGTATCAGAGGGAATGCTAGAGTGAAGGACACTATACGAATAAACAGGCAAAAAAAAAATGAACACGGGCTAGGTACTCAGTAAGAAGAGACGACAGCATATGAATTAAAAGACTGACCGATTTGTGCCCATGGGACGGTAAAAGCAGTAGGAAAAGAAGTGGACACGAAATGAGACGGACAGACTTGCTGGTAAGCCATGATACAGTGCAATTGAGGTCGTCATGAAAGGAAACGGGTAAGGCTTTCATCCAGTAGTAGATTTATAATAGCTGCTACTTATATATATAAATATATATATATATATATATATATATATATATATATATATATATATATGTGTGTGTGTGTGTGTGTGTGCGTGCGTTTGTGTGTTCACACACGTATGGAGTGTCATAAAAATTATCAATCATGTAATTGTATCTCATAAACTTGGGTTTTAATCTTTAATTTTGCGCAGAGCATTCATTAACTGTTTAATCTGTCTCTTCCAAACAAGTAAAAGGCCGAACTGAAGAACAATCATTTAACGAACGACCTGAATGCTTACGGAAAGACCATTCTTAAGGTCATGAAACATTTCTAAATGAGACTGGCAAACCAATCCCTAACAGAAATCGCTCGGTTCGAATAAGAATGGTCGTCAAATCTGTGGAAGAGCGAGTGAAGAGAAATCCTCAAAGAAACAAGAGGAAAATTATTAATTATGAAAGAGCTGAGAACGTGGGGAAGGTCATTGAGAAGGATTGTAGAAGAGGATTTAAAACTGAGGGCTTGTCTAATGCAACATCGGCACTAGATTTCAGCAGCAAAAATCAAAGGGGAGTCGATTGAGGGGAAAAATGTTGGAGGAAGGTCTGAGGAGAAGATTGTTTATATTGATGCCTGAGTCCTTTCTGAAGGTAGCCGAACCCATTTTCGACGCCAACGCTTGTTGGGGTGACAGTGTGGTCTGCAGTTAAATCAGACAGGGTAAAATTTCATTTAATCTTCATTGAAGAGGATGTGAATGTGAACAGCCTACATAGTTTATCTCGGAAACTTGGAGAAAAAGTATTTCCTTGGGCCTTTGCTGAGATGGTGCACCTGCTATTACATTAAAAACCACTCAGGTGTGGTTCGAAGAGCATTTCAGTGGATAATGGAGTCTCTTTTTAGACCGGACATTAATCGTAGAGATTTTGTCATCTGATCCATTTCGGAGAGTGATATTTCAAAGATCTCTCACAGCAGTGCTGCAGCTCTGAAGCAAGCACTTGTTAAATTCTGGTCTGGTATTCTTGCAAGTCGGTTACTTCTCATCTAAAGGCCATGGTCAAAGCAAGAGGAAAAAAGATAACACAACTACAACTGGACAACCCAAAACAATGACCCTACCCTATCCCAGCATTAACATCCTATCCAACTAACATTCCCTTCTATCATTCTGACTACCATGAATTCATTTAGCACTGACTGGACCATAACACCAACCCGAATTAACACGAACAGAGAGTAAAAAATAACCATTGTCCTGAGAAAAAAAAGAGGCAAAATACTCTATAAAAACAACTCTAGTTTTATATAAACGGAAAAGGCAGCGAGCCATCGATCGGAAAAGCTACCTGAAACTGCTCAGTAACAACAGAATTGTAAACATCCTCCCATTTATTTACGCATTATTTCAAAATATTGACCAACAATAGAAAAACAGACTGAAAAGACGGAGCACCGAAGTTGCAATCTTTTTTCCTCTTCGTTCCTCAGTCTGTTTCTTTGTTTCTCTTTATCTATCCATCTACCAATTCATCTATCTATCCATCCATCTCTATCTCTCTCTGTTGCTCTCTGTCTCTATCTGTCTGTCTGTCTGTCTGTCTCTCTCTCTCTATATATATATATACATATATATATAAATTGCATTATAGTATATAAGATCTCTTATCTAAAATGATCCCTCATTGTTACGCGGCTAATGTATCTCTCAGCCTAGACAACGTAAATAGAATAGACATTTAACGAACATTGGTAGCTACCGAAAACGAATCTGCGACCGATAGGGTAGTCGCTCAAACGTAGCATTGCTCATACCATTGAGCTTAATAGCTGCCAGTAATGCAGAGGCCCAAACAACTGCTTTCACTCCAAATTCTCATCACACTTTTATCCCCAGACAATTTATTTCTTTCAACGCAAGTTTCCTGCAGCAACAGCCAAATTTTAAAAATAGTTTATCCTACGTTTTTTGGGGCTGAGATATAGATCAAACGTGTAACGACGGGAGATCATTTCAAATAAGAGATTTATACAACAACACAATCTATGAACATTCTATCGGATCATACACATCCATTTCCCAATGCAGACATCCCCCCACATATGTATTGTGTGTGTGTGTGTATGTGCATGTGGTTCTGTGTCTGTATGCCTGAGGGTTTACATGAACATTTCAATAATTCAGATATATTAGTCACGTTCTTTTCACTGACTATTTTTTCGAACCGAAACATTTTTCACGCCATTATTTTTCCGAAATCATCTTGGCTTAATAATTGCTCAATTCTTTGTTTTCATCTTCGGCACATACATAGTGGTTCATATATTAGGAGACCTCCATAAACAATGCATCTCAGCCCGAAGCACAAACTCTGACAATAAAGTCTCATTTTAAGAGGTAATAAATATTTTGTGACTGTTTTAGCACATAACCAGAAACTTATCTCCTCTCCGAAGATTGTGTATCAACAAACTATTCAAGATTTTCTGTCTCTTAGAATTTGCGTCAGAAGCAAGCAAAATTTTGTTTACGACCTAGACTGAGATTCTAATCTTCCATTTCTTGTAGCTATTCCTTCCGAGATGATACATTTTTCTTTCGACTATATTCTTACTTAAGCTTTTTGGAAATTTACAAATTTTTTTTCCGGCAATATATCACAGTTATAGCCACGAAAATGAGTGATGAAAAATGGATCTACCATTTGGAACATACTCAAGCTTTGTAGAACTCTATATCTATAATCTTTTTGCTTCCGATAAATTATCCGTTTATGAAATTGTACATTATTCAATCTTCATTGTAGGAGTGATTCTGAAGAGAGTCTCTTGATGCAAGTACTAATGAAAGGTTCTGATATCTAGGCGTGTAGTTTGGGTCATTCATCGATAGAGAGCTAAATACTTCTGCCTTGACCGGAGCAAAATCACAGTGGACCATAAATTGAGATTTTAAACTTCTATTTTATTTCTGTCAGGTACAACATCGTTGTCAAGATTGTCTGAAGGAAACAAAGATCTAATTCAGGTTCAACTAGCAACTTTGCAGAATGGTTGCCATTCGGCGGGCTACTCAAAAACTCTCAAGAGTCTTGGGCGTTCATGAAAGACGGAAAAATTGTCCGGGTCGTTCTGATTGGTCCAGCAGCTTCCCACATAGGGGGATACTGACATTGCATTGGTGATTTCTGATGTTTTCTTCTCGGTGCATCCTCATTTATTGTTTATGTAACTTGGTTTAACTTTTCTTTTACCATTAGGGTTACATTTAAAACCTGAATGCACGTGAAGAGATTGTTTATAATATGTGATTGGGGCTACTAATACAATGTGTATTTAGCTAAGGTGGTTTTGATAACTGTACGTTTTGTACGGAACTCACTATTTTTTTTTTGGTATTCAGAAATTTCAAATTATTCAAACACCAAGAAAATCTAAATCCATGCTGAGATTTACGACGAATGGATAGTAAAAAGCAATGTTAGAATTGATCTTTGATGGTCTGATGTCCTGGCTAATGAGTTTTGTAAATAGAAGTTTTTTTCTCCAATCTATTTCCCTCTCGTTTTATCGAACGAATCTATGGTCGAACAGACATTTCATCGAACGGGCATTTAGTCGAATAAACATTGGGGCGAATGGATATATGACTTTTAAACTATTGTCCATTATTTACTATCATGTTTCCAATTTTTATTTCCTAATTGTAAACTTTTTTCAAAAACAAGCTATAAAAACAGAAAAAGAATAGCACCATTAAATTCAAGAAATATAATTATTGCTCTTGTATGGAAAAAAAACTATTAGTTATAATGAAATTACTTTATCAAAAAGTACATTATAAAATGAAATGTGCTTTAATAATCAGATGTGGGTAATCGCTCTGAAGAAATGGACTCTTAGATGCTCTTTAAATTTCTTAATGATAGACTTCAATCTTGCGTCTAGTGTCTGTTACTTCATCCTTGGTCTCTAAAACTCTATTTCTGATGCTACCAGCTCAATTGCCAACTCCAAATCCAACTGGTCTTTCTTAGTTTTGAAACTAGACGGCATTCATTGGCTTAAGAGATTGCTGTTCTCTGTTCAAACCCTATGTCATTCTCTACGGAAAGTATTTTCCGTCAAGATCAATGTGCGTTTCTCTCCAATGTATTTCAGTGAGTCCAGATGTTAGTCTTCGTTGTCTTCCATCATATATAGCACCAATCTATGTCGCTTCAATGTGGCCCGAAAACACGTATAGAACTTGGTCAGTGTCATCCTTTATGTGATATGTCAATTTTATTGAAGGATCCAGTAACGTCACTGACCGGCAAAATTTTGAAACTCAAACTGCATTGATAGTAAGTGCATTTCTCTGAACATTATACCAGGTTTGTTATCCTAAACATTGTATTTGTTTCCACAAACACTGCCTCAAATGGAAAAAAAAACACTCATAAATACTTGTGTTTGGGGAACACGCTGTGGTGCAATCAAAAGCTACATTTTCATTGTTGATGGTGATTGAAACAGGATTGAGACCTGGTCTCACTTGCTTGAGGGTGTTAAAAATAAAGTCATAAGATTCATGGTTTATTTTCCTTGTGATGCAGTACACTAAATAGTTCTCAATCAACATATCCCCCATTTATATATATATATATATATATATATATATATATATATATATATATATATATATATATATATATATATATATGAATGTATTTTGGATATAAAGTCATTTTCCTCTTCTGCAACAAACATATGAATAGCAATTTTCTCTCTGTGAACCGCCTGAAATATTTTCTTTGGAAATGTGCCGAACTATGCTAATTGAAAATTGAGATGTTACACCTATCTATTGAGTTTATCTCTTCCCCTTTCAATTGTCATTTTCATCCAAGGACACACATACATACACACATATATATTAAGATTACAATTATATATATATATATATATATATATATATATATATATATATATATGTATTAATGATGCAGAATAAAAAATCCCATCATACTAACTGTGGTCCTCGTATGCAAGAAAGTAAGTTTCGTGGCGTTGATACAATTAGTAGGTTATCACTTTCATGACTGACAAACTTGTGTTCTCTATTTAATTTCCGTAGGTTTTTTTTCCAAAACGTCCATATCTCGTGCCGTGTATTGTCCTAGGAAGAAGACCTGCATCATCAAGTGGGTACCAATGGGTCCGACCAGCATCAGGTGGATATGAGCACTTCCTTGTTCCACCTTAAATAAAGTAGTACCCCTTCTCCAATATGATACATTTCTTTTTTTTCCTCTGATCGTTTGTATGAATTCTATGATCTAACAGTTTTCATATTAGCAGCCACGTACTCTGTGATCCGAGATGACAATTGTGCTAAAGTTTTTCTTTTATTTAATATATCTATTCATTTATTCATGCCTGTGCAGGCAGTTCATTGTGAAATATAGTTTTGTCAACATTTTAAAACTTGGAAAAAGTCTCTTACTAGCCAAATATCAGCATATCAGCTTGCCATTACTAATACATGATAACTTAAATTCTCTTGAAGATTCCTCTGAGTTATCCATTCGTTTATTTGTTAGAATTTCAATAATTTTTTTTTCAGAAAACTGACAAATTTCCTGTGGTAATCAAGGTCTTTCATGGCAAATTCGATCTTGACCTTTCTCTGTAAAAGTTTTTTTTTCCAGTTTTTCGGTTAGAAAGGAAAAATACCAAATTTTTGTTCATAAAAGAAAAACAGAACACGTTTTCTCTGAGTACAACGTAGAACTGACAATTTAAAACTCAATATCTACTGTTTTCTCGGTTGAGAATCCAAGATGGCTGCGATTTGTTTACATAAGTACAAGAAAATCAATATTTGTTAGAATATGATTTAAAAACAAAATTCAGTCTCCATATGTTCATTTTTAGCGCCCAGTATTTTCAAATGATCTGAAAAGTAAAAAAACAAAAGAAAAAAAAAAGAATTTTTAATAGAAATGCAGAAGAGAATATAAGATTGTCTCTGAAATTGATTATTTGCCAAAAAGAGCATTATTTCTCTTTATTCTCTAGCTTTCTTTCAATGCTAATCAAAGCTTTTAAGTATGCTAAATCTATAACTTAATTATTGTAAAAGCTATAATCAGAATATAATCAAATGAAAAAATGTCCATTTGACCAACCGTCCGTTCGATGAAATGTCCGCCGATGAAATGTTCGGCGTCGATCGTGAAAGATATACAAAATCAAAGTTTACTCTGCAACACACCTACAGATTATTGATGACACATAATTTGGAAAATTTTGAGTTAGAGTCACATTGAATTCTCCCAAAAATTTTTACACGCATCAGACAAAGCCTTGCTTTTCACAAGTGGCGATTGTAGAATAATGGACGGTAGGCTGGTCTTATAAACCATTTGAAAGGAACCATACAATTACTGGAGAGTTGTCCAAGGATGTGTCCTTGTGTCAAACTTGATATAAAAAAAAACTGTCGATTTGACATCGACAAATTCTGTTTTTGGTTCGCTTGGGGAAAAATCTTCCCAAGATTAATCCAGGCAAAAACTGACAATCTAGTGGATTAAAATTTCTCTATTCCTTTCATACCCTGACGTTTAAAAATTAAATTCGCTTCATAATTCCAGTATTTTGTAATTCAACACACAGCACACCCAACCACCACGCCACCGCACCAACATGATAATCCGCGTGAGAAAGCAACAGATCTTTCCTTAATTGGTACGGTGATGCGGTAATCACTTGCTTTGAATTTTGCTTTCTCCGAATGGTTTTGTTTCTTGTCACGACATTCATTGAGGCCTTTGTCGCCACTACATCGGCATATACAACGGTTTCCTAATAGCAAGAAGCCGGAACTGGCAATGATTGGAACGTGAAGGAACAAGGAAAGGGCGGATGTTTTAATCCTTTAGTCTTTGAAGAATATTCACGACGCCATTGTTTCACTCATCGTAATTGTTCTTCTTAATGTTCAGTGGCGTTGCAGGAGGAGGGCTATTTGAAAGCAATGTGGGCTCCCGGTAGGGGGGACCACAAGAATCTTTATAAATAGTAGTTCACTGACATCATCATCATCATCATCTGCAGCAGCAGTTGCAGCAGTAGTAGCAGCAGCAGTCCTGTAGCGGCGTCGTTGGACATACATCTTCCCCAGGATTGGATAGAGCTCCCTATCATTGGCGTTGTGGAACCAGTACTCTCTGAACTTATCTAGATCTTACACAATCTTTTTTTCTGATGGCCAAATCTTTGGATATGATTTCTGCAGGTATGCATAATGAGTCATGATGTCCAGAAGTTTTCTGCCATTCTTGTAGTATGACTAGCCCATTGCCATTTCAGTTTTCTAATGGATCCTATGATATCTTTAACTCCTGTTTTCTTATTTCTCTAATACGCACTGCGATCTCTCTATGAGATGTTAAGCATACTTTCCTCCTGTACTGGTTGCGCTGTTCAAAGTTGGAGGATTGATGTTTTTATTTGGTTCAATGCTCTTTGTTTTAGCTCTTTCACTCGATGTAATGGGGTCCCTAAAGGAGAGAGCAATGCCAGGGGTTCAAATCCCCCCCCCCAAATCTAGAGATACGCCTCAGAGTAGATAGTTGTCGAAAAGAGGGGCAGTGATTTTTACAATTAATATTCTTTTTTTTACAAATGCTTTAACTTTTAATATTGATTTATGCGAGTCGCTTTGTTGGCAAACAAATACAAATCTATACGATATTGGTTGGAGAATTGCCCAAACTGATGTAATTGGGTAATTTGAGAAGAGGTCAACACTAACCCAACATCACTTTAATGCCGTCATGTTGCTTTGAATGATTATTGTCTTCAGTCAATTCATACATAGATATATTATGCTATTTGCCTACATCATTTATTAATTAAGCAATTACTCTTTTGCGGACAACAAAGCTTTTTATTTTCCTTCCTTCCTTTTCCTCATTATGACGGCTACATATTTATCTCGCCTGGGTTATAAGTCTTTAAGCAATGTCATGAAAATTAGTCAGGAAAACAATTGCAATCTTGACCGTTTTTTTTTTCAAATGTACTTAATCAAAAAAATTTAAAAAGGGACACTAGACTCCCTGAACATTTTAAAATTATCTCCCTTGACAAAAAAACTTCCATTTTTAAGGCGTGGCAGATGGACGTACACGTTTATTCTTATTCTTATTATCTTCTCCGCAGGAGATGGACTATTTATACCTGATCATGATTTTTTGACTTGGGATGGATAGAACTTCTTTGTTAGATGTTAGTGCAGATTACACTCAATGCCAGGTTTTCTGCCAACATGTTTCCTTAATTTTTGATGGAATGGAAGTAAGCGCCCCGGTGATAACCGGAAAATAGTGCACCGTTTTTGTCACAATTTTTGCAGTTCCACCTTCAGCTCCGAATACGTATCGATATTTTCATATTTCTTGCTTTCTATATGGTGGCTCCTTGGAATGACAATACCCACAATGGGGCATTCATTGGTATCCTTCTTTACCACTGCAATATATGGCCTTCTTTGTTCAATGACTCTCGATGTTGTAATCCCACAAGGCTTTCACCTTTTTGGATTCCATCAAACTTTCTGTTGGTACCAACCCCCGATTCATATTTCTGGTACAAGACCAAGTGCAGGTTCTGACAGACCTTATCATGCCTCCCGATTATTCTCTCTTTCTCTCTCTGCACTTGTAGTATGGATAACACTTTCATTGTACTGTCGACAGAGCCTGCATTTCCCATTGTTCCCCTCCGTGGCATTTCCCACTCTTCACGTGAATGGTTCGTTTTACAACTTGTACTGTGACAAGTTGTTTTTTATGATACATCCAACACTCTTTTTTGCATGGCATGTTAACCATGAAAACATACCTTTCGATGCTAATGTATTCCATTCCTCCTTCATTCCGTTCTACATGTAATCCGTCTTATTTCTGGCGTGTAGAGCATTGTGAATTGTTATTATTCTTTGGACATCGATTCAAGCTCTTTTCTTGTCCAGTTTAGGAAGAATACGATGCACATCACCAATTGGAACAAATATTTCTTTTTTTTCTTCTTTCAAATACTTCCCTTGCTTTTTTGAGTTGCACACAAGTACTCCAATGTATGCAAAATTGTCTTTCATGCTCAATGCTCTAGTTGTTTTGTTCAATTGTGTCAGTTGTCACGGATTTTCCTTTGTGCATCACTATTACTGTGCATTTCCCTAATCCAAACTCCATTTATACGCCTTCTTTATTGTTTTTAACTGCTTTATCAAGGTTTCTTGAAAGTTGAGTGTTTATATTTATTTGTGAATTGTTGTCCCCTTTATAGTTTTTCAAGATTAGATCCAGTAGCGTAGTGGCTAAGACGAATTACAGTAGAGAGAGCAAGTATAACTGAAAGATCCCTATTTTGATACTTGATTCTATAAAAAATTCTCCTTTGGTGGTTAAGTTCAATTTTCATAGATGCCCGAAGCCTTGGAGCTCAAAATGACCGAATATATAATCTTTGAAACCATTCCCAGGCCACCAAAATTTATGGTCAAGAACCTCTTCCTCGTGTTCTACACATTTTAGAGTCTGCTTTCAGGGGTTCGGATCTTTCGTTGTTTTCAGTCTCTTGTAGATTCACCTTATTATCTGTTGGAAACGCCGCATCGGTCCCTTTTCTTTCTCAGCCAAAACTACGTCTAGTCTGCTGTGGATGTTATGTAGGTCGAAACCTTGTTGTATTTAATTGGTCCTGATCTCTAGGCTAGAAATAGGCTTATGTACATACCACAAAGCTGCACAATCGAATCCAAGTCATTTGCACTATCTTTAGCTAATTACTGATTTATTTATTCAATAAATAAAATGCCCCTATGGGCATATCTACATATATTTCACATTACAAATATCTAACAACATTAAGATACACACCAACTCAAAATATAAAAATGTATGAAAGATGATAAAGATTATAAGCTTATCAGGACAGACAAAACATTCACCAGACACTTTTTATTTTTTTTATTTTCCACGAATTCTTCGATATATTTCTGCAGATAACCCCCAAAACTGTCTCATAGGATATTTTTTTAGCCCAGATTATCTAAATTTATGAAATTATCTGATGACCTGGATTACTGTCTTTTTTCTTCTCTACGATTTCACAAGGCAACATCTGTTACTTTCTTTGAATAAATCAATTTTAACCTTGACATGATCCATCATCATACTTAAGGGTAGCAATTTACTGTGTTTTGCATTTGAGATGTTCTCCTAAAATGCTTTGTCCGAGTTGTTCTTTTTCTGCTTTTAGTTCATCTTTGTTATCTTCTCATTTTTGGATTATCATTTTTTGAGTTTTTTCTTTTTCGAATATTTCTGACAAAGTTTCCTTTGTTACTTTATAGTCACTAATAGTCTTCAACTTTCTGTCCGTTCTCTGTTATTTGAATTCTTATATACTATGTTTTATTCATATAATTCTTCTTTCTCAATGTCTCTTTTTCACATTTTGGTCCATGCAGTGATCATCTGTCGTCTTTTGAATGGCTTTATCATCTCTTGTGCGTGAGGCTTTCGTCATTGCTACTGAACAAGGTCTGGTCATGAAAAAACCGAACTTTTGAAACAGAGCACTAAAGAAACGTTTCAGCTTGCTTTGACTGAAATGCAATCTAGCATTGACGTTGACCTTTTTTTACAAATCAAAATTGGTTACCTTTTGTGCTACAGTGCAAGAGTGAACGTGCGTATAGTGATGGTCTTAGGTGATTGACGTGTCTGGGTGAAATTCAGTTTCAAATTGAAACTGAGACTTTTTTGATGTCACAAAAGGCCTATGAAAGGGGATGACCGGAGCCATGTGCAATGCCACGAATGGTATTAGCCTTCCAAATCGGGAAAGAACATCCACAATATAGGATGCCCAATCTTGACGACATTTGTTGTTGACGATGGGAGATCACACTGAAGAAGTACGAGATGTAATTCGTTGGAATTTTCGTCTAAACTGGAAACTGTCAGTGAAGTTTCCAAAGTGACAGGAATCTGTGGTTTTGAAAAGAAAAACTGACGATGAATCGTGTTGCAGCGAAACCTGCTGATAGATTGATAAAATGCAACACGATGAATCTTCAGTACTTATATTGAGATCACGTGGCTTGAACCTTTACAACATCTACCATTTGACAAATTTTTTTCCTCTATGTATTATCTTCTGCTCTAAGTTCGGTGATTCTTTTAATTTCAAAGTCTTGTAGCACTATTTATTTGTGCTTGAAGCATTGGCTTCCATACGCAGATACCAAACGTTTGATCATTCCCAGTAATTCATATTTTCTACTCCATTCATGTTTATTTTTTCATTTCCTTCTGTTTCAATTTTCTGCATTCAGTTGTTATATGATTGACAGCCCAAGCTCTGAATTCACATCACAGTTATGTTTCCTGTCGGGGATCAGTTTTTTCCTTCAAATACTCTCTCCATAACAACAACCACGTCATATTATCTTCAATCTCAACCTCTTTGTCCATTGAAATCTAAACGTAGTATTTCATTATTCATATTTCATTGAAGTATTACAAAATGAATATTATAAATCATCATTAATTTTGTTAGTACTATTTACCTTCATCTCAATTTTCGAGTTGCTTTTTATCACATCTCTATCGTACCAATCGAGTGGAGATGTACAGCGTTAACCTAGCCTACCCCCAGTGCTAAGGATGTTTGAGTTCCCCCAAGGCTCAGTATTTATTTCCGATAAATCTTGTTTACTCATTGCCGAAGGGAACTGATCTGAATGAAGATGCGATTGAAAGCAAATAAAACTTTATGGTGAAGGTAAATATTGGGATTTGTGTAAAGATGTTTTTCATCATCAACTTTTAAGCAGTATATCTCAGCTTAGAATAGAACTTATCATTCGGGATAAAGATTTTTAGAATCTAAACATTTGTACCAACTACAAATGAATAAATTCATGTACGAGGCAGAGGATTCTCGAGTCTTGGATCCATTGTGGATTTGTAACAATAATTGCTTTTGATCAGCTATCATCAATCACAGAAAGACGTCAACATCTTCAAGGCTACCGCCTATATTTTAAAATTTGGGGAACCAGTGTCGAACTTTACATCCGTTAACAGTCCCCTTGCAGAATACTTGTAAGTTATTGCGGGCAGTTTCCGCTGATTTACGACCCATTTTGAACTTATAAATCAAAATTACTGGAGTTTACTCTACCATCTCTGATATGACAGCCTCAAATAAACGAGAATAGACAATGATAGAAGGAAACGTTCAGCGTACATCTAAAATAATGTAAGGAAACATCTAAAAACATCTGGATCCCATGGAAACTAGATATCATTATTAAACCCGTCAAAATGAGCCCCCACCCCCGAAAAAAAATTAGAAAAGTGTTCTTCAAGAAATGAAAATATAGTGGAGTACTGACGTTGATTTTCAAGCCTGTGGACAAAACAGTATGGCCAAGAGCGCTAGAACTCACAAACACAGGCATGTATAATCCAGATAGGACTTTTAGCCATCTTCAGTGACTGCCGTTGTTCAGTGGTCCAGAGAGTCCCTTTTCTTGCCGATTTTTGAATTCTCGTTTTGGGGTTTCTGATCTTATATTTGTACCTTTGTTGATTCCTCAGTCATCATCAATGAGCTATAGCTTCTCTACGCCTTTGATAGCAATCATCCCGCTTTCCTCTTTGCATAAAAGCCACCAGCGTCATCTCTTGGATGTAAGGCTTTTTGCATGATTGACAATTTCCTGCTTCTTTGATTCGAATTTGTCAGTTCCTCTCTGGTCCAGTTTATTGTTATAAGTCTTCCTTAACCCTTTTAGAAAAATTGACGCAGCTACGTATGCGTGAATGAGATCAGCATTGGATTCTAACAATATTCGCGCGAAATTTTATCTCGGAGCATCGAGCAAATGATTTCACAGATGAAACCCACTTCTACATCTATTCATTTCTATCGAGAGACTTTCTCGTTCTTCTTCTTCTTCTTTTTTTTCTCCTTCTTCTTCTTCTTCTTCTCCTTCTTCTTCTTCTTCTTCTTCTCTTTCTTCTTCTTCTTCTTCTTCTCTTTCTTCTTCTTCTTCTCCTTCTTCTTCTTCTTCTTCTTCTTCTCCTTCTTCTTCTTCTTCTTCTTCTTCTTCTTCTTCTTCTTCTTCTTCTTCTTCTTCTCCTTCATTTTATCTGCTTGTTCTTTTTTTCCTTCCTTTTAGCCCCTTTTTACTCTATTTTCCCTTCTTTCTTTCTTTTTTTTTTCATTCAATTTTTCTTTCTTTGCCCGCTAGATCCCACTCTACACTTGCTTTATGGCAAACTAAGCTTATCTTTGTCAATATCTCTGATGGTGAATGCTGTAGCACGATTGTTAGTAAGCTCTGCTTGAGGGCCAAATCGCTCGTGTAACAAGAGCTATCACCAGTGGATATCCAACAAGCTCGGTATTATTCATCCATCTTCATTTCGTCCATATCATCGACAAAACTTTGGGGAGTTTTCCTTCTTTTGTATCCTCTCCTTTTTGGTCGTTTTTAATTTTTTTTTTTTTTTTGAGATTAAACTTTCGATTTTGTCTTCTCCTTCAAAAATATATTTCATTATTAATTCTAATGCAGTTTTTATCTACTTTTCTTCTCTTGCTTCCTAGGCCTCAAGCAATCTCGTCCACATAGACATTTCCTTTTCATAAAATTTCCTACATTTTTTTTTTATCTCCATGGGTTGTTCAGGCGATATCTTTGCTGATGAATATCACACAAGAAGACCGAGGGACATGGTTTTGACTTATCGCTAACATAATGTACTTGCTGGGATCTGTTTTACATACAATCTGTCTCTCTCTGTCTGTCTGTCACTCTCTGTATATACATATGTATATATTCAAAGTTAATCAATAGTCTGCCATATAGTTATCAGCTGGATTGAGAACTGGAATTTTCACAGATCGATGTATGTGATTCACGAAGGAGAATATCACGTTGAAAAATAAATATTTGCCGTGTAAAACAAAGGATTTCGATTAGGCTACAGACCTATTGGTATATATATATATATATATATATATATATATATATATATATATATATATATATATATATATATACTTTGTTGATCAGCTTATGCAAGACGTTCTTATCTGCCTATTTATAAGAGTAGATACGGGAAAAACAACAAAGACACTGCCTTTGTAGTGGGTTCGTTAATCAAAGATTGCCTCACTATTGAGGCCTTGTGTCAGAGTGAAACAAATTCTATGAATATGTAAATGCTTGTTCAAAGAATAAAATGTCAAAATGAATAAAGATTTCATTAAGGTACATTCTACTGTTCGAAGGAGAGGCTCATAATCAATCCAACTCTACTGAAATAAGAACAAAATTCTAAACATCTTGGATATGATCCTTGCTCTCCTTAGTTCAAGTACAAGAGGTTTTCGTTCCTACAATAGAGTTGTTTGGACAAGCATCACGGGCATGTCATGAGAAGAGACAGCGTTATGGACCCCATCCCTATCTAGGTTTCCTGGTTCCTAATTTTTTTTATGAATGCTTAGCAGAGGGTCATTTGAAGACATTGTTATTACTTAGCCGTATATTGAACCCACAATTTCACGATTCGGAGTCCCCGGATAAGAAGATATATTATTCCGTAGCTTCACGTCCCATTTTGAACTCATACAACATTGCTCGGATATTTTCCTGCCTTTATCATTGAAAACTTATACATACACTGTTTTCTTTATCAATACGCTGTAATATATTACACTCGGTCAATAGCGTTACAAAGGATGATGCAAATAAACATTGCCATATTATTAGGAATGTGAAAAAGTTCATAGTAGTTTTTTTTTGACAACAATTGACTTCATAAAGAGTTGACCATTGGCTTTTCGCTTGAAACTTTGCACACACCTGATAACAAGTATAATCGAACTCTAGTCAAGGTCGGAGTTGTCCTTTCCCGTAACAAGAACAACAAGAACAATTCCCACCAACTTTAGGGTAGTGAACAAATCACTGTTTGACCATCATTAAACATTGAACCAAACTTTTGTATGAAAATTAACATTTCCTTTCTGTGTTTTGGAATCATAACCGAGTGAATGTAACTCTCTTACCAACTAGGTAATTGACAAGTCTTATATGACTACGAATTTATTTATTATATATGCAATGCAAGAGTTTCAAACGTACGAGTAAATTATACCCATGCAGCAGCCGGGCTTGTTAACCATTTTTTTGCTTGTTCATGAGATATCAATTAATCACAGGGATGTTTATCGGAGTCACTTTCATGGTTCATACATTTACATAGATGCATTTCACTTATCAGTTCTATGTACTGAAAGATAGATCGATTCATTCTCGACAGAAGAATCTGATGATCCTACAGTTTTGATTTCTACACCTGTTGCGACGCCGCTTGATAATCGATCTTCCTTTGTATCAGTCCCTTTATTCTATTCGTCCCTGTGAATTATTTCTTTGTTTCCCTCTTTTCTTTCCCCTCAGACCATTTCAGTCCTTTTACCCCCTTCTCCACCGTGGTTCAGTGGTAGAGTGCTAGCATCCTGTTCGGTAGATTGTGATTCAATCCACCGCCAAGGCATACCAAAGACTTCTAAAATGATACTCAATGCCAGTCCGTTAAGCACAATGACATAGGATTGAGGAAACTATGTCCAAGGCTAAGACATTACGGCCAGGTCACTTTTATTTTAACATTCTTGTACACCTGCAATTTTTCTCATGTGTTGAACAAAAGCTTTCTGATTTTTGCACATAACATTTCAATGTTCGTTAATTCATGTATTCTTTAATCTTGGGTCTGAATTCTGTCATTTCTGAAGGTGTATAATGATGTTGGAATGAACATATTTTTTGTCAAATATATTGGACATTTTTTACTGTAGTATTCCGATATCCCAGATGTGTTCCAGTATTCCTATATCCCTGGCATATTCTAGTATTCCTATATCCGAGACGTGTTCGGGTATCCCTATATCCAAGACGTGTTCTAGTATTCCTATATCACAGATGTGCTCAAGTATTCCTATATCCCAAATGTGTTTAAGTATCCCTATGTCCCTGATGTGTTCCAGTATTCCTACATCCCAGATGTATTGCAGTATACCTATATCTCAGATGTGTTCAAGTATTCCTATATCCCAGATGTATTGCAGTATTCCTATATCCCAGATGTGTTCAAGTATTCCTATATCCCAAATATATTCTGGATGTGCTTTTAATATTTTTCTTGTGGTTGTAGTAAATTTATGTTCCATGCTCGAAGATACAAAATGTTACACTCACTGTTTATTAATAAAAAAAGACATAATGCTGACAGTAATTTCTTGGCTCAGAAATATTCATCTTTTATTCTCATGGGAGCAAAAGTAAGTTAGTAATATGAAAATTAACACTGATAATATTTGAAAAGTTTTGACACATAAAACACTCAAACACACACGAGCGTACATTCACTTTCATTCACACATGAATGCATATGCGCGTGCACACTCAGAGGCAATACAGACACACACATATATATATATGATTATGAATTACGTTATATAATATAGAAACTTATTTGAAATTATATGACGATTGAAAATATGGGACTGCTGCAGGAATCGAATTTTTTGACTCTTCTAGTTCAGTAACGTTATCCATCTAAGGGGAGTTGTTCTGACAGAATGGAGATACAGTTGGAAGTTGCCGTAGCTCGTTCCAAGCCACACAGAAGGAGGGATAGACATCAGGGTAGCAACTACATCTCGTAAAATTTACTTGCTACAGAGCATGCAGCTTCGTGATTGTTGCTCTTCAATCCATGAGGATTGTACAGCAAAAAGAATAAAAGCTCCCGAAAAAAGCAAATAACGCAACTCTCAAATAGTAAGCGAGATATAAGCACAAATATGTGCAATTTTTTTCTCCTCTCACGATATATCTTATCTTTATCAGACAAGTCAAAAACACAGATTGTAAAATTTCTTAAATCAAAACATACGCTTACCATGACAATAAAAAGACTGTTGATAAAACATGTGACGAATTTCCGAAGTTGGTTGTCATTGTGGCAAATAAGTTATGATGAACACACCTCTGAACGATGAAGGTTTTGATTTTCTGTCAGTTCGTGTGGAATTTATTTGTCCTATTTTCTTCGCCTTCCGTATCGTAGTAATATGACGAAAAGTAGGTACAAGAGAAATTTGAAGGTTTGCTGAAAGACCTAAAATAGTTGTTCTAGATCAAGGACCGCCGAACATTTTAGACCATCGACTCCTACATGGAATCTTTGATCCTTCATCGACCCCCAGACTGGGCTGTCTAAGGAAATTATATCCTGAAACGTACGAAACCTCTCAAAAACGCGCCAAACCTATAATAAATAACTGATACGATAAATTTGATACACAGAATTATCATATATATATATGTTTTTATCGGATCTATAGATCGGATAATTCTGTGTATCAAATTTATCGTATCAGTTACATATACATAAATATATACTGTGTCATCGACGGACTGCCGTTGCAATGTATTACGTCTCTTCAGTGTATCTATAAACTTTCCATTATCCCATCCTGTACTGCAAGGCAGAATTGAAACCTTCACATCAGACCCGGAGGCTGATTTCCTACCGCTGGACTACGGAATTGGACAGTCAGTAATGCTGAATTTAAGCTATATATCTATTTACATAGAAAATTCCACATCCACCAGGGTGCTTCATTCCTATGGAAGAATATTGAATAAGTTTACGATGGATGAGTTACCTCACTTAAAGAGTGCTCAACCCTACACATAGATAAAAATATGTTGGATATCATGCATTTTTTATCTCATATTCGGATGTCAGCCATATTAGTTATTCGCGCTGACCATTACTACTGTAATGAGTTTGGATCTCAATAGGAGAACTAGTGCTCGAGCTTTGCAACAAACGTATATTTTACTTCAGAATTTGCTGTTTATTTACAGCTTAGTTAGTTTAAGGCCACATCAGCGGGGCAACCAACATTACAGTAGTGATGGTCAGGCATCACGAGCTTGTTAACCATTACTCCGCTGATTGCGAAAAGAGTGATTTTATGAAATAGCTGAAATCTTCACATAATCCCTAGAGATTTCACGAAATCACTAGCTTCACAATATTGCTTGAGCATTAACGGCCTGTTTATCGAATTGACGTCCCTCTCTGATTTTAGTTGTACGTTGACCCAATTCTAAGCTGATAAATAGGGTAATTGTTCTCGCTTCACGGACATGTTTCAAAGGATATAGAATCAAGTTTATGAATGTGTATTGTTAACTTGCAATTTATTTCTCATTTATCAACATAGATTTATATTTCTATGTCCAGATATGCATACATTTGCGTATGTGGGTGAACATGGCTCTTCTTTACAATCCATTGCTGAGTCGTTACCGACGATTCAGTCAAAAGAAGGTTGAAATGATCTATATTTTTGTATGTGCGCGCGCGTTTGTGAGTGTTGTTTTCTATGTTGAAGTTTTTTGTATAAAGCAGTTTTTTTTGTCTTTTGTGTTGCGGCTTACATTAGTATATAATAAATTACAGTGCTCTTCTCAATATACAGATACAGGTTTTGAGCGACCTTTTCCGTATTTCACAGAGAGAAGGGTCACCAGGGATTTATCAATGCTTTTTTCTTCATCATCCCAAGTGCCTCGACAATTTGCATATTTCAAGGGCCACATTTTCTGTACTTCGATTTTGAGATCCTGGTATTTGCGAAGTCTCACAAGACGCTCTACAGCTATAATTCGATCAGAGGGCATTTCAAGTCAATTATCATTATTATCATTATTATTATTAGTTGCAATTCCACACCAGTAGCCTGGCGATTACTGCTGGAGGTTGACTGACAGCAATTATTATTATTATTATTATTATTATTATTATTATTATTATTATTATTATTATTCAAAGCCGTAAGATAGTTATTAATTGTGTATTAAGATTCGTACATGTGTTGCTATGCACAAAAAGGTCTCCCATATTGTTCTACTCAGCATATTTATAAATGCTTGAAGCACGAATAGCAGGCCATTGTTGCAATTATATGTGTACACAGGAAAGTATTTTGGATATATTAGTGTACCGTTTTCGTTAATTACGGCTGAGTTGCGTTGGACACGCTGGTTCTCGTACGTTTAGTCTTGCCAGTACCTAGATGGGTGACAACCCGGGGAAACCAGGTGCCGTACATGGCTTGCGGATCATGTAAGGAGCCTCCCGTGGCAATCCCATTTATCTTTATAAGAAAGGGACCGATCTCACTCAGCTTAGTCAATAAAACTTATGACCGCTGAATGAATCCTTAAGTACGAGAGGCAGAGAACGAACATCTTTGTTCTCAAATGCTCTATGAGCTTATCGTGGTACGACAAAAAAGTAAATGGAATGAGTAAGAAGATCGTGTTACATCATTATTCAAAGTGGGGGCGGTATGCTTTCCTTGAAAATCAACTTTTGAAATTCTGGCTTTTAAATGAATTCAAACATCGACATCTGACACCGGTGGAAAATACGTGAATATTCCAGCCTCGAAGCTCACCATTTAAAAAAATATATAAACCATCACTTAAAATGACACAGGTTGTTTCTCAATAAGCGCTGTTTACCCTGACACGAAGCCACTGTGATAGAGTATCAAATAAGAATGGGACTGCTTTTGACACTTTGTCTGAATTTTGTTACACAGGGTGTATCAATCATTATGTATGATATGAACGAACTATTTTCCTCTCCTATGTGTTTATTCTTTGACTAAGTTCCGACTATATACCCTGTAATATTTGCGAGATGTTGTTAGTTCCAAAATGTGGAATTACTACTCAGAGCGCATGCTTGGTTGGACTGTACACGTCATACCTGCTTTTTGTATATAAGGGTTGCATTGTCAGGACACTTTAAAGTTTCCTTCCTTGCATTGAGTAATCTGTCATTTGCTTCCTATGAGAAGTTTCTTGTGGGAGGCTTCCAAATGCTATTGATATCAATTTCCGGTCGGCTTTACGCTTTTATTAAAAACGCTAATATCCTTTCATTAAGCAAAAATGAACAGAACAAGTTAGGTATGACTTTTGTTTATCTATGCATCAATCTCAGGCCTCACAAGAGTTGCCTTATTGTATCAGGCTTTACAGATGTGATCTTGGGGTGTAAAAAGGCAGTGATCTGAAAAGTATCATTATCGACGTGACTGATCATCATGGCCCAGTGTTAGTTAAAGTGCTTGCAACCAGTTCAATAGACCATGATTAAATCTACCGCCGACGTATGCTAAAAACTTTAAACATAGCACTAAATTCCACTCTCCTAAGCACACGGACTATGATTGAGAAACCTATCCCTAAGGCTAAATTGGTGACCATTTGGGAATGTCAGGTGCCGTAAGCAGAACATAACTGTACAACTGATAAGTTTTGTATATATTCATGAATCAATCTGCTCTTGTAATTATTCTGGCAAAACAAAACAGGCTTATTAAAATTGTGCAATAGAAATAAAATAAAAGTCCAGTTCAAACACTCAATAATTCAAATGAAAAAGCTCTTAGTAAACTTTTTGAGATCGGACGTAGTGAGAGACATACCATTTGATATATTGACCATATTTTGACTAATGAAAATACGTCCGTTTGATCTCCCAAGAGCCTACTTTTGGAGTCAAATCTCGTATATAAACAATGACAGCAAGATTCGTTGGTCAGTCGCGACTTTGCTATTCGGGAACGTCGGTTGTCCGACTCAACACACGTATACACCCATTTACGGCCCACACCGTGCATTTGCAGACAGAGTAAGAGGACTTACACGCTTATGGGTACGCTTGCATACACACATGCTTAACGACAAAACAATGAGCTTAAATCTCATCGTCTCGTTCATTTCCAATCAAACTGATCACATCTGTCAATGCAGGATGCGTTATCTCCCAACCATTCGTTCATTGTTTTCCTCTGTAAATAAATTCATATACATGTTACATACATATTCATTCTCCAATTAATTAGGTCTCTTTGATCATTTCGTTGAACCTTGCACAAGGCAAAATTAAATAATGATTATACTCACAGATAATTGTTTCCCAATGGAAAGATATGAGATTATCATATAAGAATGGACAAACATATCCAAAGAAACAGTTTGTATTACAATATCAGTACGATTTCCCCCTATTCCAAAACCAGTCTTTGCAAATTACTCAATGTAGTTGATCCCTCGTGTGAGGAGTATTTATCAAGAAGTTGCATGTATAGCATTCTATACAAATGTGGAAATGAGTACATGGTAGGAACCACCCGTTCCCCGAAGGAAAGTCAAATTCCTGGAAAATTAAGAAGTTGTACCTGAAGGTTGGTTAGGAAAGTCTTATATAACATTACCCTATCATTCTTTAAGTCCAAATGATAGGTGGAATATCGCTATAGAGTGAGAAAATTGAAGGGCCCCGCATACATTACCCTATCGGATTGGTGTATAAGATTACTTAGTGTGGATTTCAGCGCAGTGTTGTTTTCTTTGTTCAGGAGGGATGGGATTGGAGAGTATCCCGGTAGCGGACAGTCACATAAACACACACACACACAAACAACACACACACACACACACATATATATATATATATATATATAGATACATAGATACATAGATACGAGACAGTCACATAAACACACATACACACACACACACATATATATGTATAGAAAGAGAGGGAGACACAGAGAGAGAGAGAGAGATAGAGAGAGAGAAAGAGATAGATAGATAGAGAGGCGTGGGGAAGGTGATGATATCTTATTGTTTTTCTATATGTATCATATTGTCCAATCTTATACACTCTGCAAAAGTTTTGGCAGATCTGAATCTAATAATTCATGGCGTATAGAAATAAAATAATTCAATCTAAAGTGAAACAAAAAAAAAATATTGGATAAAGAATGAATTAGAAATTCAGACGCTGTCATTGGAGGCGTATAAAAAGTTTATGAATGTTGCCAGACGAAACTACGATGCAGAACTTACTTGATTTGAACTATTCAATTATCTTAAGAATATGTAAATTTATCTTTTATAGACACTGATGTGCTTATTTCTGCTCCACTGAAAAATATAGCGTCTGAAAACAATGTAAATAAATACAATAGTGAGAATTGATTACTGATATTCAGTAAAAATTGCTCGATTTATCGGACTAGCCGGTTAGTTGGTCCAAAATCCTCGGAAGCTATCTTATCAGGCCATTATATATATATATATATATATATATATATATTAGTAAAAGATGGATGTACTATCCGACAGAATGATTATAAATTGTATTATTTTACGCTCTCCATAATGATTCCGTCAGATTATAAATCCATTTCTTAATAACATAATAGTCGCGTTGAAAGAAACAAATAGAGCAGATAGAGACTGTGAAGAAGAAAGACCGAAATTTGGTGTTGTGACAGTTTTTTTGGCTTTTATATTACCGACAGCTATTTAGCTCAATGGTAAGAGCAAAGTGGCTATCTTATTGATTGCAGGTTTTATTCTTGCAGCAACCGAATTTTCTTTATTGTTCATTCTATTTCGTTGTCTATGTCAAATGGTACATTCATTGTGATATAATGGGTGATCATTTTAAATAATTTAATGCCGTTGATTATATATATATATATATATATATATATATATATATATATATATATATATATACATATATATATGTGTGTGTGTGTGCGTGTGTATGTGTGTGTGTATGTGTGTATAGTACTTTCCCCTGCAATCATAGATAATACATTTTGTGCTTGTTCAAATGGACGGTTCAAAATATAAATAAAACATCTTTTATATAAAAAGTCAACATCGTGAGTATTTGAATTGACACAAATATATTTTTGGTGTCCAAGATTTTCGGGGTTATCAAAAGATTCCAGCAAAAAAGATCTGTTCTATACAGCAATGTGAGTTCACCTTTTCAAGATTTTAGAAGGATAAAAAGAGAATTTTTTCTCATTTAACAATTTACAGAAATTTAGCATTCAAACCCAGGAAACATGAAATTAATGCCTCCCTATGTTGATCGTAAAGAAATGCAGTTTTTCTTGTCTACTGCTCCTGATTTTCTCTCTCAAGCGATTGGGAAGCAAAATGTTGAGTTATTCAACTACATATGATAAGTACTATATATATATATATATATATATATATATATATATATATATATATATATATATATATATATATATATTGGACTTCCCTGTTTTCTAATATAGTGAGCCCGAGATTTTTCCACGGATAAGATACTAGGTAATGCAAAGGGCGCTGCGATGCCTGCATTCATGAATATACAATTGAATTTTTTGTCAGCAATAATATTTGGAAGATAACTGGTACGGGGCTAACACACATTGTAACATTCATTCTATAATATTTGAAAGATTGCAGGTGCATGGCTATGCACAATATATATATATATATATATATATATATATATATATATATATATATATATATATAGAGAGAGAGAGAGAGAGAGAGAGAGAGAGAGAGAGAGATCTTCATGCCTATTATTCATGAGGTTAGGGAGAAAATAATTCAAATTGTAATCGCACCCCAACCACTAAGATATACTGATGTAATTGTTCAACTTCATAAAAAAGAACGAATTTGGAATACAATGAAGAGGATTTATTTATTATTGCCATGGTTAATAAATTAATAACCTTATCATAGAATACAAGCAGCTGATATTGTAGATTTCGTATTGAGAAAAGTATCTTATCATTTTGTTATTGCACTTGGTGAGTTCAAACGAGATTACATCAAGTCAAAAGTTTTGCTTCAAGAACAACTATATATATATATATATATATATATATATATATATATATATATATATATATATATATATATATATATATATATATATATATATATATATATATATATATATATTCCAACCAATTTATCATGATAAAACTGTACTGGAGGTTGATCTTATGAAAGACATGTATCGGTCACAGCACTAGACCATGTGTCATAATCTATTATAAATAGAAATATGCAGTTTTCGCTGTTTTAAAGATTGATTTAGACTAAGAAGATGACCCAACCCGACTCAACACAGCCCAACCCGTTCATTACGCTTTTTGAAGCTTAATAACTCGGAAACTAATGAACATGGAAACACAGGTTCCTCACTGATCAATAGCCCATTATTTTAAGATTTCTTTCTTGTATGCGACAAATCTTGCAGAATCATTTTTTTCTTAGTGCAAATCAAACAATTACCGCGTGAGTTAGAGATTATTATATCTTCATTTTTAGTGCAAGTATATTTATGTAGTATATGAAATTAAATTAGAAACTGTTCAACCTAATTGTCAACATGTGTTTCTTTCAGTTTTCAAGACAGTCCGGCTGGCTGGCTACGTATGCATATACATCCTATCAATTGGCTGCGACTCTAAATATTTACTCCTTATAGCTAAAAAAAGTTCCTTTTTATCTTTTCGAAATCCTTTTCCTAAATATATTTTTTGACTTGAGTTCAGTTTGCAATGTAGGTTTATGCTAAACGGATCCTTCGGTTTGTGTCCTAACTTTTCGAAACTTCAGACTTTTTCTTCGTGACCACTGCCTAACAAACAGCGAGACGAGTAACACATTCATTGATCATTCCACATTTATTTTTTCTATAATTGATTACCCCCAACAAAGCAAAGTGCCAAATGACTTTGATTACGTGGTTTTTCTTTTGAGTAAGTGAGTTGGTACCAATCTCATTCTTTATTATCTGATGATCCTGAATTGCATTTTTCTTTCTGATCTAATTCCTACATTTCAACGTGGAGGGCTTTGTCACTACTCCCTTTTTCTTGGCACATATAAGTACGCTAGTAGAAATGCAATGGGCACAAGGCATGAACATCTATTTACATAACTCTCCAAAGAATACAAATGAACGAACGATCAATTATTTTGGAACGTTTCTGCATATCTCAATAAAACACTTTTTGATCGGTCGGTCAATCGGTCGGTTCTGATCACGCCCTTCAACGGAAAGAGGCTGAAAGGTTTAAAGTCATGAAAAGAGCATTCATTCTGATCATTATTTTACTAGTTTCTATGATGCCATAATAGAAAAAACCCAAAATTGTCCAATAACGCCCAAAATGGTCATGTACGATTTTTAAAAAAAATATTAATTGCAGAATATTTCCATTTTGCAATATATTACAAGCATAAGAATCAGTTGACCCAAAGAAAGACCACTGCTCTTCTTCCCTCTCTTTTTTCTCCTCCTGCTACTACTACTACGACAGACGGTGGTCACATCGTTGAACTTATGTTTATTTTTTCTAGATATATTGCCGATGTAAAAAGATGTTCTATGAAGTTCCAGTTCTACATCTTCGATTTTGATAGTTGTGTCTTTGTCTTCAACATTTTCGTTGTACGTAAAATTTGTTTTAGTAGAGTGCACGTGAAGACCACCCTTTTCGTTCAGTCTGCCCAACGACATCAGGAGGTCGTGGAGGCTACAGATTAAACTATCTGATTGGATTGATTATTTCAGAATTCGTTCTTGAATCTTTGGTCGCTTAATTAAAAAAAATGAACTTAATTTTCTTCATTGGGCACCATAATATTAAGAAATACGTTTTTTCAGTAAGGTGTAAATTAAAAGTGCTCGCATAATTTTCTACTACACGTATGGATATATTGAGAAAATTGTTTTGATTACTCCAGGTAACTTTTATTTATTTTCTTGGTTTAGATTTAAAGGATCAGATCCACATTTCTCCATGACGAAATATTTTTGTCAGTAAACACGAATTACTCTTAAAAAACCCTGAAAAGTAATAACAGTGTTTTGTGAAGAAATTTTATGTGATTGAGGAATTGAAGATCTTTTTTTTTTTTCAATTCAGCGTCCAAAATGACATAATGATATACTGAAATAATCGAAAGACTTTTTTCAATCTGTACTTGTGTTATCAACTGAACGTGCTAAAAGGTGATTATGTAGGTGAATAACTGACGACACCGATGTCTGAACAATCGTAGTAAGAGAAATGCCATGAGTTAATAATTGCTTTAGAAGGAACGTTCATGGGGGTTTGATTCAGTGATGAGGTGATCTCAGCTTTCCGTTGATTCACAGCGAGGAATGGATGCCGAACAGCTCAGAGAAGATGAACAGAGGGAAACGATATAAAATATGCAATATCCATAAGTTACACAAAAATATACGTATTTCCCATCATTGTTTTTATCACAGATTTACAGTCAGTTGTGTTTGTGGTCTGCTTCAGGTTAATATCAATCGATCAGTAAGCTGCAGCTAGCCAGCACATCGACCCCCAGATATCACAGTGCCATTTACATGGCCCGTTTGCGATATGGGAATTAGAAACGCAGGTGACCAAAGGGAGATAATTAGTTAACTGACGACAAGAATTTCGCTGCTGTTCAGTAATTAGAATCCAAATGAACATTTCATTCCTATCCCCGAGTGGTTTCAACGTACGATAGCAGCCTTATCACTACCATCTTTTTTTTTCTTTTTTTTTTTCAAATTCGCCAACAATTTATCAGTCACTTTGGTAAGTGCTAACATCATTTACCTCAGTCAACGTAGTTGAAAAGCAGTACATGTATTCTGTTTGTCCGGTCGTTCGTCTTTCTGTCCGCACGATATCTCCAAAAGCACGGAATGAATTTTAATTAGATTTTGTGGAAAGGACAGCAATGGGGGGGGGGAATTTTTCTGTGGTCTATGTGTGCAGGGGGTGTAGATCTCATTGAGAGATATTTTCATGGTTTTCTCTCAATTACATGTATGTATAGGCTTATTCTTGTCCATTGGATATCCGAATGAATTTCCATGACATCTTGTGGTAAGTTGGGTAATAGGCTGCGGAATAACTGGTTGAATTTTAGAGCGGATCCATGCCCAATTATCTCCACTACATCATACTCGTATGTCAAAACCACGTGATATCACCAAAATTTCATATTTGTTTACAAGATATCTCCAAAAATTCTAAATGAATTTCGATGATATATTTTGCTGGATTAGATTCTGGGGCGGATTCATGCACATTCACCCAATCCTTGATAATAGCATTGTCAGGATTATTCCCTCTCTGAGAGCTTTGTACTTATTTTCCCATGTGACTAACTTCGGAATATGAGCAAAGTTTCCATTTTTCACAACATGAAAATGAATAATCTTTCTGCGTTGTATTAACATAATTTTCCTTGGGAAATATCACAAAACAGCACATTATGTATGAGAACGAACAAGATTCAGAGGTATCATAAAATAAATTTAATAGGCTCAAACGACAATAGGCAGACCAGATTGCTAGAATATCCGATCATTATTGACTCCTAAGAGATTAGATGCAAATTGTGGCTGACAAAAAATAAGATGAAGATACGATTCGGGTAGATTCAGAAGTTATTGGCTCCGTGCAGCCCATGACCGAGAGGTCTTGCAGATTTTGGGGAAAGTATATGTTCAACAACGGGTGTTCAAAGGCTGATTAAGGTGATGAATGGGAAACAAATTTGAAATAGCAAATTCAATATATATATATATATATATATATATATATATATATATATATATATATATATATAGGTGTGTGTGTGTGTGTGTATATCTCTCTCTCTCTCTCTCTCTCTCTCTCTATATATATATATATATATATATATATATATATATATATTTATATTGAGGTCCTGTGCAAAAGTTTGAAAATTTCAAAGATAACTTTTTGACAAATAAAACGGCACTGGAACACCGCAGTTGCACGATTTCATTAGTTATTATTTCATTCTATACTATGAATATCTTTGTTCAGTTTGTTGTTGAATTCAATAAAATAATAATTAATATCCTTATGATGATGAAATTGTTGAAAATGGTCAAATTCAACTTGTTCTCCCATCTCAACTATTTAACATATTGTGTGCATATCAATTTTTTATGCACTGCTTGCACAATGTATTTCTCTTTTAGTGCAGCTCAAAGAATAAATATGCTTATTGTGAGTGTGTGTTTGTGTATTAACTTCAAGTGCTCGCGTTCATAGTATACAGAAAAAGAAAAAATGACTTATATCGGGATCTTGCAGAAGTAGTTGAATATAAGCATTACGTGTATTTTCGTAGCGATTGAAGCACTAAAAACGATTTCAAAGGTTCTTGAAGAGACATCAGAGCAGAGAGAAACGACTTGAGAAGGAAGACTACAGTGATGATGAGGTTGCTGAGAATACTGGGAACAATGTGATGGTTTGGGGAACCCGTCTTATCATTGGATCCTCTGAAAGTGCTTCTCTTGTTGGAAAGTACAGCAGCAGCAACAACAACTATTTGTTTATAGAAGACATGAAGTGTTTCAAAGCAGAGTGAAAGTCAATGAAAGAATCAATTGTCAGCGATGGGGAAACAAATGTCATCAAGCTGATTGAATGCAAACATATTGCAATACGATTGTGAAACTATTGATTTCATAATCAGTGTAGTATTGGTTTACAAGCCTAATAAATATCAAGCATATTTTGCTGTGTATTACATGTACGGCTGGGTTTGACACAGATACCTGCTATTGGGGTCCACAATGAAAATCAGCCAACATCAAAAGATTCTTAGACATTACTA
Source organism: Thysanoteuthis rhombus (assembly GCA_963457665.1). Taxonomy (NCBI): domain Eukaryota; kingdom Metazoa; phylum Mollusca; class Cephalopoda; order Oegopsida; family Thysanoteuthidae; genus Thysanoteuthis; species Thysanoteuthis major. The sequence continues at coordinate 39,460,146 of OY735215.1, forward strand.
AATAGATTGTGGTAAAAAGGGTTTAAAAAAACCCTAGGGATTTCATTAGATCCTGTTTCATATTTTAACTGTAACACACACACACACACACACACACACACACATACGAGATCCCTAGTTTTCAAATCTGACTGTAACAAACGAACACTAAGGCCAACAGACACATATACACGGACACAAACGCACAATCACGCACACACACATGCACACACACGCACACACACACATACTTCAATAAATTAAATGACTGTTATTATGCATTCAGATAAAATGAAATTCAATCCTAGGAAAAAACCAAACAATGTAAAACTGATGTTGAACCACGAACATACAATCGGATGGAATTGATCTTGAATTGGAATTAATTAAATTTGTGCATCGAGATGAACGGAGTCAAAGGAGCAATGGATCTACGTGGAGTAATCTAAGAAGCAAGTCTTCAAAGAACACTGCAAATACCAGCGGGAGAATTGCTTTTAAAATAGATTAAAAACTGAAACGTGTGTGCAAGGTGACAGTAATGAGAACAGTAGGGGAAATCAGCCTTTATATAAGTGGAACTGTAATACGGAGCCCCACAAAACAAACACTGCTGAATTCGTTCATCTATTTATTGTAGCTCGTTGTCAGGCCAGTCAGAAGGTTTGGTGAGTTGAGATGGATCTAGAATAGATAAAATAGAAGCGTGCGAAGCGAATGGAATGGCTTTTCTTCTCGTTGTTAGCTAACTCTTTTTTTTTCATATATATAAAAGCTTTAAAAAGAGGTTTGAAAATCACATTCGCTAAGAGTTTTGCAAGCAATTTTTTTAAACACCGTTGGAAAAAATAACAAGTATGAGGAGAAAGTTGAGGAAAACTTTTTTTTTCTATTTTAAATAGCAATACGAGTACATGAACAAGACTTATATCAAGAAAAGTGGTATGTATAATCTGGTTTGTAATAAAAAGGCTTTCCTTACTGTATCGTAGAAAACTTCAATTAGCGTGGCTTTATTCAATTGTAAGACACAACAGAGACTTTAATAAGAGCAAATGTATTTAGTTTGTATATAAAGCCGAGTCATGGCGGAGGCTCTTTTGACAGGCTCTATGTTTTCTTATACTGTCCCAAGAGATCACGACCGTTATGAGATATGATGTAAATTTCGACCATAAAAAAGTCTCCAGAGCTTTGCATTGAACGAATATATTCTTGCTATCAATAAATCCCTAATTTAATCTCACAAAATCTCACTACTTACATAAGAAAAGACATCGTCAAATAATTTAGCAAAATTCAAATCGATTGATGTAGGTAGTAGTCGAATGTAGACACCTGCAATTATAAACCAATCAGTTCACAGTTTGGCCATCACTGCAACGAATCACATAGGGTTGCCAAAATAGCCATTTTCCAGCTGTATCTGGCTGTTTTTTTTTCCAATTCAGCCGATAGAAATCCATGATAACTAATTCAAAAATGATTAGAAAGTTTATAAAATTATTCGTACCAATCTCTTAATTGAATTTATGGTTCGACTCCATAGGCTAAGCGTAGATTTCATATTAATTGCCTTGCTGATATAGAATTTCATGATTGCCGTTGGCTTATATCTTTTCTGAATACGTTGCTACTCCAGAAAGATGTAATGCCAATTGCATTGATTTGTTTAAGATGTATCCAAATTAACCAAGGAATGACCCACACATTATGATCTCAGGATCATCCTTTGCATCAGGTGCTGAAAGTGTAATTGGATGCCTTGGACTCGGGTGTAGTCTTGAGTCCCGCCTTCATAGCTAGTCTGGCATGGTCCTTTTCCACCTCAACTGTCGTTGAAAATTATAGAAATGACAGGTGTCACGCTTTTCCCAGGGGTGACTTCGAACTGTGTAAGGCAGGGGACGTTGAATTCCTTGAGATATTTTTACATACATGTATATCGATTTCTAGAGGGATAGAGAGTCCAATTCTTACGGTATAATTTGAAATAAAATATAAAAAAGTAATTATTGGTCCGGCAACGCTCATAATTGAGAGATCTGGCGAATATCTGGAAAGGTCTGTATCCAACGACAGCCGTTAAAAATATCATCCTGCTGATAATGATTCCCAACAATGCAAGATCTGTGGTTTCGAGTGCTTCCTGGGTGTATTTTCTATGATGCATGACCTCTGAAATTTTACTATTTTTTTGATTTATCACCCATACCATGACCACCCATGACCCGGTCTGGCTACATCTGTTGCGAAATAGCTACGTAGAACGGAGAGCGGTTATTAGAAAGAACATACATCAGATAAACCCGTAATCAAACTGAGTCTACATCAAACGCGTCTTCTCCATAGTCAACTATGGAGCTCAACATGATCTGGAGAGATCCCAAAACGGTACATTATATTTGAGAACAAAAAAAAAAGATTCATTATTATCATTGGAAAATCAAGAGCAATGGGCAGGCCGTGTTCCATGAAAGTCAGATATTACGAATCACAACGTGGATTCTCGAGATCATACGTGAAATTGTAATCGCAAAAAAAAAAGAAAAAAGATAGCGTGACGATTTACACAATTTCAGGAGATATTGTTACCGCAATGCCCGCGATCGAGTGGTCTGACGGATCTTTGGAAATTCTATGTCAAACGAGGGACTTTTGAAGGCTCCCACTGATGATGAACCGCTTGTAGGTACTGTTCCTTAAGTGTTCAGTCGGGACTGGATCAAAGTTTGACACTATCAACGCAACAGACCTACCAGCGTCAACCTATAAGTATTACAAAGTAAATCGTTAACAGATATAGATCTCATTGATGAAAGCTGCCCGTTCACATCTATATTCTGAACTTGATTTCCATCTATGCGCAAACATACATATTACTATCAACAGATAAACTGATAGGAGGCCTTCATATAGATTTGTTATTGACAAACGGAACTTTTATTCGCCTAATTTAACATAGAATATATGAAGCGAATCTATCTAAACAGGCTTGTTATTTTGTTCGAAGGCGTAACTGCTTAGAAACTTATACATACTGTTGAGCTGAAACATGACTAGGGACATATAGAGAGAATGACAGCTACTATCCCAAAACAATTATGTATGTCAGGGTCAGATGTTTATGAGCAGGTAAGCCAGCCCCGAGAACTTCATCTTGATATGTTGAATGCTCAAATAATCGACAAGAGAAAAAAATGAATGACTTTTAAAAAGGCTTAATAGTTGCTATTTTTTCCGAAACAACACTTATAGAGCGCTCATGCCCAATCGTGTTGAGTACCCATCAGCTGTAGTACGAGAAGGGAAAATCACCGCCGATAAGGCATATATATATATATATATATATATATATATATATATATATATATATATGTTCTACCATTGTGAGTCCACCGTTGGACAAAGGCCTCTCCTATTTCTTTCCATGAGGACAACGATGGTGCTAACCTCTGCCTTGTCTAACCGGTAAGCCCCGCTATCTCATCCTTTATTCGTATTTCTGATCTTTTTTTATTCCATTCATTTCCCCATAGGCACCAGTCAGTTAGCCTTCTCTTACATCTGTTCTGGTCCTTTTTGTCGAGTTACCCATCCTTCTCCATTTAGCGTGTGAAACGAAGGATATTGGCCGATTCATTTCTCTAAGAAAATGATGTCTGTTGCGAGACATCCCATCTTACATGCATTTTGAAAATTTACAAAAATATTCATGCAAATAGGACCCAATCCATCAGGGGTTATAGACTCATAAATTTAGGACCCTTTCTCCATTTTGTTAAAAATAAAATACATTTGAAATCATAAAAACTAATTTTTAATGGTAGCTGTAGCAAGAACGTTTAATAAAAACGAGCGTATTGTAGTGTCACACATTCATTCAATGTTGAAAATGGGCGCAAATAAAAGAAATAAGAGAATTTATGAAAGAATAACAGAATTGTGATTATACGCTTCAACAAGGATGAATTGTGATATATTGTTAAATAAATGATTGATCATTCAAAAATATTATAGAATAAAAACAGGTGTATTAAAGTGTCTCGATTTCATTCACTCAAAGCTAAAATAGGTAAAAATGAAAAGATATAAGAGGATTTATGAAAGGAATACAGAATTGCAATTGTATGCCGTAAGCAGGATAAATATTGTTATAATGATAAATAAATGATTGATCATTTAGAAATAATAAACCTCGTAAAATGGATTCTATATATCGAATCGAATCAGCTAGACTATTTTCTTATGATCCCCGAAATTAAACAAAAAACAAAACAAAACAAAAAGCTAACACAAAATTGTAAATCGACCCTCTCACAACCCAAACCCTTCAATTTTAGGGGAGAAGGAGGATGCTTTTTAGAAATTAATTTGCTTTGAATAAATATTTGTAAATATTCAAAATGATATATACTATTTTCTCAAGATCTTGTAAAAATACCGTTTCTGAATATGAACAAACAACTCTGGTTAATCAATCAAGTGAAACTGTCACGAGACCAACGTCTTTTGTCAGCATGCTCTGTTGAGCATGATCAATTACAAAATTATAAAGAGAAGTGATCAATGTATAAGTTGCGCCTGATGCCTTTTGTTAGGTATTGATCATTAAAAAAGTCCGATTTTTCAGTAAGCAAGAGTTATTGCTGCCGGACAGAAACTAGGGGATCAATTCAGCATAAACAGATATTGCCAATCGACCCACAACTATTATTTATTGGGTGGTTGTTCTGGACATAATCTGGGGGAAATATTTATATTTGAAACCCTCTAGCTCCATTGGTGCGGCGTGTATACGTGATATATGCATACATACGTACATAGCCTGTCAGATCCACCTAAAAACTGGAGAAACCCATGTTGACAGTCTTGATTTCCTTTTTTTCTACACATAATATCTTTTAAATGTTTCCACGTCTCATACACGTGATACATCGCAAGCCAAACCAGCTCAAAAACTGAAAAACCTTCTTTGATAGTTTTAGTTGACAGTTATCAAAATTCTGACCCAAAGTTGAAAATCGACTCCAAATTTGTCGGAAATCTTTCCCATGGTCACATTTGTAGACATAAAATTCCGTAGAATTATGCTGGGTGTTTTTCTTTTTGTGAAATTCAGGTTGCTATTTACCAGCAACGATCAAGCAACAAAGAAGACAGACACACACAAAAAAAATCCTGTCCGATTTAACATGAATTTAAGTTGACACCCCTCTTCCTAAAAACATACTTTGGAGGGTTATTCTAAAAAACTAACTTGCTAGAAGCCTTCCCTAGCGCCCAAGTAATATACACAGAAAATTTAATGGGTTTGTTTCGTGTTGTTTTTGCAATTGGCGAGTACATTCGATCGGACAAACGGATGTATAGTAATTCATTAAAAAAAGTTACTTCGTTTCGATGGTTGACCTTTGCAATCAAGATTCTTCCCTTTTGTGTATACGTAGTCAATTTTAACAATGATTAAAAGTTATGTGGATGAGAAACGAAATAAAGCCTTTTTAGCAAATGTTATCTATTCATATTGAAGTCGTATGACTATTTAGGCGTGCCTTACACGTCAGGCTTTCAGGGTTGAGATTCATATAAGGGGATGAAGCCAACATTCATATTTAATGTTTTGTGCTCCCTGTATACGATTCTCAACCATTTAATCTTCTTTTTGTTTTTTTTTCAATTTTTTTTCTTACAGCGAATTGTTTTGATGATGATGGCTCAACCGAACGAGAATCTGTCAGTTTTCTGTATTTGTGCTGTAAAGATTAAAACAAATTTTAGAATTTTAGTTTCAAGAAAATGTGCTTGATACCGAGTTTCCTGGAGACAATCCAATTTTTTTTTTCTCATCTTCAGTGTGGTTTCATCGTTGCGAGCAATTCATTTCACGTCTTGTTCAATTGTAGAAGTACAGAAAATGACAGATATAATTGAGTTTGAGTACGAGCAGGTTATTTGCTACCTCATAAAATACAGGTTCACGGTTGAACATAGCAGTTCTGTACTCACCAAAACACTTATATCAGATGCTCCAGAGGAAGGATCTGCCTGAGAATATTTTGTTAACTAGCTGAGCGACGCTTGGGGTATACGCTTGTTCAACTGCACATTTACTTAATTTGCAAGAAACCTCTAACTTTAGTCATTTCCCCGATACTTGTTGATCTTTTTTCTGTGTCTTAGAGTTGTCTCATGGCTTTTTTGCAATTCTAAGATGGTTCCTAGTTCGATTTGTTTGTTCCAATGTCTCACATTAGCTGGTATTATGCATTTGATTGTATACTTTACACTATGAGCGTTTTAGCAAGGTACTTTTCAATATTTCTCTATTCACACCAAAGGATTTCCAGTCAATATATATATATATATATATATATATATATATATATATATATATATATATATATATTCTATATATATATTGTGTCATCTACAGACAGCTATTTCGATGTATTACATCTCTTCAGTGTAGCTATAGACTTTCCATTATTCCATCCAGTACCGCGAGGTAGGATTGAAACCTTCGCTTCAAACTCGAAGACCGATATCATATCTCTGGACTACAGAACTGGACGGTCAGTACGGCTGAATTTAAGCAATACATTGATTTACGCAGAATTTCCCCATCCACTACGTAAATGGAAGAGCATTGCATAAGCTTACAATTGATGAGTTACTTCACTTAAAGAGTGCTCAACCCTTAATAGAAGAGCATAAATCATTGTGTCATCCGAGGACAGCTGTTTCGATGTATTACATCTCTTCAGTGTGGCGATAGACTTTCCATTATCCCATCCAGTATATATATATATATATATATAATCTTATTCCATTGAGTACTATCACAATAGATAAAGCAACCCCTAAAAAATTGATGATAACCTAATATCCCACTATTTATGCTGATTGCTTCACAGAGAGGCACTATGGACAATTTCAAAACATGTTTTTTTTAATGACTAAGCCTTGGATAGAACCTACCATACTGGGAACGAGCACTCCATCACCGAGACACAGTGATCGGTACCATGGTTATTGTGCAAAGTTATCAGGAAAATAGAAAATGGAAAAATAAAAATATCCCAGAAGGCAAGTAAGGAAACATTTATGAATTCATAATCTTCAGAATTCTTGTCATTCAAGTACTTTCTTTTTGTCGCAAATAACACTCAATGTTGGCAACATGGCCTGCAGTAAAATGGCTGAATTTAATTTTCAGTTTGATGTACTTTGTAAGAAGAAAGGGGAAATGTAGTTTGAGCTTATTAAATTTACTGAGATAGAGTTCGAAAATGTAGTAACTCAGAAATTGAAATTCAGTATCGATTTCCAAGCATCTACTTATATTAGGTTGGTGCAAAAATAATTACGTTTTTTTTTTCACCATCAGATTTAAAGAAGTATATTTCAGCTTAGAATAAAAGTCATTAAGCGAAATAAGAACTTTCAGAATCATTTTTGTGCACTAGAATTGTGTGCATTTCATTCATGACCATAGAATACTTTGATAGCGTTTCCAGCAGTTACTTTCCTTGCAGCAAATGATCGAAATGCTTCAAGTTGTAGTCGGTCGGGGTGATTAGCAAGGTGGGGAGGACTTTTGGAGCCTGGTTTATCCTGTGCAGGGTCATTCGCATATGGCTGGGGACTGCTTTGGAGAAAAGCTGGTTCTTTTCGATTGACCAATATTGGACGTAAACGTTGTAGTTCTTGGTAATTTTTTTCAATTTCCTGGTAATACGCCTTTGTTGTGGCAATTTCGCTAGGATTCAAGGAGTTGTAGCCGATGATTCCACTAAACGACCACAAAACAGTGACCACAATATTCTTTTGGTGCAGGTTTGGTTTGGGTAAGTATTTTAGTGTTTCACCTCTGTCAAGCAACTGCGTGGAAAGCCGTCGGCACTTTTTTGATTTTTGTTCAGTTCGTGCGGCATCCATTTTTAGAGCCTTTTTGCTTTTCCAATTTGGTGCAAATATCGAACAATAGTTGAATGTTCAACGTTCAATTCCTCTGCATGTTTTGAGCATGTCCGTCAAAATAATAGTCCTAAATTGGATGCTGTCAATCAGAAACTGACGTCCCAAGTCCTTCCTCATCTTTAAGGCTCTCGTCTCCGTTTCGAAAATCTTTGGAGCCAATGTTTGAACTCAGAAACAAGATTGCCCGAATTCGCTTTTTTCCTTTTTTTGATTCAGCAGCCTCGAATAAACCATGATAAATTTTGAGATGAAAACTTCCAGCTCAAATTTGTAGGGCGAAATTCACGCTTCACGCTATAAATCATGAATACGGTCAAATAATAATTTATCCCTAAACAAGCCTAGGGGTTTGAAATGTAAAAACTGTAATTTTTCCATGCACCAACCCACCATAATAAACAGCGTGATTCTCTTTCTCAATCTGTAACAATGTACTCTTCCACTTGAAGCCGTCAAATTAGCTGATAAAATGTCTCCTACCTACAATTCCAATCAATTGATTCTTCTGGCAAATCAAGTTTTTTTAGTTTCTTTTTACGGAGAAAAAAAATAATACAATTTAAATACTGATAATATCTGCTCTTAGAAAGTTAACAAACGCCACTTTTTTGCTTTTTCGAAAAAAAGGCAAAAAGAGAAAGTAAAAAATAACTTTTATTTTTACAAGACGCAATTATAGGCTCTGTACACATCGTCTCCCTCTCTTTCTCACTCTCCAATTTCCTATACCCCTCATCACACGACCTTCGATGAGTCAACCAGACGTACCATTTTTAACCATTTGTTTTTTTTCTAGGTGTAGGGACGCTCAAACATTTTCGAGTATGAATTCATGGTAATTGCTTCTTCACTTTATGCCATTTCGTCTTACAAAAGGCTTTTATAAGGATGCTTCATTTTTGAATTGCAGGGCAAACTTGTATATTGATGAAGTTTTTCACAGGCATTTACTTGTATATATATAATGTAACATAACATAATATGATTATCATGTATATTGTTTGAGACTATCGAAATTCTCATTGCTTTGAATGTACGTCTAATAGAATCAAATAAGGTCATGTGTTGTTGCCTGCTGAGGGGTACAAAATTTTCAAGATAGTAGTGTGCGATGTAACTGTATCAAGCTCGCTGTATATCTCTCGACCATTGGATTTAAAACAAGTAACAGATTTGAATGAATGGCTGAGAAAAAATTGACTGAACAATGTTAGCCATATCAGCATTCACGTGGCACAAGAGTTTTTTTTTCAGAATGATGCTGTTTGCAAGTATTCCTGTGCGAAGAAGACTTGAATGATTAATCAAGAAACCGCTTTTTTCTTTGTTAGCATTGAAGTTGGTTTTGCTGAGATCTGCAAGATATATAAGTCAGCACACAAAGATGTGCTTTGTCCTGTTTGATTGTCGTTTGATTGGATCAACGGTTTTCGAGAAATCGAATACAAATTTTTTAAAAAAGAAATAAAGATTATAGATCTCTTCCCTTGGTTTGGTTGAATAATCCACCTTTATTTCCTCCCTTTAGGATTATGTAAATTTATCAACAAAAAAAAATTATCTAAACTGGCAACACTGAAAAGAAATCACTGGAATACTCCAAAGTCCTAGTTACGACAAAGAGACGGAAAAAGTTTTTACATGAGAATTATGGCAGGCTGTTCTACACGGCATAAAATCCAGCTCATCTCAAATATGCACTTCAAGAACGGGCACTTTCCCAGTTCAGACAATTTGGTGATCAGCCTAGAAAACTTGATTAATCCAATTCTATTTGTGAGCAACTAAAGCAAGGCTATCCAGAAATCCAAGGCTTTAGTTGATGAAATATTTAAGAGATAAGTAGATGAATGAAATATGATTAAATCCAAGATGTGTAAGCGAAAAAAAAAATAACTCGGTTGGTTGAAGCACTTTATTTGTTTAGTTTCGAAAGCTATAGTGATGAATTCACAAGATAGCACATTATAGAAAGAAAGAAAGAGCTGTCAGAGATATAGAATCTATATACAGTGATGAGTTATTGTAAAAGAATGGAAATAAATTGCTTTTTTTTCATATTTTGTGCGATAAGAAAACTAAACAAGAGAAAAGAGTAAAAACTGAACGAAAGTCGGTTCACAAATAGCAACGAGTCAGGGGAAATAAGAGTTGCCAATTTAGATATTTTATATCTAAATTTAGATAATTGCAAAGACCGGGAAGTCAACGGAGATAATTTATTGCGAGGTAAGAAGAAAGTAACTCTATAAGAAACTACTGTGTCGTAAAGACTGAGAAGTGGGGTCAGTAGACAAACGTATTGTTGGAAGGGGGTTGGACGTGACTTGAGAAAGATTCAGAATACAAAACGGGGCTCAATTCGAAATTCTTTAAAGTTTACTAGAAGTGGTACACATCTGAACACAGCCTGAAGGTACTCTCTACAGAATATTTGGATGTGAAGAACGTTCGATAAAGGATGAAATGCGTATCGGCAAGTTGTATTTTACGTATCTTTTTTCCCTCATGTGAATGTCAGCTTTCGATTCAAATGTTTAATCAACTCCCTCCCCCGGCGTTCATCGACCATATTTTGACCACAAGCCATTTACCAACCCTTTTGGATTGTCCAATCGACCCCAAAAGGGGTCGATATCGACCATTTTGGAAACCTTTGCTTCACAAGAAGAAGTTGGTTTAGAAAATGAACAAGGACAAACTCCAGGAGCAAACAAACAAAACAAAAGCTGGTCTGGTTAGTCACTCAATAGAAGCCGTCATCTTTACAGCATGCCATATTGAGGTGATCAATCAAAACATCGAGAAAAGGTGTGATCAATGAATATCTTGCTTCCGTCGCATTTTGATAGGGCAGTCGTCAGAATTTCCTAAATAAAACAACCAGGCACAAACTAAGGGGTCAATTTAGCATAAAGTTACATTGCAAATTGAAACTCCTATTGGAAACTTATTTAGGTGGGATCCAACCTCATCCCAAATGTCTCTGTAGACATAATAAGAACTAAATGATTAGATTTTCAGGTTTTTAGATCCATTGGGGCAGCTTGTACACGTGAGTCACGCATACATACATAGATGCATGCATACGTACGTAAAAATCCAGCCAACCTGACCAACTTGAAAACTGAAGAAACCTATTATAATAGATTTGATGACAGTTTTGGCTGACGGTTTCAAACAGAAAGGAAAAATAATACGATTCTGAAGACGACAGTCTGATGGGGAAAAAGGAAAGAAGCTTATTCAGAAGATGAACGAAAAAGAAGTGAAGAACAGGTCTGCTTAGTCACCCAATGTATACCGTCATGTGATCAACATTTGTGTCCACATGCTGCGTGGTAAGCGAATTAAAACAAATGGGAGAAGGGGTGATCAATAAATAAGATACTTATTTCGCATTTTATTGGGCATTCATTATTTCATTCTATTTACCTAACCACATGAACGTAAAAGCAGTTGCCCATTACTTTCTGACTGAAGGTGCCGTATGAAATGCCTTATGCATCGATAGTACCTTGATTTGGAAAAAAAATGGGAGCCACTAATATTTGAGGACAAAACAATCCCACTAATCTTTAAAAGGAGGGTAAACAGCCTCCAGATAGTCACCTATGGAGCTGAAACATGTAACCTAACTATATCCTAATCCTCATGCTCACACAAGAGGGAACCAATCTCAACATCACATGTCGAAATCACAAGACAGCTCATTATATTTGAGATAAAAAGCAGTCAGAGAAAATAATCCATTAAAAAGCTCAAATAACAATTTCCTGCTCGTGTTGCAAGAATGACAGATAGGCACTGGACATTCCAACTCATAACGTGGATCCCCAAAGATGCAGAATTGTCGCCAGCAAAAGCATAAGATAGAGTGAGGAACTAGACAAGTCCAGATGGTCTTCGCTTCGCGTCGCCCATGATAGAGAGGTCCGGAGAATCTTTAGGAAGGCCTAAAAGGCTGCTACTATCTAAGCTAAAAGACGAAAAACCATCGTCCATGCCCATTGAAGGGAAATGTAGGTTTAATTCGCATGTGCCTGACGGGAAATGATGATATCACCGGTTGGTAGACAGAGAGGCGGAAAATTACTTTTTTGTACATAATAACTGTCGGAAAAATCAAACACTACTCTATCGTCGCAACGTGGGGATAGGAGCGTGATGTGAGAGTAGGAGATTGTGGGTTGGAGTTTGAAGGGACACGGAATCCACTGCTATATTGTGTGGGTGAATGGACACAGGAAACTAACACCCACGACTGACGCTGCACGCATTCAATCGATCAAAACCTGAAAATGAAGCAATATTGCTTATCATGGAATACTAATACATGTGTAATTTGTATTTACCAAGATGCAGTCTTTGTAATATGCTGAATATATGAAAAAAAATCTAAATAGCTTTAGCACAGTCTGGCTATAGTTTTATAGAGTGAGATATACATCCCTAGGGTTTATGAAACTGTGTAGCTAGTGGCAAGTACTTACGGATGAATAGAACAGCAGTTATGGATACAAATACCTACCAACTTACCTTCCTACCTACCAGTGGTGTACGGTGGTTTGTATCACAGGAATGCTCTGAGCTACAGAGGAACAAAAATGCAAAAATATTTTTAGGTCTGAAAAAAGCAATGGGTAGAAAATGCTTCTTTGATACAATGAAGTGACCCCGAATGTAGATTGTTACCAATTTTGGTAACAACTAGGCTCGACATCGCTCAACTTTGGCCATATATGGCCTGGTCGCGTTGGCCAGTTCTCATAAGATACCTACCTACCTACATACATACATGAATACATACATACATACAAAAGGCGATTGGTGTCAAGAGAATGTCAACCTCTCAGGTTGTTTGATTTTCTATAGTAAATCCAGAATGCTGCTATATACAAGTTTAGTAATTATAAACGAACTATCATTGGGATGGTTAAAGGTGTAGGAGATTGGGTTATACAATGATATGGGAAAAGGATGTGATCTGCTTCTATAATAACTTGCTGCAAAACAATCGTTGAATGCTATCTTGGTTTCTTGCCTTTTTACAAAAGCGGAGAGGTGTCGAAAACCGGGAGAATACTGTACATATAATTTGGAACTTTGATAAATTTTCAAGAACGGGGTGGAAGGGGCAGATTTGAAAGGTTTCGACAAGAATAACCTTGAGTCTTATGAAACTTAGTGACAACCGGGTGATTTAACAAAGAAAAAGGGGGAGCAAGATGGCCGATAATATAACCGACAGAAATGTTTTCGCCGCGTTAAATCGTCCTCGAAAGAGTATTAAAAATACGCCAAAGCGCACTTAATAACACTTGGCGATTTAATTGCTTGTGAATAGGCTAAAATTGCTGAAAATAGTGTCGACAATTGGTTAAAGCTAGCTGTAAATGCAGAATTTTCTGGCTGCCAAAACAAGAAACGGATATAATTTGCAATATTGGCGGGTAAAATAGGTTAAATAGCGTGGGGCCAACGTGGATGTTTGTCTCCTTCAAGTCTATTTCACATATTGTTAACTCAGTTGAGTAATGCGATTTTTCATGGAGCGTCAGCACGAACGACTCAATTCAAGGCTAGCGTGAGGGCACCACGAACATTACTCGAAACAAACTTTCAATCAGAGCAAATATGACATTGCGTGCCATCACAGCCATAATTCAACAACCGTGGCGTCAAAACTTATCATAAAAAAAAAATTCATCGGAGACAAAATATGGTCAGAATAATTCGAGTTATGACATCACTGGCGTTTTCCCCGGGATTTCAGAAGATTGAGATGTCATTAATAAACCCGTAAAAATAAGATGCCTGGAAGGTTGAAAAAAGTTTTAGTATAGAGAATCAAAACGGGTCTATTGGATTGGTGATGCCAATTTTCAAGTCTTTAGACAAAAAGATATGGCCAAGAGCGTTGACACACGCAAACACAGATAAACAAGCATGTATTAAAAAGGATATTTCATTTTGCCACCTGTGGTAGCTTCAGTAGTTCAATAATTACTATGGATTATATCCATCATCATAATCATCATTATCAATCCACTTTTTAAAGTTTGTTGTTGGACATGAGCTTTCTCCCAATGTTTTTTACTACCAGGTTTCACGGGGCCAATGTGTTCTGAACTTGTCCAAATTATTACGCTGTTTATGGTGGACCGTATTAGTCAGTGTTCAAAAGCAGAATTCTTGCTCAGTCGTTCGCAAGAACGCCATTTATATCGGATTGAAGATCTCCTGTCTGTAAAAACCGGATATTACCTAATCGTAAGGACGATAGCTGACTGCCGGGGTGCTTGGAGTTCAAGTCACGTGATTAAGCTGGGCTAATTAAATGACTGAACATGCGCCGATCAAGAAATTCCTATTGCAAACTCATCCAGCGAAATATGGTCAGAAAATTAGCACATCAACAAAGGGGAAAAAATCGGAACATAAGGCTGGAGATCGCGAGTCTTCGTGTTAAGGCACGCCAGGAAAATCGGTTCGAATTTACAACACGTGAAATGATGGTAAAATTAAGAGATAAACAGGTGTTATATCTCAAATATCTTTAATAAGTTTGCATGTTCTGATGCATTTTGATGGTTGCCAACTACCTTTTTCAGAAAACCTTCAGCCGTGCAGAGAAAACTGCGTGATGTTTACGTATTCAAGATTTGAAGAACGAAAAGGGGATATTTCTGATTTATAGATTTGGTAGGACATGATATTATAAAAACAGTCAAACAAATTTGTCACCATAACTCCCTGCATAGGTTTCTTCAGTTTTCTGGTTAATCCATCTGGCTGGTTATGTATGTACATATGTATCATGCATACAAGACGCACTGATGATGCTAAAAGGGCTGAAAATTGGAATATTCAATCCTCAATTTGTTTTTAAACCACGTTTTTGTCGTTGTTTGAAAAAAAAGCTTTCAATGTAGGGCTCAATTTACAATGTAGCTTTATACTAAATTAATCGCTCGTTTTTTTCCGCCTATCTTTCAAAATTTTTTGACTTTTTTAGAGATCAATACCCAGCAAAAGGGGAGAGAAGCAATTTATTTGTTGACGACCCTTTTTTTCCAATTTTCTTAATTGATCACCGGCAACAAAATATGCTGCCAAAAGACCTAGAGATGTTGGTCACATGAAGGTTTCTATTGAATAACTAACCCCAAACCGTTTCCACAGAGTTTGATTCAAATTTGGGGAAGATCTGAGCGCTATTGTTCTATACTTGATATATTCAACTTCTTCGATTAATACATTGTGATTCTGGATTAGATAAGATTATTGATCAGACGAACTGCTATAGATGCTCGGATTATCTTCCGGAAAATTTAGGGTAGGAGCTCCTATTTGTGTAATTCTAATGTTCTCGTTTCCTTATATTAAATTTTGATACAGAAGACCAGGAAACATTTGAGGGATCTAAGTCCAGCCTGACAACTGGTAACCTTGGACGAATGAGCACGTGAAATAGAGTAGGAGAACATCTAAAGAACCCATTTCTCGTGTTACCCTGGTAACACTGACGTCACCCACAGGAAGCATACCGGGCGCCTGTGACGGAGGGGCGCCGTGAAGCCTAGCATGCATTGCCTGGAGAGACTGTAGGCTGTACTGAGGCGAACCAATCAAATCGTTATCCAGCGAATAGACAAGACTTGGGACAAAGTGAATTGCTCAATAGGCAGAATTCGAACTCTGCTATTGGTATCATCTAGACTCGGCAAAGTAAACCGTGTGTATATTTGAATTATAATAATTCCTTTCAAAGGTAAAATACAGCAACAGATTGAGTAAACTTGAAGGGGAGAGGCAAGACTAGCTGCTGCAGGGTCAAACTCTACTCTAACTTCTCTCCCAACTGAAAACGATCACTGCAACTTTTGTATTTTATATATGATAAATCCATGAAAGATATACAATTTCTTGTAAAAAAATGTCTCTATTAATCAGAATGAAATAAATGATGATTTCTCTTAATATCAGAGACCTGTCAATTTTGCGCAGTAAGTGAGACAGCTACACTTGTAATCAGTTCGTTGCAGGTTTAAATCACGGTCTGGGACGTTTATCCTACAAATCTGTTTTGACCCCTTATTTTGATGAAGATTTGTCTTGTTGTTCTTGTTGCTAAGGTAGGAAAACAAAATCAACTCCAGTCTTTTTACAGGAGTTTGACAACAAGTCCAGGCTTTCATGTTGAGTCCGACTGAAAAAAATAGAAAGACTTAACAATCCGAGGATATGCGCGAAATATTTTCACGAATCATGAAATGGTTGGTTGTACATCGAAACTTTCTTGTATATTAATGTATATTCACAGACATATGACATAATTGGATAGACAACTATTTTACTCATATCTGACTCTTGATAAAACATATATTGACCATAAACACACAAATGGAATCATCGCTTAATAACCTACCTGCACCATATCGGCCAGGAACGTTGCAATTTTCACAATTCGATGGGAAACGTAGTGCTGGTCGTTTACGAGGTGGGCGGAACATCACAATTGGGAATTTAGCCGTGAATAATAATTTGTATTGTCGTGCAATTCATTGGTGAAGCAAAATTAACTATGCCTTGTTCAGGTCAATCTAATCTTATGATTCCCAACGTGGAGACTAAAGCCCCTTTGGGTGCTGGAACACTCAAAGCAAAAGTTGCCGGAAGACGGAGGGTGGTGATAGAGCATAGGATACAAATCGATACTCCTGACTCATATAGTCATATGTCTGAAAAGTTGATTTCACAATAGTGAAGTATCAGTCTTAATCGTATTCATGGGGATGGAAAATATGTTCTAAAAAGGGTCAGTAGTCTGGAATAGTTTCGGAATCACTGACCTTGTTTATCAATATAATGGCCTCATATGATTAGAAAGTGCTGAAAAAATCCTTGCCGGAAGGCGGCGATGGCCGATCAAGATCATGAAGAAAATATTCGAGTTTTGGTACTTATATTTTTCAGATGAATCCTGGCTGTGGTATATTATGGTGCTGAATAAATTTGGAGTCCTATTGTTCACAGCTTCTAGGGTGCTTGGCAAATATCAATTCAGAAAAGTATATATCCACTCTAAATAAGAACGTCTCTCTATTGATTATTTGGGTGAAACAGAACCATTTTCAAGGATAATAGACCTCTTTGAATCGGATCAACAAACTATTTTAGAAGCAGACAGGAACAGAATTTCATTTTGTCTTGCGGGCCAAAGCGAATACAAAATTAAACAATGATCATATTAAGCTATGGAAACAGTTTGTTGTTTAATTACTTTAATGTTTCTTATAGCATGATAATATATACCTTCACTTACGTCCATGTAATATCAATCAATGAGAAGTACTGAAATCGTTTTGGGGTAGAAATATCGACAAATTGTAGTTCATATTTGTATGTAATAATATGACAGGAAAATTGCGTCGAGTTTAACATTTTTAGCATTAAAACATTGATTTGTCTAAGGCCGTTTCAGAAATTGGATTTTTTTCTCTTTTCCCCATTATCGAATTTTATTGTTAGATAAGCAAATATAGATACAGAGAAAAATATTTATGTGACTTTACCGGATTAAATAAGACCGCAAGCGGGATTTGGCCCGCAGGTGGGATTTGGCACATGGGCGGTAGTTTGCGGACTCCTGCCCAAGAGTAACGGCAACTTGAGAATGGCACTTTCAATTAGCTAGTAAACAACTCATGGTCAGGTCAATTTCCAGATATGATATTCATAAAGCTTGGGAGAGTATGGCATAAACCTAAGGGAAGGGGTAGTGAAGAAAACTGAATATGCTGCGCCAATCTTCCAAGTAGGGACAGTCTGTCTATGCCGGAAATCAGAATTTGACATCCTCGCTCTAACCAGGTCTATCATTCTCTAGATAGTAACCCTATCGAATAGATCCAGGGATTTAGAGAACCTTACGCACTAGAAAACTTGATTTTTGCTTTTTATGTCAGCGTTGAAAACTGAAAAATCCTCTTTGCACTAAATCGACCTCAAAAAAGCGTCGAAAAATGTACCTCGTTCAATGGCATATGTGTTTGATCATTCTGCCTAGTTTTAGATCGGAAAAATGGCCCATTTCATTGTCTTCCCGCTGCAAGCGCCGTTGTAACCATTATGATTGACCTTCGTCAGTTGTAGAGAAGACTGGCTCCACCAAACAGCCTCCATTACCATGAGAAGGTTGCGTGATCATTTTACTTTTGATATAGATATATCTGTGGTCTTTTTTACCAAGCATCGTACTTATTGCTTCTTCAGCCACGTGACAAACATAAGATAGACGGATATATAGGGGGCTGTGTGTGTTTGCAAGTGAGTGTGTGTATATATATATATATATATATATATATATGTGTATCATCTAGAGCTTAAATGTTTGTATTATATTTAATGCATGGTTTACAAAGGTATTCGGGGGAACTACTGCTCACTAAAACTCATCTAATCTCATTAACTCACACTTTTGTAGAATCATTTAAGAATGGTTTAACTAACACTTCGCCGATATTATACAAGGGAGATAACCTCTCTACAGACACGGTTAGCTGCTGCTCTGGCCGCTGTTTAACTATTACGGAACAAAAGTAAGCAGGTAACTGTGTTTTATTGAATTTAACTGTAAAGTATATAATTTAGTGACTGTATTTAGGGTTAATGTTAGAGTTAACGTTAGAGGTTGCAATTAACAGCATGAAAAAAATTAAATATTTCTTCCATATTTGTGACTCTGAATTGAATAAATATTTGAAATTGATAGCGAAAAATGATTGAATAGTTTTTTTTTTAATCATTTTCAATACTGTTTCTCCACACAAACTCTTGTAATTGTGAAGTGAAGAATTTGCTATAAGTGCCAAAATGTCTGTGTAATTTATGCTTTTTTCGTGTACAGTGTCTATCCAAATTATCTACCTTGCAAATTATCTACATAACGTTTTTGTCCAATTTGAATGTTCACTATGTATGCCAGTAAGTATGTGTTCACACATTAGCACAAAAGATCTATTTGTATATTGGTCACATGGACATCTATCTCTATACAGATGCACTTTTGCAAAATTTCACAGCATAACATTTTAAGACTATGAATTTATACATCTGTTTTTGTACGTAAAACTAATCCTTGGTTCATAATTATTCAATATAGGAGGCGAGAATTGTCCATTTCTGCTGAAGTTGTAGAACAATCTTTCAGGGGGACCATCGGATGAATTAGGACATTATAATAACAAATCGATTGAGACGAAATAGTAAGTTAATATTAATGCAGTTCGAGGGAAAAAATGGAAATGTCCAATTCCGAATAGGGAGTTTGTTTCCAGAAATACTACAGAAAACAATGCAGTGAATGTGTTATGGAAAGCGCAAGTAACAGCAAATCAAAATTTGTAAGAAAAAAGCAGACGATGGAGAAATTAAAAATACAACAGGGGAAAGACGCAGGAAAGACACTGCCGACATGAAGACGACAATTGTCCCATCGTTCTTGGGACTCTTGGTGAAGCAGGGACTTGGTAAGAAAGCTCAAACAACTTAAAATCTGGGAAAGGATGAAGATTATCCAGGCAACAGCAACACTGCAAACAGAATAGCACGGAGACTGCTAGGGCAGGGTTTTTCGGACTGGGTTCTGCATAATATATATTTCTCGTTCCTGGCAGATTTTGAGAAATCTTAATAAACCCTTCAACATTTCGAATGGATTATGTGATACTGATACAAAAAAAAAATGAAAATGCGTTCGTTATACAAGACTTCAGTTGCTATTCCCATAGGAACTCTGTGCTATGGTGTTGAAGAAACTTGTCTGTTACTCTATAAATTCACAACTGAATGAGTGGAATAATAAGGAATGGGATATTCTAATGAAGATTAAGACTGCCCAAACTACGGTGCTGCAGTTCAGAAGGGAACATTACAGAAGTTACAGATGAATTCAGAAGAATTTTCCATTCAATCTCTAGCAACAGCTGACACACACCAGAGGTGAATTTACGGCCTAGCAGCGTTAGACAAAGCAACGTCAAGTCTAGTCAGCGCTTAGAGGAGTAACTGTCAAGGAATACCAGGTGCCGTAAGTATCTAAGGGTCATGTAAAGAGCCTCCTATGGCTGTTCCATTGATCATCCTTTGGGGGATACTGATCTCTACACTATGTCCAATAACATCTCCAAAATCCCTTGACTGGTATGGTTGAGAGCGACAAGAAATGAACGAATGACATTTGTTGAACACGCATGAAATCATAAACTAATAATAAGATCAAGCTCATCATCTGCGCTGGTGCAGAAATGATGAGAGACATCTTAAAGACACAAGATAAAACCTCGAACAAAATAGAACAGCTGGGGAAATCAGATGAGGAAAAAATGATATAACTATAGATAGACGAAGCGTTATTGAAAAACACATTACGTGTGAGTTGAACACAAACAACAATATGAGAAGCATACAAAATGAGACATAAGAAAAGATATCCGCTGCTGTAGAAGAAATACACCAAGGAAGCAAGCTGAAAGATTCAAGACTAATGAGATATAGACAAACGATTACCTAACAAAGACAAAACCTCACTTTCCAAAAACAAAGAAAGAGATTCTAACCCAAACTTCCATGGAAAAGATGACAGAGAATAAAACCAGACATTGGCATGCATATGGAGATGTCCATAGAGACATAACGAATCTCCAGAATTTTGTGACGTAGAGAGGGGAACAGAATTGAAAATTGATAGCCACCTGGAAAGCATCAGGACACGGTGGCATCTCCAAATTTATGAAATTGACCTCGTTTTATGATAGACTGATCTGCCAACTACAAAGTTGCTTAAATAAAGTCGGGGTTCCACAAAGGATGAACAGAGGCTGAACGATCCCCATCCAAAAAAAGACACTGAAATCAAGCAAGTAACTATAGGCTAATCACTTGTTTACGATTAATGTCGAAAAACCTTGAATGGGCAGATAATCAAGATGATACATATGTCCATGGAAAGGGTAATCTATGTTGGAGAACAGAAACTTTTCAGAAAAGGTACCAAAGGACTGAATTACTTGCACTTCATTGATCAGACAACTCTGAGAGAAGTAAGGAAGAGGAGAAAAAATTCTTCAATGGGACGGATTGATTCAAAAAGCATACGGCATGATCCTACATGATCATATACTCAGGATTTTCGAGATCAACAAATCTGTGGTGAAATTCATAGTCAACTCAATGAAAAAGTGGAGAGTAGATTCGACAACTGCACGAGAAAACTTTTCAGAGTTGGATATAAAAAGGGGTCGTTTTCAGGGGTCTCTCTCTATTCCCACTACTTTTCATACTAACCACGATATCACAAAACAGATTCTTAGAAAACAGCACAGGATATCAATTCTGTAAAACAAATGACAACCACCTGATATATATAGATGATATAAAAGTATTGTAAGAACGGGGGATGTTGTTCAACGAAGTTAAATGATACTGCTACGATATTGGGATCGATTTAGCTATAGAAGACCACGTGTCTTGTAATGCACAGGGAAAGGTTTATGGTGGTGGAAAGAAAATACTTACTGTACAGCAAAACTATTAGATCATTAACCACCTAAGACCGATATGAATACCCATGGATTCTTGAAGTTGACTCAACAAAAAAGGAAAACATGGAAGAGAGAATAAAGAGAAACGCCAGTGGAGAATAAGGGATGTATATGAAACTAAGCTAAATTTGATCAACAAGATGAACGTATTCAAAGTAGTGGTAGTAACATACATGGGAGCGCTTAATGGATGTTCAAAGCATGAGTTCTGATCAGAGGACCAGCGAACTAAGAAACTTATGACGATGAACAAGGCCTAACACCCCAGAAATAGCTCGAACAGATTGTATTAGAGGGGCAAAAAAAGGTGACAGAGGGCTCAATATCATAGAAGACTGAAGCAAAATGGCTGAAACGGGACTGTATGTGCAGATATGAGTGTGAAGAGGTAGCAAGCCAAGTATTAACGAAGACAAAGAAAGGAAAAGGGAACAAAAAAGACTATGTGAAAATTCAAAAGACAAAAAATGTCAGAGACCACGATCATTAACATGGACACGGAAAGGACACCTGAAGAGAGAAACAGCATCCTCCGTCATGGCAGCCCAGAACAAAGCCACCAGAACAAACTATGTCAAAGGGATGATCGGCAGAACCCAGGGTGTGGCTGTGAACCACATAACCAGTGAATCAAGCCCAGAGATGTTCAAAACAGGCACAGTAGGGAAGTAACAGTTATTCACTGGGAATTATGTTTAAGATTCGACCATGTTGGCAAATTGTACCAGCACAAACTAGAGGCCTTCTGAGAAAGTAGAAGC
Source organism: Thysanoteuthis rhombus (assembly GCA_963457665.1). Lineage (NCBI taxonomy): Eukaryota > Metazoa > Mollusca > Cephalopoda > Oegopsida > Thysanoteuthidae > Thysanoteuthis > Thysanoteuthis major. Next base: position 39,482,476 of record OY735215.1, read on the forward strand.
CACACGTTACCCTGGGATTTCAGCATAAACTGACCACTCCATCCAACCTGTCAGATCATAAGCGTAAAAGTGCCTGCAGACCAAAGAGTGAATATGAAGGAGTGAAAAGCTGAATACCTGATGTTGTTTTGAGCTGAGTCAGTTGAGGAGAGGAGTGATAGTTGACACATTTGGAAGTGTGCAAAATAGAAGTGAAGTCAATATTGGAGGTGTCACGGATAAGAGGGAAGATTGAGACTGAGCAGACCACAGAACGAATCCCAAGAAGAGTCTTGGAAATATGAGACTTGCAACCTAGAGTCGTCAGCAATAGCCAAACAGCTAGAATAAACAAGGTTTGCACGTACGAACAGCGCGACTGAGGTATATGAGAATAATAGAAGGGCTGGAGACATGAGGAGACTTACTGTCACTCGACCATTAATGATGAACACCAGGCACTTGTTTGAAACTGCAAAAAACCACGGCACTGCTATGGACTTAGAGTGGTCACTGGCAGGCTGAAGACCTGGGGACACTTGCTGTCACCCAGTCCTCAGCGACGACAAACAGGAAGTTGGAGTGAAAATACAAATGATAATAATAATAATAATAATAATAATAATAATAATAATAATAAGTAGAAGAAGAAGAAGAAGAAGGAAAAAGAAGAAAGAGAAGGAGAATGAAAATTAGAATTAAAAGAAGTAAAATCAAGACAATTATTCACTGGAGAAAAACGAATTTTGAAGTCAAGAATCAATAGTCTTTGAAGGGGTTAATTAGATCAAACAACTTTTTAAAAAAATCAAATCAAAGCAAATACAAGAAAAAACAAAAAAAAAAGCAACAATTTATGAAATAATTTGGATTTCCGACGTCAAAAAGTACAAAAATATCGACATTGGACAGTGTAAGTGATATAGCCGCATAATTTATCGATGGTCTTTCTCTTATGCAGAATTTTTTTTCTCACAGACAACATGGCGGTGTGATAAAGCCTTTAAAATATGAAATTGAATTTAACTAAGTATGCTTTATGAGCACTCGAGTGACGAACAGCAGAAAAAAAATAAATAAACGAAACATCTTTCAGTTAAAACAAAGTTCAATTCAAAAATTATTTGGTTCTCTTGAGCAAATTCTTTCTGATAATCAGCAGCATTCTTCGTTAGACAAAGACCTCCCCCGAGATTCGCCAAACCACCCTATCAAGAGCATTGTGGAGCCAATATTTTCCGAATTTGTCTAGTTCGTCATGCCATCTAATTTAGCTGCGAGTCACCGTTTCGCAGATATCTGGGGATTCGCGTTGTGAGTCGTGACGTCAAGAAGTTTTCCGACATTCTTGCAATATGACCAGCCCATAACCATTTGAGTTTTCAAATGGAATCTATGATATCCATGAGTTTTGTTTTTCTCTCTAATATACTGGACTATCTTGTGATCTCTCCATGTGATGTTGAGTATTATCCTGTAAACGTTGCATGGTTCTTTGTTCGCTGTTTCAGCTCCATAGAGAAGATGCAATGATTTTAGACCCTTCTTTTCGGGAGTTGTGGGATTACCTTGTTCTTGAAGGTTGAGCTTTCTCTTCCGAATGCTTGCCAAATCAGAATGATTCTTCGCTTGATTTCTTCTCCTTTTGAGGTTTCATTGACATTCATTGTCTTCGATGGATGTTTTGGACTAGTATCTTAAGGATTGCATTTTAAATGTCTGAAAATAAAAGACCAGATCTGTTCAAGTTCATTCAAGTCTTAGCAAACAAACACAAAAGAAAGAAAGAAAAAACACATCTAAAAACCGTTTCAATTCATATGCTTGTAAAATCTACTATCATTATATTCAAGTGGTCAGTTAATGAGAAGGAATTGAGTTATGTTCATATTCTATATTCTTTGATAGATAGAGTTTGAAATAAATATAAAGCAAAATATTTGCCCAACCGGATTTAAGACATAAGAATTAGTAGTTTACCTTATAATCTATGCTGATAAATGCTTTATATTATTTGAAACTCTATTTGGAATTATCTCCCACTGTTATGTAGAAATAGTGTCACTCAGCCTAGACAGCGTGAATAAAATAAACAATTGAAGAAAAATTGGATTGGTGCCGGAAGAAGAGTGGGAACAAAGTGGTTATATGGCCCTCCACCATTCCCTCAGGTTGTTCAGTTTGATGGTCAACAGTGACTCAACGTTGGGGCAACTACCTTATCAGTCGCAGTTTCAATTTAAGACTTTTCCACGATAGGATTTTTTAATCAAATATGTGGCTTTCCACTGCCGATGTATTTTTACTACTACTACTACTGATGATGATAATGTAAATGTTGATGAGAATGATTAGAAGAGAATAATGCTGGGAAAACTGTAGCTATAATTGAGATAAATAATCATGAGACTAACATTAATTCAAATGTAATTTGATATGGTAATACTGCCAAGAGTTATTCACTGAGTAGATAATAACCAGTAAAATCTATAAAAGCAATTGTAATATTAATAATGGAAATTAGGATTGACGGAATAAAAAAAGTCCAAACACAATGGTGATCATAATGTAACTCCTACTTATAACTAATATGTGTCTGGTGTGTTATGAATACACTGACAATATATATATATATATATATATATATATATATATATATATATATATATATATATATATATATATGATGGAATACGAGTTCGTGACACAAACATGTCTATGTTTCTTCCCTGTTTGAGCATCTTCACCTGGAGAATCCCAAATTCCTTTATATTTTAAGCTGTATTCTAAACCAACTTAATATCTAAAGTTAAATTTACTGAGCAGTAATAAAACAACCCACATACATATGTTGCATTAAAGTATATTACTGATATATATATATATATATATATATATATATATATATATATATATATATATATGGTTCCAATATATATGAGTATGGTTCCAAAACACGATAAACGCCATTAATTTTTCATCGTATTAAGACCTCATAGATTGAATATACGTAAAAAAAGGTTGTGATGAGATTATGAATTCAAATCCAGGCTTAGATTGTAATGTAATTAAATTTAAAGACATTTTTCGAATGATGCATATGGCGTGTTGGAACCACACTCCACACATACTCACCCGCATATATATATATATATATATATATATATATATATATATATATATATATATATATATATATATATATATATCACTCACTGAGGTCACCTGACATGCCACTTGCTATAATCTAGTGGGTGTCGGAGAAATACCACGGAGTCCATTCGCTGATTTCAGCTGAATCAAAAATCCTGAATTATCGATCCATCTGAAGTTAATTCATTGTCTGAAAAAAATTTGTATTCCATTCAGTCTTTATTGCTACCCCCCCCCAAATAATTTATCTCTCAAATTAATATACGATCCATAAAATCCGACTTTATTTTCCTCTGCCATCGTTAGTCCCTTTTTACGATAAATAAAGAAAAGGAAAAGATATCAAAATACAACCCCAGTCACCTTGCAAGAATAATACCAAATTGATTTTGGTGAGAATGGAGGATACCAGCTGCAATGTAGTTAGTAGGGGGGGAAAGTACCACAAGAGACAGTCGTCGGCTTCAGTTAAGTGAAAAATCATGAATCCTTATTCTGTTTGAGATGCTATGTCAACCCCTATTGGTGACGGAAAATTGGATAGTTCCACTGACAGCTGTGCGGGGAGAAGTGATCTGGACTTACACTAAGTTAAAAATAAATAAATAAACAAGGATATTTCGGCTATTTGCATCTGCATTTGAACGAGGTATGAACAGCCCATAGACAGCCCGCCGACTACCACTGCCCATGTGGTCACTGCCAAACGGTTCAAATCTGAGCACACGACACGCACCTGGAAAAAACATCCAGAAAGGTAAAATATGAGAATGTCAGAACAATGCAATATTGAGAGAAAGGAAACAGACTGCAGCAACGCCGTGCGAGGAGTTATGGCAGGGGAAAAGAGGCAGCATTGCAGACACAGTGCTGTTTAGACTCCCACAAAAGTAGCACCAATCTCAGACCTACCCACTAATCTGGTCTTCACTTCCATCCCTTCCCCTGTCGTTGACACCCCTCACCTCCAAACAGAAGTCAGAAGATCTAAGCTGCTACCCTCAAATGTTAAAGCATTCCAAGCAAATGCCAGTAGTGTTTCATGAGGGCTGACCGACGAAATGAAATACCCTCTTGCTACACAACTGCCTCTGTGAGTTCAATACTCTGGGGTGTAGCATACCTCTAAAGTTCTATATCGTTTGAACGTCTGGTATATCTGCTCAAACCTACGGACTAGCTGTACTATTTTGTGCTTGTACTTGCAGACAGTTTTATACTTGCAGATTGTCCTGATTCTCTCTCAAAGGACGGTAGAACTCTATAGCCAGCACTGCATCTACCAACTGCAGACGGTTCACACCTTCTGGTTCAATTACCGGCAAGCCTTACCGTCGGAATTTATCTACTAAGGGCAGCAGATCTCTACGGCAAGCGTGCATCTGCCAGGAAGGGAACATTCCAGTCAAACCTCCGACCTTGGAATCCTGCTCCTATCCACACTACATCAGTGGTCCATAGGATGCTAACCCTTGATTTAAAGGGAAGCTGGACTCACCTTAAATATCGATTACTCAGGCTGGAGAGAAAATCTGCACATAGGCCGCACTGTCTATGTTCCTCATGCGGTGGCAGTCTCCCAACTATCTTCATCTGCAAAGCCAAGCCATTTATTTATTCATATATATATATATATATATATATATATATATATATATATATATATATATATATATTATATATATATATATATATATCAAGTAACAAATGTCCACGTGTATTGATGGAATAGCCAAATCAACTCAGAGAATTTTTTCTGCGTAATTAGTATTCTTAAAGATGATATCATGAGTGTGTTGGCATATACCACAAGACTAAAACCGAAACACCACGTTCAATTTTAACATACAATGATATTCAATACCAGTGACAAGAACAGTGAGTCAGTCACTTCTATTGTTATACTTATTGGATCGTCATCGTCAAATTCGTTATGTGGGTAACCTATATGAATGAGCCCAATGTTTAAAAACATTGAATGATGTGTAGTATAAAATAACATAGATGTAAAATACATAATCATAATACCCTATAAAAACTAACAAACTATATGCAGCATGATGCAGCCTTAAAAAAAAAGCTATGTATAAAAAATATAGCTGAAGAAGAGGTGATGTGTAATCGGCACCGCTGGGGAGCCATGCTAAGATAACTTTTGTTTTTATAACAGTTACATGGTAAACAACTGACGATCCCAACAAAAGAGAAAAAAATTCACGCATAGTACCATAATATCAAATTATGTGAGACATAAAACCACTGAAGAAAATTACATAAATTGCATTAACAGATATCAGGAAATAATTGACACATAACTTTCTGGAAAAAAGTTTCTTCATATGATCAGTGTTTACAGCAGCAAGACTTATATATATATATATATATATATATATATATATATATATATATATATATATATATATATATATATATATGGTAGCGAGCAAAGTTTAAGGGAGAGCTACAATAATGATTGTTAATACCTCGTAACTATCGGTAGAAAAAAAGTCTGTAAATTCATTCACTGCTTTAGCTTTGGCTTGATAGGGTAGAAACAAACATCCATGATATCAAAAACATGAATGAAATATGGTGATCAATAGTTGAAAAACAGATTTGAAAAACTTCAGAGCAAACATTATCAAATCTACATATCCATTACAAAATCTCTATTAAGTGTGGCAGCCCTCGTTCATTGTTACTTACAAGCATCTGTTTCCACACGCAAAACAAAGTGTACAATTTGTCTTTCTTACTGAAGCGGGCTTGTGTGCAAAATAGTAAATTTCAACGATGAATGATTGGGGCTGTTTACGTGATTTGGTCTCTTTTAACTTTTGGTCCGGAGTTTTTTAGTCTGACCCTGAATGTCATAGTTGTTAGCTTAGAAAATGAAGTCAACTCAAAGAAAGGTTTTACAATTAGAAGGTTTTCCGAAGAATTTACAATAAGAATCTTTCTGCATGGGACACCCCTGCAAAAGACTTGCCTAATATTTCCCTGTCTTTCTACCTGAGAGAATCGTATTTCAAATATGTTGATCTAGTAGGTTCAAAAACTATTATCTTATTATTTATTAAGAAAGCTTACTTTGTTATTTCATATCGTGACGTTGACTTACTATGGGTTTAACTTTCTTTTGAATATGTAAATTCGATTTTGTCTTACGTACTCCCGGCCTTTCCTATCATAGATTTCCAATTCAACGGATTGTTTGAATATCTTCTTTTGATTCGTGTTTTACCAAATCTGCATTTACAATTATGCTGCATTTTTTCACCTTCTTTGTATTATCTTGATTTTTAGTTTCTAGTGTTAGACTATTTTTTGCATGACATAGCAGTATTTTTGAAAAGTTGATCATGGGGAAAAAAGAAAAAAAACAAACTTTCCATGCATAAGATATGCACTATTTTCTCTAACGTCAAACATACGAGGCTGTTAATGGTATCATTTTGCTTAGATTTTGCTACGTTAGCGTCTCATGCAACTTCACGTGAGATTTTCTCAATGCAACGTGAACGAACACGAGATAGGGCGGAGTGCAAGGCAAGGGAAAGACATTATGCAATTCCCAACTGAAAGGTTTCGAAATAAACTCCGTGGTTCTTTTAGAAACTACCAGAAGAAAATACGATGACTACACGCAGCTTGGCACAGGATAAGCGAACCATTTTGATACTTTCAGACCACAGTTTTCAGATGCTGTTAAGCCTCTAATGAGTGTTCACACATCTCAGTAAGACGCTTTTCAGTCTGTCTGTCGGTGGGTCGGTCCCATTTACGTTGAACAACCGAAATAGGGAGGAAGGAAAAGGTGTGATGCCATTAAAGGCATAATAGCATGATAGATTGTATGGGTTCAGCATTTTTGTATTTGAAAAACAAAACAAAAATGGCTGAAACAAAACCCCGCCAAAAATGAACATCTATGATTCTTATTGAAAATAAAGCCCTCGGAAAATTTCTGCATTGCAGTATTTTACAAGTATGAAAATGACACTCGAAGAAAGATTATTTGGTATTCTTCCTCCTCCTCTTGCCATTACTATTGTATACACAACGTTAAATTTATAGTTCTTGTTTGTCATAATCTATGCGTTGAAGTGCGACAAAAATATTGCTATAACTTTTTTTGAGTAGCAGTAACCAATCCAGTTCTTTTAACAGTCGAAAAAAACTTTTCATTTTTCACTTTACATCGTTGAAGAATTCATCAGTCACCCCTACTATGAGCAACAAGAATTCATCACCGGATGGCAATGGGGAGGCCATGTTGCAAGAATGGCAGGCAACCAATGGACATCACGACTCACGGCATGGATCCCTAAAAATCACACGCGAAACCGAGTCGGACAGAATACAAGTGGAGAGATAAACTGGACAAATTTAGAAAATACTGGCTCTGCGACGCCCATGATAGAAAATTGTGGCAAATCCTAGGGAAGGTCTATGTCCAACGACGGATGTTAAAAGACTGATGAAGAAGAAGAAGAAGAAGAAGAAGAAGAAGAAGAAGAAGAAGAAGAAGAAGAAGAAGAAGAAGAAGTAAAAGCGGGAAAAAGATCTATACACAAAAATGTCTGGTTTGTTTTGTACCACCCTGTAATATCTATTTCATATCTCAGCCTCTCGTTCAATTCATTGTTTTGTTTTTCAACCTGTCAACTGATAAAGAGTCCTTACTCTAAAATAAAAGTTAGAGGAGTTTTGCATAAGAAAGACTCTTTTCCTTCCTCATTGCTCGGTCACAGAACTGATATGCTAACAGAAAGACTGTCAGTTGATATAGGAAAAAAGACCAATGAAAGCTTAATTACGTTCCTCGTTTTTCTTGAGTTCGTTGCTTTATGCGTTTGTCGAATTACAACTGTTATCATTTTATTAATTTTCCCATGCTGTAAAAAAAGGACAACCTTTATGAATAATATTGCATCTTATATGTGCGGATATAACAGATAGTGGCATCGCAGTGAAATTGGAGAATAGCGTTCAGTTGACCACTAACGGGATTTAACTTTTTTATACATATATATCATTCTTCATTCAGCAATTTTTATTTTGTCATTAAAACACGAATGTAATTTTATTTCACTACGCCAGTTGCGCCTCTGAGCGTGACCGAATACATTTGCACATTGTTGAATATTATAAGTCCGGATTGTTAGCTTTACTCAATTCTATCATTCATTTATGACAAAAACGAGTCGATATACCTTTCGGCTGTTAAAAAACAAAGCAAAATCGAAAATCTTTCAATAAGATTTGAACTCGCATCCAACACGTCAGTAGCCCATCCTTCATGGACATAACCTTAATTTTTTTCAGCTAGGAAAGCGATGATTATTAAGTGGAGACCAATCTCTAGACGTTCTGTCACCTTCCTTTTCAATTTTTTTGCGCAAATTTTGTTTCACTATACATCGTACAGCAATTTTTTTTCGAATTCTCGGATTAATCATTTTCAAGATTATCATCTTATTATTTCATCATTATTCATTGTTTCTTTTTAGTAATGAAATAACAAAACTGGTCGCTTGAGGGTCATACTCCTATCTAAACATAACTATTTTGACAATTAAACCGAATCTTCAAAATACAAAATATTCAGATTTCTATTACAAATGATTACGACTGAGATGAGTAGAAAAAAAAATTATATTAATCGTGAAAAAGTAATAAATTCCAATAAAAAGAATCTTTTTCACGAGACCAGATAATTCAATCTAGCGTCGATAACTTTCCATTTGCTTGTTCTTTCTCTCTTTTTTCTCTCTTTCTTTCTTCATCTCCCTCTCTTTCTTCTTTTTTCTTTTTCTTCATTTCCTCTTCCTTTCTTTTTTTAACTGATGACCTAGGAATAAAACCAGTCTCTCGTTGTCTCTACTCTCTCTCTCTCTCTCTCTCTCTCTATATATATATATATATATATATATATATATATATATCCTTCATTCTAAACTTTTCTGATTTTTTTTCCATCCGAAACTATAAAATTGCTATTGTTGTTAGGTTTAGAAAAGTAAAGTCAACTCAGTACGAGTTTGTCAATAGTGAAAATAGTTCATCTAAAAAAACTCCAAAATAAATCACAATGAAATCAGTTCTTGGTGTCTGTTGCAATTAAAGTGATTATGTTCAGGAGCCAAATCGTAAGACCCCCATCCCCCCCAAAATTCCCTCTTTGTCCTGTATCATCAATGTCTATATCTGTGGTGCCCAAAGTGGGTGCTAACGCTACAAATCAATACCTCCCCTGCATAAAGTTGCATGCTTGAAAAGCCAATATTTCAGTAGAGCTGTTTGTAGTTCCAAATCTGTCCATTCTTTGAAAAGAGAATCCCTCAACAATATAAATAATTATATCAATACTAAAACAATATAAATTTATAGTTAAACAAAAAAAAATTACCATAGAACTTCAAACAGCCCTACTGTAAAATCAGCTTTAATTTCTAATGTATCATTTTGGGACAAAGTCATGAAGGGGGGCATTGATGATATATATGCTCTACAAGCAGTCAGTAAAAAGTTATGGACGCATCAGTTCATGTCATGCCAGCATCCTTTATAGTCAATTGTATGTTTTCATTCATATCTTTACATGAGGAAGAATGCGACTATATTCTTAACATAGGCGGTATGTTTTTGATAAGAAACAAAAGATGAATGCAAAATAGATACGTCGTCTTGAGAACAGATCCCCTATTCCAAGCAGAATCACTTCGCGACTTTCACTAGGAGGGAGAAGCCGATGTCTTCGGAGACTAGCGTCAGTAGTATTGGAAGTGTGTGAACGAGATAGGATTACGTTTTATTGTAGAGATAATTAAGAAACAAGTATTTGATGCATTTATGTATGATGGCATCAATATCTGAACACCAGTAATTATCTACTCATTAGTACTTTAACAACATCGATGATTGTCCGCTTGAAAGTCTTATTCAACATCATCAGTCTTTTATCATCTGTCGTTGGACATGGACCTTCCCAAGGATTCACCACATTTTTCTATCGTGGATATTGTGGAGCCGATATTTTCTGAATTTGTCCAGTTCGTCTCTCTATCTTGTATTCAGTCGGTCTTGGTTTCGCATGTGATATCTGAGTTGTGAGTCATGATGACAATCGGTTATCAGCTATTCTTGCTAAATGACCAACCCATTGTTATTTAAGTTTTCTAGAAGATTCTGTGATGTCTCGAACTCCTGTTTTCTCCCTGATATACTGTGCTGTCTTGTGGTCTCTCTATGTGAGGTTGAGCATGATTCTCTCATGTGCGCGTTGCTTGCTTCTCAGTCTGTGGGCCTGTCTCTTGGTTAGTTTCCATGTTTTTGCTTATTATCGAAGCAGAATTAAGTAAACATAGATATTAAAAAGTGCTACACAGAAAAATATAAGTACATGTTGATACACGTATATGCAAATATCTTAGATGAAAAATATTTTGCTCCAAAAATTACATATAACGTTCAATTCATCATTGAATAATTATTAATCTATTCATCACGTTTAAAATGACATAAAAACCCTTTTACCACGTTATCAGGAATTTTAGTAGGTCATCATGTTGTGACTTAAAAAATGTGACAGGCAACATAAATAGATCCACACATACACAAATTGCAGATGTTGTCTGTCACACTAAGGGACATAACTGACGTAGTATAATGAAATCCCATTCAGTAACTGACAAATGAGGATAGAATTCCATTCATGTTTTAGTGAAGTCATGAATTTAAAGAATGATGTAAGCTTGTGCTCAACAGAACGCCCAAGGCTCACTACTATGCAAATTTCTATCATCTAAGTTAAACATAACGTGTATCCACATATTTCATACATGTTGTCATCTTTTGACACCACGGGTAAACTGGTTATGAAAGAAAAAGTAGATAAACACAGCGTTTCATTATATGTGAAGATATAATTGATTTTAACCTATCATTAAATGCAACATAAATATCAAATAGTTCCACGTGGCCAAATAACAGACAGTATTCTTCCAACATAAAACATGGTAATTTCTATTCATTGAATACTTTTATCTTGTACTATATATCAATAGTTTAGAAACTGTAGCCTGCAGACCTCCGGTGGTTAATCAGATACTGGTTGTGGTTCTGCAATTGGATATTCAAATTATTACAATGAATTGAAATCATGGTTAACTAAGCTCAACGACAAACCCAGCACCACATTGTGCTGAAGATCCGTTGCAAATCAGGCAAGAGTTTCACAGACTTGTGCCGTATATTGAGTAAAGCTTCAAGTTTCTTGAAATACAATTCCCAATGGAGTATGACGGTCGATGACGAAGTCCCAGTCTCTGTTGAATGCGTTTGCTCAATGATCCTTGCAAGTGTAAATTCTGTTCAAAACCGGGACTTTACACCTACGAGTCATCAGAACCACCCCTTTGGCAAGATGCAAGTCCACCTAATCACCTAGCTTACAGCGCACTCAAATAGCTGCACGGTGAAATTTGTCCTTATGAAGAGTTTCCACACTCTTTGGTAAAAACCGGGAATCGAAATCGGAACATTCTGTTAAACATTACAACCTCACTCTATCCGAACAGACCCGCTATTAGGATTCGATTTAATGTAATATATTTGAACAAGAAAACGATTTTTAGAGGTCAAAGTTGCTTAATATTGTAGTCCATTAAATACTGTCTGGGGATGAAATGCTAAAAATACAGGTCCATCAGAACATTCATTTTTATAGTAGTTGTATTCGACTTTTCAAAGTTTTCAAACAACTACTATATATATATATATATATATATATATATATATATATATATATATATATATATATATATATATATATATTTGAAGCTGAATAGAGCATACATCAATATCAGGTTTTGATTTTCGTTCAACCGGCGTCAAAGATCTATTGACTCTGACAAATTTAGAAAATCCTAATCAAAGTATACAGAAGGCGAAACCTATGCAAAAACTGTATAATCTTTGATAAGAAAGAACTGTATGATCTTTAATAAGAAAAACTGTAATTGTTTGATAAGAAAAACTGTATATTCTTTGATATGAAAAAGCCCCCAAAAAACAAAGTATATTCTTTGCAAAAGATCTGGGTCAAATAATCAATCAGTCAGCAGACTCTGAATTGTAGAAGAGTCTATTTCCAAGTTCTGTCTATTATGCTACACAATGAAACTAATTTCTTTTCCTACGTCAAGAAGATTGAATAGAATGTTATGAATGCTATACACATTTTCATTTTCATGCTCAAACGCAAATCAATAAACACATGTGACGTTTGTTTGAATTATATGGCCAGGAGCAATCGAATGAATATTTGTCGCGGCACGCTATCAGAAAAAAAACAAACCCTTCATCCAACTTCCCTCGAGGAGTGTCAGTCTTGCTTGCTTGTATCAATTGCCCAAAAGGCTACTGGATTTGATCTCCAGACGGTGCAAGTCGAATGTGAAAGTTTGCAAGACTATTCCTACCTGTAAGCATTCCTCAACAAGAAAGTTACAAGTTTCAATACGAAGGATATCAGTTATCCGAGTAACTCTCGGATACACATTAATTACATCTATAAAAGTAGCAACATTAGTAGTGACAAACACGAACATCGATATTGATCCATATTGGTTCATTACGCTGATCCAGTACACGGAAGAGATTTCCAGATGTTACGATTGTCTACGCTGTATGAAACAAATAACGGCTTGAAAGAGAGGAGAAGTCTGACGTTTAATAAAAAGTGCGCACATGTTTCAAGAATGTCAGTCAACCGTTGGACGACTCACAATATGGATCTCCAGAGATCATCTGCCGACAGAAAATAAAATGGCGTGACTATTTTGTACAGGTCCAGGAGATATTGGCAACGCGACTCCCACGATCGAAGGCTCAGGCAAATTTCGGAGGAGATCTATATCTAACAACAAACGCTAAAAGGTTGCTGCTGATGATGATGGTGAAGTATGTCGGATATGCGAAGTGAACTCATGAAGGTTCGGGGCACTTTAAGCTCCCGTGGGTATTAAACAAAAACAATTTGAATATGGCTAATTTTCGGTCCGTTTCGAGACAATATAACCTATACTGAAATTGAGAAATAAGGATCGTCGCATCCATGCACTCACTTCCAACAATTTCAACCAATGTTCATATTTACCTTTTTTTACCGGAGAGGAAGAAAAAGCTTAGGTTCAAGGGAAGTAACTAAGGCATCCAACCAGGGGGCAGTTTTGTTCATTTGGCAATTTGCATTCATTGACTGAAAAAAATGCATGTACGTTAGTTCAAACGGAAAAGGTTGAAACTCAAAATGTATACTTTGCGATGCACAGTATATGGGATTAAATGTCTCTTGTCACAATAATCAAAAGCAATTTGTTGCCTGTTTCTATATGAATGCAAAGATATTATTGTGTGTTGGTGTGTCTTTTTGTCTTTTAGATTCTAAAAAAAAACATTGGAGAAGAAGCAAATAAATTTGGGATGTATACTCAATTGGTCTATGGGAAGGTGTTAAAGAAAGAAATATTTCATAATATTTCAAGGGTTATTGAGGGAAATTCTATTCATATAACTATTATGCTAGAGTGGAAACTTCGTACCGTTTGATATACCTACATGCATTTAAGAAGTAGACGTATTTGGTTCAACAGAAATGAATTATAATTTGCAATATATTACATAGAAACTTATTTGAAATGATTTCTCGTAGTTACACGGTGAATAAATTACTCAATTTAGAAAATTTGGATGGAATAAACAAATAAGAAAATGGGACTACATATTTGGTCCGACGGAATGACCTTTCAATTTCTTAATTATATAACTATCACCTTGAAACAGACGAGTGGACAAAGAATAAACAAGATGAGGATTTGGGTTGAAAGCATTTATTTGGCCATTGTATTACAGACAGTTGCGTAACTCAATGGTAAGAGCATCGATACGTTGAAGTGGCTACCCTATCCGTGGCAGGTTTGATTGTTGCCGCAGCCCCATTTTCTTAAATTATTTATTCTATTTACGTTGTCTAAATTGAGTGATAAATTAACCGTTTAACGACGGGGGATCATTTCAAATAAGTTTCTATGTAATATAACCTCATTCATATGTACAAATACATACCTTTTTATTTATATGTTAATATGTTATTCTTTAAGGAAAACTGAGATGACATCCCTACCCCTTCAAGGTGTCAAAAATCAAGAGACAACCCCTTTAAGGAATTAATGACGGTATGAGATCCCCTTTTAAATGGTCGTTAACTTCACTAACTTGATATTGTGCCAACTGAGGTACATATCTTTTAGATAATGAGTACGTATTATCTCCCCTTATTGCCCCTTTTAAGAGGTCAATAGTAGAGAAAAATACCCATTTAAGGGCCATAAGCAGAGGGAGACTTTTCCTTCTCTTTTAAGGGGTAAAAAATAAAGGTACATTTTTTCACCCCCAAGGTATTAGAAATGAAGGGAATATTTCCCCCCTACATGGAGTCAATAGTAAATGTAAACCTTTTTTACTCAAGTCTGAGAGTCTTCCTTTTTTGTTCCCCCAACATTTCATCGGGTGTATAATACATTTGACTATTGTGTAGAAACAATTTATGGCAGTTACTAAGCTTTGAACGGCACTTAGATCAAATTATGAAAACTGATGCCGGGAGATTGTGCTGCATCATTTTTTTTTCAAACTGGAGAACTCTTGTCTAGAAAATCATTTTCCATCTTAGATTCAACTAGACTCAAAACTCTGAAATTGAAATACGCAGATCTCTTATTCACAGTAGATTCAACTGGACTCGAACCTCTGAAAATGACGCCGATCTCTTACTCACTGACCTGACTACATGTGGTACCCGATCATAACTGCGTATTATTCCAAAACAATCGTTGTTGTTTTCCCATTGCTTATTTGATTTTTTTAAAAAGAATAAAAGTTACAAAACATTATCTTCTACGGATGAATAGGAAATTGCTTTACAGTAAGAACTAAAATTTAGTATAACAGACAGATAAATACGTGAATAAACGCATTAGGCTTCTTCAACTTGTTATTGAAAATTGTCTCTATTATTCATATTCATAATTCGAGACAACTATTATTCTGATATCGGTCCCAACCTCTACAGATTGGTTAGTTAATTAAAAGAAACCGTTGCACGACGATTGTCTTTTGGTTGCATACCGTGTTGGGGGAGACCAATTAGGAAAATCTGTGAAAAAAATAAGAGAGGGGAATCAATGAATAAGTTACGTCTCTTGCCTCTTGTTTAGCAGTAGTCGGTTGAAAGAGATAAAAACAGAATTTCTGAAAAACAATCGTGACACAATCTACGTAATCAATTTTGAATAAACTAATACTGCTAATTGAAACTCCAACTAAAAAACTATTCCGGGGGCGGGGGGCTTTGAAAAACAGGAAAAATAGGGTTTGTTTCTTTCCTGACATAACAAGTAGTTGATGTTTCATTTTCAGACCTCAAGCCCCCTTTGTGCGGCCTGCATTCGTGATACATACATACATATATACATATGTATACAAATCGACTTGAAAACTGATTTTGACAGTTCTTGTGAGGATCTCAGCTTACGGTTTCTAATTACGATTTCAGTTAAAACTTTCGCAGACATTGTAATTGATAATTTTTTCCGGTAGTATATTGCTAATCTGGGAATTATGGAGCCAAGGGAATTGCATTAAGCCTAGTATAAGACGTATTATCTGATACAGTCATATATAGTTTGAAACAGCTTCTATCGATAGCCCTTCGGTGGTAGTAACAGCGTTTGTTGAACTTATTAAAGCTGTAAAAATATTATAAATTACTTTACCTAAAATTGAAAATGAAGGTAACTTTGATAAGTAGATATTCTCCTTGCAATTAATAGAACAACTGAGGTTTAAATTTTTTTGTATTGTACCATTATGCAAATGTGTGTTCCTCGATTGTATTAGTAGAGAAACAGCGCAAGACTTGTTTTGGGATTCAAAATCGAACTCATATTTTTTTCTTTCGGACAAATGAAAATTCATAGCAGAGTCAAGAGAGAGTGACCAGTTCATCAACCATTCAACCTTTGTGGCTCGAGGCAAGACTGTAGGCTCCGTAGGCACCCGTGTATCTCCCTGCTTAACAAACCCCAGTCAACTGAACCCATAGTCAAGTGTTCTCCTTTTCTATCGCTATCACCTTCACAAATCAAATGTATACCCTCTTCTTCTACCAAGTACCGGACCTAAAAAAAATAATGTACCTTTTTTTCTTTCTATTTTCGGGACGGTAGAACTTTATAGTCAGCTTGGAATGTACCAAGTGCCGAATGTTCACGTATTGTTGTACAACCACAGGTTCGCCTTACTGTAGGAATACATCCACAAACGGTCGACAGACACCATAGCTAGCTTGCATCTGCCATGAGAAGTATACTCCGGTCAAACCCACGACTTTGAAATCCAACTCCTATCCGTGCCATCTTGTTGAAGCATAGGGTGCGAACCCTTGGTTTAAGTTATAGGTTGGCCCTGGGTGAGCTCGCTTCATCTCAAAAATCGATTGCAAAGGCTGGATGGATATTCTGCACGCTGGCCCCGCCATCTCCAAAATGTTCGCTCTCTCTGTGCCAAGTCATTCATTTGGAAGACAGTATATATTCACATATATTCCAGCAAAAGCATTTTCAACAGAAATAAAGTAAAAGATTTAAAAATAGAGAAACTTGTTTTTTTCGATGTAAAGGAGAATTCTATTTTAGATTTTTGTTTCTTATAGGATTCTGCCTACTGATTGGCATTCAAAAAATGCAGAACATTTAAAAAATACGTGAGTAACGACTAACAATCAGAAAGTAATCTTCTGTGAAAAAAAATGATTAATGAAGATATAGGAAGAATCATTAGGAAAACTAAACGAACAGATCAGGTTAGTCATTCAATAGAATCCGTATTGGGGTGATCAATTAAAAAGCGGCAAAATGAGTGATCAATGAATATTGCCTCTCTTGCCTGATTGCTATGACAAATAGAAGCGGGTGAGTCACCTTGGAAGACACCTCTTTTTTTTTTATCTCAGTTAGGTGGATCCCTCGAGATTACGGGTGCAATTGAGGTCGGCAGAATACTAGATATGAAGACGAACTAGACAAATTCAGAGAATATTGGCTCCGCTACACCGACGAAAAAGAAGTGTGGCGAATCCCTGGGAAGATCTTTGTCCAACTATGAACATTAAAAGACTGATGATAATGATAATGATGTACTCTTCTCCTGGTTAGTTTCTCTCTTGCGTTTTTCATTACTCTTATCATGAATTCCCAGAACTTATTTTGAGATTTTTAGCATCTACTGACATTTTGTTATTCAAGGTTTTGGATTCATATCAACATCCATCTTAAAGCTAGGTTCTTTCCTGTTTTATCTTCGGGTCACTCGTTCCTCTCGTTTCTTTTGCAGCATCATCCGAGTTCCTCAATGAAGCTTGCTCGGATTCTCAAGAAGTCATAGATAAGTTCTCCCATTTGTACGGATAGGATGATCCACGTCATAGATAGGAATGTTATAAATCTGTAATTATTAGAAATTCCCTTCGGAGGCTCCTTGGTCAGGGATTATTTTTTTTACCTTTTTCTATCCGTTCAACGGTTTTATCTCCCTTTAAGTTTGCTTCTGTGCCATTATCTCATGTACAATTATGATTCTTTTGAAACAAGAGCTGAGGATCCCATCGTGCACTTGTGATTTCGAGCTTGCAATTTTTTTACGGTTCTTGAAATGTATTTTGGATTTTTTTCAATTTCCAGTCCTTCTCTGATTGCTTTCAATTCATTTTCGTGTTGGCCAGTCACTGAGCTTTCCTTCTGTTTACAGTTATACCAATGGTATACTCCAGGAGAATTTCATAGCATTTCTTTGTCCAACCTTCTCTCTCATTTCTACCTTTACTTGTCTTTAAAATCTGTTTTCATTGATTTTGAAAGTCCTATTTTGTATGTATTGCTGGTCTCTCTGTCAGTATCTCTTGAGTCTTATTTTTTTTACTAATTCTTGTATATGGCCTCTACTTTTTAGCATATTACTACTGCTCCATACCTTTGGGTCTTCGTATATTTTGTTGTCTTTTTTTAGTTATGTTGAACCCCTCCATACTTCATCAATAACTAATTTGGTCCCCATATGCATCGGAATGTACAATTTGGTAATGTTGTTTGCTTGTACTTTCATGATCTCCAAATACTGCTAGAATGAAGAAAACAAGAAAGTAGGTCTTCACATGAGCTTCTGCCAAGTAAATATAATGTACAACAAACATATGTTTAGAACAAAGACGCATCAATCTGAATGGAGAACAGAGAAAATAAAGTATACCAATACATCTAACTAGGACAGCGGATCCCAATCAAGTCCTCAAAAAGGAGTGATCTAGCAAAGAATCATTGTAAGATTGCAGGTTTTCGGTAGAGCAAGCTAAGCCCTCAAAAGCAAGGAAATCCCATTCATCTAAAAAAAAAAAAGGGTATAAAACCAATGTATCATGCCGTTAGTCACCTATGGAGCTGAACCATAGAACATAACCAAGAGACTGATCCTCAAACTGAGAACCCTGTAACGTACTGATGAAATACGTATACATAGTATAATATATCAAAGGAGAAGAAGGAGTTCGAGATATCATAAAATCCATTTGAAAACCCATATTGCAATTTGTTGGTAATCTAGCAAAAATGTCATATAACTGCAAGGCATCACGACTCATAACGTGGATCCCCAGAGATCATATGCAAAACCATGGCCGGCAGAATATGGCATGACGAACTAGACAAGTTCAGAAAGCTTAGCTCAGTGACGCCCTCCATAGAGATATCTGTTGGATGACAACAACGGATACTAAAAGGCCTCTGCTGCTGATGCTAATAATATTGTGGGTTTTTATTCATTTTCTCAGATTCTAACTCCATTTTTCCCGTCCTAATCTCTTGGTGACGGAATTAGTTTTTACTTTCTATCTCGGTTCTTTTTATATGGTCAATTCTTTTTCTTTCTCTCCCCGAGATAAATCTACTGAATCTCTTGGGGGGAGGGTCATGTTGCTCCACGCTTTTCATAATAGTCTGTCTCCCTCAGGCTATTTTCGGTGGGGAATTCTGGCTGAGAGTTTTCTCCTCAGCTTATCCGTCGGCATATATCCATAAGAGAACTATCATATCTTCAGTATTTGCTTCACATCATTATCATTATCGTCGTTACTATTATTATTATTATTATTATTATTATTATTATTATTATTATTTGGAATCTCACACCAGTTGCCTGGTGGTAACCGCTAGAGTTTGAGTGACAGCAAGTCTCCCCAAGTCTCCAGCCCTCCTCTCCTAGTACTCATAGGTCGCAGTAATACTTTGATTTACAGTTTACACCGGTTGCCCAGTGGTTATCGCTGAAGGCTGAGTGACAATAAGTCTCCTCAGGTCCTCAGCTAACGTCTCCTCTCTCTTTCGCCTATCATGTCAGGGCTGCAATTCGTTGCAGTCCTTATATTTCTAGCACCTTCCTCAGTATCTGTGCAATTCCCAGTAGTGATCTGGTCAGTACAGTCTCAATCCTTCCCCAAATCCCGATCTCCTCCATTCTCACCCTCAGCTTTTTGCGACAGTTCCTAGTGCTTCCACTATGACCAGTACTACCCTGGCTTTCATGTTCCACATCTTCCTCAATTCTCTTGCTAGGTCCTGGTATTTTCCCCGTTTTTCACTCTCCTTCCTCTTTACCTTATGGTCTGCAGGTGCAGCCACGTCTACTATTTGGCTGGTCTTCTTTTTCTTGTCTACAATTACCAAGTCCGGTCTTCTTGCCTGGATGAGGAGGTCAGTTTGGATGTCGAAGTCCCAGAGTAGTTTGTGGTTGTCATTCTCCAAGACTGCCCCTGGTTTGTGCTGATAACACTTTTCCACATGGTTGAATCCCATTTGTTTGCTTAGTTCCCAGTGTATCATCGTTGCTATTTTATCTTGTCTAAGCTTATACTCCTTCTGGGTGAGTTGACAACATTCACTAGTTGTGTGGTTTACTGTCTCATCTCTTTCACCGCACATGCGGCATTTGCTGTTTGTCTGTGTTCTGTCGATTTTTGTTTTTATGTAGTTTGTCCTGATGCTTTTGTTTTGAGCTGCCATAATGAGCGATTCCGTTTCTCTCTTCAGGTTTCCTTTTCGTAACCACGTCCATGATTTCTCGTCTGCTACATCTTGTATCTGTCTTTTTAACTCGCCATACAATTTTTTCTTTTCCCATCTTTCTTTTCTTGTTTGCTGTGCTGTTCCGTTGTTTTTTACTTTGTTGTTTGTTGCGCTATCTCTTGCAATCTTTATGATATCTTTACTATTCGTTTGCACATGCCTTTCTAGGACTACTTTAGCTCTCTGGACACAGTCTTCTATGCTGATTATTATTATTATTATTATTATTATTATTATTATTATTATTATTATTATTATTATTATTATTATTATTATGTATTTTCACACGTTACCTCACCACTGGGGCCTGAGTGACAGAAAGTCTCCACCAGTCTCGAGCCCTCTTCTTCGCCGCATTTTTGGTTTACTATTTGATACCAGATGCCTGTTGGTTATTGCTGGTTGACAGTAAATCTCCAGCCCTCCTCTCATATCGTCTCAACCTTTCACAGCAATGCTGGGGTTTCATTTGTCCGCATGCCAAAATCTCAGCCATTAACTCAGTTCCCTGTATATCACTGTTTATACCCTGCCGTGACTGCTTTCCTCCTCTTCCTGTGCTACGTAAATACATTCACTGGTTATGTGTTTCACAGTCTCATCCTTTTTGCACACAGGCAGCATTTACTATGTGTTTGGGTTCTATCGATTTTCGCCTTGACATAGTTTGTCCTGATACATTTTTGGGGGGCTGCTATGTTGAGAGATTCTTTTTCCTTTGCATAGCCATGCCCATGATATTTCATCTGCAACATTGTGTATTCGTTCACCGGTCCATCAATTGAAATTCTTCCTTGATTCATCAGAGAAATAAACCTGTATATCTCAATAATAATACTGCCCATGTGTTCATTCCTTTTATCAGATTTCTGGTATTTAGCTTGGTGTTTTTCTCTTATTTTCTCCTTCATTTTTCCCGTTTTATCGCGTCGCATTCGAAAACTCCCATTTATTTATGTTGGTCCTGTGCAATCAATGCTCTGATTTTGTTGTTGTCAGGTAATTCGATTCCTTCTGCTTCTGCAAGACTTCTCTTGTGCATTACCATTAGTGCGCATTTTCCTATTCCGAACTCGTCGTTGTATTCTTTCATTTTGATGAACAACGTTTAGAGCTCTTCCCTGTTCTTCGCAAATAGTTTTAAATCGTCCATGTACATGAGGTAATTGACTTTTCCCTTTGCTTTGGAGAATTAGCATCCTTTGCTGTTTTTTTTTTCAAGATTCTGTTGGTACCAGGGTTACAACAAATAGCAGTAAGGACCGAGAGTCTCTCTGGAAAATTCTCTTTTTTACACTTTCTTCTGTTAAATTTTTTCATATAGCTGTCGAGTCTACTTTCCAATCTTTCACTTTTTGGGGGCTTGGGGCGATGAATCTCACCACTGGTTTCATCATCATCATCATCATCATCATCATCATCATCATCATCATCAGTCTTTTAACGTCCGTCGTTGGACATAGACCTTCCCTAGGATTCGCCACAATTCTGTACCATGGGTGTCGCGGAGCCAGTATTTCCTGGATCTCTCTATTTCATCTCTCCATCTTGTATTTTGTCAGCCTCAATTTCTTATGTGATCCCTGAGGATCGATACTGTGAGATGTTATGTCCATCGGTTGTCTTTCATTCTTGCAACATGACCTGCCCATTGCCATTTGAGTTTTCTAATAGTTTCTACGATGTCACAGACTCCCATTTTCTTCCTTATATACTGTGCTGTCTTGTGATCTCTCCATGTAAGGTTGGGCATGATTCTCTCATGAGTACATTGCATACTCCCAGTTTGTAGGTCTGTCTCTTGATTAGGTTCCATGTTCCAGCTCCATAAGGGACTATCAGGAGAATGCATTGGTTGCATACTCTTCTTTTTAGGATTATTGGGATCATCTGGTTCTTGAAAGTTGAGCTTGCTCTACCGAAGGTTTGCCATCCCAGAGTGATTCTTCGCTTGATTTCCTCCTCTTTTGAGGATGTCATGGAGATTCGCTGTCCTAGGTAGATGTAGTGGTCTACCTTGCCGAGTTTTGCATCTTCTATTTTGACGGTTAGGTTCTTATTCTCAACATGATTATTGCACATGATTTTCGTTTTCTGAAATTCATGCGTAGGCCAACTATTTTGCTTTCTTCGTTTGGTTCTTCTAGCATTAGTTGGAGGTCGTGTAGGTTCTCTGCGAATAGGACGATGTCATCTGCAAATCTAAGGTTGCTCAAGTATTTGCCGTTTATTTTGATTCCTCTATTTTTCCAGTCCATATTTCAGAAGATGTCTCAATGCAGGCTGTAGAGAGTTTAGGTGAGCTGGTATCACCTTGTCTTACTCTTTTTTGGAGCTGAAAAGGTTCAGAGTCCTCCAGTAGCCTAATGAAGCAGTTGCTGTGGTTATATATGTGTTTGTATATGTGTTGGTTTGTTTATCATACATATCCCGAAACATTCAAGTTCCCAGCTATGGAGGATTATTTTGTATTCTTTTTCATAGTCAATTCATCCAATTCCAACATATATCCCCCTTTTTTACCTCTTTTAAAAACATGTCAATGTTCAGCAAGTCATTCACTCCTTCGGTTCCTCTCCTGTACACTGTTATTCTGGTGTTTATCCTCTTCTTTCCGTGTCTGACCATGGTTTGTGGTAGGCACGTGTTTGGTCTATAATTATTTGCGTAGTTCCTTTTCTCAATGTCTTTTTTGTTTTATGTATGATGTTGTGCTAGTTAAGATTACGATAGCAGATCATCTTTTGCTCCCCAGCAATATTTAACAACTCTTTATTTCGTTAGGGAAATGGGCCACTAGTGACCCATTTCCCCACACGTCTGGTCCATTTCTCTCACAACCAACACAAATAAGTGATGCTTCGTTTATGAAGTTACCCCTATGAGTTAATGAATATTCACATTTGTCGGCATATCCCACCCACAGTGATAAGTCTGTCATTCCCTTTGAACAATCAGATTTTATTCCTCATTCTCATTAATTTTAAGCTTACACCAACCCACTTCGTGCTCAATCTTCTTTAAAGCATATATAAACAAATACACATACACTAATACACATGGGGATACACATGTTATCACATACATTTGTACAAACACACACACACACACACACACATATAATCATATGCATACACTTTTTCAGAAACCATGCCGAGAAACTATGACAGGCTGATGAAAGAATGGTGCCGAGAAAGCAGATAGAAAATATGTCAAGGGATGAACATCAGTACGCCAACCTGCAATGCAGTTTCGGATTGCCCCCTAAACTTTGAATATCAACTTGAAGAAAGTAAGTGCTGAACTTGAACCTTATAATATCCACTCGATGGTGTTTTCTACCGAAGGGCAAGATGAGCTGGCCAAATATTAATTACATGTTCACAGATTTTTCATGGACCAACAACATCAAGTGCAAAAATCCTAGCGTGTGAAATAGCTAAGTTGAAGGGTATATCAATACTGCAGTCACAGGGAGTTAATTAATCTGAAGAGAAGGGTGGTTGAAGCCATTCACACGGAGACGCCCAAATCCCACATCAAGGTAGCCAGAGCCAACATCTCTTGTTAGAGCCACTGCTTTTAACTGGTATTATATTGGGATTTCCTTTGACATTTAGGATGAAGTTTTAAATGGCTTAAAGGACACAGGCGGAGAGATTTTAAAAATCTAGTTTGTATAGGACTGACTACTATTCAGGAAACACCAAACGTCATTGCTCACAAAAGAAACGAGCAGGTTGGCCAATTTACCTCACGACCAAGGTGAGTTTTTTGACAATGTGCTCCATTACATCAATAAAAGCATCCCTCCAGCTTATATATTTCCAAGAAAAGATTTCAAAGGTGGAATAGAATCTTCTTTCAGCTGCACAAATACATCTGAATGGATGATGGCTGAAAACTCTGTGCTGGTTCTCAAACACTCTATCAAACGATCGACTCAATAAAAAGCAGCCAGTCGTAGTGGTAATTGATAACTACGAAAATAATTTTTCATAAGATGGCCTCAAGCTGGCCTGTGACAACCGTGTTCTCGTTACACCTCCTTCCCCCTATACCCCTCAATAAAACCTAGCCACATGATAGATCTGTGTTTGGACAGGTGAAAACAGCCGACAACCGATTAGCTGGCTCTTGGGTGATTAAACGTACAGGAAACCTATCATCATCTATGGAATCGCAACTCTGAATGATGAAGCTCGAAAAAGAGCTGCTACTCCAGCAAACTTATTAGCATGTTTTGAAGCATCTGGTATGTGGCTATTGTATAAAGAAACCTTCAATAGAGATAACTATCCTCCATTCGAGAGTAACGGCATGTCAGCTCCAACACTTCATCCAATGCTTCATGATACACAAAAAGCATCATCTTCATCGCCTGATCCAATGACTGCATCAGTTTCGTCACTGGATCCACAAACTGTGTAAGATCCATTGCCAGCACGGCTCAGATTTCTTCCTATTCAACGGTTTTCCCTTGGACTCGACCCAGAAAAACAAAAGGAGGCAAGAAAAATAGCAGCTCAATGGTGGCACTTTCTATCCATGAACTGAATTGCATAAAAAAGCAATCGATCAGAAAAGCCTGGAAAAAGGTCAAAACTGGCCAAAAAGCACTAGTCCAAACCTGTCCTCTCCTATTCCTGCTGAACAATCCACAACACAGGAATATCCCCATTTTTTCATTAAATCTCTAACCTGAAAACAGCATACAGTTGTCTTTGCAACGCTCTGAGTTTCTCTAAAAAAGATGGTTGGTAATCATCGAAATACATTTATTCATGCCAATATGATATCAATGTTTGAGATGTGACACAAACTTTTCTCTTAATTTTTCTTTCATTTTTTAGTTTACATTCTAATCAACATTCCGCCGGATTACATCATATCCACACAACGGATATATATATATATATATATATATATATATATATATATATATATATATATATATATATATATGTACGTATAATTATAAATACGTTATTTTCATTCAAAACTATTTGAACTGACGCCCTGCTATTACATGATGAATGTGTAAGTTGGCCTACACAGTGTGAATAATTAGAGAAACGAACTTCTGCAGAAATAGGACTAGCGTTCAACAAGAAGCCGACTCTACATGATGACGCTCTAACCAATCAGCTAAACAGCCAATTGGCAAATTGGTGACCCAAATAACTACTCTATGCCTACATTTTGATCTGGTACATTCACTGTTCATAACTGCTCTATTGGTTCTCAACGCAAACATTCATACTATAAAGCGATGGATTTTTATCTAACATAATAAGTATAAATGCTTTATGTCAATTTGAACTGACATCCCCAATATATATATATATATATATATATATATATATATATATATATATATATATATATATATATATATATATATATATAAGTTTGAGTCCGTGTGCCTGAGTGTGTGCCCGTGTGAGTGTGTGTGTGTGCATGTGTATGAATACGTGCATTGGCTTTTCGATATTAATAGAAAAGTAAGAGCAGCAGTAGAATCACCGTCTCACTCACTCACATGATTCTGTCAAACTTCGAAAAGACATCATTGCTATAGATTCCAAAATCAATGCATTTTTAGAGTACACAATAAACTGAATACAAAATTCTAAAAGGAATCTAGAATAATTCAAAACATCAATAGTCCTCTATCGATGTTTTGAGGTATTCTAGATTTTGTTAAAATCTTATTCGATAATACAAAAAATAACAACAGAAAACAAAACAAAACAAAACAAACAAACATGAGTTTGAATTTGATGCATTTCTCTTCAAATACGATGATCATGGAGTCTTTGTTTTCAGCTTGACTTTCATGTAAATATATTTATGTTTGCGTGGATTCCTGGTATCGCTGAGGTACAAATTACTCATGTTATGACAGCTCAGTAAAATATGCTCTTTAATATATCTCTTAACACACAACATAAATTGCTTATTGCCAAAGGAACCATCTCCATTTCTCTTCCGTTCAGCATGCTACTCAACATTTTATTCTTCCTACTCCCAATCTTCCCTGCCAATATATGGAAAAGGGATTCTAATCTGATTCTCAACAGATACCCTTATAGACATGCCACACACCTTGTTTCCGTAGCAAAATATGACTGTCACCTGCTAATCTGATGAACACGAGGTGAGGGTTTAGTTTAGCATTATACTTATATTGGAAATCAAACTACTCGCTGAACTATTTGAAAGTTGTGAGATTCGACCTCAAATGTACGCAGTAGGTAAACAGATGTATTGATTCCGAATATTACTCTAGTTTTGCTCTATTATGCATAGTTTTGAGTATAAACATACATACAGACATGCATTACAACTTTATATATTCATATACATCATCTTGAAAACTTCTACGATTTAATTTGTGAACATTGGAAATCAATTGTTATTAATACATTATTTTCTGCTGTGTGTAAAGGGTTGTACAGAAAACAATGACTTATCCATATCAGACGGAAATGTTGGCACAAATTCACGAAAAAACAATAAAAGACGATAGGAATTAGTTCCACCAAGACTTCTATTCCACTGATGTTTTAATCGGCGTAAAAACCATTAGTGTTTTTCAACTCTATTCACCTTTGTCCGATGAAATCGCAAAGGTATGAAAACTAACTTAAATTACATCCAACATCAAATAATCTTGTAAATATTTTGAACAGTATTTTACGAATCCCTAGAGCTATATGGCGAGTTGTGATCATCTTGTGCCTAGAGCAACATTCAAATGAGGAAAATCCATTCCTTTTTGATTATTACTATTTCTTTTTTTTTGGTTAGAGCAAAATCTTTGGCGCCCACCGACACCTTTTCAAACCATTATAGTAATTGAATAGTTTATAAACAAATCTTGTTGATCACTCGATAGAAACCATCACTGTCTTTTGGCAGCATGCTGTGTTGTGTGATCAATCAACACTTTGGGAGAAGAGGTGAACAATGAATAGGTTACTTCCCTCATCTTTTGTTGGGCAGTGATCGCTGAAAAAAAATTATGAAATATCAAGAGGTTAGCAAGAATGCAACCGGAGGAGTTAATTCAACAAACTTATATTGCAAGTTGAACCCCACTTATTATTTGCTTTTTGTTGCGGGTTGGGGGCTTAAGAAACAAAAAAAACTATCTTTCCAGACATAAGGAGTAAACGGTGAAGTTTTCAGTCATCTAGCTCCATTAGAGCGTGATACATACATAAATAGTCGGATAGATAGACAGACCAACTAAAAAACTGAAGAAACCTATGGTAACAGTTTTGATTGACTCCAGTACATGGAAACCGTAGATTTATCCCTAAGCTTGTCACCATCCAAAAAGAAGTTTGCTTCGTAATTTATAAGAGAATGATTTATAGCCTCGACATTTGATAGTGAAATTCGTAATAGCATATGGAAGGAAGCTTTTTATTCTTTGAAATTTAATAAAGTCAGAAATGATTTCTGGTTTCAATGTTATTCCTCTTACCAAATTACATGAGTACGTTTGCTCCTCTCTGAATCAGGCCTTCTCAACGCTAGCGAAGGGTTCTGAAGGTTGGAATCTCATAAAGGCCGGGGATCAAGGGTTCAATAAGGACAGTGGCATTCTAATGACGAGTCACATTTCAAGTACTCTGCACCCTGACAATCGACATCCGCATAAAACTTTTTGTCTTCCCCCATTATGGAACATAAATCTTTGCATATCTCCTCGGATTCAGTCAAACTCGAGGAAGCAGATTACGGCTATAATTCTCGCTGAGAAAACTCCAGTCTTATATTCCGAGTAAAAACATACGTATAAACAAAATGATTTATGGCAGGGGGGGGGGGGTCTGAACGGCTGTTTCCTGTTTGAGGATTTTTACTCTGAATATTAAACGTTTGCAGAACCAAATGATGAAGCAGTGGTTCCCAGACTTTTTCCGGATCGCGACGGCTTTACTGTAAAATGATTTTCCACGGCACCCCAAGTCAGAAAATATCAAATTTTTGCTTTTACATCAATATGTCCCCACCTTTTATCTATTATACCATTACTTTCACAAAGCTGATAAAGATTTGATAAAAACTTTCGAAATAGACTACAACTTTCCTAAGAAAATACGTGATTTAGATAATTCAAAAAAAATTTTTCCTATTATAAACTTGATGGTTTGGATGCAATTCCCAAAGATCCCACGACACCCCTTGAAACTGACCACGGCTCCCTGGGGCGTCGCCACACTCACACTGGAAATCATTGTCGTAGAGTATGATCTTTGTAGAGCAAAGAATGCCGAGATTAGTCAACAAGCTGCTTCTGTAGGTGGCTACTTGTAGTCTTCTAATTCCCACGCTCCTCTGCTGATGAAGACCTCTGCAAAAGGTTGATCGAACAAAAGAATTTGTCCACTTAAGCTCTCTCTAAAAGACGGCAGTGAGTAGAAAGCAGTCCACCCACACTAACTCCATTATTATGATTGAAACTGGAAAAGATACCCACCAAGTTTTGTGAAATGTTATCTTACGCACGCATACTCTCTCTCTCTGTCCCTCTCATATACCCCTGACACACACACACACATTGTACTTCAGCTTTTTATCTTAAACACACAAATAGACAGACAGACAGATACATATACATACACACACAGACACACACACAGACACACACACACACACACACACACAAATATATGTATGTATTTGGTGGACAATTAAGAAAAATATCGTCGTATTTTAATTGAATTTAATCCACTCAAATATTTTGCTTACGGCTTCATCAAAATGGCAATTTCAAGTGAAACTATATCAAAACATTCTTTTAAAAAAAAAAATAAAGCCAAGAGGCGAAACATGTTTGTAGAATAAATTTAATTCAAACCGACTGTATTTTCCTTCTCGTCAACTCAATACATACTACTGGATATATCCTATCAACAAATTATATATATATATATATATATATATATATATATATATATATATATATATATATATATATATGTATATATATATCGAAGTTGCGACCGATAGGTAGCCACTTTAAGCTAAACAGCCGCTGGTAATATATATATATATATATATATATATGTGTGTGTGTGTGTGTGTGTGTGTGTATATGTGTGAGTGTGTGTGTGTGTGTGTGTGTGTGTGTGTGTGTGTGCGCGTGCTTGAGGGATTGTATGGTTGGTCATCTTTGAAAGACTGTTCGATAGTAAAAACTTGAGCAGTGATCATAGGTTAAGTAGTTTTAAAGGAATAATGATAAATGAAATTTTCTTTGCGACAGAACTCATCCTCAAGCTTAAAGTATCAATCTATAGGTTTCCGTTGTCAAAAACAGTCTCAAGTCAACACAATATGGGTGAGAGGTCAAAGCTATCCTATTTCGAACCTTGCAGGGTTGATGAACTTCACAATCAGGGTTTATCACAGTGTGCAATAGCTGAGCACTGAGCAAGTTAATCGACGTAGGGAATATATATTTTTTGCATGATTCAGAGAGTCATGGAAGAAAGAACAGAGGTGGCAGACCCAAGATATTGCATCGTGGTGAGATAACAATTATCAGAGCACTTCTGCGAAACTTCAATCAGTCCATTGCTTGACTTCATAAAAAAACAATCAGACGAAAACTCAGGGGAACAGATCAGAACAAGATTGCAGCGCACGGCTCGAAAAATGACAGACAAAAATATATACTGGAACTTGCAATACTTCATCAGACGTGGGATGACGGGTCCAACCCTGAAAATGAACGACAAATAACGCAAATTCATATCTCTGATCTAAACGGGCATTTTGTCTGAACGTAAATTAAACACAATCTTACCCCAGCATTTTTCTTATGGAAGGATTGAAATCAATCAGTTCCATGATATATCCCATTTCATCGCGATCCAAAATCATACCGGGTCAAACAACGCTGTTCTTGTCTTTATAACTATCAGGATCATGTGAAAAAAAATTGCAATAATCTGACTTCGAATAATTTCTTCAGCTATTACACATCATGATAGATCCGGATTCTGAAGTTCAAAAATTTTACCAAGTTATAAATCGGCAGCTTTTACCTCTTTCTCATGTTGTATTGACTTTGCACTCTTTTAAACAACAACCGATTAATTGATATTTAAACCCTTTACATCAATATCACTTCAATATTCAAAATTCTGTTAAATCTACTGAACTCGTGATAACTGCTCAACTTTTCTTTATTACAGGAGAGTGTATACAAGATGGCCAACCTTATAATCACGAGCGGTAAAGAATTTATTCCGAAGGATGATTTTATTCAAAGTTTTTACTTGATTCTAAATTTTTGTAAGATATATAGTAAGCATCCGGTGAAAATCGAACTCAATTGCCCGTTAATTAATGGTAGAGGTGATTGGGTGCATATGAGACTCCTTCTGGCAATAAGAAGTGTGCTCGATTCTCACAGAAGGTTTGACCCTGTGTGCAATCCTGCTTTTTTCTTTGTAACCACAGATTGACGACCCGAGTCAAGGTTGTGATAAAACAAATCGAGAAAAAATAAGATGAAGATAAAAACTAATCAGAATTAATGGAAACTCGCCATCACATTTAGAATACATCGACCAATAATAATAATAATAATAATAATAATAATAATAATAATAATAATAATAATAATCATAAAAACAACTATAATCATAACAATCTTATTAATAATGATGATAATAACATAATGAATGTAGTCAACTAGAGTATAAATGCAAACACGATAGGGTAGCAACAGTGACATACTGAGAACTGGGCAAATGAATGGAATTCAACCATGCAGAGGAGTGGTACGAGCATAAACCTGAGGCAGTCATGGAGGATGGAAGCCATAATTTATTCTGAAACATTGACATCCAAACTAACCCACCCATCCAAGCAAGAAAGACCGGATGTAGTAATCGTTGACAAGAAAAGGAAAACCTACCCAATAATAGATGTGGCCGAGCCTGTAGACCATGGAGTAAATAGGTTAGTGAGTGAAAAGCTAGGAAAGTACCAGGACCCAGCAAGGGAACTGAAGAAAGTGTGGAACATAAAAGTTAGGGTAGTACCAGTAATAGTAGGTGCACTCAGAACTGTACCAAAGATACTGAAAACAAGATTGGAGGAGCAGGAAATATAAGAAAGGATCTAGACTATACTGACCACAGCACTACAGGGACCACACATTTGCAGAGGTGATTACTGAAAATATGAGATCTAAAATATTCAGTAGTTAGCAATAGCTTAGTGGCCAGTAAAAAGGCATAGTGGAGGCAGTATAAACCACAGCACCGCTGTGATAGGTGAGGAAGATATGAAAGGAAGACTAGGTATCTCAGAAGACTAACTGTCACAGTCTGCAACAATAATAAACCGGGCAACTGGTGTGAAACTCTAATCCTCAGTACTGTTGTGGATCGTGAGAGTGCGAAGAGGAGGGTTGGATACTTGAAGAAGCTTGCTGTCACTCAGTCTCCACCAGGAGACCACCCGGCAACTGGTGAGAAGATGCAAATAATGATAATAATAAAAAAAAATGTTGCCATTAAATAAACCAAGGAGAACTGTTCTAATTTCAAACCTGGCCTGGAATTTCTTTTTTTTCCGAGTTATGATTGTCTAGTTTGAGCTAATAACAGGTAAAATTTTTCTACTAAGTTTCAGGTCTCACTTTTCCGGCAATACTTTTTTACCTTTGCCACACGTTGATGAAATATGCTGAGGCAAAAACAATCCCTGCCACTTCTTAATACTACTAGTTCTCAAACGTTGTGACAGGGAATGGTCATGAGTTTGTTCGTATTTGAGAACTAAAATTAATAAAAAAAGATAGTGTCAGGGACTGGCAGGGATAAAAACGGCTCGAATTTTTTCATTTATTTTTTTCAGCTCTGATCGTCAAGTATGAACACAGCATGTAATATAAAGTTTCAACTCTCACTTTACCGAGTCGTTTTAATCCGATAACCAACTATAACTACTACTACATAACTAATAACTATTACTACCGCTATTGCTACAACTTCCTCCGCTACTAAAGCCATTTTCCGTTTTTGTAAAGAGTCCATTCTGCTCTTCCTACCTTTTCCTTCTTAACATTCTCCCCGATGATTATATCCGTCACAGAATAAAAAAAATTATTGTATTGGTTATTAGTACTGTTGCTACGTTTGATACATAAGCTACTCTTCGTACACCTCATTTGACTAAACATTAATTCCCATGATTTAGCGACTATAATAATGAAACATCGAACAAGTAGCGATAAAGGTTCTTTTTGCAATATGTTTGGATATATAGCAAAGGACTATTTTAAAAAGGGGTTTGCGATCGAGTGGGATTTAAATTAGTAAAAACAAAAGGGGACTTGGAAAGTTTATTACTAGTACAAACTCCCTGCTCGTTTTGTCAGTTTTTAATTGAAATAAATCTTTTTTGAAATGGTTAAAGAAATTACACGAATGCAGACAGACAGGTACAGTCATTCGTTCAAAAATCAACGTGCAAGAATATATAATGCATGTAAAACACACGCTCTTGTGCAAAAGACACGCCTTTATCGTCTGTTCTACTCCTTTGCATGTGCACAAACTTATACGCACGTGCTTGTGGATTTACATAATCGCAATTTTGAAACATTCAATATGTACGGTATTGTCCTTGAATGAATACACCCTACCACTTTTATAGAAAGTTATTTTTTTCTCCTTAACCAAACAGAGCTAATTTTATTATTGGAACTAATGGAACATTAGATAACCAAAATTGATTATCATCAGGTATTATTTATGGCCAATCTCTGAGGCATTAGAACTATGTTGCAAATAATATTTTTCCGTGGGGATGCGCTCATTTTTCGACGGCAACACATTCATAATTTTTGCATCAGTTTCTATTATGTAGAATTGGTCATAAATGATACCTAATGAAATCTGTTTTAAATGTGTAATCTTTCATTAGAAGTAATAAAATCCAGCTTTGTTTGGTGTAGAAAATATTAACTTTTAATTTGGTGACGACACTGTATATTAGGGTAGGTCAGTTTTGGAACCGTGGTCTTGGCACGAAATAATTTCTTCGCAGCTTTTACCGAGATTTGAAATGAAATTGAAATGAATTTTTTAAAAATGTATTCCGTCAATTGATGGTGAAAGCTATAATCTAAGTTATGGTGTCAGTTCTTATGTTAATAAAAATCTCAACTATCTAGACTTGTTGAGATTTCTTTTTTCTAAGTAAAAAATCAAGTTTCCCCGCTTTTACATCGGGAGAAACGAACTGCCGCTCCTGGCTTTTTGTCGAGTGCGAACTCTAAATTGACAAGTACAGATTATCAACATCCTCACTAACATTATTCGCCGGGTCTCTCTTGATTGTTTTATGAATAACTTAGTATTGCACCTCGTAACATTTCTTGCTCGATGCCCCATCTCATATACAAATAAATAAATGATATAAAAGACGTACAAACAAAGAAGAATTTAAAAAAACTAATTATGTGTCATTCATAATTCTTTGTAAAAGACACACAAATATATGAACTTTAAGGCATTAACTAAAATGAGTGAAATTCAGAAACTACAATCTCAACACTGTTAAATCCAGCAAAGTCCATCCGTTAAGCATTAGTTACTATGGAATCTATGGTAAAATTAGTAATTAATTGTTTTGTGTAATTAGGAATCAATGCTATTGTATAATTAGGAATTAATCAGTTAAGACTTAACAAGACCAAGTTTTGCTCGACAAAACGTTTTTTGCTTTTCACACTCAAATACGTAATCCTTGCGGATTATTAATTATGTTTATTGTTCAATACAAAGAATAATAAAAAAGAGAAAGATTCCTTAATATGAATTACATACGTTCATGAACAGAGACAAAATTATATGAAAACTAGAGAATGTCCGTTCAAAAAGTAGACCCAGTTTCATGACAATCTTCAGGGGGTAAAACCTGAAATAATGAGATGCTGTTCTTTATCTATGATGTCGTTAATAGGAGCAATTAAAACAGATTTTTGGAAAGCCGATGTGTCATCTGACTATAGTTTGATTTCGTTCAAAAGACAAAATTGGCAGAAAAAACTCTTCACTTTCTCTCTCATTCTCCTATTCACTCTTCCCCTCTCTATTAATCTCCATATCCAGCGAACATTTTAAATCTATTAACTTGCGCTCTTTATCGCTGCTAGTATCGTATCGTATCGTATCGTATCGTATCGTATATATATATATATATATATATATATATATATATATATATATATATATATATATATATATAGGCGGGGAAAATATACCCATTGCTAACGTAATTTCCATTGCAAATTGAGCGCCCCTTCATATTGAGAACTGCAAATTTAATACAACTTCAAAGTTGACACTGCTGTGCACGGACCAACATATCTGGTGAATATCAACTACAATGGCCAGTTGTCGAGTTATCTCGGTGCATACACAGAGATTTCTCAAATTATAGCGAGATATACAACGCTCCTAAACCATATTGATACATCGTTAGAATATAAACATGTGAGTTCTCTCAGTTATGTACATAGATTATGTGGTTATTCCTATGTAGAAGTAGAGGCATAGCTGGGTTGAGGGCTACTTGGAAACGCCCACTGGACCCCAATGTAAAGGCTTCCCACAATTTTTATGAATAGTAGTTCAAAATATCGCAACGCCCCTCAAGTCACCAACTCCCTCAAAATCTTTAACTATATTTCTATATAAAGATACCCTTTCAAAACCATACATATATGAGATCATGTGCATTTCTATAAACATATAACCGTGGGCACAAACGAGGAAACATGGTGAAGTACATCTGTGTAACATATTCTCAAGTGTCTGTGGAAATTCAAAATGTTTCGTTGTGAGCATTCGTGCGTGCGAAGATTTGATCATTTATTTACTGCTGGCTTCTAGAAGCCGGTTAATTTAATATTGATCCAAATCTCAAATGAAACTCATTTGATTTTGTGTTAACAACTTGTAGCAATCTTTCTTCCTTTGCTCGTCCCAATAAAATATATGTGTGAGTTTGAGAAAACGAAACGTATTGAGAACCTGCCCCGTTTTTGTTGCATTTTGCACCCAACTACAAACAGTTTGTGTGTGAGTGCTTATGAGGCCTGGGTGAGGACTGCAGGACAAAGGAAAGGGGACCCAAGAGTTTTTTGGGTAGAGCTGTGTATAGACAATACGATGTGACAATTGTTAATAGGTTGACTCTGTCGTCCACCGGTAGGTGAAGACATTTTAAAAAAAGAGTCATAGCAAATAAAAGCAGGGTGGCTAAAGAACGTAGGTATGGGAACAATGTAGGCACTACCTTAAATATGAGTCTCTGATGCCTTGTGTGTGTGTGTGTGTGTGTGTGTATATATATACATATATATATATATATATATGTAGATATATATATATGTGTGTGTGTGTGTGTATGTGGCATCAATTGCAGATTTTAAATCAGCAGTTCTTGGAAGCATAGGGAGACACAATGGCAAGTTATATATATATATATATATATATATATATATATATATATATATATATATATATATGTATATATATATATATATATATATATATATATATATATATATACGTGTATTGAAAACTAAAACGTAAAAATAAAACAGGTCTCTTTGGTCACTCAATAGAAAACGTTACTTAACCGACATCTTTCATCAGCATGCTGTGTTGGGGGTGATCTATCTCGAAGAAAAAAAAATAAGGCTTGAATGTTGCCAGATAATAAATAAGGATTATTTTAGGTTAAACTTTCATTGCAAAGGGAAGACTCCCTCCCTTAATATGAGGCGGCGATTTCTATAAAAATAAAAAGGAATAGATGTTGGAATTTTCAGCCCTCTAGTGCAGCCTGTGTTCATAATGCTTATACATATACATGTATACATAGCCAGCCAGATAAGCTTAAAAACTTAAGAAACCGATGTTGACAATTTCGGTTGACGGTTTCAAATAATGTAGCTAACAAAAATAACAAATGAAAAGCTTGAAGGAAGGAAGAAAGGAAGGAACGAAGGAAGAAATACAGTTTCCTTTTCTTAAAGTGAGAAGCCAAAGTCATTTATCTGCGCACGTTCGCACTTGCCTATATGACTATATAAAGATGTATATCATTAAATATATTATACACACGCGAACAATAATTCCCATAGGTTCACACTACAGCGTATACACATACGAATGAATGAACTTTAAATATACAGCGAGGGAAATGAGTTTGGGGAACGAGTTATACGGTAAAGCTGTAACAAGAATACCAGGGGATTGCACAGGGACCAACAGGGATATGCCAAATGAACCCATGCAGCTGCTCCGATACGATAATATAATACAGGGAAATTAAAAAATAGGTACACGCCGTACACCCACGTACCTCCCGTTAGTACATGGCTGCACGTCATATAAGGAACCGAGTTGCGTAAAACAGGATCACGCCGGCTTTTACGTGCATATCAGTTTTCAGAAGATAGACACACGTGCAGACCTGGACTTGAGTATTTTAGACGCACGCACATGTGAGAATTTCTGTAGGGCTCTTCGTACAAAAAGGGATCTGAAGTTTATGAACTGTGATGAACAGATGTAGATTTCGTAATTCATCGCTTACTTACTGAAGATTGAAGATGAAAGCAGACACGCACCAAGATTAGCTGATGCCTTTTGCCGCACCAGGATAAGTTTGTATGGTCTTGAGAAGAAATTAAGTCGCTTCACTACCGAAATAATCAAATATCTTAAAATCAATCTTCAGACAAAGCTTGAAAGGAAAAAATGATCGATATACTTATTAGTCAAAATGTCAACCAGAACTATTTCCAAAACCGTAAAAAGGTTTCTTCATTTTTCAAGTTATGGCTGGTTATGTATGTATCAGCAGTGTGGGCAGCACTAATGGAACTAGAGGGCTGAAAATTCGAACATTCGCTCCTCATTTTATCTCGAAAAAACTTTTCCTTTTTGTTTTTGTTTTTTGAAAATTACCCCCTATATGTATGTTTTTAGTAGGAACTTAATTTACAATGTAAATACATACTTGATTGATCCCTTGGTTAATGACGACTACTATTTCTTAAAATTCAGTCCTTTTTCTTTTTAGTGGTCATTGTAGAAATTAAGGGCAAGAGGAGAAACTTATTCATTAACCACACATTTTTCCATTTTTGATTTTTATCAACCCCGACAAGGCATGCTGCCACGAAATGCAAGTAACTTGATGGTTTCTATTGAGTGACTAACCAGAACTTATGTCGCACCATATCATTTGTGAGTGAGGGTTGGTCATCATTTGTAAATTTTCCTTCGGTACCAAATCTTTATTTTTGGAACCAAATAGCTCTGTTCAGCACCAAATTTGCCTAATGTAGGTCTTGCCCCCCCCTCCCCGAATGGTAACCCTGACATAGATGGGAGGGATTTGACATGGGTGCAAACTGATACCCTTATTTGAATCTACAGGCGCCTACTATATTTGGCACGAAACTCTATAACACGTTCTTAATTGAATTCAAGTATAAGCCGTGTGGCAAGTTTTCAGCAGAGCAAGCTCAACTTTCGAAAAACCAGATGATCTCAATAATTCTAAAAAGAAGAGTATACAACCAATGCATTCTCCCGATAGTCACTTATGGAGCTGAAAAATGGAACCTAACCAAGAGACAAACCTGCAAACTGAAAAGCATGCAGCATGCGCATGCGAGAATCATGCTCAACCTCACGTGGAGAGATCACAAAACAGCACAGTATATAAGGAAGAAAACGGAGTCAGAGATATCAGAGAATCTATAAGAAAACTTGAATGGTTGTGGGCAGGTCATGTTGCGAGAATGGCAGACAACCGATGGACATCACGACTCATGACATGGATCCCCAGAGATCAGACGTAAAACTGAAGCCAATTGGATACAAGATGGAGAGACGAACTTGACAAATTCAGAAAATACTGGCTCCGTGACGCCCGTGATAGGGAAATGTAGCGGATCCTGGGGGAAGTCTGTGTCCAACGATGGACGATAGAAGACTGATGATGATGATGATGATGATGATGATGATGATGATGATGATGATGATGATGATGATGATGATGATGATGATGCGTGTGTTTGCAAAGCGTCAGCGGTTACACTAAAATATGAATTTTGTTGACAGAATCGATCATAATCATGGAATGCAGGTGCATGCTTTGCTGGAATATATTATATTGATCTCAATAGGTTGGTAGATCAATGAGTTCGTAGCTTTGTGAAGAATACAACATTTGTTTCAGTCAGAGACATAACATTTATTTTACTCAGCTACTAAATGTAACAGGCAATGGACTTACTGATGATTCATCGCATATATATATATATATATATATATATATATATATATATATATATATATATATATATATATATATATATATATATATATACGATTGCGTGGACAATGAGAATAGTAGTGATATTTAGTTCAAATTTATTGTGCTAACATGTTTCATCTTTTGGCTTCGTCAAAGTAATGATTTTAAAATATTGAATTTTTTGACAAATTTCTACTTTAACAAAGCTGAGGCTGAAGCGTAAATATGATGAATTTTATTTTAATGCTATTCCTTATTATCTATTCAATAATACTTTCGGATATCATATCCACATACTAATCTTACACACACACACACACACACATATATATATGTATATATATATATATATATTAGAAATCTTTATAGCTTCAAACATCATTCATTAAAAAAACTTTTTCAAATTTTCTTCCTTGTGTCACTCCAGTCTGTTAACGCAATTTATATCATTTTCTTCAGTGTTTTTTCCTGTAGTACAAATGCTTTTGTTATTATGGCACTATGTGTACATTTTCCCTAGTTGAGATTATTTTTTTATCCCCCTGGATTTATTCATAGCATTGCTCTTTCTATGGCTCTCTGGGCGATTATAAGCTGATTCTCGTTTTGTTAATTTTCAGTGTTCTTCAACCGTAAGTCATAGCTCCCATTATGCATTCATTGTATACTTAACGCCCTAAGCACATTGGTAATGTGCTCTTCAATATGTCTCAATTCATTCCAAATGATTTCCAGCCGATACGTCGTTTTATTCAACTTTCATGGTTTTTCTTCTAACTTTATCATACATCGTAGATATCCTCGACCCCTTTTCTTACTGTCATTTTGGGACATCATTACTGAACGGTACTTTTGTCTTCGTTCTGCTCAACTAAAGCCTACTTTTTTTGCTTTCCCTATTTGAGTCAATCGACATGTTTTGTCATCCTTCCGCTGCTTCTGACGTCATGGAAAAGCCATCTGCAAATCTCAAATGGTTCAAATATTCTCCGTCTATGTCTATTCCCATTCCGTCCCCGCCAGTTTTCCAAGAGTGCTGTCAAGTCTCACAGCAAATATTGTATCCTCGATATGTTAATAAAAATTAGATTTTATTTAGAACATATATATATATATATATATATATAGAGAGAGAGAGAGAGAGAGAGAGAGAGATTTACACACACATGCACTTATACACACACACACATATATATATATACATATATATATATATATATATATATATATATATATATATATATATATATATATATATATCAGAAATGCGTTATGATACTATGAAATGATCTCCAGTCATTTCACGATGGACGTATCATTTGGCCTAGACAGTGCAAAATAGAATCAAAATGGTTGGTATCCTCATTTGGACCTCTGAATCACTGGCGGCTCTTGAGCTCAATGGTAAGAGCAGCACTACGTTGAAGCGACTACCTATCGGTTGCGGGTTCGATTTTTGCTGCAGCCCCATTTTTTAAAAATTGTTTATTCTACGTTTTGCTCTTTAGGCGAAATTATACATTCACCATGTAATGACAGGAAATCATTTCAAATAGAATTGCGAAGTAATATAGCGCATATACAATTATTTCTGTCGAATTGTGTACCCATTTCTTAATGATACGTACATATTCATTCGCGTTTTCATTAGTATACACTATAAAATAAGCATGTCTCAAAATATTTACTTTACATAAATGCACAGAAGAATAAGAATTTACAAATCAAACTATTTGTACGTGCAGCAGAATGATATATACATATATATATATGTATATGCATATATATATATGTGTGTATACTGCTATATATATATATATATATGTAGATAGATATATAGATATATATGTGTGTGTGTGTGTGTGTGTGTGTGTACTGTTATGTATGTATATTCATGCACGCACACACAACGTCTTATATTGTGTATTTACCTAATCACTGGTCTTTAATTGCTGGTGAAAGCTCTCACTTCCTTGCAGAGACGCACCAACGCCTAATCGGACACACAGACACAAGTCCGACGCACGCACACCTCCATGTGTTCACATCGAACGCTATCGATGGAAATGTTACGGCGGATGTTGTACATCGTAGCCATTCTTCATGCCGGTTCATTTACGACAGCCAACATGGAAAATTCCAGGGAACTTATTGCAACGCCTCGTTCTTGAAATTAACGAAGGATTTCAGCCCGACAAGTGTCGAGTCTATTTCTTATTGGATCTAACAAAATCGGCTGCTGCTACCAGAATTCCAAGGATTTATTTAGTTTAAATGCCTTTTTCTTATTCTCTTTCAACCGGAAAAAAAACTGGAATCATCAAATCATGAATGCATATAAATATACACATGCGCTCGTCTTTCAATGTATGTAAATAGTAACAACATATTCTCTTTCTTATTTTTTATACATACATGACAATATAAATATATATATGTATGTATATATATATGTGCATGTATGTATATATATATTGCTATAAAATCTGACGATTTATATATATTTATTCTTATACGTATCTGCGAGTGGATTTATAGGTCTTGCAAAGAAAAAGGAAAATTATTACGCTTGAAAAATACATATTCTGTCACGCGAAAGAAAAGAAATTATATTCTGAAATAAATAATTGTATCTCGGGAATTCATCTACCACATTGGAAACCACTGCATGGCATCTTTCAGTATCTGGGAACGCTTCAGAATCTGACCCCACTTGCGTGCCTGGATAGATATATACATATATAAATTCACACACACACACACACATACACACACGTATACACGCGCACACAGCATCTAGTGAGCGAGCTTGCCGATTATCTTCTAAGTGAAAAAAAACAGAGAAGAAAATATCAAAATTGAGATATAAATCAAATACAAACCTATATACTATAGTTACCATTATGTTTCAAACCGTAAAACATGTGACGTAAATACAATATGTATCAACAAATGAAGGGTTAGATATAAATATGGTACAAAACTATATATCCAAACAGTTTATCAGTCGTCCATACTCGCACAAGCTTATATATACAATTATTTATACGTATTCATATATATATAATACTATTTCTTTGTATTCTAATTGATACACATACAGTCACAATCGTTTATATGTACACGCACACACGTCCACACGCTTAGATAGACACACGCATGCATGTTCGCACGTGGTTATAGCACGCAATAAACAATAAACGTGATGTTCAACATTCCTTCCATGCACATGTTTACACACTAGTGTGTATATATTTTCGTACGCAGTTGCTCCTAACCTTATTAACGCGGATATATATTTGAGATACAGTTTGATAAGCGTAGAGAAATAGAAAGAAATAGAAAGATAGAGCGGGAATGACTGAGAGAGGAAAAAAGCGGGCCTGCTCCCTTCCTTCTGTACATGAGCACAATGTTTACACGCATGTCTCAAATA
The DNA here is from genome assembly GCA_963457665.1 of Thysanoteuthis rhombus. NCBI lineage: Eukaryota > Metazoa > Mollusca > Cephalopoda > Oegopsida > Thysanoteuthidae > Thysanoteuthis > Thysanoteuthis major. Next base: position 39,524,665 of record OY735215.1, read on the forward strand.
TCACTCTGCACATTTTCTAGGGTCTAGGTTTAGCCTGTCAAATACTGATCGCTCTCTCTACATACATATGTATCTGTATCCATGCCAACGTCGTGTAGATATACACTGTGTGAACACACGGGCGTGCATTAGCAGTCATACATATATATTTTAATGTATGTGTATATATATGCATAAATTGTCAGATTCGCTCATTGTGAACGTGTTTTATCTTACACACGCAATTACACTGGTGCATACGGTCATGCATTTATATACGTCTCGGTGATACGTACCTACATATTTATTGAAAATACTGACAGCCTAATCACGAAAGCAGTCTCACTTACACATATGTGAATATGAACCACGCCACTAAAAATAAAGAAACCTTATTATTATAGTTCATGTGTGTTTAAGCAAGGGAGTAAAACCACTTCTTTATATCGAGGAGTCTTCGATACTCACATCACAATATATACGCATACATATTATTATAGACTCATACAAACCCATACATCGCTCACTAATAGATAACACATTCAGAATTCTTGAACTATATTGAGAAATAACTGTGCACTGTGGAGCCCCTTTTCCACAAGTTTCCAAGTCCCCCCCTCTCTCGCTATAATTCAAAATTTGTGGAGGAACTTATTATCGATATCAACCTTTTTTTTTTGTTTTTTTCTTTTATCAGCCTGTCTGTTTCCATAATCTATATCTACAAGATACAATATCTGCATGTGTTGAGGTTCACTAACCTAATAACAACCTGACAATAACTGAAAAATTAGAACAATAATCGGCGAAAAAGAATAAAACGTTCCTCTAGGAAGAACATTTAGCAGTTGCTTTTCATTTTCCAGTCACTGAAATTGAATAGAAATCTCGGTATTAATGAAAAGACGCATGCATTCATACGCACTCACACGTGAATATATGTTTAGAGAGTTGAGAAAAAAATACATATGCCCGAGAGAATCGTCTTGCACATTTAGATAATTACATACCAACGTATAAATAAATGTACAATCTTCGTACTTACTTGCACGCATTAAATAGCCGTGATAATATAAGAAATTATAAATCTGTATGTGTAGATATATATATGTATGTGTAGATATATATATGTATATAACTATATATTTTTAAAAGCATATGTACATATATATTTATAAATATCCACATATGTATTTGTATATCTAGTTTTATACGTATATATACATACGTTGATTTCTTCTTAGTATAAAGCGCCTTAACCTTGACATAAAAACCCCTTTATATTTTGTTTCTTTCTTTACCCCTCCGTTTTTAAACTTTGTTTTTCTTCCTTTTCTTCCGTCTTCTTTGCTTGGCCTTATCATAAGCGCTTTCCCTTTCGTCGGTTTTCGTCTTGTTTTTCCGGTCTGTATTTTTCGAACACTTACACCAGATTCTTCAACAAATCCATCTCCAATATTCTGTCATTCTGAGCTTTATTTTATCTCCTTTTCAAAAATCTAAAATTTAAATCAAGATTTTTAAAAAAGAAAAAAGGGAAGATTGTGTTCTTTGTTATCATAAGAACGTATTTAAATCTAAAAGGAAAATATAGGAATTTTCAAGGCGTTTCTCTCAGCGGGAAGCGGCTTCTGAACCCGCACAACGCTCCTCAAACGCATTTTCTTTTCTTCCGCTTTCACTTTTACTTCTACTTTCACTTTCATTTTCAAACTTACAAACTCAAACAAATAGAAAAAGCTACATACCTCTCTGAAAGAAAAGCAAAAAAAAAAAAAAAATTTAGAAGACTCAACGTATACCCCCGTGGGCATTTATTGGGATCTTTAATCGAGGCACCCTAACATAAAGGCATGCATATAACTACCACATTTCATCCCTACACATAATCTTTACCAAAGCCTCTATACGCAGAACCACGGAATACGGATGTGCATTAACGAACGCAGAAAGCTGTGCCACGAACAGTTGACTTGATAGAACCATTTGATCTCCTGCTTTCCCTCAACATTTGCTGAGTCAGTGGATGCAAGTGTCACTTGTAATGCTATTGTAGACGCCTTCCACACACGCTAAGCTAGACACGTGTCACGACTACCATCATACGAGATTTCTGATTTTAATAGCAGAAGAATATAAGAATGTTTTACTGAGATGGTTTTTGAAGAAGTAGCATTTTAAAGGGAGTATATAAATTTATTTGGTTGTGATATTTGTATATTCACTTCTTCGATGCGCAGATGAATATATATACATAACAAGATATACATTTCTTTCAAGAAAGACTGGGGTATATGAAATCAGAGATTGAAAAAAAAAACCAACTCATGTACTGATTGATCGATGGATAAATAGATAGATAGATGCATACATATCCATCGTTTTTGATACTTTGAAGGATTTTACCTTTGCTTTCAGATTATGATTAGATTTCTCTCAATATACTAAAGATAAAAGAAACATTTCAATATCCTTTTATAAGAATTAGCGGTGCGAAACGACCAGATTCAACGTGATTGTACAAAGCAGATTTCTCTCACAACGCTTGGTTTCCCAAATTCACACTGACAAGTGATACGAATGAAGTTTTGTTCCCCTCAGCGTAGCAGTATAGACAATCGCCTAATTAAGATAGAGCATATCGAAATGTCAACTGGGATGAGTTCTTGGGATTTCAGGGTTATTCCTCTTACATCTTCCGATCTGAAATCGTAAAAAAAAATAAGGAGCAAAAAGAAAGATTTCATACGAATCCTTTCGTATCCGTCAACGCGCATAAACAAATATCTAGATTTTAGTAATCGGGTGAATTTACCCTAACATTAATAGTTCGTAGAATACTGAAGAGATAACGGTGGGGAAAACAAACCTACTGCGGAGACTTGCTGTCACTTGGTCCTCAATTAGACCCACTAGAGATCCATAGAAAATGAATAGCTTATAGTCATATTAGTAATATTTTCTCACTACATACGTTTAATAATAATAATAATAATAATAATAATAATAATAATAATAATAATAATAATAATAATAATAACAACAACAACAACGGTGAGAGCAGTTACAAAAAAATAAATCAGAACATCTGCACTTGAAGGCATTTGTGAATAATTAGAATAACTGGAGTGAGACAGTTTGAGATTTTATTCCATGTCGGTGTCTCTCCTTGTTACAAGCTTAAATAAACATTTTACACACCAGAGTAAATGATTTTTTAGTGTGCGTCGCTTGAGTAATCTACAATCTATGTAAAGAGACAATACAAATAATTACATCTGTGGCATCCTGTAGTGATAATACGGATAAAAAGACAGTCATCGACCGGGTACATCCACCTTTCAAAAAACAAAGAACAAAAAAACAAAACAAAAAAACGAACAAACAAAAAAACATAACAATTAATAGCCCTGCAGTAGAATAAAAGCAAACATTGCAACTCCAGTTTGATTGTGGACAGGAATAAGCGAAAAATAATAAGAATTAATTCCGTGTATTTTGTTCCTTTCGCTTTTTGTATTTATGTTGATGAGGAGCTGAGGACTTCGTCTTCTGTTGATAATTGTCTCTACTTATAATCTTGCGGGTAGCATTGCGTGCAACTGCTAAACTGGCTCACAACCCATGCGCCCAAGATAGGCCACTTCTTACAGATTTAGATCAATATAACAGCCTTTAAGATTCTCTTTTAAAACAATTGAGAGATAAGCTTTTGTAAAGATCGATGAATTTAGTTGAAATAAACGGATAAAATTTCTTACCACTTCTTTTTTATGATTCATGGAAACAAAAACGAACTTAGCAAAGTCCTTATTTACAAATTTACCAACGAAGCGGAGTGCATAGCTGATTGTATGATATTCCCTCTTAAACTAAAGACGGAGAAATTTGAAAAAAAATCATCTGCTTCGTACCAAGTCGGTGTGAGTCATTGCAAGTTATTCATCCTTAAAGAAAACTTGGTTCAATTATAAAATAGGCGACCCCTTTTTTTCACTGTTCCCCAATGGTTAGTGAAGAAGATTGAAAAAAAAATCACGGTACCCGTAGCCAAAGGGATCAACGTGTACCCACAATTCATTCTCATTGGTTCGGCACACGGGTGATTGATTGATTCATAGACATACACCCACGTGTTGTTTTCTTACTCATTCTCTCTCCCCTATCTCTCTCTCTCTCTCTCACACACACACGCATATACAAATCTGCACAAGCACACACACGCGTGCACGAATACGCACGCATACCCAAACCCAGATATATATGTGTACACTTAGTCATTTTGTTATTAATCATTTATAAACTGTTATCCTTAGTCACTGATCTCATTTTGTGCTGTAGACACTTAAGGGTCCTCCCTCCAGTATGCAAATTTCTAGGCAACACTCTTTGAGCGTGTAGACACAAACTTGCTCTCGATAAAATTAAATATTCAGTGAGGTTTACGTACCGCTCTCCCAAAAGGAAATTCCCCTCCATACACAGTCCCACCCTCAATTACATATATCGACATTTAATATACGCATATCCAAATGTGTTAATTGTGTCACTCGCCCATGCGCTTACACTAAAACCCTGGAGAACAATCCGCACATACTATATTGAATACAGTTCGACACTCTTATACATGATAAAACGATAAGTTACTAGTTCGATTGTTTTTTTTTCTATCAGTACAAAACAAAAAAGTCCACGTTTCTTGCTAACGCTCACGTACACAAAAACACTTATACTCAGTGTTTAGTAAGGTGATTGTCCCATTGGAATATACCTAGGACCGAACGCGCTCACACATACGAACGTCGTGACACCTTCGACACCCGTGCCGAGTGCAAGCTTTTTCCGGGCTTTCACAGTAAAAGACGCGCATGAATACGCACCCATTGACATCCATCATGGTGTGCGTGTAGAAATACACGCATTTGGTTATTCGATTATCAATGCAAACACATATCAACATACATACATACATACAAACGCTACACAAATTGATATATTAGCACACATACACTGACTTCTGAGCTAGACGCGGATCTCTAACAGTTGAGCGTGTTTTTGTCTTTTTCCAGACGCATTTCTAGTAATTGAGCATTTTTGCCTATTCCAGACACATTTCTAACAATTGAGCGTTTTTTTAAACTTTTTCCAGACGCATCTCTGGCAACTGAGCGTTTTTTGTCATTTCCCAGACGCAAGCTTTCGTTGTTAAATATACATAGCGCTACAACCATTATTTAGACAACGACGACATAATAACACACACACACAGATTCTCATCTCAAATGGAATATATTCAGACACACTGAACAGTATTTCGACTCCTATTACGTATACATATTCACGCCCACATCGGCAGTTTCCCCACGCACACGAATACATAGACAAACTAACCATAACACACATAGCGCGCATGCATTAACCTGTTTATATACATGCACATTCAGAATACCCATTGAATAAAGCACACGCACATACACACAAACACACACAAGCACACACACGCATATTCATTCATAGCCTTTACTGAAGTATACTAAAACTAAAGACAGACATTTGATCACATACACACTGATCAACCACGCACACGCACTTGCAAATATATTTATATGTATATGTGTGTGTGTGTGTGTGTGTGTGTGTATATGAAATGCCCCCTCGCATACGTACAATCATAGATACAAATAAAGATAGACAGACAGACAGATAGATTGATAGATAGATAGATAAAAGCACTTGATATACAAACCTTTCTGATCAATCCATATTCATACACGTGAACAGGGAAAGGCACCAACCTAGACAAGCACGCAAACACTCTTACGCGCTGATACATGCTGGCAAAATTAGTCTAATAAAATCATTTAACAGTTTTATTTCTTAACTATCGAACTGAAACAGCTCTCCTCGTCTATACAAAACAAAAACAAAAAAACAAACAAACAAAAAAAAAAACGAGCAATAAGAAGCAGTCAAACAATTCTTAGCTTTTTCTTTTTTCATTCGTGGCCATTCGTTGTTGGTCAGTTATTATTAATACAATTATTGACATCGTTGGTTCGTTTGTGTTTTTTTTGGTTTTGTTTTGTTTTGTTTTTTTTGTTTTTGCTCATTCTTACGCCCGTTCTTCCTATCCTCCTACTTGTCCTACGGCTTCCCTCTCTCTCTCCTCCCTCCTTTTCCCTCCGCCTCTTCCTTCTTTCGTTGACAACAGAATAGCTTTTCTTTTTCTTTTCCCTGTTTTTTTTTAACTAGTCAATCCGCCAACCAATCTGCTTACAAGATAATAGCAGACAAGGTACGTGTCGTTTCCGTGTTGTGACACTATCGTTGGTGAAAACGGCCACTTCAACGACACTAACGTTTTTCGCACGATAGGCAACAGCTGCACGACTAATAGCAGTAGTAAAACTATCACTACGAACCACGGCTAGAGTAGTATCAGTAGCTGAAACGATAATAGAAAAAAAATATATATAGTTAATAATACTATTAACTTGTGGTCACGATCAGTATTCATATTACAGACCCCAAAAATCCGATTGTGATAACCCCCTGCAGTGTACGGAGAGGTCGCATCGCCACCAGTTCTCTTGGAGTGGTTGTAGTAATAATACTCAGAGGATATCTCCCGAATCCAACATTTGCTTCGGATGCAATCATAAGAAATTGCCACGATAACTGTTGTAATATCATTATCAATAAGTTTTTCCCCCTAGATTTCTAGCGTTTGAGAGCTGCAGATTTTACAAGTTTATGAATGCACTCGGTCATCGAAGACAATCTTCATGTACTTGTTGCATTTGAGCTAGACGCGGCACAGCCAGTTGTTACCTAGAAGACTCTCCTTCCCTTTCCGAGCAAGTAGTAGTAGTAGCAGTAGTAGTAGTAGTAATACAAATCGCGTTGTCTTTTCGTTTTGACACTGAACTAATTGTTGTTGTTGTTGTTGTTGTTACCAGCCGGGGTAGTAGTGGTGGTAGCTCTGGTGATTGGAGCATTTTATTGTAGTTTTGTCAGTAGCAGTAGTTATTTTTGTTATTGTTTTTTGCTACATTAGAGAGAAAAAAAAAAACCCTGCAGTAATTGTATTTATTTGAAATCTAACTTTCGTCAACCTGTGAAAAAAAAAAAAAGAATTTAGAAGAGAAGGAAAAAAAAAAAAAAGGCAAGAAAGAAAGGAAGAAAAAAAAAGCATGACAAAGAAACCACCTTCGATGCACATAACCGGTGTTTAGTGTTTACCGGTTTTACTCATTCACTGGAGACACACGTTGGATGTTTACATGAAGGAATAAGCAAGAAAGCGAAAGAAAAAAAAAAACAAACCCCCAAAACGGAAAGGGGAAATACGAACGTATTTGCACGCATTTGCTTACGACAGGAGTATTAGGAGCATTTACACCAGCATTTGACTTACAAAACGTGTATGATATCTGCAAGCTATCACGTAGATTATTTTTGGTTTTTATTATACATAGTTTGTTTATAACAATATTCTACGATCTCTCAATCAAGAGAAAAAAAAAAATAACAAAGCAACTTTAATCTGCAGCCAGTCGTCTCTCAAAGCAATTCGATATCATCGTTTAAGATTACTCTATCTTCTTTGCTCTGTTTTTTTTTTGTTCTTGTTGTTATTGCTTAATTAACGAAACCTGACATTTTTTTTTCTATCCTTCCCTTTTCTTTCCTTGAAAATGCATTCGAAATTTTGTGGGTAGTGATCGGTTCATAGACATTAAAGTATTCACGCGCGTGCGTGCGTGTGTGTGTGTGTGTGTGTGTGTGTGTGTGTGTGTGAGTGTGTGAGAGAGAGTGTTTGTGTGCGTGCAAGTGCGTGAGTTTTATCTATGAAGAGAAACGTGTCACTGAGTTACTGACTACATACGCGCGTGCGTGCGTGTGTGTGTATGTGTGTATGTGTGTGCGTGCGTGCATGCGTGTGCACGTGTGTGTGTGTGTGTGTGTGTGTGAGTGTGAGTGTTTGAGTGAGTGCTTGTGAGTGTCCGCAAGTGAATGCTTCCAGGAAAGCGTCAGTGAAGCCCATTGTTTAGGTGTTCCATACACGTGTATATTGATAGCGTCCTCTACTGCACGGGGTCGGGAATCGAAACCTGGAGAGGTGGGCGCTCTTACGTACATACATATACATATACATACATATAAACATATATATTCATATCCTCGCACACACACATATTTATATATATATATATAAGTATATATGTCTATATATATATATATGTATATACATATCGTTCGATAGATAATGAAAGAGCGAAGGAGAAAGAGAGAAGCGAGAATAGTCAAGGCATATGCACATATATACAAAGTCAGCTCGACCAAGGATTCCCCTTATTTTGTTATACATAAAAAAAAGTCGCCCGCTAATCTACTGTGCTGGTCACGTGGCCACCTGTCCGAGCAGTTGGTCAGGATTTAACAAAAAGGTGCTAATCAAACCATACTATATATATATTTTTTTTCTCCGGCTAGATCTGTCCCAATTAATTCTTTTTTTTTCTATGAAGATAACAAGTGGAAAGGCTACGTATTTTCTTTTCAAGCAGCAAGACAACGCAACTAGAACAAAATAAATAACACCTGGTTAAAATGAAAACGAGAGAAAGAAACGTACTAACTTGTGTTTAAAAGGAATTGATGTAAAAAAAAAATCCCAATACATTAAAAAACACGTCAATAACGCAACAGCACGTTTACTGTCGTAAAAAAACCCCTAACAAACGCACATTCTGGTACGCACATACGAGCACACATATATGCGGAAATACAGATGTATAAATGTACGTTCTTTTTTAGAGTTTACTACAAAAAGTATTTGATCGTTTTGGGGGGATAGATAGTTTCAATCTTTGAAAGTAAAATAAGAAAATACTGCAGTTAAAATTAAATGTTTAGAATTTAAAAGAAAAAAAAACGATCGGGAACGAAAGATTTGAATGCTATACTTTGGAAAACAAAAGGCCCAAACAAATATGGATTATCATATATAGAGTCAACACTTAGTCAGAATCTGCTGTTTTTTCTCTGCGAGATTACTTTAAGACCGTGCGCAAGTACGCATGCGTGCTCTTTGCTCACGGTAAAGAAGAAAAAAGACGACAAATAATGAAAGCAGGGAAATTAGATCGAAATCAGGAAAAAAATAAAAAATAATAATAATAAAAGTAACTGCGACTCTTCCTTTCCGGAAACGCATGGAAAAACGAACAAAACAGAAGGGAAGTTCTGATATCTAGTCTAGCTATAATCATTATAAAAGCAAGAAAGTGACTTTGCATGGTATTTTTCTTCTCTAAAGATATTCAAACAATTCTGTATTGAAAGATGAATTTAAAAATAGAAACAGAATTAGCGAACGGCTCACAAAGAACTTTCCAAGAATTTAGCAAAAAACAAAGAAAAGGACCAAAACCAAGTTGACCAACCACAAAGAAAAAACATAAAATAGAAAGAAAAAAATCAACGTGGGACCATATATTACCACACGTTTTTTTATTCATTTACTTATGATAAAACCAACATAATTGTATAGATCAAGTGAAAATACCTAAATACACATATAGATATACTGCATACATACACACATATATATATATACATATACATATATATATATATATATGTACACTATCACATACACTCATACTGAATCATACTCACTCGCAGACACACAGCTACAAAAATACACGCTGCTGCACGTACCCACACCAAATTTTAACACTGAAACAGGAGACAGTTGGCCTTCCTATAATGCCGAGGCTAGTCGCTAGCACGAAATGTCAAGTGTTCTGATCACAAGAAGAAAGAGTGATACCAACTTGGCCGTGAAGTACACCCCATGCGCCCGCGAACAGACAGATGATGAGTTGGAAGAGGTCTCCATTATCAGTCGTGATAATATCCCAGAAAAGACAGTCGGGGACCTAGACGTCGAACAAGGAGTCACCGTCACAGTAAACGGACCTCGGGTGCTGCCGGGCGTCGGCGTTTTCCAATCGTCGTCCGATCGAACCAAACTGATCGGCGAACGCCTCAGTTCGCAGATTTCATTACCATCTCCCGTCTACTCGAACAAGATAGTCGAGCAGACCTCGTGTAAATCGACGTCGAAACAGAGCCTTTTGGACATTGTAAGCAACCGTATCGTGAAACAACGGAAAAGGCCGTCGGGGGAAGATTTCGCCTTGATGCGAAAGATTCGACCCACCGAGCCGGTTACTACTCGTGAAATACGCAAGCAGCGTAAGAAGGAAATAAGCCAGATTTTTGGCAACAAAAAACACCGGCAGCAAGATCGCATCGAAACCTCTACCAACAATACAGATAAAGATGGATGCAAGTGGACATTCGTGTTTGATCCGTCCGGTCGTCTCTCCTACTGGTGGTCAGCCGTGGTCAGTGTAGCCTTCCTCTACAATTTCTGGGTACTTATATATCGTTTTGCCTTCCAGGAGATACGCTCGGATACCACCTACTTGTGGTTTACTCTGGACTATACGGCCGATTTTCTATACATCCTGGACATTGCTTTCCACTTCCGTACTGGATTTCTCGACGAAGGAGTCTTACAAACGGATGCTACGAAACTCAGAATTCACTACATGAACACAACCAGATTTTATATAGATTGTCTATGCCTCCTGCCTTTAGACTTTCTCTACCTCTCAATTGGATTCTGTTCGATACTTCGCGGTTTCCGTTTGGTTAAAGTTTACCGGTTTTGGATGTTTCTTGATCGCACAGAACGTCACACCAATTACCCAAATGTTATTCGCACAGCTACTCTGATGCACTATTTGTTGGCACTCTTTCATTGGAATGCCTGTCTCTATTATATCATTGTCTCCAGGATTGAAAAAGCAACGGCCGACTGGAAGTTTCCCAAAGATGAGTCGGATGTTCTGAAACAATATTTGCACGCCCTCTACTGGAGTACCTTAACACTTACGACAATCGGCGACCTGCCGACACCACGTTCTACTGGAGCTTACCTCTTCATCATCTTTGAATTAATGTTTGGTTTACTATTATTTGCAACCGTCTTGGGACACATTGCTAACATCGTCTCATGTGTTAGCGCCGCCAGGAAAGACTTTCAAGGTAAGTTTGAATTATTTGATCAATTTCGTGTTCGATGTTTTGTGGAACAAGCATTGATTATTTGAATTCCCAGACAACATGCCAATTTGGCTAGCGTTCAAGTAATCGGAATTCAGTTTGTCTTATGTCGGTTGGATTCGATTCTGTAACAAGTTGATTGCTAGATCTCACCAAAAAAGCAAGTTATCTATACACTAAATCATCTCCATTACAAGGAACAAGCGTCGGTTGAGCCAGTTAAGTAGACAGCATGTGTTGGTGGGGGTTGGAGTATGGAGGTATAAAATCATTGAATCAAGCGGAATTAGGATTTTTTCATTGAGAATGCGCGATTCTGTGTCAACGCAGTACATTTTACTCCTTCGAACAAATGACATCATCTTTCTGAAAGAAACTAGAAATGTTTGCTTCACAATCGACTTTCAGGGGCGAAGGTTCACTGTCATCTAATACGTAGCATACCGAGTTTCAATTCCCGCTTGATATCTGATATCTGTGTTGGCTCAGTGGCAGATAGGGTTTTAATCGGCTAAATTGAACAGTTTCTAAGACTGTCCAAGTGCACCCTCCATTCTTATCGGTTTATCTCTAGCACTAATAACTAATACTTCGGCGCTCGTGCATAAGCAAGCGAATACTCTTATACATGCTAAATATGCACATCATATAGATCGATCATTATACAGTGAAATTCCCGATCCAAATTGAGCTAATAACTACTAATCAGTTATTGGACCATCCTCGTATATATCTAAGCACAGATTCCCAAGAACAAAAACTAAAAATTGTGAATTATATTAACTGCTATGTTTGATCTCTAAAAAACGGCATATGGAAAGGTTTCATTGGTAAACAGAGAAACCAGTTGACCGGGAAATAACATTTATCGATCAGTTTTCAGATCGTCTTTGGATCAAACAAAGTAATAAGTGTGTGTAAAAGTTTCCAGTGAAAACCTGTCTTTTTTTTTGTAACTGTGTATCTGGTTAGAGGAAAAACAGCCAGGAAACCTTTTTTACACACCTAAACGAAATTAGGAGAGAAGGTTAAAGTTGATCGGATTATCATTGTATGTAATGATAAGTTATTATGGAACAGGGTTATCAAAGCAAACGTTGAAACATTGGAATTGGACTTCATGAGTGGATGCCGAGGTCGTAAGTCAGATTAAGTGATGGAGCAAATCTGTAACCACGCAATTCTATTTAGTTCAAACAGTGAGACAGGATAAGCATCTAGAAAAGATAAGTAGGTGATACATATACAATGCACATCAAAACTTTAAGCTCTAAAAAAACTTCAAAACATTTTGAATGATTTCATTATGATCAGGAAAAAAATCATGATCGTTTGTGATTATAAGGTTTGCTATAAACTCTTATAATCTGTGTTCTATTGCAAAAAAGTGAGCAGTGGTCACAAGTGGAGTAGTTTTAATGGAATTTCGGTTATTGAAAATGTTTGTTACGACTAAACTTTAAACTCACGTACATTTGATTTGATATACATGGTTAAAATGTCATTTTAGCGGTTTTCTAGGAACTTTGGTTATTGGAAATGTTTGTTGTGACTCAACTTTAAACTCATATACGATTGACGTGATATAGATGGTTCAAATGCCAATTTATCGGTTTATGTTGTTAGAAACGGGATCAAGTTCACATACTAATGATATAGGAATCAAAGCTGTCGAATTCCGAGCGTTATAGGATTACTGAAATTTACGATCAGGGTTTATCACAATATGCTATAACTGAGCGAATTGATCGTAGTTAGCTAGTTATGAACTGAAGATCAGGATGTTGGGGTTCGGATACGAAAAAAGATTGGGGAATGATCCATGGACACTGCAGACAACACTCTGCCAACTTTCAGACGCGGGAACGAGTTCAGGTCAGAAAATAATCCTCAAAACGCAGATTGATATCTCTGATCGAAATGTGCATTTGGCCTGATCATAAGTTATATAAATAGTTACCATATCAATTTGAAAAAAAAAAAAATTCTCTCTGGAACAGCGATATCAGATCTGCGTAGTTAATGGATCATTCTCGGGGCTGGAATCGTCATCCCACGTCTGATGAAGTTTTGTTAATTGCAGCCAGCATTGTTTGGGGATCATTTTCAGAGCTGGATCGATTGAAAGGGAATAAGAATACTCTTACATTCGATATACACATGAGGAATCATCACAATTACAAGGAGCATCGCTGGGAAGGCAGGTGTTTTTTCTCAAATGCACCCCTCCCTCTCGTTCCTCAATGGAGGAGGCCCCAAATAGAGGAGATCCAATCACCTATACCATTTCTGTAATGCTGCCAGCGGATGTGATATTCGGTTTAATGACTGATCAAGCCTTTGTGTAATAATATATCACACTCTGTCTCTGTCGTTTCCTCTCTATTTGTCTTTCTCTCTCCACCTCTCTCTCTCTCTTTATATATATATATATATATATATATATATATATATATATATATATATATATATATATATATAACAGAGTGAGAGTACTTTTATTCAGGTGTCATATTTTCCAAGTGCCGTAGTACTATCGAATATTATTTGCATTTTCTGCGTTTATTTTTTTCTGTAGGCAGATTGTCTGCTTTGATAGCATTTTTGTCATATAGAAGTATTCATAGATAATGAAACTGAAGGTTTAGCTACTCAACTTGTAACAAAAGCAGATTCCCTTGTTCAACAACATTATCATTATCAGCCTTTTAGCATCCGTCGTTGGACCTTTGCAGTTGTCTGACATTCTTGCTTTTTGAGTTTTCTAATGGTTTCTATGAAATATCGATGTCCTGTCTTTTTTCTAATATATTATGTTGTCTTATAATCGCTCCATGTGAAGTTGAGCGCGATTCTCTAATGTGCACGTTGCATAGTTCTAGATTTGAGGGTCAATCTTCTGGTTGGATGCAATGTTTCAGTTACATAGGGAAGTTGTGTTGGTTTTAGACTCCTCTTTTCAGGACTAGTGGGATTTTCTTGTTCTCAAAAGATCGAGCTTGCTTTGATGACAGCTGGCCAACTTGGTATGATTCTTTGTTTGATTTCTTCTTTTGGGGATTTCATGGAGATTTGTTGTCTTATGTGGATGTAGTGACCAACATTTTTCAGCTCTGCGTTTTCGATTTCGATCGCTTGTCCTTAACATGTTTGTTGTACATTGCATTCGTTTTACCGAAGTTCATGTAGAGGCCAACTTTCTTGCTCTCTTCATTTAGTTAACATTGTCCAGAGATCATGAAAGTTCTTAAAGGAAATGTCCTTCAATCTGAAGTTACTTAGATATTCACCGTCTACTCTGATTCCTTTGTGATTCGATTCAAGGTCTCGGAAAATCGCCCCAAGTCAGGCTGTGAAGAGTTTGGGTTAGCTGGTATCACCCTGTCTCATTTCTTTTTCTAGTTGAAAAGGCCCAGAATCTTTATGAAGGAACTGCCGTGTGGGTAAATATGTTGCAGTACCGTTAAATTCAGTAAAATTTATCTATCATTGTTCACCCATCAATTCATTTATTGTTACTCGCAGCTAAGCCGGCAAGAGGGGTCAGGTGTTAGGGGAGAGGGACTTGGGCGTATTGTAGAGAGCAACCTCCTCCTAAAGAGGATTAAGAGGAACGCCACTTGATGCTCCCTGCGTGTTCCCGATCTACTTACCCCGACAGTCACCCATCTGGGTACTGACTAGGCTTGACGTTGTCTAACTTTGGCGATCACACGAGACCCAATGTGTCAAACGCGATTTGGTGTAACATTTTATTGGTAGGATCTTGTGTAATAGGACGCAGAGACCACAATCATTTGAGATAAGCAGTGAATTCAGGTCAGGAATCCTCGCCGATGAACAATCGATAAAAAAATAAACCAGAGGACGGTAGCAATTTTAAATAGCCAAAAGTGGCTATATTTTTTAATGACCAGCTGGAACATTTTCAGCTACGCAGTTATCTGAAAATGAAACCAAGCCAATTTTAGTTATTTTTGAACCCAGAGAGCCATCATTTTCTCCTGAAATCGTTCAAAGACCCCCTAAAAGCATAAATATACAATACAGTGGTCAGATATTAACCAAATAATGAAATTAAAAGACATCAATGCGTTCTAGCTCTAAGATACCGTTCTTCAAACCAGTCGTTGAAAAATCAAGCTATTTCATATGTGTGTGTGTGTGTGTGTGTGAGAGAGAGAGAGAGAGAGAGAAGAGAGAGAGAGAGAGCACTTATGTGCATATACAACACTATGTAACAGGAGTGTTGATATTTCAATGGGTACTTGTAGCCCGATATCTACTTATTATAAGTATATAGGCGCTCCCGAGTGTGTATGTGTGTTTGCGTGCATATGCATGGGTGTGTGAACGTTTGCAGATGTGCACGCATGGCCACCTGGTCTGAAGAATGTAAAGAATCTGTATTGATTGATAGGCCAAGGTTATCGATCGAAAAAAAAGTATGATACTTCCGCTTCAGTCAAGGACAAATATTCCCCCGTATGAAACTCTTCATGTGGTGTCAAAACGTCTTCCTGTCTGTCAGTCTGTTTGTCTGTCACGCTATTGAAACCACTTAAGCTGCCCATCAAATCTACCATGCATATTCAATGGATAAATGGGAAGGTTTAAAAGTGAAAAAATAAGTTTCGATAATAATTTTTTTTAAAGTTTTTTTTTTTGAGGGAGTCGATTGCAACGTAATAATTGGACCCTTACGTCGGTTCAACGTATGAATATCTTCTCATTTTATACGCATATATATAATAATTCTCCAAGGGGCTAAAATAAAAGGGGACTTTTTCCCTTTTTAGGGTTTTAAATGAAGAGAATCATCTCCCTTTCAAGCATTCAAAAGTGAAGGGAAAACTTTCCTACCTTCAAAAGGTTAAAAGTGATAGGATTTCTACTTTTAGGGATCGAAAGTGGAGGAAAACATCTATATCCTTTATTGGTCCATAGTGAAGGGAAACGTCTCTCCTTTAAAAAGGGGTCAAAAGTGAGAGGAGACCTTTTTTGACCTTTGAGAGGTCAAAAGTGGATGCTAATTTTATTTACAAATCTGAACGGTGTACTTCTTTGTCTTGAATATTCAAATTGGCGTAGATTGGTACTTGCTGCTGATGAGGTGACTCTTTTTTTTAACAGCTCACACTTTACATATTATAGAGCGATAGTTACCTGGCTAGTCTCGAAAGACGTTGCTACCAAATGAAATCGAAGTAACTTCAAATTCTACATAGTATCTTTACTTTGTGCCATCTAGGCTGAACTTTCATTCAGACTCAAGCCGTAGTGGGTTGGTTTTCTGGTTAAATTTACAAACCATTGCATTGTAAGTTCAATCGTAACGGTTATCAATTCATTGTGACCTTACACCGGACTGAATTTAGCATCTACCTATCTTTAAAAGTATATAGCTATTAGTCTGACAAATTCAACTTCACTTAGCAAAAGGTCTGGTGAAAAATGAACATGCCAGCCACTGCAAGGGAGACAATCATGTTAGCAATCGCTTCTTGGTAAGTATTCAAACAGAAACCTTTCAACGTTCGGCGTTGGACATAGATCTGCCCTAAGATTCGACAGGCCTCTCGATCGAAAGCAATTTCTAGCACATCACGCCACTTTCTTTTTATCGAACACGAATTTCGCTCATGATCTCATGGGATCCGCGATGATGTCTTACGGTTGTTCGATATTCTTGCAACATTACCAACCCATTTCTATTTGAGGTTTCTTGAGATTTTTATGGTATCTCCAATCTCTGTTCGTTTTCTTATATATTCTGCCCTCTCACGTGATGTTCCTCGTGATTCTCTCTTGTGCTTGTAACATAGTTCTCAGTTTGAGGGTCAATCTCTTGGTTTGGTTTTATGTTTCAACTCCATAAGTAACTATCGGTAGGATGCATTGGTTATTTCAAAACTATGCAAATATTGACTAATGCAGCTATATATATATATATATATATATATATATATATATATATATATATATATATATATATATACATATTTCTATTTTTTGATAAGACGTGCATGGTCTATGGCATATAAATGTGACCCGTGCAACGTTCGGTGGGACCGTTTTCAAAACGCAATTTTGTCTGTTTTTCCATGTTGATCTTGAGATTCTATCATAAGAAGCAAGTACAGTAAACTCTCGTTCTAACAACACTATTGGATATCACATACTTTTGATACGGTATCTCAATATTCATATTCTCTCAACACTATTGTCCGAGATTTCAGAAATTTTCAATTAACTGAAATTAGTAAATCCTCAAATTATTATTGCCCAAAGTAATACAGACTGTAAAATTGTGATAAAAAGTCATTTTGTCTATACTTCTCCGTTTCTCATTGATTAATACTCATATAAAAGCAACTCGTTATAAGGACTAATTCGTTGCAAAGGCAATCAAATCCCCCAAGGTGCTACAATAATAGAAGTTATCTGTATTATCATCATCATCCTTTTAAAGACCGTCGTTGGACATATACCTTCCTGTAAATTCGCCAGATCTCTCTATCGTGAGAGTCACGGCGCCAGTATCTTTAGAACTATTCTGAAATTCAGTATATGATCTCTTGGGATGTATATTGTGTGTCTTAATATCCAGGGGTTGACTGATATTCCTGCCCACTGCTATTTGAGTTCTTTGACGGTTTCTATGATATATCTGACTCCTGTTTTATTTCTCTAGAAAAACTGTGCCGTGAATTCTCCATTGACGTTGGTTATGTTATACGGTTTTTAGTTCGAAAACCAATCTTTTGGTTAGGTTCCATCCATGCTTCACCTAGAAAGTTGACTATCAGGAAAACGCATTCGTTATAGACACTTTTTTTTCATAACCAGAGGGATCTTTTGTTTTCTCATGTTTGGCTTCCAACCTGTTTTTCCATCAAGATTCCTTATGACGCAGAAAGACAAATTCGTGCTGAGAACTGTAGAAAATTTGATTTGGATCCAGTTATAGTTCTTCGGTCCATAACAATAAACAATATTGAAGACATTCATAGATTTTAAAGATATTTACTTCAGTGAAACTAGTGTCAAAACGTTTTTTTTTCCAGCTTGGCAGCATTTTTTCAATTATAACCGCATCTTCTGAGGATTCACATGTATTCAATGTTTTTGCATTAACATGGTATTTATACAGTATGTAATACAGCAATTATTTCTAAGGTTTTCATCCGCTTTTGGAAACGGTTCTAGTTTTATCAAAACAGGAAACTGTCGCTTTTTTTTTCAATTGTAGATTATCATAATAATCATCATATTTGAGATATATTAGATAAATCATCTATGAAATTCACTATGTTTCAAATGTGATTTGAAACATTTTCAGAATACGAAAGTATTACGCCTCATTTCTATCTGTTTGCGGAAGACAAGCATTAAATTCCGAGATGTATGCTATTTATATGTTTCAGATACAATATGATTGTCTATTCAGCGCCACACGATTTCGCCAAAGCTATCACATCCAATTAGGCCACTTCTGGAACGACGGCGAAGGGAAAAAACTCCCACTTGAAAGAGAGTGTTGTCGATCAGCGACGACTTCCAAACCATTATCAAATGTGAATAATTATGTCTTGTAATTGCATATAATCTGAAAATCCTATTTGCCTATTGCATTTGTTCATTATAGATTTACAGAATAGCAGGCGAAAGCATTTATACAGAATTTACCATATATATATATATATATATATATATATATATATATATATATATATATATATATAGAAAGAGAGAGAGACAAGCTGAGATAGATAGATGAATTAATAGATAGATAGATAGATAGATAGATAGAAGGATGTATACATACATAAACTCTGACGTAGACAAATAATACACACTTTGGTATAACAGAATTTACAATTGCACGAAATAGTGAAACCTGGCCGATTCACAAAAAATGGATTTACGAATCAAGGAAAAGAAGGAGAGCTGTAATGTACAGAAGAACAAGAACAATAAGTTCAACGATCTGTCCACCATCCACGGTAGTAGTAGCAGGATGATAATGAGGAAAAGAAAGGACAAATCTCTCACCGTATCGATTGATTCTCATACTAGTGAAATATTTGAGTATGGAAATATTTTGCATGTATTATTTTCGATAAAAATCGTAAGAGGCTTTTTTGGCTTTGAAAAAATGTGGGACTTCGTACTTTCCATTATGACATCATAGCAGCTGGAGAGATGATCTTTTAATGATGTAGTTCCTTTTAATACATCTTCCTTCCTTCCTCCCTCTTTCTGTTGATTAACGTAATTGGAACTGACTGGAAGATCAATCAACCAACCGGAAAGAGTCTTATTGAGTTGCGTGGACACATCTGAAAATTCTATTTTTATTGTCTACAACGCTCATAGGTCCAGTCCATTGAGAAAGTCACAGAATATTGTCTGCTATTTCATTGAGTTTCCTAAGACTTTCATTACGAACGAATACATGAAAGCATCTTTGTGGTTGGCTCATTTGCTCCATAATTGGAGGACTTCCATTTCTATTTACATGATCAATGGAAAAAAGATTTGGCAAATAGCCATTGGAAGGGTCTTAGCTGGCATTTAAAAAAAAACTCCCACAGTTTAGGATTGAAAAAAAAAAAGAAAAGAAAATGTAAAGCCCATCAGGATGCTATAGTAGACACGTGAATAAATACATAGACACACATATGAACACAAACATGTGCCAACATTTTGAGCTTTCGCTAATCCGTGCAAATCCTCACACAAAATCTTCCAAAGGGAGTAGTTTCCAGAATAGTTCTGCTTTTTGTAGGTGGACGTTTTTAGCATTTCTTTTCCAAAGTCTGTCTATGTTCCATTGCAAATGAAGTTTATTTTTTTTAAAGATTTTCAAATAAATATGATGCGATTCCAAATTGAGGTTAACGGCTTCAAGAAATCAATACAGTTACTTCAATGATCTCTCATCTTCTATTTGATGTCGTTCAAATATTTCAATCTACCCAAACCAAACACAATTAATTCTATAACGATATTTTTCCATAGATTTTTGTGGTTTTATTACGGTTTTTTTTCATTGCCCTTCAACCTTTCTCTCTGTTTCTTCCTTCTTCGTATTCTCTTCTCTTCCTTTATTTTTCTTCAGTGGGTTTTGTCTTCTTAGTTGTTCATATCCTTACACAGCTCTCTATTCTCCTGTCCATCTTTCCCCATTCTTTTCCCCTTTTTTTGTCTGCTCTTACAATCACTGATCACCGTGTAGAAGCGAGAGTGCGTTTCCCCTGGCTTGGTTGGCCGTGGTTCAATCCACTGCCCAGTGATTCCAGACATTTTTAAATGTTACTCAGTGGTGCTAGGACTAAGATAGAGCAATCTGTCCATGAGAATGAAGGGGAAAGCGGTCAAATCACGTTGGGTAAGTCGGCACTCGTAGTAAGATCATCGGTTAAGCAACATCGAGCCTGTGCTCAGAACCTAGATGGTGTATTGGAGAATACGAGGTGCTGTAAGCAGTAGATGGCTCCACCAGGCAAGCCGGAAATGGGTCTCAATAGCAAAATCCTGTATTTGATTGAATAACAATGGCGAAACTCTTACGACTTTATGCACAATCACCCTTTAAAACAGCTTGAGTTGAAATACTAGAATCATCAAAAATGAATTACTTAATGAAATATCTTTAAGATCTTCAGAACTAATCCATACATTAATAACCCAGGCATTTTTGATAGGTACACTCTAGTACTCTTATAATCATCTACTTCATTTTTACTGAAATGTCGATTTCAATTACTCTTCATTATTGTAGTTAATATGGTCCAATGATATTTTGATTGATTGAAATAAACTTAATCATCATAATTTTGTCGACCAATTTCGTGACTAACGCTATTGTAAAGTCAGAATTCTTTGTTTATGTCGTTGCTATTGTTTTCTATCACTCTTTTTTTTCACCTGCTTCTAAATCATATATGCATATCTCTCCTCCGTCCACCTAACACTGGGAAATTAACACCACCAGGAATGCCTTGCTCACGGAGAAGCAGTTTCCGGAACAGGAGAAATACAATCTCAAACCCTGCGTTCGCTTATTTACGTCTATATAAACTTGACACACACGAAGCTGCGTCCCCGTATGTACATGCATATAAATAATCACGCATTTACAAACTTATGTGGGACGCAAGTTGGGATTCGTTCGCTAAGAGGTGATGCTATACGTATAGACATACTCTTGTTACAGAGCAAAATCAGATTTATGTGCTAAAACATAAAGGTATTTGCGCTGATTATCCCTACCTATACAACAATAACAGCAACAGGAACAACAATAACAACAACAATTATAATTTTACTATAATTCACCAAATGTCCGTCCGTGTTTCTATAGTTGCAATACTCAAGAATTGCCAGGACTGGAACCATCAGATTTTCTGTGGTCACTAATGGGGCTGCGGAACAGGTTTTCAGCGAGATTTTTTGAGAGAGAGAGAGGTTCTCTCTAAGTTTTCAATCGGGGATTCGGTTTACAATGGAGATTCAAGCAAAATTATCCCCTTAGATTCTGTGCGACAGAATTTACGCTCATCTAAAATTCACTCTCACTATCACTAGCTATTATAACCATTTCCAGCTAGTAGTAGTAGTAGTATTAGTATAAGGAATAATAATAATAATAATAATAATAATAATAATAATAATAATAATAATAATAATAATAATAAAGAAAGCTGGAAAAATATCTGGGCCAATGAGAGATTTCGCTTATCTGTCACCCAGCTGATGACATCACTGAGCAGCAACGATGACAAACACCGAGTTCAGCGTTATCCAAAATTTAAAAGAAGCGTTCAACATTGACAATATATATATATATATATATATATATATATATATATATATATATATATATATATATATCGAAAGTTATTTATGATATATGCAATTGTATGTGTGTGTAAGGCAGTGATAAAATGTCTACCACTAGGTCTGAAGCGAAGGTTTTGATCCAACCTCGTTGTACTAGATGTTGCATAATCTATAGCCATGCTGAAGAGTTGTAATAGAACGAAACAGCTGTCTATGGATGTCAGAATTATTATTATATGTATATGCATGTGTATATATATATATATATATATATATATATATATATATATATATATATATATATATATGTGTGTGTGCGTGTACATGCGTGCATGTGTGTATTGATTCTCACGTTTTATTTCTATACTACATCTGAATGCATTGGTTGTCTGGAGAAAAAACGTTCCAAGGATGAATCGGGAAAAGTTTCTTTTCAACAGTCCACATGAATTTGCAATGTAACATTCACTCAACAGAAATATCATCTGAAACATTTCAATTTTACAATACTTTGTTGCATAGAGTTTTGCAACACTATGTGACAAACTTTTGAATAAAACGAATTATCTGCTGAACAGTATTTAATCGTCAAATCAACTTGAAATTACTATAATTTTAGCAAAGTGTATCAATTAAAGTATTATTGCAATCTATTTTGTGTGGTTATTTTCAGTGAGTAAATGTGTTTAATTATAATGGTTGGAAATAGCAGTTGTAAAATATGGAACTTGTGAAATGATTCAACGTTCGATCACTAGAAGCCCTGGAAAGCTGACAAATTAAGTGTAGCCTTATTTTTAGAGGGTGTCAATTAGGTTTCGGTTTAAACTTATTTTTTGTCTAATTATTCACTGACAGGCATATTTGGAGATAAAATAAATAATTTTATTTGCTCCATGATATAAAATAGTTGCTGAGATTAGTACAATGGGTTTCGATCGAGAATTGGTTTTGTTCACAGTTTTCAAAAAGAAATATGTAATATTATCTGTACACTAAAAATAAAATTGGACGCCTATCAAGATGCACTGAATTTTAATAAAAAATTCAGAGATATATTAATAAAACAAATTCTTAATTTTTATCACTCAAATCATAAAAAAAAACTTATAGGATAACGATAGCCATTTTCAGTTTCCGTACTTTAAAACTTGACTTTTCGTTAAGCTCTTAAATGTGTTTTAATGCTTTTTTCCCTAGATATTAGAGCCTATGACTATCTGGAGTGAAATATCTAAAGCCAACAATTGCTGTTTTAGGGTATTGCATCAATAGTATTTTCCACTAGAAAACGTCTAAAATAGAGTCAAAACAGGTACGTTTTAGAGAATCAAGTGGATAATATTAAACCCGTCAGAATAAGGTCCTAAAAATGTTTAACCCCCCCTCCAAAAATTCAAAGGGTCTAGTGGAGTACTGATGTCGATTTCTGAGTGCTCGGACAAACAAATAAGCAAATAAACACCTTCTCTATTAGTGGAAAAAGTGCCGACCTTATTTACCAAGTTCACCGACGCATCCCTTAAGGTTCCGCAAATGCTTGTATCTTGTAAGTTGGGTTCGTGAGACTTGGCAACAACAAATTGACTTTGGAGTGCTGAGGGGCAGGGAGGGAATTTTTGCGGGCATCTTCCTGGAGAAACACGTCTTATCAACCAGGAAATACGATATCACTATTACATTTCTTTTATTTCTTTGTATGCTCAAGTTCTTTCTTTCTTTTCACAATAAATACCATTTCCATCAATCCATCAGAAATGGGAGTTGTTAAAAAGCTCTGACACATTCTCAATTTTCTCAATGTTTCCTGACTTAGTGTCTTCCTCCGGTCCGTCCGTTCATTTGTACACCAAAATAACATTGATTTTGACCACTCTAAAACGTCTCCGACCACTAAAAGACTGAAGATGGTTGTCATCGTGAAACATGAACGGCACAAACGTGTTTGTCGAATTGAGGAGAGGAAGTGAAGCGGGAAGATGACTATGGCTAAGAAGAGACCAGGAAGAGGAAGTGATGGAAGAAGAGCATAGCGGAGGAAAGAGGAAAATACAACAGTCATCGTGTAAGGGAGGGTGAATACGAATGTGGAAAAAAAAAAAATAATAATAATGATAATAATAATAATAGTAGTAATAAAACAGCCAATGCCGCCTATGCAGAGAAAGGGATGAAACCGTAAACAACATAACCAATGAATGTAGTCAACAAGCCCGGAGAGAGTATAAAAATAGACACGATAGGGAAGCAACAGTGATGCACTCGGAACTGAGCAAACGAATGGGATTCAACCTTGCTGACAAATGGTACCAGCACGAACCTGGGAAAACGGGAGCCTTAAATTACTGTGGGACTTCGACATCCAAACTGACCAACATCATTCAAGAAAAATGACCAACCCTGGTAATCGTGGATGAGGGAAAGAGAACTTGCCAAAATCCCCATTGCAGAATGCAATATTAACGCCTTCAAATCTGAATTCTGATTGAAGAAGACATACAGTTTTAAATTTTCAGTGTTGCTTCATTATAATTATTTTATTGTATTTATGAAAAAAATTCCAAACAGTCTTATTCTTTCTCTGGATGGATCTCTGAGGCTACTCCAACTGTGATCAGTTCTGACTAATTGTCCATGGTATCCTTCCATACTCATAGAGGGATGGGGGTTGGCCTAACTAGTCTTGAATGGCAACCTACCAAATGATTGTATCTCGATAAAAGCATTTTGGCACTAAGAATAGAATACAAATCCTTATGCTTGATAAGAAACAAACAAAGAATATACAGCCTCGGTCGTTAGCCAAGACTGAAAAGACTCCGCCCCCGAGAGAAGAACCTGTTTAGGGCCAAAACGCCCACTACTGGAACAGACTCTTCAAGCGACGTTGAGGGTTACTTGAACAGGATAAATCCTAACCAAGCCCCCCCCCAACCCAGCAACAGAAATAATATTTCTGATATGAGAGCTATCAAGCCCAGCATCATTATGGAGGATAGAAAGAAAAGGGAAGCACGTTTATTTGACTTAGCACTACCATTCGAAAGAAAGACCTTCGCGAAAGTTACCAAGAAGCTGTCCAAGTACAAGGACTTTGAAAATCGAATTCAGCAGGATGTGAGATACAAAGATCAAAATAACACCAGTTATTATGTCATGCTCTATGACTCATGAAGAAGGAAAGGGAAGAGTTCACCTGATAGTATCCAGGCAACATCAACATCTACGCTGCCCAGAAGATCGTCTTACTTTGAACAGCCCACATATTACGGGAAGTACTGTCAGTCAAGTGACAACTCGACCAACGTGCCCTACAACCATTATTTGGACCTGGCTTCACAGGATGCAATACAGTAAATACGAAAGAAACCGTATTAGAAACCGTCAACGAAAACTGTCACCAAAACTGCCAATATCGGTTTCTGTAAGTGTTCAAGCTGATCCAGCTGGCTGCCTGGCTATGTATCTATCATGCATACAGGCTGCACCAATGGAGTTAGAGGGCTGAAAGTTTTGACGTTTACTCCCAGTCATGTCAAGAAAAACGTTTTTTTTTAATCACCCCAAATAGATTTTTTTTTTGTGGAGGTTCTGTCTGAAATGTGAGTTTGTGTTGAATTCATCCCTAATTGTACCTGCTTGCTTTTTGAATATTCAGATGTTTTAGTGATCACTGCCCAATAAAAGGCGAGTGAAGTAACTGATTCATTAATCACTCTTTCTCGATTGATCACCACCATCACAGCATGCTTCCAAAAACCACGCAGTAGTTTCTGTTGAGTGACCGTACCCATCATCATCATCATCATCATCATCATCATCATTATTATTATTATTATTATTATTAATATTATTTGCAATTTCACATAAGTTGCCCGGTGGTTGCTGCTGGAGGTTGAGTGACAGCAAGTCCGCTCAGTTTTCCTGCCTTCCTCTCCATACTCTCGGTAATACTGTGGTTTACAGGTTCACACCAGTAGCCCGGTTGTTATCACTGAAAGCTGAGTTACAGCAAGTCTCCTCGGGTCTTCATCTCTCCCTCATCTATCATCACAGTCCCAAAGACTGGAGAAGATCTGGATTAGGGGAAGGATTGAGACTGTACAGACCACAGCACTGCTAGGAACTGCACAGATACTGAGGGAAGTGCTAGAAATATAAAGACTGCAAAAATAATTGTTAATTGTAACCAAACAAAGGAAAGGAAATGAAAGCGGGAATGTGAACCGCAGCACTGGCATGATAGGCAAAGGAGAGAAGAGATGTTGGCTGAAGACCTGAGGAGACTTATTGTCACTCAACCTTCAGCAATGACCACTGGGCAACTGGTGTGAAACTGTAAACTGCAGTATTACTGTGGCCTAGGTGAGAGGGGCTGGAGACTTGAGGAGACTTGCTGTCACTCAAACTCCAGCGGTTACCAACAGGCAACTGGTGTGAGATTGCAAAAAAAAAAAAAAATGAAAAATAATAATAATAGTAATAATAGCTACAATTTGAGTTATACTTTATATTTAAAGCCTTGTGGGTTTTCTTAACTCATATTTGAGCTTTGGAAGATTTTTTTTAGAAATTGATACAAAATGGCAGTCAAGATTGATGTCTGTTCTTGAAACACTCACGCTTTCCCGACTCAACGGAGCGAGATATCTCTGCTTTCTATCTTTGAGCATCAGGAAGAATGGGAGGTTGAGGACTGAAAAATCATTTTATTTCGAAGCATAATGAAAGAGAATGTTTTGAATGTCAAATTGAAAGTCGTACAAATCACGTTGCTATCTGATCTATCATGGCGTTTACATCCTGTTTGCTTTTTTCGTTGACTCACTTTAGACATAAGCGTGCACTGCATTCACTTGTGGCACTGTGTCCACTTGTCAATAGATCACTTTACACCAGATGCCCACCTCCACCCACGTTGTGTATTTCTAGATACAAAGAAGACTTTTGGCTCCAAGCCTCTGAAAAAAGGGTGCTGGTAACCAATGAGGTTGAGAAAAAATAGGACTGGACCCGTTTTAGATATAACAATAACTAGTGATTTGTTTCTGTGGATCTGCATCGACCCCTTTCTGGAATAACACGTAAGGTAAAATGGAAATTAACGGTAGGCACTGTAGTTTTGGTCCTTCAAGTTAATCCTTCCACTCGCAAGGGAAAAAGCCCAGTTCCGATAAAAAGGCACCGTCCAAAAAATGGAAAATTTCAACTTAAATTAGCATGAGTATTTTAACTCTCATCGGAAAGGATCCCATTTTAGAGACAGGCATCAGGGTTGATCTCAGACCAAGGAACCAGAAAACGGATCGTCTTAATTAGCCCACACATTTTCGCTTGAGAATGTAGTAAATTTGGCCGTTCAGGCCCCGTCTAGGTCATTATAACCCGGCTCTGCAATCCAATAATATTTACATCTAATAGCTGACACCTAGATCTTCATCATGTAGACAATAACAATTCATATGAACTCTTCTTCGTGAGAAATTTCAATTTTATGCTGCAGTCCAAGGACTTTTATTCGATTTCAATCGACCAAAATTCGTAATTTTTACATGGTTGTATAATCAACTCAGTCATTGTAACAGATATATATATATATATATATATATATATATATATATATATATATATATATATATATATATATATATATATATTTGAATTTCTATGAGATTTTTTTTATTGGAAAAAATCATTTCGCTTAAATGAAAGAGCTTGAGTTTCAAATGATGTGTAGGAGGTGTATTCATCATTAAGATTGTTATCTTTAATGAGGAAAGTCCATTGTTACAGAGAGAACCCCCCCTCAAATTACGATGTTCATCATTATTATATATATGTATGTAGGTACATTTATGAGTTTGAAGCCTGATGAAACAAGCATCAATGCCATACAACATATTTGTATGTATTTGAAACTAATTCATGGGGTTTCTGTTTCTCCGTTAAATAATGCAATACAAATGCCTGTTATATCAGGCTTTACGTGTATACACGTAAGCATATGTATGTGCTTTTATTGAACTCACCGAAAAATATGCTTTCTCTTTCGTTTTACCCAATATCAATATCATTCTCATGGAGACCTAAATTTTTACTTCCAATATGCTTTATTTACCCACTATTGTGGACTTTTGGCCTTATTTAAGTTATAGTTGAAAGAATCAACTTAGAATTGAGATGATGTTGAATAGTAATAGAAAAAAGTTAAGATGATGTTAAACTGTTGTAATAAAAATAATGCATGAAAATATTTTATAAAATGATTGCAGTAAAAAAAAGGTAATGGAATAATTACTCTCAATTTGGGTGAAAAAAAAGAACCTGATTAAACAGTACCCAAATGTCACGTGTCCTTACACTTTACCCCATCTCCGCCCTACCATCTCAGTTTTTATCATCGAGGAAAGATACATGGTGGAGGGACATACAAAAGTATACTGGTGCTACTTTTACTGCAGCTCCTATGAGCTGTTTAATGGCCAAGAAGCGACATAAGACTGCGAAAACAGAGAAATTTGATTAAGAATTGATTTTAATGGTATATATATATATATATATATATATATATATATATATATATATATATATATATATATATATCACTTGTAAGAAACAAGAAGGACCGAAGTACTGGTATAATTAATATACTAAATAATGGCTCAAAATAATCAACGTAGAAAATGATAGAACAATGACTTTGTATGATGAAAATGACCTGGTTTAGCGATAACACGGAGTGATGTGTATATACGCTTCACCTTTCTGCCACATTCCCTCTCATTTTTGTCATTGAGAAAAAAGAAGGAGTAGATGCAAAAATCAACACATCCTCCTGTGACCTTTACTGCTGCAAGGAACTGTTTCATTGTCAACAATCGATATATGACAAAGGAACCTCAAAATTGATCTTATTTATATTATATATATATATATATATATATATATATATATATATATTGCAAAAGATATCCTATTCATTTCAAGCTTACAAATTTATTTCAGCTATAAATCAAATTCCTTCAAAAAAAATAAAATTTGGACCGAATATTTCTGGTTTTTGTGCACAACTTTCCTATGCTTAGTCTTTGTTCTATTCCTTCTCTGGAAATTCTGTCAATTTCGAACATGTGTAAGGATGCTGGAATGAACTTTTTGAAAAGTATTAGATATTATCCTCATTCACAATGTACACATACACACACACATACACACACACACACATATATATATATATATATATATATATATATATATATATATATATATATATATATATATATATATACGATTAAATCTATTCGCACAACGAGTCGATATTGCAACAGATATGAATTGATTATTAATGATGTGTTTCTGTCCATTTATTCAGAGATGAGTGCAGTCATACTGTTAAAGATTCCCCACTACATGTATATATCTACATATTTGGCATTTCGTTAAAAACTCAGATTCAGAAGTATAAATGGACGGGGAGTTATGATGAATATTCATAGTTTTGTGTCCTGTCTATTCAAAAAACTCATGTATTGAAGTAAATTGTCACTGTTACAAGATACCAAAGATAGGAATGAAATAATTTTTGAAACTAATAAATAAAGTCCTGAGGCTGAAAATCCAACTCATTAAATCCAATTTTTCTTTATATATATATATATATATATATATATATATATGTGTGTGCGTGTGTGTGCGTTTATGTGCATATGTGTATAAGTATATACATATATATGCATCTGCGTGTATGCATACATAAGTATCAGTATGTGCATATATATCATATGTATTACACACATATATAAATAAATATATATGTGTGTGCGTTCATATATATATGTATATATATATATATATATATATATATATATATATATATATATATATATGTATATAGATTGTATTTGATTTATTTGATTTTCATTCGTTTTTCAAGATTTTTTCCCATTTTTGTATGAGACTAAGCAGGTTTATCTCATATATCTCTCCCAATCTTCTTCTCTTTTTCTAACACACTCAGACACATGAATTCATATATACATACACATACACACACATGCACACACACACATAAACACATGCACACACACACACACACACACATATATATATATATATATATAAGAAATATTGCATTTAATGAATTTTATTTTCTTCTGTATTTTAAGCTTTTCTTTTTTGTATTATTTCAGACTGATCAAATATATCTCAATAACTTATCAACAAAAGTATGTCTGTGCATATGCTATAACGTCCAAACACAATTTGATCACTTACACATAAATTCGCATATACACAGATGGACACATAAATACAACAGCACAAATGCACCCAAATGAACACTCACACACACATATGTACACTCAAATTCACATGCACACGCACAATTGCAGACACGCATACTTAAATTCATACATCAATATGTGCAACAAATCGTTAGTGTCTATCCCAGCGGACGGCAACCTTCTTGTTTGGATCGTGTACAAATGGGTGGACGGTGAGCCAAATAAATGTCATAAAAAGCTTAAAATAATATAATTCAATAAAGTTTGGATACATATAATTATATTTTGCCTCAAATCGATGAATAAAGCATGCTAAACAAACATTTGTGTTCAACCAATGATAACAATTAATAATCAAATAACTCAATTTAATTGCCATTTATTTCAATCGAGGCATTTGTTGAAAATCCGTCAAAAAGACACAATGAATTTTAGAATATAAAAAGTGAGCAAAGTATTCCAATTCTTACTTGCAGACCAGTCCAAACCCTGTCGCAGGCTGGATATGGCCCACGGGCCGTAAGTTGCTTATCCATGGCCGAAACAAATATAGTTTTTCGGTTCTTCGATTTGAAAAGAGAACGAGGGATAGGAGACGCAAATAGAGACAAAAATCTCTATATATTTCTTATTTTGTGGCTGGAAGAGTTGTGTATTTCACACTTGCATGATTGGTTATTGTTAGAATCCTGGTAAAAATACCAAGATTTGAATACTTATCATCTAACTAAGCTGACTTTCCCAACTCCTAGATCTGACCCAACATGATCTTTCTATTTTCCTTCCGCCACCAGTTGGCCTTGTTCCATACCATACTAAGCATGGGACCTTACAAAAATATTGACCGTTAAATTGGGAAACCTTATAAGGTGCATATGAGAAAATCATGCTCATCATCACTTGGAGGGATCACAAAACAGCACAATATATTAAAGTAAAATCAGGAGTCAGAGATATCTGAGAATCCATCGGGAAACTCAAATGGCAACAAACTTGACATGTTGCAAAATTTCAGACGAGCACCAGACATAACGATTTACAACACGGATTCCCACCAAATCATGTGCGAAACAGTGACCGGATGAAAATAAGACGGCGTGACGAGCTAGACAAGTTGAGAGGATTCTAGCTCCGTGACACCCTTGATAGGAAGGTCTGGCAGATTATCGGGAGAGTCTATGTCCAACAACAGACGCTAATGGGCAGATACTGCTGCTGATGGATCTAACGAATGCTAGGTATTTGAGTAGACCCTCTTAGTCGTCGTTGGTTCAATATCTTTTACAAGCCTGCATACTACACTAGTAATAAAGCCTTGTGAAACAAGATCCAAGAAATTATTAATCACTATTCGCATCAAGTGCTCAAGAAATGCAGCCTTGTGCTAAAGTCAGCCAAGTAAAGCAAATGTCATAGAAAATCTTTATCAAAGAATACCAAGTCCGACGGAATACTTCATGTTGAACTTTATGTTGAACTAATCAACAAAATAGTCACTTTTTTAGTGATCCTATCTATTCATCGGGTTGAAGGAGGGGTGATCTTCCAACAGTCACAGTTCCTATCTATCTATCTATCTATCTCTTGGGCGTACATGAATTTGAACTTGTACTCCTTATGTCTACGAAAAATGTTTTTTTTTATTATTTGGTGAAAATTCACTCCCAGAATAGATTTTTATTGGCAAGTTCAATGTACAATGTAAATCTATACTAAATCGGTCGCTCAGTTCGTTCTCAGCTGCATTTGCGTTGGTCTCCTGAAAAATCCAGATTTTCTAGTGATCACTGCCTAACTTAGAGCAAACAGAATAATTCATTCATTTACCACCACCTTTTTTTCAAATTTTCTGATTGATAACTCCCAACACAGCATGCTGCCAAAAGATGCTGTTCATGAGAAGGTTTCTATTGAGTGACCAACCAGACCTGTTCATATTAATTTTTGCTTATCCAAATCCGACGCAAAGACATTGCTTTCAGTGAATTGCTTTCTTTCTTTTGTTGGAGCGTACACCAACATCAAATGTTGCTTTCATCTGCCTTCGACCACAACAAAACTATGCACAACAACACACACATATATGGATATATATTCTCATATGAATATACGTTCCTGTGTATATATTATTGCATCAGATTATTCATATATGTTTAGTTGTGCGTCTCAAATATATGTGTGTGCCCGTGCATTCCCCAATATTGCCAAATGCGTGTCAAGTTGATTGATGGATGCCTTGAAAGATGCATTCAAAAACTTCATTGCTTTTTAGCCCTTCGAATATGGCGTGTTAATACCAAGTAATCAATTATTTACTTCAAAGTAATCTTTAAATTACTTTGGACTAATCATTAAATTACTTTAAAGTGGTGTTCAAAGGATGTGTAGAATGGCGTCACTGTTAAGAGCGAGGAAGCTGGAACCGGCATGGCGAGTTCAAGTTCTGACTCAGGTAATTTGTGACCACTCCGCACTAATGCACTTGGGAAAGACATGAAGCCAATCTTTTGTCCCATCTATTTGTATATTGTCGAGCAGATCAAGTTTTGAAACCGTGAAGAGCAGCCCATCTAAGAGAAAGGTACCCGGATAAAAGAAAACTTCATGGTAGTAGTCGCCTTGGCTATCACAGACAGAGACCTAAAGAGCTGATCCCCACTCAGGAATATCCCCAACCCGAAAAATCCCAAGCAAACAAATAACTTCCTTAAAAAAACAAAAAACAAAGCCCAAACAAACAAACAATCAATGCATGCGGTAGGAATATCCTCTGCTGATTCTGGCTAGTAATAAGCCAGCACTCTTTAAAAAAAATTTCCTTTGACGCATTTTCTCGACTCGTTTCAGAATTAATTAGCTTAAAGTTCTTTCGTGTGTTATTCCCTATTTTTAGTTGTGAATTATTAATGGATAATTGAATAATTTCGTCCTGATGAACAATAACTAAAATCTAATTAAAGAAAAGAGAGAAAAACAAAATACAAACTCAAGCAAATGTTTATAGTGTAAATTAGGTTATATTTCAATTACACCCTTCTACACGTGATTGGTCGAGTGATATGGTTTTATTTTTTTTAAAATTTTTCTCACCAAATTAATCTGAGTTTTCCCAATCAGGACATCCAATTGCCGTAAAATATACAATGAATGCCACCAGAAACCGTCGACCAAAACTGTCATTATGAATTTCCATCACTTTTAAGTCAGTCTAGCTGGCTGGCTGCTTATCTAACGCTCTGTCAAAATTATTGTACACCTTTTTTTTCGAAATTGACTTCTTTCATTTTAAAACCCTATTCAAACCACCTAGGTGTTAGAAGTATTACAAATTCTTTCAGGTTCTGCATTCATTCTGGTATTCTGTACAGAGTAGATTTGAACCATTGTTGTCCCCGTGTGACCTCAAGAAAACATGACCTCATCCTAACATGTAGCTGATCTCTGGTGAACTAGCATGTCCATTTAAGACTCCATTTCCTACAGTGGGTCATTTAATCCTGCTTATACTTAGAGGTTACTCGTGTAGTTGTGATTACTATGTGTGCGTGTCCAATAGTGTCATCAACCCAAAATAAGTTTTTTCGATAGAGAAGTTTAATTTGCAATTTAAATTTATGCTAAATTAATCCCTCAATTTTGGTCCGGTAGTTTGTGTCCAGTCCCCATCAGTTCTTTTTTTTTTCTAATTTGGAACTTTTTTAGTAATCACTACCTATTATGAAGTTTAGTAAGTAATTTGTTCATTGATCATCTCTTTTTTTTAAACTTGTTTTTTTTTGTTTGATCACCCCAACATAGTATACTGCCAACAGACATAGAAACAACATTTTCTATTGAGCGGCTAACTAGACTTGTTCATTATTTCATTCAATTTGACAAGTTTTTGCTTTCATCTTAATTTTTTGTTGTTCCATTATTACTTTGACTCGGATCATAATTCGACAGCTACAGGTTAACCTCTGGTGACAAGCCAAACTAAAAATTAAGATGGAGGTAAAAACTACTCAGAATTGATAAAAAAAATATTGCTTCAAGATACCTTGTATAATAATAAGAAAACATTATAAAAATTGCCGAATACTCTTTAATTCTGACTTGTCTTTGAGCTAATTTCACGTAATCCCGATTTAATGTAAGTAATTTTTTGTGATGATTACTCAGTCTGACATTGAGGAATTGAATGATTCGATAATTGGGATCTAACTTAAGATATTGAAATACAAACCTTGAGCAGAGGGTTTTTGGAAGAATTCACAATTCTTTAATTCAATTTCTCCACAAAAATTACCGAGTTGATAATTCATTGACAACCTTCCAAGGGCAACGACTAGAATTGCACAACCGGAATTTTCTGAGATCTCTGATTCATTCTGACTGACGTCAAATAATAATGTTTGATTTATATTCATAAATGTATACACGTCATAATATTTATATTCACGCTCGAACTCTTTAGAGTCATCTGATGTCGGATCATAGTAGCCTCAGGGAGAATAATGAAACCATTTTCCATATTTTCAAGTCTAACATTATCATCGATATAAATCTCATATTATTATTTACACTGAGACACGATCTCTCAGCAGGTGATAAATACTCGCCCTGTTGCCAGGGCCGACATCTTGTGCCATCATGCATAGCCAGCCAAAGTACGTAAACCTATTTTTTTTTTCATTCAAATTCGTTTGATAGATTTCTTTGGAAGTTTTGCTGGAAATTTACAATATAAGGTATATCATAAATGAATGATTTGTTCGAAAAAAATAAAGCAAAGATCGACCTGTACATAGGTACATACATACTAATCCACAAGTGTGGAACATCTAGTGTCAACTGTCTCACTAGCTTGTGAGATTAGTTATCAACCATAGCCGGTGCCCTAGATAGATCATATCAGTTAAAGCGATAGGTTCATTCGGTTTGGTGAGTAAAAATGAGAGACGTATGTCTTTTTCTGACATTACCTCTGGCGAATAAAATATTTCTAGTTTTATTCCGTTATATTTTGTCGACTATCAGCCAACTTTATAATTACATCTCCCAAACTATTTTTTCTTTCTCAGCAGAAAACTCCTATCTAGTCAAGTGGGAATATATATTATTAAGTGACTATTGTTCGCTTGGTGCCAAGTTTTTGCAATTTGCCATGTTGTTAGGTACGAATATAACATTTTCAAATATCATTCTATAAAAGTTCGTGTCGACTTGTGGTGGTCTGTGCGCGCAAAAACAAGTATAGCCAACGACGAAAAGTATTGATTTCATGGCTCTACTGCCATCATCCCTAGATTATTATAATACTATTAGTTATATGTATTTTGTTATGGAGATCCATTTCTGGCGTTATTTTTGCTTTTCAAATAAATTTTTTCTTCATCATCATCACCATCAACATCATCATCATCATCATCATCATCATCATCCTTTTAACGTCCATCGTTGGATATAAAAATCCCCCCGAATTCACCACACCCCTCTATCATTGGCGCCGTGGAGCCGGTATTTTTGGATTTATCTAGCTTGTCACTCCATCCTACTTTCTTTCAACCATAATTTCGCATATGATGTCTTGGGATCCATCTTGTGGGTTGTGATGCCCAGCGGCTGTCTGATATTCCTACAACATGTCCAGCCCATTGCAATTTGAGTTTCCTGTTTCTATGATATCTCGGACTCCTGTCTTTTCTCTGATATACTGTGCTGTCTTATGATATATCCATGCGAGGTTGAACATGATTCTCTCACGAGCATGATACATGCTTCTGAGCTCCAGGTCAGAAATCACTTCTTGATTTTTTTTATTATCAAAATTACTATAGATCGGATTTTGTAATTCATTTTAAAGGTAGATATGTATTCTCTGATGAGCAGATAGTCAAACATGCCAAAGGAAGCTGAGACTACATTTCAGGTCAGATAAAAGCAGATTCAACTTTCTACAGTATGCAATATATGACAAGTCTATTCGTGTTCTGACCTACAAGCTGCGTAACCGAGCGATTCGTCGCCAGGAAACTAAACCCCAGGGAGCTGACTGAAAGAAGAGGAGGAAGAGATTGACGCTTAGAAGAACTTCTCGATGGTTGGATTCTCGTCTTGATCGTAGTACTCTCTATCTGACTTGGTAGTGCTCCTTATCATTGTTTCGATTCGAACTCCTATCGTCGTCGCCGATGTCAGGTCGTGCTCCTTTCATCGGCAATAAAAAAAACACTGCTTTCTCAGATTGGCATAAAAAAACTGGTGAGAGCTTTGTTCAACCAACTAGAACACTGACAATGACTCCCGCAAACACAGTCTGAATGATTGCATCTCATCAACAGGCGGGCTGGCGATACTAATTTCCCCATGCTTTCCGACTTCAAACGGCCAATGACGTCTAGTCACATTTTCAGACTCAGTGGACTTTTCCAAATTGATTTGTATTCCCTCATTTCTTTTTATACACGGACAGGGCAAATAAATGTAAAATATGTAATGGAAGGAGCTGCACAAACAATGATATAGAGATCTGATCCAGCCTATCATAGATATGCAATATGTATAGTCGTGACTAATTAGCTTCAAGTATCAGCTTATCTGCGTATATATTTTTGTTCAAAGATTAAATGAACTTAAAGTCTCCATCTTCGGTGATTTCCATTAGAAATATCCTCAAAAGGTGATTTGTAACCCTGAAACAATCTTGAAAATCAGGATCTCCCATGACACAAATACACATATTTGTGATAAAAGACAATAATATGGGACTACCTGCAGTGGAAATATGACATTGATACTTTTAGGTTTTAGTTATATTTCTGTGCACAGATAGTCTTTTGCATTGATTTTTGAAACTGTTATGTTCATGATTAACACCATGACAATTTGCAGGAACTTCGCCCCCAGTGCACAATTTTTATAAATCCCCTCTTCGTTATCAATGTGCCCTTAATGCTGTTTTAGAGGATTGATTTTTCACCCAGAGAAAATTCTGAAACTTGAATAGATGGTTTGTCGAAGAAGTAATATCTGGTGGTTGAGGCTAATGAGTAAAAACTTCCCTATCAAATGATAACATATTTTCTTGGTCACCAAAGAAATAGACAGTTTAGGGTTATCTTGATGAAATAAAACGCTTTTTCGGTCAAGGAATCAAGGCCTCTTTCCAGTGAGTGCTGTCTTCAGTTGGTTTAATTGAGAGCAGCACTTATACGAATGAATCGTTTGGTTGTCCCGATGGAGCTCATGATGACTCCATTCGGGTACCGCAATCTACAGAGCATCACTTGCTTTGGATGTAGACCAGCCTTTGTCACGGTTCAGATTCATTTCAATTGCCCAAAAAACTTCATTAAACCATTGCTCGCGGTATATTCCTCTTGAACAGATCGACTCCTTTTCTATGTTTGAGTCAGCAATTTATCTTTCTTAAAATAAAATACATAATGTGTCGATAACGTTGTTTATATTCATCCATCTCAATGTTAGAATAGATAAACAAAAATATGTTGACTTCGGCAGGTACCTGGAAAAGTCACCTGTCCAACTAGATTTGGAAGTGACTTCCTCAAAGGTAGAGGGTTGAAACTAAACGTCCCAATATCATCTAACAACTAAATCTGTTTGCTTATCCAATACACACTCATTCATCCACTTTCTCTCTGTCTCTCTCTCTCACACACACGGAGACACACATAGAAACACACACACACACACACACACACACACATATATATATATATATATATATATATATATACATAAATATGCATGCATAAAGCGTACATGATTTGAATTCATCAATGTACGTACGTATTTATACATGACCTACTGACATATTTATCAAGTTAAATGAACCGTATCTTTTTTCGCCTTTTGCCGGTCATAAGACATCTTGATCGGGATTATAAGGTCAATATTTACAACCATTTATCGGAGGTTTGAGAACGCAAGCCTTCTGAGAAACACACGGTAAATGGTCGCAAATGTCAACTACTTTTAACACCAAGGAGATCATACGGCCATTCTCCCTGATGTTAGTAGACTAACCGGACACAACATAGTCTTAATGTCAGACATTGGGTGAACGATGCTGTTCATTTGGTCAAGAAAAATGACATTTGACGTTTTTTGACCGATTCAAAGCTGGCCACTGAACGCCTACCTATTATATTTTATATAAAACAACTATCTCTGTTTCTTTTATTGTATAATGATAAAATGGACCTTTACTTTTCATACATTTATACATTTTATTATTCGTTATAATTACTATATCTATTATATGAAACAAATGGCTTTGTTTGTCTCCATTTCCTTTTTGACATTGGCATAGATCAACCAAATCTGGCATGAATACTGAATGGACATGGGGAAATGATAGGTGCAAAGTTTTGAGAAAAGCTTTTCAATGTTTTAGAGGGGGGTTGTATTTACTACGTAAATGTAATGCCTAACTGACCCCTTACGTTCCCTTGATACCTCCCATAACCATATATGTCCCAAAAGGAATCTGAAATAACTGACTCATTTGTCCGGAGAGACCCAAACAGAGTGGAAACGAAAACGTGTTTGTGTAGCTAATCTTTATTCCAATATATTTTGAGCTCTACTTAAAAAAAACCTAATGTTTGAAGTTGAATGTATTGATCATTTTATGAAATAAACCCATCATATATCGGATATCGTATTACATTATATTATATCATATTGCATCCCTGACTTTTATCATATATATATATATATATATATATATATTTGTGTATATATATATATATATATATATATATATATTTGTGTGTATATATATATATATATATATATATATATATATATATTTGTGTGTGTGTATATATATATATATATATATATATATATATATATATATATATATATATACATATATATATATGCATATATATAATCATCTGTCCAAATCTAACATTATAAAACACAGGATAGCACCCAAATTATCACAAAAGTAACATGCCAAAATGTGGGAAGATTGGTAAATTGGCGACTGTAAGAATGTATTGAAACGACGAGTATCGAACCTTGCATGCATGCACTGCAATGTCTATGCTTATCACACCAGTGGTTTGTTTATTGCATTTGAATGCATCGTTTTATAACCGGGCATTACTTTTCGGAAGAACAGAGCGTTAATTTTTAGGATAAACCGCCGTATAATTTTGGGACACCCGAGATCTTCGATGAATGAAATAAACGAATAACACAGTTTTCCCGAGATATCCAATGAATTCGGATATATATGGGAATAGTATAAAGTGAAACTGTGCGATTTTATACAATGAAACGCTTTACTGAATATAATCTACACAATTTCATGATTAAAATATATTGACTGCTGCATGATACAAAGAAGGGAAGACATTAAATATAAATAGTGTTGGTTCTATTCTGCTTCATCAGAAAGTTCAATAAATTCATTCCAGTGGCCAGTAGTTTTCTCTCCGTTTTCAAGTTATTTAAATGAACTCTCCTCGGAACACAATTACTTAATTTACTTTCCTCGTTTTGAATTGAGTTCCAAGGCAGTGAGAACTAAATTACTTTAAGAAAATGCCATATAAAACCTGCAAAGCAAATATATATACATATATATATATATATATATATATATATATATATATATATATATATATATATATATATATATATATATATATATATATATATATATATATATATAATCTTAAGCACTTTCTTGGCAGCACACATAACTTTTATGACATGTATTGGCAGCGAGTAGATTTTGAAGATGGTGCGTCGAGGGCCTCTGAGAGGGGTGTGTATTGAACCGGGGTCTGGAGAATTAAAGGAAGCACGAAAGTCAAACATCTCAATTCGAAATTTCCATCAACAAAATGTATTGACTGTATCGTATGCAGATGAGCAAATATAGTACAGGATATAAGAATAATAATTCAACCTTTAGGGTTGTTCTCAACGATTATTTGATAGTGCATATCAATTTATTGCAAATTTTCCTTTTTCATGAAATTTCACTATTGTTGGAAGTGTGTGTGTGTGTAGGGGGATCCGCAGGTCTCTAACTATGCCATTTGTTTGTTTTTGTTTCTTAGCCATTATGCTCAAGCCAATAATCATTGGTTGCTATTGCAGTGACTTGCTTACTCCTTTCTTCTGTCTGACTTACTGAGTGCATTCTTCCAGGTTAGAACAGTGTTATTTGATCGCTTCACTCTATATACCAACTCGACAGCTCAAGAAATATATTTTACTATGAAGAAGTATTTTAGTTATATAACGTGTTGTAAAAAAACATCTACAGAGCGCAGATATTATCAGTCAATGAAAAAGATGAGAATTTAAAGATAAAGCAGTTATCTGGGCCTTTGCATTACTGGCAGCTGTTTAGCTCAATGGTAAGAGCAATGCATACGTATATCATCAGATTCTGGGCTTTCAGCAAAATCTTGCACTCTCTTGCTATGATTAATTCCACATTACAGTAATGAGTTGCTATGAAATCTATGGTTAAATTGATAATGAATAGTATTGCACAATTAGGAGTAATTAGTATTGTATAATTAGGAATTAACAGGATGGTATCAACTATAAAATAATGGTACAATTAGTTGAGCTTTAACACGACTCTGTTTGGAGACACGGAAGGCTTCTCGCTCATCACACTCAAGTTTCAAATTATCTCATCACCTTATTGCCACTTGTGGGGCATAGACGCCACGATCAGAATCATTTGTTTAGATACATAACTGTTGCAATTGGACGCGTGAGTCAGTGAACAGATGAAATATAGGTATAAAACACATGGATAAATTGGTGCACTATCCCCAGAGTAGTTCTCGATGGTATGCCCTAGTGGTATTATGTGTATGGGTACAAAACAGACGGTAAATCTCATTTTGCTACTTTTTTCTCGCTATGTGTACCCGTATTCATCTCCCTGAGATGCAAAATCGATTGAACCATTTTTTTATTTGGTGGAGACCATTTGAATACTTGAGTGGGACCTGTCATATGATGGCATTTTAATATGAATATATGCTTATAAATTTTGGATAAAATCAAGTTTTGTCTTTCCTTGTCATCCATATTTAGCTGTGCAATGAAATATTGTAAACTGAAGTAGGCTTTCATGATATATGGGTAAAGATAAGTGACACAATACTCACTTGATCATCATGAAAAAAATGTTTTCCCTGGTAATGGACACTGTTCAAAATGATTTGTTAGGCATCTTTTTTTTATCAACTTTTTTACTTTGAGAGGAAGAGCCATTGGTTACAGAGAGCTAAGGAGAGCACATTGCTTATCATATAAGTAGATCTATCTGTAATTGTTAATACCAATTGTCATGCTTCATCCAGAAATATTTGAAACTCTTTCCTTGTCACAATATTTACCGTTTCGTGTTTGTCCACTTCAACATTGTCAGAGCATCTTGTAACTACTATACTCGTACGAACACCGAGAATAAAAAGAATTAGATAACTCAAATGCAAAATCTGATAGATTGAATCATTTCAAACAAATTAGAAAAAAAAAACAGATTTAAGGATGATGCTCATTTGTAAAGTGAACCAGTAATATTTAAGGAATATGCTTTGAATATGAAAGCTGGAAATAATTTACCATAAGTCGAGTACATGAATATAGGATCTGTGGCGGGACCAAACAACCCGATGGAAAATTATGCCTATATTTCTATAATTGAATAAAATTCCATTGCTCTTCGAAAGTGGGGATCTACAACCAATGCATTACCCAATAGTCACCTACGGAGCTGAATCATGAAACCTAAACAAAAGATTGATCCTCGGACTGAAAACCATACACAGGAGAGAATCTTGCTCAGCATCACAAGGAGAGACCACCAGACAGCACAGTATATAAGAAAACAAACAGATGTTAGAGATAGAGAAGCCGTAAGCGAAAATCGAATGGCTCTGAGCTTGTCATGCGGCAAAAAAGTTAGGCAACGACTGGAACTCACGATTCACAGCGAAGATCCCAAGAGATCATATGCTAAACTGGGGCCAGCAAAACATAAGATGGCGTGACGAACTGGACAAGTTCAGGAAGTATCAGCTCCGCAACGCCCATGATAACGATGTCTGGCAAATCTTTGGGATGATATATGTCCAACGCAAAAAGGCTGATACTGATGATGATAATGATGATTGAATAAGGGAACTAACTTGAAATTGGATAAAATTCATACGCCTAGCATTTGATTGGTGTGATTAATTCGTTTAATTTTCTTCCGTATTGTTCCAAACTGCACGTTTGAAGGTCTTATAATAACTTTGATTGTTTATCCAGCTTGTACTTAGTAACATCAGTCCCTACAGCAATACCTTGACCTCATTGTATCAAAACCTGCATTAATCAAAACTACTAATCTGGAAAGATTCATTGAAATCCTTAATTTCTAAATCCAGTCTGTTTTTACCATTGTGATAATTGCGAGTTGCTGCTCTTCCAATGACGGCCATGTTTTTATATAAGTCTGATCTACACATTGGTACTAATTTATATCCACTGATGCGTACGTTGTTTTTGCGTTCCATTATAGAGGGTCATTTCTTAGCCATGAACTCATTGTATTCAAGTAGAAATTAGCAGTGTAATTCTTTTCGTATTAGTTATCCATTAAATATGGTTACGTTTCTTGCTTCCATGACAGCAACCGTTCATTCGGGTTGAATGCATCACCATTTCTTTTTTCATTATAATCCTCATGTATCGAAGACATAGTGGTTCTTCTCTATCAAGGACAGGTTAAGGTCCTTGAGAGTTCCTGTCACATCCTCAATCCGAAGCCTCCGAGGTCGTCCTCTTGCCCGGATGCCTGAACTTCTGACAATGTACGCTCTTACCAATGGTTGGCCAGTTGCCATTCTTATCAGGTGTCTGTTCAACTTCCTGGCGCTGGATGAATTTGGTGACTGGCATTGGTCCGATGTTTTTTTTTTTAAATTTTTGTTTTCCATTGATAATTAAGTTTCCCCTCGTCTTGTTTGCTGATTGTCCGAGGCACCTCATCTTACAGGTGGGTTTATTTTCACCTCCCCGTGCTTTGGTTACCGTCCATGTCTCTTATTGGTCTATCAGTGTGGACAGAAAGATAGCGTCTAGCGATAGATATGAATTTTTTTTTTGTTCCTTCATTTTATTTTGGAAGACGCCTCCGCACAAATGTCATGTTAAATTATTTTAGGACTTTCACTTCACAGCAACGAGAAAAAAATAAGCTGTATGGAAGAAGAAGAAGAAGAAGAAGAAGAAGAAGAAGAAGAAGAAGAAGAAGAAGAAGAAGAAGAAGAAGAAGAGTAAAACAGACAGTGTTCGGTGAAAGATTAACCGAAATTCTAATCAACCATCTTCTAAAATACAGTCATCAGTTACGCAGTTCATCAATCGATCAAAGGATATAAAATAAGATAAATAAATAAATATGCAAATTTGCCACTAGTCAACCAATCAGTTAACTAAATTTTCATAATGTAATTCAAAGCTGGAAATTCTCTCCTCATCAACAAAACTATCAGTTGCTTCATTTTCTAATGATCACTTGTTCTTTTCATCTTGATTCTTGGAGTCAGTTATCTTCAAAAAGACTCCGCACCATGCAACCATTTTGATATCGTCCATTTTATATTGGCAGTTTTAAATTTCTACATTTTTCTATCGTTGTTCGTACAACGTTCATCTGAATCTAAGAATAAGTTTTTTCGTCAATCTTTCGGTTAAAACACAACACTGAAAAATGAAAGCAGTTAATTATTTCTTTTAGTTTTATTTTATTTTAAAATATGGAATCAGATGAATACCGTATGATGACGAATGGATGGGGGGCTTACCAAGGGATTTTCGTATATGACCGACAACATAGTTGGGTAGTTTTACTCAACAACGCACCCATCTTAAATTATACCGATAGGGAAATTAAAAAATGATAAATTGCTTCTTAAAGTTTCCACACCATAAATATGTCAAGATATGATGGAAACAGTTCACCCAACGTGCCATATCATAGATTGATCAGTGTAAAAATCCGTGTGTTAAAGAAATTCGAAGAATCCGTGCATTAAAATAGTTTTGTTAACTAAATGCGTTAAAATAATTCAAAACATGTACAGTATCAATGTGACCCTTGGATAATCTTATTTTAGAATTTTAAATTAGATTCAATACCGAAAGAATTGGATTTATATAATTTACCCGGCATTTAAATCTACCAAATAACTATGTTTGAGATTGTATCCACTTCTAGCCATTCGAATTTGCCAATATAAAATGGCCTATATAAGAATGGCTACACGATGCGTTTTTGTGAAGATACCCCTTGGCGAACAATTCGGTGATCAATGTGACTTCTCAACTGTAGCAAAGAAAATTATTGCATGAATGCGAGATAAAGGCTTTTTCTTCAATGTTTTTATTGATGATTCGCTTATCGTATTGGTCAGTGGTTTCAAACCATCAGGCCGTGGACCGATACCGGGCTACAAAGCGTATATTACCCGGCCGTGTGAGCTAACTTCACCTTAATAATAATGGATTTCATTTATGAATCCATTAGATAACTCTATTTAAAATGAAATTGAGTGCATTAGTCATTTATAAGTGGCTTTTAGTTGACTTATTACTTACTGTGTATACCCATAGAAAAGT
Source organism: Thysanoteuthis rhombus (assembly GCA_963457665.1). Lineage (NCBI taxonomy): Eukaryota > Metazoa > Mollusca > Cephalopoda > Oegopsida > Thysanoteuthidae > Thysanoteuthis > Thysanoteuthis major. The sequence goes on from OY735215.1 coordinate 39,569,583, forward strand.
TGCACCGATAGCTAAGTCACATCCACTTTTTATCAACAATCTTTCCGTCTGGGCCTTTCTCCTGTGTATGGAAAGTAATTTCAATGTATAAGTTGCACGCTTTTTTATGGAAATCTTTGGGGTAAAAAACTGCAATATATCTATGAGTATATACGGTTTATTCTGGTCATGATTGAAAATCCCATCCGTGTACATGCATATGTACGTCTGTTGGGGCTAAGCTTATCTTGAAATCTCCCAAGATAGTTGATTTCTAAACACGTTTTGACCTTGTACCGATCTCAAACGAAGGTCACCTCAATATTCGTAAGGTCATGTAATGAAATTCACTAGTGTATTGGAAGAATGATATTGGATATTCATTGAAAAATTGGATATGCATGAACTGTTGAAGACTCAAACCCGACAAAAGACACACTTTGACAATTTTTCTCAAATTTCCGTTATGAAAATTCTAAAAACAAGAGAATAACTTGCTGGATACACTGGTCCTGGCTCAATCACCGGAATTAGGTAATATCAAGTCTGGTCAATATACTAGATAGGCGATCAATTTGTCATACCAAATACTGTGAGCGGCTTGGGATCATTTGGAGAGCCTCTTATGGGGATTCCGTTCACTTTCCGAGTGGGATACCGATCCCTACTCTACGTTCAATAATACAAGCCGAAGGTTTCAATCTTTATACACCTAACCCCGAAACCTCGCCTAGCTACAATCGTCAAGAAATGAATGAGCTCTGATAGCATAGCCGCTGGAGAAATGAACATAATTAGCCAATAAATGACAATACTAATTAGCACTCTTTCACATTCCAGATATCGTTATGTATATGTTTCCGTTGATGTCGAAGTTTATAGACGGCCTTTTAACGCCTGTCCTTGGACATAGATCTTTCCCAAGATACACGAGACCTCCCCCCGTGGGCTTCACAGTGTCAATACCTCCTGAACTAGTCCAAATCGTCACATCATCTAAATTTTTTTCTGTCAACCTTTTTCTGCATATGATCTCCCTGGGTGCACTGTGTGAGCCGTAATGTCGAGCGGTGGTCTGACTTACTTGCAACATAGCCTGCATATAGCCATTTGGGTTTTTCTGAGGGATTTTATGACGATTCCGAATCCTGCCTTTCTATGATACACTGAGCTGTCTTGTAATCCTTCTATAGTGTTTAAAATGACCTTTTCTTTTGCACGTTGCACGGTCCTTAGTATAAAAGCCTTTCGTTTGGGTCCCATACTTCAAGTTCATAAGTGACTACCGATTATAAAACTTATTTTTGAAAACTGATGGGATTTAGTTCTCCTTGGATGTTGAGTTTGCTCTGGTGAAATTTTGCAAATATCGTTTGGTTCCTTCTTCTTTGAGGGATTTTTTGGATACTGTCTGTTTCAGGTAGAAGTTATGGTCTTATTCCTGTAGCTCCGTGTTTTCAATTTTGATCATTGCTTCTTTTCTTCAACATTCATGTTGCATATGATATTGATTTTACTGAATTTTATTTGAAGACTTACTTCTTTGCCTTCTCCATTGAGGTTTTCAAGTATCATCTAGAGTTAATGTTCTCAATGCAGAGGACTAGGTCGTCAGAACATTTAAAGTTGCTTAGGTATTTGCCATCCATTCTGATTCCTTTATTTTCCCATTCAGAATTTCAAAAAACGATTTCGAAACGAACTGTGAGATGATTGTGTGAGCTTGTGTCGTCTTATTTTACTTATTTTTTGAGTTGGGGATTCCAAGTCTTTGTGTAGTTGGATAAAGGATCTGTTTAGTCGTTAAACATATTGCACGACTCTAACACATTCAAGCATAAATAGTCTACTTTTTAGGTTCGTCAGCCTCTAATCCGTACGTATTTTATTCACACTCCCTTCATTAATTCTATTCTTTTACTATCCAAGGTAATCGTTATGCAACGAATTATCACTTTATTAATTTGAGCGGGCTATCAAGTATCTACATAGTCTATCCCTTCTGATCAAGTTAAAAAGTAGAGCAAGGAAATGGAATACAACGGTAATCATATCAAAAAATTACGGCAACTCAATTAAAAATACGGTGACCAAATTTTGAAATACACCAATCAAATTAAACCGATGGGGCAATCATATTGGACAATACACGGAATAAATTATAAAGACAAGCAAACTGAATCCATCACAATCAAGCATGGATTGAAGGATGGGTACAGTGGGTGTCCGGAAGATAGCACAGTGTATCAGAAAGGAAACAGGAGTCTGAGATATCATAGAAAATATTTCGAAAAACTGAAATGGCAATGGGCTGGCCATGTTGCAAGAATGAAAGACAACCGATGGACATCACGACTCAAAACAAGGATCCCCAGAGATCACATGAGAAACGGAGGCCGACAGAATACAAAATGGAGAGATGAACTAGACGGATTCATGAAATACTGGCTCCACAACGCCCACGATGGAGAAGTGTGGCGAATCCTGGGGAAGGTGTATGTCCAACGACAGACGTTAAAAGACTGATGATGATGATGATGAGGAGGAGTTGGAAAAAGAAATAAAAGAAAGGAAAGGGTATTCACATTTCCACCATATTCCCGTCGAGCCCAGTTACGTAACAGCTAGCTACAGACATTTCAAGGTCGAATTGTGATGGGAAATATTTTGTCTCCATTTTCACTCGTTCTGACACTGCATTAAAGAGATGCAAGAAAAGAAACAAGTTGAATGAAAAGAAATCAGGCAATCCATTCCATATTCAGGAGTTTCCCGCTTTTAAGCCGACAGCTCCGAGTAATGGATTGGAAACCTTATTGATGCATCCAATGGAGACGTTCACAATAGATAGACACACACAAAAAAAAGAAAGAAAAAGGGGAGGGGGGAGATCCAACGTAATCCATAGAATTTCTAAAAATGTATATATCAATAAACAAGCGAACGTAAAGTATGTTTCTGTTGCCGCGTTTTGTCAGACTCAAATAAGCCGATGAATATCGCCTGGATGTTTAGAAGGTCATCAATGGCTTCTCACAGTTTAAACTTGGATGCTTGCCATCTTCGAACCCGACAATTTTCTGATAGGGAATGGCCTTGAGAAAAAATTGATGCTATTTGCAAACGACTCCCAGATGCACCCTTTTTTCCCTTGAAGGGATCGAAATGGCAAGAAATTCAAGTGACGTATTTGGCTGACCGGCTAACATGTGTGTATTCACCTGGGCACATGTTCATACATATGCACACACATATTTCTGCACAGGCAACAAAATAATGTACGTACATACGTACATATTTTAGCACGGAAATAACATTCATATTTCTTTAGTGTATTTTAGAATAAATCTATGTTTTATGTGATATTTTTCCATGATAGAACGCAGATTGAAGTTTCATCCCAAAAGCTGAAATGGTACGGTTGGTTGCAAAACACTTGCAAGCAGAATGTGATTTATTCCAGGGTAAAACAGCTTTCTCTTCTGTGACCCCTATAATGTTAGTAAAACTACTGATGAGATTTAAAGATACTGTAATGTTTTGGATTTTATAATCATCTATATTACCCAGTATCGGCTGTGATATGCAGCGTTGCAAAATACCATCATACTAGAGATGCAATACAGAAAGTTCAGTCTTGAAACTATAAGCACCGACACAGAGCTAGAATCATCATCATCATTCTTTAAATGTCCGTCGATTGGTATAGAGATACGCTGAACCACCCGATTGTCGGCGTCTGAAGACAGTACTTTCTGAACATGTCTACTTCGTCACACTATCTGATATTTTGCCAACAACAATTTCACATATGATCTCTGGGTATCTAATTGTGATTTCCAGCCTTTGTGTGACATTCTTGCTACATAACTAGCCCATTCGAGTTTACCTTACGGCTTCAACGATATCACTAACGTTTTTTCTGATATACTGAGCTGTCTTGTGAAGTGAACAGTTGTGTTGCATATATTTTCATGGAGACATGTTTGATACGAGGGCCAGAAAGCTCAGAGCTTTGCACGTATGCCAGGACAGTAAATACGGCAGGAGAGCAGATAATTTTGGCGTGACCTTAGGTAATTTGGAAACGCTACAAAACTTGGAAAGAAAATATACGCTTCGTATTAAGGAAATCGATTTGTTTTGTCTTACAGTACGGTGCCAACAATTTTATGTATTCAGCACATTAAGCGAAAGCGTAGATTGGTCGAGAAAAAGATCATCCTGTAATTGATAAACACATTATCTTTTTCATCCATATATAATAAACATATTGTCTATTTGTATCCATCTATTATAAACGTATTACCTATTTACATCTATTCATCCATGTGTGTGTGTATGCGTCTGTGTGTTCACGCGTGTGTAATGTTACTCAGTCGTTTATATGTAAGAAGATGCACTGAATAAGGAGAGTTACTTTGTTATTGTGTACGAACCTTAAAAATATATGTACTCTCGTATAGTTATTACAAGAAACGAGATGATTCATTAAATTGTAATTATAATGACCCAAGATCAATAATCCACTGATATAGTTATCGTAAACACATACGTACAATGAATAAATAAATAAACTGTTTTTGAGGTTACTGATCCCTTTTTATGCCTACATTGAAGATGACGTACCCTCAGAAATTGGGTGGCTGTCAAAATACTCAGACAAAAAGTATTAGAAGTACGTTCCGGACTATAATGGATTTATTATGGAGTAGATTGTTAATATATATATATATATATATATATATATATATATATATATATATATATATATATATATATATATATAAATATATATATATATATATATATATATATATATAAATTAAACTCTCGGCGGACATAAATGATCATTATAATGCCTATTCTTTTTAAATTGATAAGGGGGAAGGACCACCTGCTGCCCGGGCTTTATTAATAGTCTCTGCATTTTCCCCGCATGATGCTCGCTCGCAGTCTCCTACCTACCCCAGGAAACAATCGATCCATGTTTGGCCTGATATACCCGCCCGAGTCCACAAAGTGGGTCTAAATGGCTACCGGACTCCTGCATCTCGCTCAATCTATTTATTCATAATGCATGGTGATATTATCGGTCCCTGTCCGTCTTGGCGAAAAACATCCTAGGCAAGCCCGGAGCTTGACCGAGAAAATAGAGAGACATTCAACAGAAGGACGTGACCATCAGACACAATGAAGGTTGAGGTTAAGTGCTTTTAGTCCTGGCCCGGAAGAGGTGATTAAGTTTATAAAATGAGTAGGAACTCAAGTAATATTGGTGGTCGTTGTAGAAGGGGACGCTTCATTCATATATATATATATATATATATATATATATATATATATATATATATATATATATATATATATATCTTGCATACAAGTCGTATTAATATTAAAACAAGCCTATCTGAGTTCTGAAGAGGCTGGCAGATAGCCAGCGTACAAAAATATTTGCAAGGGTCAATATTAAGTCTCTGTTTCCCATTGTCTCTGCATATATATATATATATATATATATATATATATATATATATATATATATATATATATATATATATAAAGAGTATAACGAGGTAGCAATTCTCCATTCAAACATGTATTATTGAAAATAATTGACGCACTCTATTTAACTTTTTTTCGTTATTTTTTTCTTGGTCGCTTACAAACCTTACTATCAACGACATTGAATTTTTAAAAAACTGTTCGAACGTTGTTAATACTAGATCTTTTGACCATCATCGGTCATTTTCCAGATTCCATTTCTTTTATAGACGATTACCAAAGACAACAATGAAAAAAATACATTTTCTTGACAATGACCGACGATGGTTGAAAGATCTGGAATCACCAACTTTGGAACATTTAAGAAATCAATGCTGTTTGAAAGAGGTTTTTACACCAACAAGAAAAATAACCAAAAAGTTGAATAGACAGTTAACTGCTATTTTTGAATTATGTAGGCTTGAATATATATATATATATATATATACATATGTATATATATATATATATATATATATATATATATATATATGTATATATATATATATATATATATATATATATATATATATATATATATATATATATATATATATATATATATATGTAATATTTTAAGTAAAACAGAGGAAGAAACATAACAAGCAGTGAGCAACAACTGAATAAGGAAAAGGGGAAGAATATTTTTCACCCTGAAAAGATAGATCCTCTTCTTGCAAAAATGTCTTAATAAGGATAAAAATAACTCGAATCATCCGCCTGAAAAAACCTAAATAGGGTAGAGATATAAAGGTCTTCGTGTAACGAAACCTATATTTCATCATACTTTAAGCTCTACTCAACTTAATGCTGTATGTTTAATGCTGAATGTATCAAACACTTTATAAAATAAACCCATCACACATTGGATATTGCATTATATTATATCATATTATATTCCTGATTTGTAATATATATATATATATATATATATATATATATATATATATATATATATATATACATATATATATTATGAATGGTGTGACTTCTGCTCATTTCTCTGTTTTTTGTCCATGATATATTACAAAAGAACGATAACATTTGTATTTTATTGATAAAAATATCTCTTGCAAACAATTTGAAATAATGGACTTGCCCACTTTAACGAAGTCAGTCATTCTTTAATGAAGTCTCGAAAAAAATAATGAAACGTAAACATTCATTTTCACTAATTATTATAACAATTAGTACGGGATCTTTGAATCTCAAATCGTGCAAAGGAATGCAAAGACATTACTTGAACTCTACAGAAACTTGATAGGTATAGTATGTTATTTCCTGAAAAATTCATCTAATACAAAAATCAAATATATCTTCGATTTTTTTTTATGCAGCAGGTAATATATATATATATATATATATATATATATATATATATATATATATATATATATATATATATATATATATATATTAGGCATCGAAATAAGCTTTTGAGAACGGTCATCTTACACCAACACGCACCGATTCGTCTTCCATCCTCATTGGCTTGACAAACTTGTAGACGATCCACGACAACTTTTTCTTCCTAAGTTGCGTTATATCTTTTGACACCAGGTCGAACACAGAGGACGTCAGCAGACTGACTGAGCCAAAAAAAACTTTTGGTGGAATGCATAAACGCGTCTCGGGGAACAATAACCTGAAAAAACGAACAAAAAACCCCCCCTGAGTTTCCAATGCCGCAGGTTGCCAATCCTATCTGGTCTTGGAAACTGTGTTGTATACCAGCATCACTAACGCCTCCTAAAAATATACTTCTGGCTTTGCCGCTACACTATTTGCATCGTGCAGTGAAGCGTTGCAGAAAAAAAACCCTGCATTTCTAGCATTGGACTAGTTTGCTAACTGCCTTAGAGTCAGCAACAAACGTGGTAAACCCGCACAAATCTTCGTTCGCAAAGCCAAGTCATGATATTTTCGTGGAGACGTGCCTGGTACAATGACCACAAGGCCACCCCACCCTACTTTGCTGTACACCCATGTCAAGACAGTAGATATGGCGGAAGGGCAGATAATTGTTACCTGACCTGGGGTAATTTGGAAACGCTACAAGACTTTGAAAGAAAATATATATGCTTCGTATTGGGGAAATCGATTGGTTTTGTCTTACTACACGGTGCCAACAATTTGATATATGCTGCACATTTTTGGAAATGCATAGATCAGCTGAGAAAAAGATCGTATTGCGATTAATAACCACACACTCAAATACACATATATCAGCGTAAAGGCGATAATATATATATATATATATATATATATATATATATATATATATATATATATATATATATATATATATATATATATATATATATATATATATATATGTATGTATGTGTGTATATATATATAAATATATATATATGCATTCCTGTAAGAGACCGTCAAATAAAATTGTTACAAAAAAACTATCAAAAATAGGTTTCTTCAGTTTGCAAGTTGATCTGACTGGCTACGTATTTATGTACTTATGTATGCCTACAAGCCGTGCCAATGGAGCTACAAGGCTGGGATTTTCTGCATATACTTCTTATTATGTTTGGAAACATTTTTTCCCGAACATTTCCCCCCAAATAAGTTTTTAGTGCATTCAATTTTCCATGTGAGTTCATTCTAAACTGGTTACCATTTTGTGCCCGGTTGTTCCTTGAGACATGCATACTACAAAAAAACGGAACAAAAAAAAAAAAAACGTTGGTCACATGACAGTTTTGATGGTGACTAACCTGACCTGCTGTTTTTTTTTATTTGTTGTTCTTTCTTTTTCCTAAAGATGACCTCTAAAAAGTATTGCTTTTTTTTTACATATATTCCTGTTCGTCTCTTATTCCTTAATCCTTATATATATATATATATATATATATATATATATATATATATATATATATATATAACACACACACTTACACACACATATACACATACACACATTCACATATATATATATATGTATATATATATACACACACACAAGCATATATATATATATACATATATATATTTACACACACTCACTCACACATATACACACACACGCATATATATATATACACATATACACACACTCAGACACACATACACACACACACATATATATATATATACATATATACACACACGCATATATATATATATATATATATATATATATATATATATATAGAGAGAGAGAGAGAGAGAGAGTACCTTCAGTGTATTCATGCTCATATATATTTCTGTAATCATACATGCACACAAATGAGCACATAAAATGTAAACTAGATCACTTACACATATATACAATATAACATCACTATGAAGTTGTGTTACGGTTTTGCTGTAAATTTTCACATCGAGTTTTCCTCTCGATGTTCAAGACTTTTAAAAATTTTTCTAGAAGCCTTATTTGATCAATTCCAAAATTTGTAGATTAATATTTGTTCAATCATTTTTGAGTTCGAGTGTTATTTTCTCTTGCGTAAAAGCTAAAGAAAATAGTTATTTTCACTTCAAATTCTGCTTTTGTGACCGTAGACATCAGGGAATTTATTTTGGCTTTTCCAAAAAGTTCAGCATTTTGTTGTACAAGGATTTTCTTTCCAGAGGCAAATATAACTTAGAGCTGTCTTACCGATAAATCGATAGATGTGTGGAGCATAAGACAGACATTCGGGCAAAACTCTAAGAGTAATAAAAACAAACTCGCCATCACAGTCAATAATTGACCAACCTTAACTTCAAAATTGGAAGTCGTGTTAAAAGATTCTATGGAACAATCAATAAAGAATAACTTTTATTTATAAAATCACATGTTTACCACCAGGAAATACCTAAAATAGTAAAGAGAACATCTAAATTTTATATCCATAGAATCTATTTGTTATAAATGAATCCGTCAAAATAAGGCACCCAAAAAGTGTTAAAAAAAAATATTTACTCCCCATAAAAAAAAAAATTCTTAGAAACGATGTAGTGGAGTACTGATGCCCACTTTCAAGTCTGTAGACAAAACAGTGTGGCCAGGAGTGCTGGAACACACAAACTCATGAATAAACACAAACGAACGCACGTATACAAAAAAAAATACAAAAACAAAACAAAATAGAACCCTAGCCGTCTTTGGTGGCTACGGTTGTCCTGATAGCTAGGCTTGTTGCATATTCGGAGATGAAGCCTAAATCATTTTTGTCGGTTGTGGAACATAGGTCGACTCCAACTAAGTGCAAGACATGGTGGACGTTACTCTGCCACGCAGACCCATGGCATGGTGAAAGGATAAGATAGATGGATACACGCCCTTCCCATGTCCGAGCCAGAGTTAGAACTTTGCTCGCCGATCCCACTTTCCATGCTGTCGACTGCTCGGCCACTTGTAACACCATTCATGCTCATGATTGTAAATTTAGAAACGAAAAAAAAAAATATCGTGTAGAATTATTTTTACTTTGCTCTTTTGTTATCAAATCAAGTGAGTGTCAATTGATTTCCTTCCCCCCAGGTAACCAAAAAATCTAATTTGGCAAAATCGAGATTCTATTTTAGCGAGCTAGGAACAATGCCATAATCCGAATATCAAGACAGTTCATAGGTAGAATCGTCAATGATCGATCTTGCCCTCGATATAAACGGACTTTTCACTCGAATTTCTATAATTGTTTAATTTTATACACTGCAAAATGGCAATCAGATTTCTCATTTGAATGAAGCAATATTTCTGGTCAAGAATTCAATTTTTCTTTCAATGTGTATTTATGTACTGATTGGTATATTGAGGTGCATATATTTCTGACACAGGCGTGTTCACATCCGACTGTGTAGGCCATGGTTCAATCCACTGACGATTCATACCAAACACCTTTGAAATGGAACTTAATGCCTCTTGGATAAGCTCAAAAATAATATCGAAAAACCTCTCCCAGGGGTGGAGGGGCTTCAATCGAATCGCTTTAGATGGACCGATTCTTGTAAGATCATTGAAGTTAAACAACGTTAAGTCTCTATATAGATGGTGACCATTGGGGAATATCAGGTACTCTAAGCAGAACAAAACTTTCAACGTCCTGGCTAGCCTGTAGTGGTTCTTACTGACAATTGCCAGTGTGTAACCAACTTTGTGACACCATCAGTAAGGGTATTAGAGACGATACATACATAGATAACATCGACATATGTTCAACATAATTACAAAAGCTCAAGAAAGTATCCTCCAAGCTTTTTGACTTCTCTTCAGGGAGCTACAAACATGTTTTTTAGGATGGCGTATCTCACTCGGTAGCATAATTGTATGGGGACCCTTTGCTTGGAAGAGGACAAAGGGCTCCATTGGCCTGACATTTTACACGGTTTGTCCGGAATTTCTTTGCCCAAATCCTTTCGGGGATCGTGTGGGCTGTGCTCCTGATTCGTTTGTCTCTACTCGGAATGTATTAGATTCATAAGTACTATTTGCAAAAAAGTTTACGAACAATATTATTTACTTACGATTAAAGCGCTCATAGTTCAGCCATACCCTACTGATTTTACGAGGTTCAGCTGTGTAGTCATGCATGTTTGTTTGGATAAGGTTTTTCAGACACGTGCTTGTATCCAGGGCCATTATGGTTAAAAAATAAATCAGAAGTAAATCACTTACGACGGTCACACAGGCGTGTCTCTGTTTTCCCTAAGCTAACATGAGTTTTCTCCTGTGAAATATATTACACTTTGGTTTTTGACAAACAGAGAAAAAGAATTCAATAACAAAAAATTGTTGCATACTTTTATTGGACACAGTAAACGATGAAAAGAAGAATAGTGCAAGTAAAAAAAGGTGGTTAATGGTGTTTTTAACGATGCCATCTATTATGTCAACGTGTAAATGACTTGTAACACTTCCTGTAAAAACGAATAAAGTTCACAGGAGAGTTGGAACGTGGGTGAGCGTAAGTACATATTTGCAAAACTTCAAAGATTTTGTCACATTCAACTGGCCGTAATCGATTTATCTACCCATTGTGGCTATTCGTATTTTATTAAAGATGCATAACTAAAGGGATGGTCAACTGAGTAGCGGCACAGAGGACTAATAAAGCCGACTTTGTGTTCACTGCACTCTAATGCTCTTGGGGAAGGCATGAATCAATCTCACCCCTTACGTATCGGTGAAATAATTCAGGATAATTCACATTTATAACACTAAAAGGTATATCCCTCCAAGTACAGAGAATGCAAAAAGTATCCGATACATTTCAAAAACTTTTTTTAACATACTTATACCCATTGGAGATTGACAGAATCTAGCTCCAAAATTAAGAAATACAGAAGCCAAGAAAATATTGAAACATGATTAAACATTGGCAAGTTATACAAAGAAATTCCCCACCAGTCTTTTTTTCATATATTTAGCTATTATATATATATATATATATATATATATATATATATATATATATATATATATGTAAACAGATTTAAGTGAGGATGAAATACTTTTGGAGAGGAAAGATAACACAAACGACAAGATAGACCAACTACATACTGATGACAAGAGAAACTTACACCATTACATCCTGGTTTGAAATTTATAATCACCAACAGACATAACATTCCAATTATATAAAACAAAAAATACAGCAAGCAATGGCCACCGAACGAACAAGAAAATATCTAATTAGAATAAAAGGAAGATCCTACCATCTAGAAAAATAGCCCCCCCAAAGTCCCAAATAGGAATCTAAAATAAACCGACTCACTCACCTGAAGAAGCTCAAGCAGGACAGAAACATAAATGTTTTTGTGTAGCAAATCCTCATTCGATTATAAGCACACACACACATATGAGTATTTATGTGTGGAGGTTTCTCTGCGTGTGTATATGTTAGACACAGCTGTGAAAAAGGAATGCACATGTCAACAAGAATTCTCATGTTAACGGAATGTATCCACATGCTGGCCAGTTGTTTGATATACAACGTAGAACGCACTACTCAGTAAAATAAACATCTTTTATTTCTTCAAGAGTAATCCGTTTATTTGGAAGAAAAAAAAAACAGAATAAAACAGGGCAGTGCATTAGACAAAACAAGATACCAGAATGCACCCATGTTTTAATTTGGTTCCCGCTATAGTTAATAGCCTGCTTATATAAGATCTCACTTTCTTTAAGCTGACATGGTCAATCCTAGGTTGCCATCCATTACAAAGCCTATTCATGTTGACATGCAACAATATCCGGGCTCCAATTCCCTAAACAGCGTTTACTGCATCATTACCACCTGATCTATTTCCGGGTTTCTATTCCCCCAAAGGGCTTTTTTTCTTATTGGCATGCCTAATTAAGACTGAGTTTACCATTTAACCCTCTTAACATTCAAACTAGTGACCACTGGTGCTTTATCGGCCAATTAATGATGGCAATCTTATATAAGGACCATTAGGAATTGTCCTCTGAAAAATTTAGGATTAAAGATTCGACCCTCAAAAAGCCACTTGCATGATAGCATTATCACAATTGCCTTGGGATTCCAGTCCTCATTTGATACTTGATACATCTGGCAATCTTTCAAAATTTTCTGAGTCCCTAATATATCCTATACACTGGTATGAAGACCATTACAGTTATCTTCATTGATGTGGACTTCGAAACATACAACTTTATCAGACAATATCATCATCAGCCGTTATATTCATTGTTGGACTAAGGTATTTCCCATTTCTTCCCATGACGAGCGTAATTGTGCTAATCTATGCCATGTATTACCAGCAAAATTTTCATCTCTCATCCCTCTAACTTGAGTCTGATCTTTTTCCTATTGTGTGTAATCTCCAGATTCTCCATCTATTGATCTTTCTTCCCGCTGTGTTCCCTGTCCATCTCCATTTTTGTTGCTTAATCTTTTGTACGATATCCTTCACCCTGGTCCTCTGTCGGTTCCATGTTGATTCCTCACACACATACACATCCACGTGCATGCACACATGCACACACACACACACACACACACACACACATATATACATATCAATTTATCTCACATACAAACAGATGTAAAAAAATTTCACACACACTCACACATTTATACATAGCATTTACAATGAGATTAATGTTCCATTTACAGTAAAAGACATATCTATTTTATACGATAAAATCTCCAGAAAAAAACATCGAGCACTTTCTAATAAAGAAATTCCAAGATATATGTAATCTTCAATGTATGTTTATCAATTTATCACCACACTAACGCACACATAAAGACGCACATAAATACGCGCGCGCACACACACACACACACACATATATATATATATATATATATATATATAGATAGATAGATAGATAGATATAGATATATATATCCTGCTGCAGCCCTATTTCCTTTAATTGTTCATTCTTTTTATGTTGTCTAATCCAAGTGATACATTGACCATGTAACAACGAGAGATCATTTCAAACAAGAGATTCTAAATATTGTAGAGCAATATATAACCATATATATATATATATATATATATATATATATATATATATATATATAGATATATATATATAGATATATATATATAGAGAGAGAGAGAGAAAGAGATACATAGAGTTCAGTGGAGATTGGAAAAGAAAGATAAATAGATATGTGCACAAACACATGTATGAACATGTCTGCTACTACTAGTAATATTGGATTAAATTTTGAAACATAAACACATTTCGAATCAAAATTCCCACTGGGACACGATCGAAAAATAAACTAAGAAGAAAATAAAAGTTTCAATTTGTGAAAGACAAATAACAAAACAGATAAAAGGTTATTGAAATTTCAATAAAACGTAAAATGTATAAAAAGGAGCAAAATAATCAACTGGCAATAAAACGCACGCGCAATATGTACATAACGATTTTCTTTCCCTTCCGTCAACAAGCGTGAATGATTGTTTCAAATATTAAAATTTTTATTTCATTTATCTCTGGGGCATATTTTTCTTTAATTCCTTGAATGCTTGCAGCGTTTATTTACTCACTGCTTCCCGCGTATTGAATATTCTGTGGAGTAACGATCATTTCCTTGTTTATTAAGCGTTATAAAATCGTAAAAAAGAATCGAAACTAGTCTTTCTCGAATTCAATCTCTTGAGAATGTTTCAAAACAAACAAGAGAGTACAACTGGCATAAAAATGTTTGCCTTCATTGGAGATTATCTCTTTGGGCTTTCTTCATTTTCCAGATTCACTTATATAATGTGTAACTTGGTTCTCTGCTCTTAACCGTAGAGCTGTTCCACTTAAAGGTAACAAGTTGGCTTGAAAAGATATCTCCAACTGACCATTCTGAAAAATGGACTCTTTGGCTGAAACAAAACTTCAAAATCCTTTTCTAATATTGAAAAAAAAAGAAGAAATGAAGTAAAGGATCTCACTAGGTTTGCAAACTTTCGGTAGAGCAAGCTCGACTTTCAAGAACAAGAAAATCCCACCAGTCTGGAAAAGAAGGATATACAACCAATGTATCCTACATATAGTCCCCTATGAAGCTGAGACGTAAAACCTAATCAAAAGATTGACCCTCAAAATGAGAACCATGCAACGTGCACACGGGAGAATCATGCTCAACCCCACATGGAAATATCATAAGACAGCACAGTTTACCAGAGAAAAGACTGGTGTCCCAAATCGTGCAAAATTGAGGCTGACAGAAAGTAAGATAGTGTGATGAGCTAGATAAATTCAGAAAGTACTGGCTCCGCGATGCTCATGATAGAGAGGTCTACCAAATCTTTGGGGAAGGTATGTCCAGCAACAGACGCTAAAAGACTGCTGCTGCTTATGTTGATGAGTAATAGAATTAAAATATTGGTAGTCCCCGCCTCTCGTACATTCGCTTCTCGCCATCTTTTCATTTCTTCTGAAAAAAAGGTAGACTGTGAAAATAACGTTCAGCTTTTGTTTTGCAGAAAGCTATTATAGAGGGAGGTAGCACATACATCATCAGCCTTTTAGCGTCTATAATTAAACACAGACCTTCTTCAACGTTCGCAAGACCTCTCTATCGTGGTTGTCATAGAGCCAGTACTTTCTGAAGTAACCTGGTTCGTCACTTCGCTATACTCGTGACCCCTGAGGATCCATGCTGTGAGTAGTGATATACAGCAGTTGCCTGACATTCTTGCAAGAAGTCCTGCTCATTACCATTCAATTTTTCCTATGGATCCTATGATTTCTCAGACTCCTGTTTTCCTCTTATATATTGTGTTGTTTTGTGATCTCTCTATATTATGTTAAGCATGATTCTCTCATGTGCACGCTGCATGGTTCTCAGTTTGATGATCAATCTTTCGGTTAGGTTCCATGTTTCAGCTACATAGGTGACTATCTGTAGGATGCATCAGTATACCCTTCTTTTTAACACATGAAAGAGTTTGCCCTGCCAGAAGCTTGCCAATATAAAGTGATTACTTGGTTGATATCTTCTTCTTTTAAGGATTTTATGGAGATTCGTTGTTCTTGGTTAATGTAGTGGTCTACTCTCTCCATTTCTGCGTCTTCGATCAAAAATTAGTTGGTACTTCTAGCAAGAGTAAAAACTGATATCATCAAAGCACAATCTATTACAAAATAGATTCACATAATTTTCTTCCTTGGTTCACTTCTGAATCCATCTATCTATCTATCTATCTATCTATCTCTCTCTCTATATATATGTCCATGTAGTGCTGCTTCTGAAATTGTCAGACACGTGTAAATTGCATCATATGTCGGGTTCCAGGATCATGGAGATATCAGGATTTTGACCGTACAATTCCAAAGCAGACCAAAGTGAAGGGTGAAGAGATGAACAAGTATCTGGGAGTGCTGAGCTTAGATTCATTCATGCAGAATGGAATTGACGGTTCTTGTTAGTCATGCAATAGAAACCAGTTCGTATTCAACATATTTGGCAGCATGCCATGTTCAGGGAAATCGACCAGAAAAAGAAATGGAAAAATCGATGATCAGGTTACTCCCCTCGCCTTCTGTCAGACAGTGATCACTAAAAAACCTGGATTTTCAAGAAACAAGCCTGGACGCTACTAGAGACAAATCAAAGGGTCAATTTAGTGTAAAATTACATTGTAAATTGTACTCCTTGAGTAAAAAGATAATTTTGCTTAAATTCGAAAAAAAAAATCGAAAAAATAATCTCTAGACACAATCAAGTGTAAATGTTTGAGTTTTCAGTCCTCTTCGTATATAGCCAGCCAGAATCATTTAAAGATGGAAGAAACCTGCAGTTTTGGTTGATGTTGACAGTTTTTGTTTCCTCAGAGTGGATACTTTTTTTTCTGGGAGAGGAAGAAGTTTTCCTAGGAATGAATGAAATTTTTCTGGGAATGAATAAACTTTTTGTGGGGTTGAATGAATTTTTTCCGGGTGTGAATGAAATTTTCCCTCGAAGTGAATGAAACTAACTGGGTTATTAAAGAGTGAACGAAACAAGAAGGTTGGATGACTTGAGTCGCTTATTTATTCTTTATTTCTCTGTGTTTGAAAAAGTCATTCTTGAGATAAACATAAAGTAGGAGACATTATTCCCAAAAGTCCAAGTTTTAACTTTATGTAAACTAGAAAAACTTTTCAGATTTTTTTTCCGTCACACCTAATTTTCTTTGTCTATTCATCTTTTATAATGTTCTAAACATAGAATAAACACTTGAGAAACGAGTTATGTTTTGCTTGCAATATGAAATGAATTATATATGAAATTATACACAAGATGAAAATGATGAAAAACAAGTAAGTTTAGTCATGGGTGAAATGGATTTTGTTTTAAGGAATCATGGGTGAATAACATTGAAACAACTCCAGGGGCATTGGTGTAAACTACTTTATGTATAAGTGAACTTGGCAATCTAGTTAAAAACGGGAAATAAAACCAAGCACAACATACCAGGTACAGTGATACACTTGGAATTATGCAAACGACTTGGGTCCAACAAAATAAACGAATCATATAAATATCCCATTCACAGAAGACTGTGTCTGTTTCCTGTGACCAAAGGAGAGAAAGTCTGTCATAACATAGACGTGAATGTAACAACAAACGACTAGATGAACATAAATCCCCTCCCCGAAAAAAGAATGCATAATAATACCAAGACCTTGCCCGAGAACTAAGAAGGTTTTCGGACATGTGGGTAAGGTTCATATCCGAAACAAATCGCGGACTTGGAGTCTTTTAAGAAACACAGATGAGGCTGATTGCAGAATCGAGAAAACAGTAGTTTTTGAGTCGGCGAGAATACTGCAGAAGATGCTGGTTGTCATTCGATCCCAAGCAATTGTCACCAGACACCTGGTGGGGAGATGCCGTAGTTCATATTCCATTGTCCCGTAGCTTAAAACAGGGTTTTTCAGGTCCACGAATTATGTCGTATGGGGCATTCATATTACACGGGTGTTTCTTGATTGACCCCACAAAGCTTCTACGATGCCGAATGCGTAGCAGAGAACCATTGAGTGTGATTTGAAATTGTCTTCTGTATGATTCGGCCATGGATTGAACCGAACTGGAAGCGAGCACTCTACCACTGGTCCACGGTGATCGGTATCAAACGACTTTGAACATGCAAATGGAATCAAAAGAGGCAAATAAGAAAAATAAAGGATCAAACAAACTAAGTGTTTCTAAAGTGGTTGCAAAGACACCTGCATCAACGCTTTTTAATTTTTGTGTCGCTTTGTGTGACGTTTCATGTCGACTCTTTGTCAAATGGATTCAAGGCAGCTGTGTCCGCAGGAAACGCAAGGACCGGCACCTGTCGACGCACGTTCCAATTTGTGCATTTGACGCACGGGTGGATTTATATGAAAAATACCCAACCATGGCAAATCGTTAATGACGCGTCCACAAGAAAATATCTGACAAGCATTTTAGTATATTATATAATTATATGTACACAGTTCCCAGCCTTTTATCGATCAAGAATCATAATTATGCAAGTTTTTGCAAATAGCTATAATATTTATGCAGATGTGTGAGCACACATACACACGCATGAAAATAAATAATTCACTTATATTCTGTTCAGTTCAATTTAGAGTGAGAATATGCATGTCTACACGCAGCCTTGTGTGTGTGTGTACATGCGTGTGTGTGTGTGCATGCGATTGTGTGTGTGTGAGTGAGTGAGGGTTTTTATATGAAGGTGTTTGAGTGCTCGTATTTGTGTGCTTATATACTTGTTTGAAAACACAATGACACTTTTTTCCCCATCTTAGTTCATACAAAAATATCATTAATATTTTCTTTGTGTTGGCAACCAACGTTAAACAATAAAAAAATAGACTGCGTAAAAAGAAAAGAAAAAATATGTAAAAAGAAGGAAAAATTAATAAATCAAAGTTTAGGTTGAAAGGAGAAATAGTTAGAAATTTGAGAAGAAAAAAAAAGATAGGACAGGGGGCAGCAGGGGGAAGCGGAGTTGGGAATATTGAAATCAGGTGAAGTATAATAAATGAACGAGGGTGAAAAAAAAAACGATATTGAATCTTACAACAAATAATAAAGAAAATAAAAGGAGAAAGAAAGTGGAAATGTAACTAGCAACATGAAGTGGGGACAAAAAAACGACAACAAAAAACAAAGACAAAAACAAAAAAACAAAAAAAAAAACAAACCAAAAATAAAACAAAACACTTATCTCTGATGAACTTGTTTCAGTAACTTACGATTTCTCCGACGGGTCTTTGGGTAAACGAAACGCGTGTTTGTTTGACTCAATGTTAAAATTTATTTTTTTATGATTGCGACAAGGGAATCTTTTCTTTCTTTTTTCCCTTTTCGTCAATAAATTGATTTTTTTTCAATCATCAACATCATCATCAAGATTAGCAGCAGCAACAGCAGAAGCATTTGCAGTGGTGTATGTAGAGATAACAAAAGATCTGACCCAGGAGGTTAGAGACTTGATTCCTTGACTGTCCCCCATCAACATTTAGTGAAATTTGATGAAAAGGGAAATTAGCAGTATATAAACATGCAATATAAAAACATAACAAAACAAAAAAATAAGGCTGGTTCATCATATATGCAATACATTTATCATGGTTATATTCTCTGAACTCTTTGAAATATCTTCTTTTATTGAATAATGTGCGTTGATATGCAGTCAATTAACTATACGTTATGAAGCTTTTGGCCAAGTCTTCCATTCGGGGCCTGAATGGATTTTCAAACGACCCCCTCGTTCCCACCATAACTACGCCTCAGATAATCTGTTTCGTTTTCTTTCTTAATCCTTTAACGGATTATACACATGTTTACAGTCTGAAATCTTTCTGTATACGGATATTATGACTATGATTTCTGTACAAAAAAATTTTCCATTTCAAACATCGCTATGTTTTGAGCATAAAATGGGGATATCCATCCACGCCATGTGTTTGGAAAGGATGTTCTTTCGTTTTTAGGTACGCTAGAATCTATAGCAACAATCACCAGCAATGACTGACTGACAATTTGACAAATCGACATAGTAAACTCTTTACACCATCTCTTAAAGTATTCCCTCGCACTACTTTTATGTATCTGATTTCGGTCATCATCATCATCATCATCATCATCATCATCATCAGCAGCAGCAGCAGCAGCAGCAGCAGCAGCAGTCTGTAATCGTCCCTCGTTGAACATAGACCTTGCCTAGGATTTGCCACACCTCTCTATCGTGGGCGTCGCAGAGCCAATACTTTCTGAATTCGTCTGGTCCGTCTCTCCATCTTGAATATTGCCAGTCTCACTTTCGCATGTGATCTCTGAGGATCCATGTTGTGAGACGTGATATCCATCAGTTGTCTTTCATTCTGCCGGCCCATTGCCAGTTTTAAGTCTTTTTTTTAATAGTTTCTATGATGTCTCACACTCCCGTTTTCTCCCTGATATACTGTGCTCTATTATGATCTCTCCATGTGAGGTTGAGCATGATTCTCTCATGCGCAGGTTGCATGCTTCTCAGTTAGGTCCCATGTTTCAGTTCGATAAGTGACTTTCGGGAGGATGCATTTGTTGTACACTGTTCTTTTTAGGATTATTGAGATCTTCTTGTTTTCGAAGGTTGAAGTTGCTCTGCCGAAAGCTTGCCATCTTAGTGTGATTCTTCACTTGATTTCTCATTTTGTGGGTTTCATAGAGATTCTTCGTCCTAGGTAGACGTTGTGGTGTACTTTCAAGTGACATTTTATTATTTCATCATAATGTGAAGTTCTTTTTTGCAACACCGAAAGACACACACGCATCAATTGCATGGATATTTTACTTCTAGAGCGTTGAATATGCCTTCAGGGAAAATAAGCTTTTAAAAGTGGGTGCTTTGAAATGAAGATCAAACAAGCGCATCTGTGGTCTGAATTTATTGCTTGTTTGCTCTCATGCAGTCTCAAGTGCATTTTTTTGTTTATTAGAGTTTGTTACCATTAAAAGTTCTCGTTCATTGAAATTTCATATTAGTGGAATACCGCTGATTGGTATCGGCTGAAGAGGGTGAAAATAATTTAGCGATTTGTCGGATCGTGAATCAGAAGTTTGGTTTCGCAATGAAAGCACCTCAGTTGACTTCAAGTCAGATAGGGGTTCAGTCAGTGAAAGTGATAATGAATCATTTCCAGAGGATGAAAACGACTCAGGTCTCAATGCTCATCCACGGTGCTAAATGAATTGTGGACCCACTGATCACGATCACACCTTTCAACGCTCCCCCTTTAAGCGGTGTTCCAGGTGTGAAAACCGATATCCATGCTGAAACGACCCTCTGGGATTTTCTCAAAATCTTTATTTTAATGAAGAGTCCACTGGTCTTACGGTTAGGGAAAACAGAACACGCGTAGAATGTGAAGAAACAAACAGGTTTTCCACTCAAACTGGTTTACGGATAAGAAAGACGTATTTCGCGCAGAATTACGAGTATTTCTTGGATTGATAATTCGTCAAGGGATCTGGCAAATGCCCAAGAAGAATACACATCAGTCAAAAGATCTTTTGTTTAAGAAGCCAACTTATAAGAGTGTTTTGCTCTTGACAGTGCCATCATTTCTCTAGAAATGAGACATGATAAAACTAAACAATTGAATCTTAAACCTAACAGGATACATGTAGTTTATTATAGTTAAGATAATGAATTAAGGACTGTTTATGTTAAAAAAAAAAGCGTAGAATAATTGATAAAAGCCTTATGCTTGATAAAAAAGGTTCAGATGGATAAAATAATTCCAATAAAGTGTACGCAATATGGAATCAAGTATTGGGTTTGTATGATCCTTTATTATAGGCTGAGGAGGAAACCAAATCAAAGATTTTGAATTTTCAAATCTAGAGAAGTTTTTTTCTTGAGTTGTGATGTCCTTCATTAAACTATTGCTGCAAAAGTGATTTTGTTTTACTATCAATAATTATTAAACAGGCTCCGACTTATATGAGTGCTTATTGCTAGACGAACAAGCGTTTTAAAACTGAGAGGAGGAAATATGCAGAATAAGTCCATGAAAAAATGTTACGCTGCAGCATTTTGTAAAGTAAAATCAACGGCCCTTCGCTGATGAAAAAAGTATTTCTTCCCAATTTTCACTATAAACAACTAAAAATGATGAATATCGGACAAAAACCTGAATGAAAAGCCTAAAAGTCTTCTGTAAATGCAGCTTTTCGACGTTAAGAGTTGATAGGTCAAACCAGCTTCTGGCAATTTGGTA
This sequence comes from Thysanoteuthis rhombus, assembly GCA_963457665.1. Classification (NCBI taxonomy): domain Eukaryota; kingdom Metazoa; phylum Mollusca; class Cephalopoda; order Oegopsida; family Thysanoteuthidae; genus Thysanoteuthis; species Thysanoteuthis major. The sequence continues at coordinate 39,591,781 of OY735215.1, forward strand.
CGATACCAGAAACTGCATGGAAGAATATTTTTTCCTGTTAGGAATTTTATTTTACATTCTCATAGAAAGCCTCAGGAACGAAAGGATTGTCACCATTGCAGCAAAGCGTAGAGGTAATTAGGGATACTATTGAAAGCTACCGTCCTGAGCTTCCAGCCACAAAATCTGGAAGACCCTTATCTTTCTGTCACCCAGCCCTCTACCCCACAGGATATTCTCCCATCGATATTCCATTCTTAGCAAAGAAAGATCTCTAACAAGAAAGTGTGCGCTAAAAAGCGTTTTTGGTATTTGAAAAAATCAGGGAGGGAACACGGTACCAGTATGAGGAATACAAAGCCAATATGTGCATCAGTCCATATGTCAGGAAGTACTAAACACAGTAATACGTTATAATTTTCCCTATATATTCTCATAAATTTTCCATTTTTTCTTCCCTTTCACTATAGTTAGGCAGTTCAAAAAAGTATTTTGCCAATTTATCCATGGACAAAATATATTTGGATAATCCTCATGGACTTATTTTCTGCGTGATTTTTTTCGTCATTAAATTCACGGAAAAACGAGATAACAAATGGCAATCTGTTAGATAATGCAGTTTCTGGGATTTTAGAACGACCATTTCGAATCACTTATAGTGATTACATTTAGAAAAAGAATCTAGTTAGTACGTTGCATACATGATTATCCACAACGTGATCTGAAAAACGGTATATTGGGAAAAAAATTAATTTTCATTATTCTGTTAAAAACTGATAAACACGTTGTATATATATATATATATATATATATATATATATATATATATATATATATATATATGTGTGTGTGTGTGTGTGTATGTGTGTGTGTGTGTGTAGTGGACACACTATCCGACAATATTATCGAGTAGACAAAATTGAAAAATGTAGTATTTCAATGTAGTTTATTTATCTATCATATTTTGCCTTTCGGCTTTGTCAAAAGAGTATAAGTAGTTTCTTTGTGTAATAAAATCCTTAGCGTTTGTGTTCACGTGGTATGATATTACGTGACATTATTTACTCTTTTGCCCTTCCATGGAGGACAACGGGCCCTTTGGATTGCTTTATTGAGCGTAGTGTAGAAATCAATCTAATCTTTCAGAGGACTACCGGGTTCGCTGCGGAAGGCTCTCCACATGATCCCTGCATGCTAACATGACAACCTGGTACTCCGGTACGGTCACCCAGGTTGACAAGTCATGACCAGACTCGACGTTGCCTAACTTTGATGATCGTATGAGAACCTGTACGTCCAACGCAATTTGGCCGTATCGATTAGGAGGCATCAACTACTCCTTTTCTTATCAGATTTTTTGACAACATGCCATAAAGTTCGATAGCGTCTTCTCCGCTGGCAGATCAGATATTTTTTCAGCAGATAATTTATAATTCAGAGTTCTCTGACAAATGCTGTATAGGTAGGACTTTATCGGAAAAAGATCTCCATCATTTCGTTTGGTTTATTTCCAGCCCATCCTATAAACAATAAATCATAGTTGATGTATTAAGGTAATTTATGATAAATACATAACTGCAAGAATGGCTCGTATAGGTGAGTTTGTTAGATACAAAACGGTAGATATATTTGCGTACTGTACTGGTCAAAATGAGAGGATGATTTATTCAAATGTAGTCTCTTTCCTATTAATAGAATTTGCCACAGGATCTTGAAGTTTAAAGAAATCGTAGTTCTTAGTGTATACTTCATGTACGAAAAATATTTTATCTAAAATGGTTATGGAAAAAAAGGTATTTAAGAAAAAGCCTTTATTTAAGAAAGGAATATTGTGGACAAAATAAGAGATCGTTTTTGTTTTTTGCTACGTTCTAACAATTTTCTCAAGCACTTCTGGCAATATTGACCTCAGAATACAATGAGTAGCAATGCTGCCAGATATGCAAGAATATGCACATCTCTGACAACAAATCTTAAAAAAGAAAAAAATCGTCATGTCTCTCTCTCTGTACTTACAAGAGAGCTGAGCCGGCACAAAATGGTAATTTCAATAGTTTTGAAACAAAATCCCTTTTTCCCCAGAACCAAAAAAAAAAAGCTGTACGGTCACATGAGACCAGATTTAGAGAGAATAGGGTAATTAAAGGGTGCCGCAATAACCCCTTCAAAATAGTTTTTTTTCCAGGGGTACGGGATCAAATTTATGCGTCTTTATCGGTTATTTGTTTGTCTCAAATGCAATCATAATATATTTTTAATCCAGACTTTTTAGTGTCCAACAAAAGGTGGGAGAAGCAACTCATCAGCGGAAAACCTCTTTTTACCAAATTCTAATTGATCAACCCCAAAACGGCATAACGCCAAAAGACGTAGTTCACATGACGGATTCAATTAAGTGACTAACCAGACCTGTTACCGTTGTAATTAAATAAATTTAGCAAATACGATAAATCATTGATGACAAAGTTTATGATAAGATTAATTAGATATATTCACATCTTAGATCCTGATTATTTCATTATTTCATCGAAATTTTCTCATTCGCTTCTTATCTATCCATTTATCAATAGACGACAAAATTACCTCATATGAGAAAAGATTGTGTGAGAAGGACTCGTGTCTTGTTCGAGAAAGTTAAAAAAAAAAGAGAGGTAGAATAAATAATGATAATAATTTATCTTCAGTAAATACAGGCACTTCTGATTGTATGCTTGTATATTAAAAAAAAAACTAACAAATATGTATACTTCAATAGTACAGTAAAAAGTGTGAATTCTGTCTAATTTAAAATAAAAAATGATAATTTTTCTTCGGCAAATACAGGCATTCATGTTAGCATGCTGATATATTAGGAACTGATATATATATATATATATATATATATATATATATATATATATATATATATATATATATATATATATATATATATATATATATATATATAGTTCAATGGCACATTCTGTTTCATTTGAAAAGATTTTCATTTGTACTTTTTACAACTGCTCTACCGACTGTACCGAGCCTTTTTTTCAAAACTAAGATTTACAGAATGCATTGATAAATATAAATATGCTTGTTGCATATTTATCATTGACCACTTACACATACATCCACATACACACCCACACATACATATAATATTTTAATATGTATTCAGTTTAATGACGGATTTAGATATTTCTAGTCTCTTTTAAAAGTTATTCTGATGCGTGTTGGGTTAAAAGAAGGTATAATTTAATGCTATTCCACTCTCATAGAAGAAAAAATGTATGCATTCACATACTTACGTGTGCATGTGCACACATGTGTGAGTATTTTCCGATGTTAACTGACTAGGATAGATCGAAACTAAATCTATTTTGATTATTTTGTATCTTTTGTATCATACAATACAATTAGAAAAGTACTGGATTCAGTTTTACTTTCGTAAAAAATCAGAAGGATGAATTTTTCCCAAAGAACTCAGTTGTTTTGCTCTTGGAATGCCTGGACATCATGTTTTCTGCTTTGTCCAAGAGTTATATTGGGATAAATGTTCGGAGAGGAAGTAAAAGTATTCCTGCATTAAAGTAGATATTTTTTTCTTCGGGGAAAAAGTAATTGTAACCTTTCCAATCAATCCATTGATATACTCGACCGATCACCGTGGCCCAGGGATCAGCTAAGGTTCGATAGACCGTGTCTCGATCCACCATCGACGCATACTAAATACTTAACAAAAATGGTACTCAGTGGCTCTCCACTAAACAGTCAGCACGAATACAAGGATTGAGGAATTCTTTTCAAAGCCAAGAGTTTCTGGCCAAAGCAAGTTGAATGCACTGATTATCGTGAGATCAAGCAACCTATGTGGTTTGGCATCTGTCGTGTGTAGAACAAAACTTCGACAGACTTGGCAAGCCAGATGTAGGTCTTCCTAACAATTGCCCGTGTTCATCCAACCCCACAGCATTCCCAAAGAGGGTTAGAGTGGAGAGCAATAATACATATATAGCAATAATACACACATATATATATATATATATATAAATATATATATATATATATATATATATATATATATATAAATATATATGAATATATATATATATATATATAAATATATATATATATATATATATATATATACACACACACACACACATATATATATAGATATATATGAATATACATATATATATATATATATATATATATATATATATATATATATATATATATACATACATTCATACATATATATATACAGTCCATGCGAACAGTATGTATACAATGCTTTTGTGAATTGTCCATCCGGAAATAGTTACAAACTTCCCATATCTTGATCTGCCAAACAAACCAACGATTCATGTGGTGCCAGTGCCGATCGATTTGCCCTTGTAATGACCTGCACTTTCGAACATTAACACTCAGGCCAAAACATAACCGAACTTAAAACAGGAATATTCTCAATCTGTAACCGTCTGTCCTTTTCCTCTTTGCGTTGCCAATTTTTTTTTCACCCATCGAGCTGCCCCTCTCCCTAACCCTCCGCTGGATATTCATTTTCTTATCAAATCATAACATAGTTGAACTGCATACAAGCGATCAAGTATTTGTAGCAGGCTATCGTGTCACTACGCCGGTGATGCTGAGAGAAAAAGTCCGTCAGATTTCAATAAAGTGTCTTCCGCAGATCATCTGCACAATCCCACCATTCCTGCCGCTGAGACATCAAACGTGTCTCTATCATCTTTATCTATCGTGCGTATTTTTCCCTGAAGAGAAAAATAAGGTTTAATGTCGATCTTGGCGTCTGGTATACATTCGCCAGACTTGGACGTATTCATGATGGGTGTCTAAAGAAAAAAAAAAAAAGAGAAAAGAGAGAAGAACAGACTCCGCTTGAAACCTGCGACGTTGTGTATACAATTTCTGACAGCTCTTGGCAACACTTGTTTTTGTTATAAAACTATTTTTGCCTATTGATTTCTTAAGTTTATCCCCATGAAAACGCCAGATATAGAAAAAAAAACCAAATCATAGCATCAAAGATAATACTAAAAATATCGCCCAGAATGCAATATAATTCATTGGCAAATGAGAAAGTCATAAATATGTATTTGAAGTGTTATATATTAGTTGTAAAAGCTGTGTATACCACTGTTTTCAGTAACTCTTCCCCCTCTCTCTCTTTCTTCCTTTCTTTCTTGTACTTTCTAATCTTATACATCAAGAATTGATTTATAAAGAAGAATTCCCTTGCTCCCTCTTTATGTTGTATTCATATTTACCTAGGCTATGAAACGATACAAAAAATCTGAGCGAAAAAAACTTTTGTCATTCATAGAGCTGGTAGACTTTCGTCACAGTTAAAAATTATCAGAAAAACCTCATTGAACTGCTAATCCATCGAGAATTACTGAAATCCCACAATGCAATGCACATCTTGTTTTTTTTTGTATACGAAAATAATATGATAGTGAGGCTCTGCAATGCCAGTTCTTACTTAAATGTTGCACATTCACGCATATTCAATATTTGTGTCATTATGCCAACTTATATACTAAGACCTATTCATAGACCACACCCTGAGGGACGAACTTATAATCAATAGCACATTAGTTACCCTATAACAAATGATCATCCGTATATGATGTTTGATATAACATTAGCTATGTGACAGATTTCTTAAAAATGATCAAAAAAGAGAAAAGGAGAATTAAAGGAAAGAAAAATAGAAGAAAAAAAAAATTAAAGGATTGAAAGACAGTTGAAACATAAAAGTAAATCCGAAAAACTGATCGTAGTTCATCATTCCTTTCTTTTTGTAGAACTTATTTCATTTTAATTCCAGGTGCTTTTTATTGTAAATCCCAGATCGTCATACACGACTGCTATAAAGCCCATACTATCATCAGAACATTTAATTGTTTGTCCATCAAATATTTGATATTTACAAACATTTTTCGAAGTCAACTTCATCCGTTATACTTCACAATTGTCTAAGGGGAGTTGTTTTACACACATAGGTATATCTGCTATGGGAATTACTCATTGTGATACACTGTCCTAAAAACAGACCACTAATCGGAAATGAAATCGCAACTGACTTACAAGACTTGTAGTGAACCATTCTCCCAATATTGTCCTTGAATTAGGAACTGTAAACTAAAACTGTCACTTAATCAACACAGGTTTCTTCAGTTTTTAACTGGCTGGCTTTGTATGCATCACTTAGACATGCCACGCAAGTTGAGCAACAGGATTTAAAATTTAAATATCTACTCCTTATCGTTAAAAAAAACAGCCTATTTTTCTGTTTTTGGAACATTCCTCAGCAAAATATCCTTTTTTGGGGGGTTAGATTTACAATATAATTTCATCCTAAAGTTCATAAAATCAATCAGTTTGTGTCAGGCAGAATGAAGGCTTGTTTTATTTTATTTAGAAATCAGCGTATCATTTTTTATTGAACACTTTTCGGCTGATTGAGAGTGAAGTAACTTACTCATTGATCATCCTATATTTTTCAGTGTTTTAAGGTGACGGTTTCAATTGAGTGACTAATCAAAACTGTTATTTCATTTTTTTAGAATTTTTCAAGTGTTTGTCTAAAAGCAGGAAGTTTACTTTTCTTTCGAGAAATATTCAGGGCTTCGTTTTATCAAGGCAGGATATAGCAGAATATGTATTTATTTCTCCCAAGGGATGAATATTAGAAAATAAAAAGAGAATGAAATTAATCACTAATATTTCAAACCTAATGTCCACAGAAATTCCTGAATACTTTATCTGTATAGGATCGTCTTTTTGCAACAGGAAATTGGACTCGAAGTTAAAATCAGTTTTTTCTATGATCTCATTAATTTTATATTTGTGTATAGCAAAATGTCTTTATATATTCAGATTAAGAACATGGAAAGGGCTTGAGAGAATTAGAAGTTTTCAAGGTATTTACAGAATCTAAAATTTTTAGGATTTGAAGAACAGTTTCATGAGAGGAACACCAAACAAAAAAGATGGAACAACTTCTTGTTTCTTTCTTTCAATGATGCCATTGCTTCATCTATGTATATTCCCAATGTACATTGCATGATAGGAAGCAGCAGATACTGCGCAAGTTTATTGTTGTATAGAATACATCATAGTCAGATCGTATGATCATCTATACAAGTGTTTATTTGATATGAGACGATAAATATTTATTTTTGCCACTATTTACCTTCATTTTAATTGTTGTTACTTTTTATCGCAACTAAACTCATTAAATAAATTAACACTGCTTAATTGGATGAAGAATAAGTTTAAGGTGGGAATTGAACTCATAGCCCTCAATACCGCCCTTAATGCTCGACTGTTCTTACCACTAAACTGCTGGAATTTGTGGCATGTGTCAGTCCCAATCAAACCCCTAAACTTGTTCCCTATCCACGAGCTTCTCAACGGTATGTTTGTTATCAACTTCCAGTTCAGTTCAATCAAATTCCATCAATTCATATATTCTAGTAGATGAAGATATACAAGTCATAATTATTACTTTAATCTTGATTGATAAGTTACAGATCAGCAAAAACTGTTGTGCAAAATCGGGTTGTGAATTTGAAACTGTTACTCGAATCATTCAAAGTTTCTTGTGAATCCATCCTTATTCACGATGAATTTTTCCTAATCGGACTAACCAGATTGCGTTGAACACACCGGTTCTCGTATGACGGCCGAAGTTGGGCAACGTCAAGCCTGGTTAGTACCTAGATGGTTGACTGTCTGGGAATACCAAGTGTCGTAAGCAGTGAGAGGGTAAACGCTGACTGTGAAAGAGGGAGGGGCTTGGTCAGTTGATGGACGTATCCTGCATTACGTCATCATCTGGCACCAACTGGGACCATGTTGATCTTCGAACTCCATTTGGAAGCCTTCAGGACAGTTGAGAAGGGTGAAATGGAATGTAGACGTAACATTTCAGCCATGTATGAAAAACCTGGAATTGCAAAGACCGTCAGCCAAGACGAAAAGAGCCGACCAAAAATTCCAATTGAAAACAAAAGTAAACGTGATTTGCCTAAGAGCGTGCAATTCCCGAGCCAAGACGTTATCATTTGATATGCATCTCATGTTTTCACCTAATTACGTTAAAAAAAAAGAACATTCTAAATTTTTAAAAGTAAAGGAGGGGAAACAAATGAGCATTGTTATTGATGTTGTTGCCATTAGTCCTGTTGGTAGTGATGGTGTTTCTTTTGTACAGCCTTTATTTATTGTTCATCACATCACCATCATCGTCATCATCATCATTTCAATTCTTTTGTTCCACTTGCTCTTCCTATTCGTGGAGTTATTTTTTTCTTCATTTGGATTTTGATTCTTTTCGACTTCCATTCTTTTCTTCTGCTTCATTTAGTCAACATCCGCACTGGACTGTTTTTATCATAACTCATTTTCTTTCTTCTGTATAACAACAACGACAACAACAACAACCACAGCAACGACAACAACAACAGCAACAATAATAATCCATGCCTTAATACGCTTGACGCGATATCCATAAGTTACACCGTGATTAGTCGATTTGTCAAAACCACGAGAGGAAAAAAAATTGGAATGCAGATACTCAATAAAGCAGACGACAGAAATGCTCGTTATTTACGTTGCGAAATTACAAGTTTGTGAATGAATCTTCTTTAAAATTCGATCTAGTCAACAAGAGTGATTATTTCGCTAATGTATTATTATTTTAATGAATTAAATCACTAAAAATTCTATCATTCATTAATATCTTTGTAAATGATGTGAATAATGACATCACTTATTACATTCAGAGTATTAATCATCACATTACTATGAATCAAAAAAAAAAAAGAAGTAAAATATTACATTTTACTCGCTGGATCCCCAGTGTTAACTACCAGTTATCTCAGCTATGAACGTAACCTCATCAAAAATAAATGACAATAATATCAATAAAAGTAATAATAACAGTGATAGTATTAGAAATAATGATAAAAGCAAAAACTGAAATTATAAACAAGAATTTAATACCATTATTGAAATCGGCGAGAATACTGCTGAATATGATAGAGCTTGGAGCAGACTTGCAGACAATTGATAGCCAACGAGTCCCACCAGATACTATTGATGCGAAAAGAAGATTCATACAGCATAATTACATGTGATAGTTGTTGAAAAACCCAAGAGTAATTACAAAAAAGAACAGGGGTTATAAACTCTGAAAAAAGTAAACCACAACATCTACCTTGTACAACAAATCTCCATTAAATCCACAAGAAAAGAATAAATCAAGCAAAGAGTTATTCTAGAATCATGAGCTTACGGTATTACAGGCTCAACCTCCAAGAAGAAAAACAACGAAAGATGATGTGATGATGATGAGAACCCATTATGACTTTAGTATTCAATCTTCTTATATTAAGTATCATAAATAATTTAATTAAATTTCTATGACTACTATTCAGCTTCATATTAATTTTTCATTTACTTCTCATTAGAATATAACACAGGCTGGAGTCTCTCGGCAGTGACTTTCACCGGGCGCTTCTTTATTCTTCATTGTCGAACAAGACTATTTACCCACCGTGTTATAAAAGTAACTAAATACTAACACATAGGTGAATAGTAGTAAAAAAAATGATGATCAATTATGATTGTTACTAACTCTAATGAAATGCTTTATAGAATCAGTTTATTGGTAATCTTACTAAGATATTGACTTTTCTCTATTGCAAAACGTTGTTATTGCTACTCTGAGGTCAATAACATCTGTTGCCATCTCGGCTTTTAAAGACAGACACATGAACACAATTAGTGTATGACAATTTTCCATCAATTTTCCGAATATTCTCCTCTCATTTCCATCTTTATCGATTATTTTCTCTTCAGAGTAATTAATGTCTGTCATTTTCAGAGATCGCAAATTTACAAGTGTTCTCTGACTGGAGATTCATGGCACTCCATCAAACAAAGGTTTCGGTGACAAGATGAATTGCCATGAACGAAATTGGAAGTTGCCAACCAAGTCTTATCTGGACAGTAACGAAGAATAAATTCCGTTGAAAATGGTCACGTGATAATGAACTTAAAGCAACTTTTCTTTTTTTTTTTTTTAAATTTGAGGAAGCTTGGCTTTCTTTTTCTGTTTTGTCGTTGTTCATTTAAAATATTGAATTTTCTGGATTGTCTATTGCGTTGTCCTTAGTATCTATTAATCACACAGCCGTACGTCCAGCACCTTCCTGTTCCAGAGTCAACCATTCATAGCTTTCTTACATCACTCATTTAAAGATATTACGATTACTGACACAAAGCGGTTAATTTTTCATAGATTGCCTGGTGACTATCATCTCTTACTACAGGATAACCCCCTAAAAACTAAAGATTAGGTGGTGTACAGGCGCTAAAATATAACATTAAATACGTTCGTAGTAATTTACTGATAGATAACTAAATGATAAATTTCTTATTTACCAATAAAATTGTCGGGATCTTGGTAAGCCAAAGCAGGACACTTTTTTAGCTTCTATAGTCTACCAAGTCCATAACATCTTTTTGGTTCACAATGTATAGATGATGTAACGTAACAAATACCTGTGTTAGTATTTTATTCAATTAGTCTTGAATGAAAACAGTCCTGTTTGACGATAAAAAAGCATATTTTATGTAAACATACATGGATTATATGCAGAAAACTATGTTTCACTTGTTTACAATCAAACACATTCACCGTTGAATTGGTAAAGAACAGGATATTTATATTTGAACAGAATCTGCGATGAGCATTGTTCTTATCTCGTAAGCCGTTATGTATGCATGTATCTCCGCTTATACCATTATCAAAAATCTCACACAGGGTTAGGTAAACAATGGCAATGTACTGAGGTCAACTTACCGGTCCTGTCGAAACTTCGTTCTGCTTACGGTACCAGGTCTTCCCTAATTTGGAGATTTTTGTCATGTTTTGCCTCGTAGAGAGGTTCTCCAATCCTAGTCCTTGTGCTGAGTGCTCCACAGAAGGTACTGAGTACCATTTTAACTGTCATACTTGACGGCCTACGGAATCGGGCACGAACACTTCACTACTATGTCAGTCTCGAATACATTTTGAATGGAATGACTCGACCGGTATTTTTTCCTCAAAATTGCACAAACTCTGATACGAAATCATATTCTTTGAGTACCTAGTGCAGAATGAACTCGCCATCAAAAGTTTCTGTCTGAGTTGAAACTATCACTGCCATTTAGCGAGTGAACTTTCTGAAATGAGACTGCATAAATGTTATTCATTAAATTTTGCATAGTCTGACACAAGGCTAAAACTATAGAGCTCTTTGTGATGATTGTATTCAACAAACTTGTAATGGCCACTGAGGTACTCGCAGTACAGCTACGTCAATAAACTCCTCATTATTTGTTTGCCGAGAAAAATAGGACTACAAAAAAATCTAATTCATTTTTTTTCGTTCACAGCCAGGCTTGACAGGGGGTTTCTGCTTATTTTCATCGAGCATAGTGTAGGAATCGATCTTGTAGGAATATAAACCGGATCGCCAAGAGAGGCTCTTTACATGTACCTGTTATACCAAATTGGTCAGCCATCTAGGTACTGACAAGGCTCAACGTTGCTCAACATCCGGAGATCGTACAGGAACCGGTGAATCCAACAATATTTTGTCGAGTAATATGAATGGAAACAACAAATCAAAAATAAAACCAAAAAAGCTACGATAAAAACAAAATTCAATAGAAAAAAAGGTACCCCAGAGATTGTAAACACAAACAAAAGAAAGGTGAACGTAGATATAATATAGTTATCATAACTGATTTTCCTGTCGGTTTTAAACTGCTTATGGCACTTTTCTTATATAATTCATTTATGGCAGCTGCCAGTTGTCTTTCATGAGTTTATAATTCAAGTATTTCTAGTACGAGCTTCTCTCTGGATGATTCAATCTGTTTATAACATCTCTTAGAAACTTGGGTAATGCGAAAATGAGATGTGATTTTCAAGAAAAAAAAAGGAAGGAAAAGAAGAATGATTTGCACAAAATTACAGATGCTTACAAAGTAAGTCAGTTGCATAGACACTGTTTTGAAGATTGTGTACAAGACTCTATATACATATATATCCATACATGTGCAGGTGATCTGTGAATGCGAGCACATGCGTGTGTGAGATTGTGAAAGCCTAGCAGAGAGTATACGACAGTGTTTGTGATTCCAGTGTCATACAGCTTCGAGTTTTTGTCAGGAAATTTCATTCACCAATTACTAAATTTCCCGATCGTTTTGATTATTTTCATCTTGATGTCCCTTGTGGAGATACTTATTCATAACTCATTTGTATCGGGAATAAATTGGCAGAAATTAACCCATCTCTTACGTCTTCATTTTAATGAAATTTTCGAACATCTTCAAAATATATGAAAAAAACAAGGAACGAAACAAAATTTAACACAAAAAGTATCAGAACTTTTAAAGTTAGCAAATAAAAGTCTTACAAATTACAACTATCTAACAAGAAGAAAAAAATCTTTTCTATTTATGTGCCAACCACAATATCTCCCTTTCTAAATATAGGAAAACATGAATAACTGAGTGAATTTAGTCATTCACCCTTCATATTTCATTAGACCTTCATTCACCACTCCCAGTTTCATCCACCCGTTTCATTCACCTCGAAAATAATTTAATTCACCCTTGGGTGAATCGTTCATCTATTTAAGAAGCTGTGGTACAGAACTTCTCTGCCGGCAAAATAGCTGAACTAAACTAGACGAATGGAGGCTGAAAGCCAAGTGTACGAGCGTTCTACCTTCGTATCGATTCGTCAAATCACTTCATTGGAGCAGAGTGAAAAGAGGGCTAGCGAATGATTGCAGGCTGATTGGCATATACATCGCCTGTAATAAAAAAAACAACAACAATGATCATCAAGTAATAATAATAATAATAATAATAATAATAATAATAATAATAATGATAATAATAATAATAATAATAATGATAATAATAATAACAATAATAATAATAATAATGATGATGATGATGATGATGATGATGATGATGATGATGATGATGATGATGATGATGATGATGATGATGGTGAAACAGAAAGAAGAAAGAGGAAAAAAAAGAAAATGGGGGAAAAGAAGAGAATAAAATCGTGGAAAAATAGAGAGAACAAATGGAGACGATTCCCGATAACAAGATGGAGAACCCCCCCCCCCAAAGAAAAAAAAAAATGAATCTAAATAAAGAAAAATATAAGAACAATACCTATAGAAATATTCATCTCGTTCGTTTGGGTTTTGCGAATTTCCATCCATTAATTTGTTTTCGTTTTGTGTTTTGTTAAATGATACCGGCGAGCACCCAGGCACACATACACACATATACACACGCACACGCACACACACACACACACACACACACACACACACATATATATATATATATATATATATATATATACATATGTAATTATACATATATGATTACAGAAGATTTGATAGAAAAAATCACTACGCGTCTTCAAGACCCTTGAAGAATGGAGTTATCATGAATACATGAAATTTTTTTCTCTGTAGTTTTCTGTTATTATCAAATATTGCTCGGTATTGATTTTATGATACATTTAGCTCTTTTTATTTAATAAGTATTCTATTTTAAATTTTTAACTATACTATTTTATCATTGAAATTATTATAAAATAAAGTAGTATTGTGTGAGTGGTATGTATGTGCGTGTGTTTGGGTGCGTGTGCTTGATGATTTGCTAATCTCCATCATCAGTTACTACAAGTCCATGGCTGGACAAAGACTCTACCAACTTCTTTTACGAGAACTGTGATTGTGTAAATATCTGTCACGTCTTACTAACAAATCTTTCTATCAAAATCTTTCACAATCTTGTGCTTAGCTTGATCTTACTGCGTTTCCGGTTTCATGAACATCAGACAGAACACCTTTTGTTATATCCGTTGTCCTCCCTTCCAGCTAGGTATTCAGCCTCCATTTTTGTCGTTCAATTATTGTATCATATCCGTAACTCAAGTCCGTTTTTTGATCCATGCTGATCTTTATCTATCCCTTAGAATTATCCCTTGCATTGTACTCTCCGTGGTTTTCTTTTCGATTCTGATTTAGTCTCCAGTTTTGTAAGCATCATATCTGTTCATCATAGCAGGTATTGTACATTCATTGTATACAATATATTTTAAGCGTATTTAACTCTTAAATTTCTCCCTTAATACAGTGAAGGTTGGCATAGGCAGCTCGTCATTAAATTCAGGAGAGGTGGACGCTGAAAACATTCAACTAGACATAGTAATGGGCAAGGATTTGAAAAGAAATAGAAAGCTTTCTTTTGAGTCAGTTATGTATGTATCACGCACGCAGTGAACTAAAGGCCTGATGTTTTAAACATTTACTCCCTATAATGCCTATATGAAACATTTTTTCATCTCTCTTATCCAAGAAACCTCTCCTTTCTTTTTCAGGTGGTGAGTTTATGCAAGATTGTTAGTTAGTGTCTACTTACGTTTTGAAAACGCAGACAGTTTTTTTAGTGATTGCTGCTCAACAAAAAGGGCGGGAGAACTTATTCATTAATCAATCTTTTTGTACTTTTTATTTGATTACCCCCAACATGGTATGACGGTTTTTATATAGTTACTAATCTTTCTTTCATCTTCTTTTTCTTGTTCTAATAATATTTATCACCCATTTTTTTCTCATCTCTAAAAGAATCTCCAGTATTTAATTTTTTTTTTTTTTTATCTCACCTTTCTCCATTGTTTGCTTATAAGCATGTTTTGTTCTTTTTATTTCTCCATTTAAAATTCTGGAGTAAAAAAAAAATCTCACGTTGCTTCGTGCATCAATTCGTAAGCTCTTAAGTGATAAGGTCAATAATTGAAAAAAAAAGTCCCAACTTTACATCTTTGTATTAAAGCGACTGGCTTGAAATGTTTAAGAAAATATGCGCAGAGAGAATAAGTGGCTCTTCTTCGACCTCATTTTATCTCGTGGTGTACAACAATGTCCCTTCTGAAGCTGCATCTTTGGAAGGGGGTGTGACTTCATAGCGTGTGGAGCACATGCAAACTAATTTCCTGCCCGTCGTACGAAAGTATAACTTGAAAATAGTTCAGGAATTTAGATTCATATATTGTATACCTGGATATAGATCTATTACCAATTTTGATATTTTAAATTTTGATTTGCATCTGTAATTCACGATGAAGGATCGATAATCTGTAGTTGATTTATCTATTTTTTTTCTCTGATCTGGTCAGCTTCAGACTCAACTAATATACCTGGTGATTGTTAACTTCATACAATTGTTAGTTGTCGAGTAATTGCAGTGCAATATATTTCTCGAGAACTGCTGATTCAAACAACTTCAATCTCGACACTGCAATGCCTGGCGTAATGACTAAAATATAAAGTGAATATCAACTTCGCAGAATGGCCAGTTGCCAAGTTATTTCGACACATACTTACCCACTCACCTCAATTCCTCCAATTACAGTTATATTATAGCTGGTTGATTGATTGGGAGTTCTGCCCAAGAAAATGTAACGCGTATCAGTATATGGCACTATTCAATCAAACGCTGATATATTCGATTTAGTAAACTAATGAATGTATTGTCCAAAGTTTTAATCATGACTAAGATGTCTATTCGAACCTATTTCTTTTCTTTCACTTGTTGTTATTACAATAATCCATGGTTGAAGGTTTGGGGAGATAAAGACATGGATAATTTTCCACTTGAACATTTTGTACCCAGGAAACCAACAATAATGAAGGTACATATACCACGAAAGACTCAATTATTTGCGTGAAATTCCGTAGGTGTTCTTATTATGCTTTCTCTTTGAAATTGTTATCTTGAGTTCTTAAATATTGATCAATCATTACTGGGCGACTTGCTGTCTGAAGACAGTTTAAGTTTCATCGCTAATTCCTGATACTAGCGTCAGATTGATGAAATATCGGTATGCTTATCTTGCATCAGTTTTGGGTTGAGCTAGTGTATGTCCTATAGCATAGGTGCCTTGGATTTGAAAGGAAAATACTCATTAATATTGGAACACGTGGTTATCAAATCATTTTTCATTCACTATATAGTCCGATACTACAACGAGTATATCTGATATTTCTGAAGTTGTATGGCTTTAATGGTTTAGTGGTTAACTTGTCTGTCCTTGCATTCAAAAGGATTCGGGTACGATTCCCGGTATGAGCAGAAAAGTGTGGAAAACTCTTTATTGTGAAAAATTTCCCTAAGCACTCAGCAGTTGATTGAGTACACACAGGTATATATGATCAGGGTGGAACAAATTTGAGAATAGAGACGCGCCTCTCCCTATTCGAAAAGGATTGTTCCGAACGAAAGAGACGCCTTGGGGTCTTGTACTGATATGCGTGGACTTGCATGCATGCGTTATTTTTCGTTTTGATTTTTTTTGCAGTGGTTATTAATTCAGTTTCAAGTACATTTACGCTTGTATTATAAGGTAGATAGCACATCCCTATTAATTACTGTAATGAAATGATAACCCTAATTAGTGATAATTGACCAGGATCGTAAACCTTAAAACCCAAGTCTTTCATGAAGGTTAAAGGCAGAATCCTAATATATAATTAAAGGAGGTGCAGGGTTGCTGAATCAGGATTGATAGCCTGTAAACATTTAGCGCAGGGCTTTTGGAAATGTGGGTACCATGGCGCATGCTATTATTGCCACATAGTCAATCTAGCTCTGTCTGACATGCTGATATGGCACAATGATAATAGTGTATTTTATTCTGTTATATGTCTCTCTGTATGTACATACATATTGAAGTGAGGATTTTCCCGGATCTTAATGAGCCTTTCCTGCTGGATGCATTGAAAGAGCGTTTAATTGCGATAATCATGTTCTCCTTATAATTTCTTGATGGACAGGATCTTTGCTGACTGTTGACATCTAGATTTCATTATTTTTCTACGTAAGGGTATACGATCAACGTAATCTCTCGATAGTCACCAATGGAGCTGAAAACATGGAACCTAACCAAAACATTGACTCTTAAACTGAGAACTATGTAAAGTGCATACGAGAGAATCATGCTCAAATAATATGGGAAAAATTGCAACACAGCGCAATATATCATAGACCCCCCCCCAAAAAAAACGGGAATCCAAAATATCACAGGATCTATGAAAAAATCTTGATAGCAAAGGGCTGGTCATGTTGCAAGAATGTCAAACAACCAATGCACATCACGACTCACAACGTGGGTCCCTAGAGATCACATGCAAAACCGGAGCCGACGAAATATGGCGTGACTGACTAAACATGTTCAGAAAGAATTGACTCTACAGCGCCCATGATAGAGAGGTCTGGCGAGTCTTGGGGACGGTCTAGGTCTAACTACGGATACTAAAAGACTGGTGATGATGACATTATCACGATAGAAAATTATTTCAAAAAACACGACGAACACTGCATTAGTATTTCTGGAGTCAGATAAACATCTTAAATTGAATATAATTTTCTTTCCGAATTAGTATCATCTTATTTCTATTGTGACCAAAACTATTTAATTTCTACAAAGAAATAATTCTCGGCGAATTTTCTACTTCTTACAAGGCCAAACAAACCAGCAAGAACAATAAACATCTTTAGCCTACTTTTGAAAACGAGAAGACAGTGTGTCGCCGAGCTTTCAAGTAATGAAGATGCCGACATTGAATTTACCTGATGTTGTATGGTAACTAATTTGTACATTAAAAAGATATTTATGTCTCGAGGCACTGATTTCTCGGCACATTGTGTCCTGCTGAGTTTCTCAAGGTAATAAGCAACACAGCTGAGGAAGAGCTGGAATAGAACTATTGCTAGACACAGACTAACAACCTTTATTTGTTCGAAACAAAGAAATCGACATAATTGAAATACTCAGCCGACGTGAACACTATAGACATGTTAACACTTTCAATCCAAACTCGGCTTTTAGATTTGTCTACACATCTTAACAACACGCTTTTTGTTCGTTCGTTCGGACGGTTGTTCTGTTCCGATTACGTCAATATACAGAAGAAGGAAGGAAGGAAAGAAGCGGTGTGTTGTCATTAAAAGGTGTGGCGTCATATTCCAATTATGTTCTGTCTGCTGCTAAGATGTCATAATTGAATGTGTGATATCTGCATTTTTGTATCTGGAAAAAAAGGGAAAGAGAAGAGAAACTTAAATGGCACCTAGATGTCAAAAATGGTCGATCACGATTTTTTTTTAAAATAACGCTTGCAGAATATTTTCGTATCGTAATATTTTACAGGTATGTGAATCAATTAACTCGGAGAAAGAAAACTTGCTCATTTCCTTCTTCATTAACCTTCTGCTTTTGCTACTACTACTACGGATATTGTAAGCATCGTTGAGACGGATGGTGTCCGTATTCCCTGAGATTACGGATGGGACGGGGAACTGGGTACAGTAATTACATATAGTTGTGTATACCTACACCAGGGAAGTGTAGGAAGTAAGATACCGATTGAAAATGATCTTCGAATTTAGCAGCAATGACAATTGTGGCCAGAAGAATGATTGAGAATTAACGTCAAAACGTAGTGTCGAGAAGTATAAAAATGAGAAAGGAATCACCTTTCGTTTTAGGCTGAAAAAAAGTAAGGTATGATACCATGAATGATTATAATATAAGTGATTTCATCTTATGCCTGTCTCATAGCGGGGGAAACTAATTAGGCACAAGATCATGTTATGCCTTTTTAGAATAGTAGATGGAATTAATAAATTATGCCATATCATCGTTCTCTATTTATACCCTCTTCAAAGGTATTTCAGGGTTAGGTACAAATATGTATGTGCTAGTAAGACCCACTTCCAGGTTGCCAGGCCTATAGAACATTGTTTTTTTCACCGAACTTTATACCTTATCTAGGTACTGACCATTCCAGCTGTTGCACAGTGATCTCACAAAAAATTGTGTATCCAAAGTGATATGGCTGAAACCCCTGGGCTTCGGGGTAAGGTTATTAAATCTTTGTCCATGTGCTTGACGGGGAGGCATTGAGCACCATTTTAAAAGTCTTTGGTATGACATGACGGTGGACTAAACCACGACCTACTGAACCGTAGGCCAGCACTATACCACTAGGCCACCAGCGATCGGAGCAGCACTGTCTGAAGGTATTCATTTGCATCAGCTAAGGGGATGGTTATATCTTGTCCTTATCAGACACTATTAATCGACAACAATTATTTCTTCCATTTTCTCTGCGACATAAAGAGAGTACTGTTGGCTATCAATGTTAAATAATAATGTGGTTTAATGTGGAATTTGATAATGATTATTGCATCAGAAAAGTTTATATTTCTGTTAGTTAGATATAATCACATACAGATGAATTATATATATATATATATATATAAATATATATATATATATATATATATATATATATATATATATATATATATATATATATATATATATATAGTAAGAAAAACTGCGGCTTACTTGCGTTAAATGTATTAGGGCAGTCCCTTTTCAAAACGTGCATGTTTGAAAGTTGACTGAACTTTGTGTGTGGAGCAGACAAATATTTGTCATGTAAAATACTTTTGTTGTCCTTCGTACAAGGCTGATACTTCGGAATATTTCAGTTGTTTCTCATCAGTTTTGCCAATATAAATATTTCAGAGCGGAAGATAGGGGGTATAATTAGGAAATACTTTGAGAAAAAGATTTATCTGTAATTTTCGTCTTTTTTGTTTCGATTAGATTTCCCAAGAAATACTGATTCAAAAACTCGACGCTGAACTGCCTCGTAAGCTGACTGATACATAGTGAATGTCAACTTTGTACAGTGGCCAGTGGTCGAGAAATCGCGATGTAAGCACATACAGAGAGAGACAGAGAGACAGAGAGAGAGACAGAGACAGAGAGACAGAGAGAGACAGAGACAGAGAGAGACAGAGACACACAGAGAGAGAGAGAGAGAGAGAGAGAGAGCAAGAGAGAGAGATTTCTTCAAAAGTAGTTCTAAAACCTGAACACTTTGTAAAGTAAATGTCACAGTGACATTAGCGAACTGATGAGCGGGAGAGAGAGAGAGAGAGAGAGAGAGAGAGAGAGAGAGAGAGAGAGAGAAATGAAAGAAGCAGGGATTCTCAAAGTAAGGGCTGACATCCCCCCAGGGCTCACATAGATATTGTTGGGGGATCTCAGAGATATTTAAAAGAAATCCTCATCTAACAAGAGCTTTTTTCCCCCACAATTATCCCTATACAAAATTGTGCTCGTTTGTGTGCTTATTGAAAGAATGCTTCAATGCTATTCGCTCTTTCTTTTTTACGTTTTAATAATTTATTTGAAAAAAAAGTTCATGAATAGATTGCAACTTTTTGATAATTTTTTTGATAGTTTTTATGCTTAATTACTGTTAGATAACGGCTAAAAGCTAATTATATGGAGTCTTAGTGCTGATTGCTTTCATACCAGAGGGTGAGGGACTGCGAAATATTTTTTCTCAACAGTCATGAATAAGAGAAGCTTAAGAAGCCCTGGCATTTGCTAGATATATTAACAAGCATACAAGGCAGTGCAGTGTAAAGTTAATTATTTTTACATGACAATTATGACAGGTTATTACACATGCCATAAAGTCTGGCCCATGCAAATTCTTTAACTGTTGATATACCATAAGCATCCTGGTCTCCCTATAACATATATCTTCATCATTAATTTAGAAGAGTAAATGTCTAAAATAATTTTATCTACATATGCCATATGATAAATTGTCATAGTTCTATCAAACGTTGTCTTGTGTCATCAATCGTGGGAAAATACGATAAAGTTGAGTTATTTTCAAGTGGTAGTGAGTTACGATATTGTGAATTATGGCTATGGAGGGACAGTAATTTCTCCAAATCAGAGCCTCGCTGGATGCTTCAAATAAGTAGCATAGTACCAAAGTTGGCTTAGTCCAATAGTTTTGAGAAGAGTCATTTGCATTCAAAGAGTTTTTTTGGACAGTCAAACTCAATCTTCCTGTCACTTTTTTGCTCCAACTCGGTTTCAGTCGATCCACCACATGGCTTTAACCATAAGTAACACGTAACATTTGCAAGAAAAGAATTGGTCTCTCTCTGGTAGTGTAAAGCAAAGAAAAAAAATCGGTTGCAAACAGAAAATTCTAACCATAACATTATACTCAAACCGGCTGGAGACGTTGAACCCGGAAGCTCTGGTGTAAAAAAAGGAGGATATATGGTCAACTCGATACATATACCGTATCAAGCATGATATTCGCAACGTCAACCTGAGCTGTACCAATAAGAAATTATTCACACTACCCTCAAGAACATTTACAAGAGGAAACACCATAGATACATAAATCCAGGAGTCAACTGGTTTCAAAAGGCACTTCTTTTCATCTAGTGTGACAAGACCAAAAATGCGCCCCCCCCCAAAAAAAAACATACATATCTTTGAAGAATAACCTTGTGTAAGATCGCCATAACAAATTAGAATTTAATGTCAGAAAAGCATAAAATAGCAGGGGATTAAGTCAACAAGTGCAGAGTAAGAAAACTCAACCTATTACCCTTGTCAGGTTAAATATATAAATATGAGAACCATGTGTAGTTTTGCCACGTTAGCGTCGATTCAAGTGATTGCAAATGGCTGCGTCTCTTTATTTGAATGATTCTCATGTTGCGTGTCTCTTCCATTGAATTAATTCATCTTAGTCGATAAACCGTAGTATGTCTCTCTGCTGATCTGTTATAAAATCTCCCAGCTTCTTAGCGACAGAATTTGTCTGCTTGTAATCAATTGTGTCTTTCCCTCTTGCCCCATAATATGAGGAATTTTGCGTTGGAAATTCTAAAGAGCAGATTCCTCTAACAAGTCTCAATTTACTTCATTTGTCGCTTGTCACGGACAGATGGCATTGGACACACACTAGGCCTCGTACACCAGACCGTCGAAGTAGAATGACGTCGAACCTGGTCGGTACCAAGATTGGTGCCCGGTTGGGATCATGTTAAGAATGGCAATTCCAATAATCTTCCAAGGAGGACACCTATCTCTCCACAAAGCTAAGTAACACAAGCCATATTCCTGCATATATGTAAAAACTGACCCTCCCTATGATTAATGCATCTCTATCAAACTAATGAATTATATCTATCCACCTATATATCTATTGCTCTCTCTCTCTCTTTATATATATATATATATATATATATATATATATATATATATATATATATATATATATATATATATATATATAATTGCAAGTGTCTGTCCTTCTGCAATGCCAAAATCATGTCACACTTTGCATTGGTTACGTCCGTAGGAATACAATTTAAAGTTGGTAATTTCAATAATCCAAGATACTTTTTTGTTGAGGCAAGTCAATTTGCATATGTAAGTCTACAAACTAGACTATACAAATATAGAGATAAGATATAAACACATTTTCCCTAGCGGAGTTCTTTTTGTAACAATAAAGGCAGCCAAATCTTCACTCTGACTTTTCGAAATGCATTAACATCGTCTTTAATTTTGAGTATAATCTCTCTTTGGTGCAAGAAAATGACATATAATTAAAAAAAAAATACAGGGAATTTATAACCAAAAACATTTCTTTAACGAATGATTAAAAAAAAAAAGAAGAAATAGACAAATTTCACAATGACCTCAATTCCATACTCCAATATACCAGGACATACTCCGACATCATTATGAAAGACTTCAACGCTCTGGTAGGACAAAGACATAAAAGCTGCGACAACAAGTTTAAGTACATAGCATGCAATGAAAGCAGCGTCGATCTTGTCAGTTTTGCAACAACAAACTGCTTCAAAATCATGAACACCTTCTCCAAGAAGAAAATTAATAGAAAAACGACTTGGAATCACGAAACCAAGAACGAAATCGACTTCATCTTAGTAGACAAAAGCGACTCAGTGAAAGGGATTCAGATCCTGAATCAAATTAATGTCGGAAGCGACCATCGGATAATAAGATGTAAAATTCAATTTATTACCAAGAAAGAGCACAGGAAAATGTTTTGCACAAAGCTGTAACCACTTAGTGCACAAAAAAAAAGTTCAGTTGACCCTTTAGGCTAGAACTGAAAAAACAGGTATGAACTTCTCACCAGACCAGAAGAGAACATAAACGAGCTCAACAACAAAAATCAGTCTCTGATACCAATATGTTTGCGCCAAAGAGCAAACAAACCATCAGTAAACTCTCAGAGGAAACCAAGAATTTCATGGAAAAGGCATAAATCCCAAGCTATTGACAACACCAACAGAAAACAATTGAAGCAACCAAATTAAACATTACCATACAAAAGAACAAAAGATGAAAGAAAATTAATATGAGCTGGCATCAAGGGCGTTCTCGAAAAATGGAGGGGCTTTAACACTATTTAGAAAACTCTCTGAACTGGAAAAACAGAAATAATCCATGTGTTTAAAAAAACTAGTCACCTATATAAAATTGTTGAAAGCGCTCAAGAATTCAACAAAAAACCTGTATTTGTTCAAACAAGGGACACAAGACAGCAAACAGCACAATCACCATTTACAAGTTACGAGTGACCAGTTTGGAGAATTCCCAGAAGTTAGTTTTTTTGGAAGCGAAACAAGCCATCAAACAAGTATAAGACCGAAGAGCCCCTGGACTTGATTACATCACTATTGATCTATTTAAAAGCATTCAAAGTCCAAGACAGTGATATCCCATAAGATTGAAACACTGCAATCATAATGCTATTACATAAGAAATGAAACCAGTAATATCTAAAGGACTACGGGTCAATAGGCATCTTAATTGCATCTAAACATTTTGCCAAAGTTATCACCAACTATCAATGCTAGATGAAGACCAACCACCAGCACAGGCTGGGATCAGAAAAAAAGCTACTCAACCATCGACAATCTCCATTCAGTAGATCATCTATAAGAAAAAGCCGCAGGATATAAAATACGGCTCACTGTAGCATTTGTTGACTATAAGAATGCCTTCAACTCGATGAAAATCTGTAACGTCATCGATGCTACTATACAACAAAGGATAGCCCCTGCATATAGTCTTGCTATTTATTTAAAACAGTAGTTCATTTATTAAGGTACGTAAAGACTGAGCTCTTTCAGCTCGAAAAGGGAGTGAGACAAGATGATACGAGCTCACCAAAACTCTTCACAGCCTACTTCGAGATGGTCTTCTGAAACATAGATTAGGAAAATAAAAGAATCGGAATGAAAGGAAAAATACCTAATTAACCTTCGATTTTCTGACGACATTGTCCTTTTTGGAAAAAATTCTTCTACATCTCCAAATAATACAAGACGAGTTTAACGAAGGAAGCTAGATAGATGATCTTCATGTGGACTTCTGCAAAACAAATACGTAAAACCAGCTTGTCAAGGACAAGGAAACAAATATCAAAGTCAAAAACTGAGACCTAAAAAAATGAACATTGCATACGACAACAATTCTCCATGGAATCCTCAAGAGAGGGAATTTAGTGAATAATTTCTTTTTGATGGCTGCATTTTGATTGAGTAAGTTCAACCTTTAAGAACAAGAAAATACCATTAGTTTTCTAAAGTAAGTTCTAAAAGCAATGCATCCTCCCCAAGCTGAAAAATAGATCCTAAGCAGATTGAGTCTCAAAATTAGAAACATAGAAAAGAACTCTTGAGAGAATCGTGCTTAAAATCATATGGAGAGATCGCAAAACAGTACAGTATATAAGAGAAAAAAAATGGGAGTTGGGGATAATCCTGCAGAAGATTTAAATGGCAATCGGCTGGTCATGTTGCAAGAATGTTAGACAACCGATGGCATATGTGGCTCGCATAAAAGATGCCATGGAGAACTAGACAAATTCAGAAAGTATTGGCTCTGCGACGCCCATGATGGAGAGGTTAGGTGAATCTTTGTAGAGGGTCTATGTCTAACAACGGACCCTAAAAGGATGATGATGGTGTATATATCGCCGACAATTCAATTTATATTTATCTTCAATATTTATTTTCAATTCTACCTACAATTACTTTGAGTAGTTATTTAGGTGACAAAGTATGACTATTGAAGTTTTTTCTTTTGATTCTGTTGAGCATGATCTGTTGGTCCTACCAGTCATCATGGTAATGCAGTTCTAAAATCGGATTAAATAGCTATTTTGGATGCGCCCCGGTGCTTACATACTCACTGCTGTCCTTCCGTATGAAAGAAGAAGACTAAGAACCAACACGACTGCCTCTTCATCCTTCCTCATCTCTGATACCTGACTCTATATTCTTCACTCTTTTTTCTCTTCTATCACCTTAGACTTTACTACGCCTCCAACCCAGTACTGACGCTTCAGATGCGATTGTTACCTTGTCCGCTTCAAATACAAAACATTTTCGCTTTAGATTCCACTGCACTCCATTTGTCTGGTGACCTCAGAACGGATTTTGAAAACTTCTTTGATCAATTTTTTTTTTATTCAAACGTTAGTGGTAGTTTTGTGACTGAAACATACTTTACACTGCCCATATGTTTTGAATTTAACGCAGAAAAAGTAATAATATCCACCTCTGTCATTGATAAAAGATTATGTAGAGTGCTGCATCAGCTTGGCAACATGCAACCTGGATTTTTTTCAAATGTAAAATTAAATCATATATATATATATATGTGTGTGTGTGGTTGCGAGCAACAGAAACCATTGGTGACGTTGAAGAAAATATTTTATGATTGCTGGGATTCCAGGCGTTGCCAGTGATAAAATAACATGCAATTCTGCGTACGGTTTAGCATCATTTCTTTGCTCATGTGTTAACTTTTGACGTTCCTTTTCCCAATCCAACGCTTCTAGTTCCCAAGTGGAGAGACATATATACATACGTTCACTCATACATACATGCATACATACATATATAAATACTTAATTTACGCTGAATATGAAAAATTGCTTAATTTTTCTAGCAATAAATAAATTCGTAGTTTTGTTTGAATGAAAGCATATATATATATATATATATATATATATATATATATATATATGTCTGTGCTTTATTGCATCTAGTTTCTCCAGAAAACAAACGTTCTCTTTACAAAACCGACATTTACACGTAGTGTTTGATTCAGATTCCTAAATTTGACAAGCGTTCACTCCTCTTACTTGGTTTCATAGTGATAAGCGTGGCTCTGGAGGAGAGTGCTCGCCTCAGGTCAGTTAGGCCGTGGTTTTACCACCGAGTCATACCAAAGATTACAAAAATTGTGTTCAATGCCTGTCCAATAAGCACTCAGCTCAATTGAGGAACCTATTCCTGAGGTTAAAGGGTTACAGCCAAATAATGATGGATACATAGGGTTTCGTAACATCACCGAAGTTATTCAACTTTCAAACTAGTCAGTACCAAAATAGGTGACGAATCCCATGTGTGGTAAACAATTCAACAGGACTGGTGAAGAGGTAGTGGATATTATTCATTATTGCCTGTGACCCTAACCCCTGCAACACTGTCGATGAAGGTGTGAGCGGAGAAAAATGATATGTACATGCATCTATTTGATCACTGTCCCACCACATCAATATTTGACACAAGGTCGGGCTTGATATATATACATGCATGCATATATAGCCATAGCAAGAAAAATTCCCTGTAATTCTGGCAGACGACATTTTAGAGAGGCCATATTGGCGACCATCTTGAAAATTAAGATTTGGGATTTTCAACTTGGTACTTCGAGTATTGTGTTCTGGTGACTTCATAGAAATGCATTGACAAGAAAAACTGTTGTTTTAAAAATGCAAATCCAATTCAAACCATACTTTGTTAAGAATACTCTTTTACATCGTAACTTGAAAATATCCTCTGCTTTGACCAACTATTTGTTAGTGATGAAGTCTGAAAGGCGATACCAAGTAATGTTCGTTGCTTGTTCAAATTTAAACTTATAATTTTGCCAAAGAAAACGTGTAAATAATCTTAAAGATGCTTTCATCCTCTCGATCCAATGATTAGAAGAATCCCAGGAATTTCCCTGTAGCCCGAATTATGGCTTATGGGAAATCGAGTGTTGAATAATGCCCCCAGCTTCTGTTTTAACACGCTAGAGGGATTATTGGCTGACCAGGATGTGATCAACATATGGCGAGAGCGGATTATTATTGTAGGCCGTGTGATGGACATCCGGTCGGATTATTGAGGACTAATAAAAAACGACATCGATTGGTGAAACAAGTCACGTGTGTCAAGTGGTATTTCTTTCATAACGATAATTCTTCTGCTGACCATTACAAATATTCGGGCCAAATTAATGTGAATTTTACCAGTGCCGTTATTAAATGGACAAATGTGATTAATTCCATTTTGAGGGACTTAAACTCTTAAACAAGCAAATTGATCATCGGTTAATGTATAATGTGTGCAATGATTCCAAGCAAAACTGGGGTTTTAAATCGTATATTCAATTTCCAGATTTCAACAAAAGATCGCTCACATATTTTAAACACACTTGGTATTTTCATTAACTCTAAAATAAATTTATTCATTTGTTCAATATTTTTTTGTGCCTTTTTCATGCAATTGGAGAATGATATTCTTGAGAATAAAAATTAATGAGGATGAGCCCTATCTGAAATATTTCTTCATTTGCTTTAATTTTTCGGGGCATTTGGAATCTTAATTGAATTTTTCTAAAAGACATCGATCAATTAAAAATATACAGCAACTCCCTAACTGTCACTGATCTAATACTCTCCAGCATATGTGTTCCAAGAAACTCTTGAGAAAAAATATCAACTTTTTATTGCGCTCTCTGATATTTCGATCTTATCCCTCGATTTCAATACTGCAGTAAGTGATTGACACTCGAAATCCACAAACTATAGACTTGTTCAGTATATTCTCCGAAATTGAGACTTTTCCTGTCTTTTCTCTCCATACTTCAGTAGCATCAATCTCACCCACTTTTTCTGCTTTTCTTTCATCAATTTTTATCCATCTTCATATTCTTTTTTATCCCTTCATTCTCTATACAAAATCACATGCAGGCAGATATATCTTTTGGAATTTCATTTCTCCCAATATATATATATATATATATATATATATATATATATATATATATATATATATATATATTTAAGTCAAGACAGAACAAGAGTATATAGTGTGAATGGAATCCTAATTATAATTGTGCAATATCTGGACATATTTTGGAGTTCAACTCCTTCGTCAATGATTATGTCGGAATTGTTAGAAGGTACAGGCAGAGATATGTGCTGTTTTGCAATATCAGAGCCATCGTGTAAGGTGTTGTAAATATTTGGCGTATGTATTTTCATTTCTGTATTGGGCCAAAATTAATCATGAGGGCCATACTTGATGAATCTGAGATGATTATGCAGTGATACTGTATGGATAGTATGCAGGTGATTTTTTTTCATCTCACCTCAAACTTTGATGATGATGAAGTGTGAACAAACTCAAAGAGGTTGAATACCGTAAACGACTCCGGAGAAGAGGAATATCTAGAGCAGAACAAAGGGTTGTATGTCCATTTGTGATACTGTGACATTAAGTGTCGAATTGGAAGAATCCTGGACTATCCCCCATGGCACGGTCAAGTCTCATACAGCAACAACTTCTCAAGACCCTTGTTTATTACAAATGGTTTGAAGAAGTTTTGATTCTATAGGTATCCTCTTCGTAATCAATGAACAATCATCTCTCTAAATTGTACCACTTTCCCTACATTGTGCCAAACAGGCTTGAACCCCCTTTTGTTTTTACAGACATTAAAATATTTTTTACTCTTTTTTGCATCCGTAGCATACAACACCCTCACCACATACAAAACCCTATAGATATGGAACATCATACGCCACTGATAATAGTTACTTCAAAATTTCAGTGATTTTACAAGTCTAGGGTAACCCCGAAATCTCCCTTGCATAACTGCCCTGAGGGTATGCACACCTCGGTCTGAGAGCCCTGAGGTCAGAGAAATTCTATTTGAAGGTTACGCAACTTCACATGCACACACAGAGCCAAATCTCCAGAACATAATATTCAACTTTGCAATAGTTACTGAACTGTATGGTCTTGATTTCAGCCCGAAGAACATTTTAATTACACATCGTTCGGCATCTCAACAGAAATATCACCCATCACCATCTTTCTCGATCAGAACTGGAAATAATCTCTGAGTTTACTCTCCGACGTAAAAATAGACAAGGAGAATAAACAATGAACAGGCCAAGACAAACAGGACCTTTGGCAAACTGTATAAACGTGTCTGGATAACTAAGAACCTTAAGAATCTACAAAGCTGTTGTGATAACCACTTTCCAATATGTACTGCCAAATTGCGTTGGGAATATCGGTTCTTTTACAATCACTGAAATTAACAAACGTCGTGACTGGTCAGTACCTAGATTGGTGAACATCTGGTAATAGCCGATACGGTAAGAACTTATATCATGCACTCTCCCTGAGAAGATTCAGTCTCAATCTAAGTATATCCTTTATTTTTTCATTGTTGTTAACATCATATGAGGAAAATAAAAAAGGACCAAGACTCACGTCATTAAATGATGATCGGTAAATCAATTTTGCTAGCTTTGTTAACGGGTTTGATCCTCATTGGTTTGTCTGATGAAAAGCTTGAAGAAAAATATGAAAAAGACTCATGTCGTATAGAAATGATAAACAAATAAAGCTTACCGGCGGTTGTTGGTGGGTTCAACCATCGTCGGATCTTTCAGTATACATGGTTTAATACGAAACCAATCATGTTGATATACTTATATTATGCGCATTGTGACTTTCCTGGTTTTTATATCCCTAACACTGGATTCCTCCATTCAGAGATAGAAGTAGTAGAAAAAAATATCCATCATTTGTAACTATTGACTCTTGAACTGAAACAAATTCACTATTTCTTTCTTGAATATTTCATAGGAATTCAAATACAGTTTTCCCATGGATATTGACTCGTGGAATGTATTTGGGCTCAATTCTAGATTTTAAACTTATAAATAAAATTGACAACAGGGCTCTTGTTAGGTCTCCACTCAAGGAACTAACAAGCCTAGAGTTGGAGCGCTTGCAAACATCCTAGTGCCACGAAAGGTATCAGATTGAACGGACGTATTCTCAGCAATGTGTAATTAAACGCCAGAAGTGATATGAAAGGGAGGATGTTGAATCGTTTGAAAGGATAAATACGCCTTGAAGATAGTTAATCGCTCTTAAGCCGACTCAGCAGGACAGAAGAGATTAAACTGAACAAGCCGCAAGATTATGGATGCCAAAGACTTGATATACACACGTATATATATAGTACTTTTCATAAGTATTAGAACAAAGAGACTTTTTGCTTTTCATCGTTTGGTTTGAGAATCTAAAACAAGAACATTACATTAGAAGAATCGAATTCTTTTGCAGTCAACGTGAGAAGTCATACACGGTAGGATTAAATCGTTGTTTTTCTTCTTCTCAAATTTTGTTCAGAATCAATCAAAGAGATTGAAAAGGAAAACTAGTATTGCTATTTGAAATAATTGCCAAATGGATGAGATGATTTTGATCCTCCAGCTCAAAATCCTTAATAGACCCTCCAATCATCAAACGATGAAAACCGATCCTGTTATTATTCAAATAATCATGAACATTTCTTTTTGTCATTATATATAATATGGTTGGAATATTTCCTCGTCTATCAGTCAATTTGTTCACAACCTCTGTCTGGCTTTTGGTGCGTTTTATTGCTTCTTGAATGTGGAATAACTTCTCTGAGTGTACGCTCGATTAGACTGGAGATTTTTTCTGTATATCAACGTTGTGTTTTCCTTGTCAAACTCCAAACTGATTCTTTTATATAATCCGTTTGCTTTTTCTGCGAAGTCCCTTACGATGTGAGGCTCCCAGATGCTATTGATATCGATGCTTGACCGGTCATTGGTTCAACTGAAGAAAGTATGTGTCGTATTTGTTCAGGCATCGTATTTGGCAATTGATTACCGTGTCAATAATTTGCTCTCCATCCATTATGGGTCTGTACCCATCCTGCTCCCTCTAAATGTGGTCTGTCATGTAAAATTCATGCGTATCGCCTTGCATTAGGCTTACCTGCTTTCTTCAGTTCTTATTTTTACCTTTGTATTGCCTACCACAACTACACGGAATGGAATATATATATAATTTCTGAGACGTGGTTCCGCATTTTTGAACCAACAACACCCAACTGAGGCCAGATGTTACAGGGTCGAAGCAATCGATATTATCATACGTAATAATTGACACACCCAGTCAAACAGCATTCAGACAACCTTTTATACGAATGAAATATCATGTCAAAAAAATGACCAACAAATTTAGCACTAAAAACATGACTAAATGCATGTTTTGTTATGTTGATCGCGATAATATTCGGTTTTTCTTGCGTAAAATTCTTGTTTTTAAGCTCTAACACCGAGAAATTAGAAGCAAAAAATCTGTTTGTTCAAATGCTTATGACAAGTCCTGTATATACAAAGCAAAGCCAGATATTGATAGATTCCATAGAAACTTAATCATTTTCGAGTTGTTGATGATTCAATGGCAGTTGTATAATAATAATAATAATGATTGTAATAATAATAATAATAATAATAATGATAATAATGATATTGGTTTTGAAAGCTGACGTGTTTGAAGGATAGAGAAACGATGGCAGAGTTGGCGATGATGGGATTAGTTATTATTACAAGGATTTCGATGATATGGCTTCGCTTTTGTTGAAGAGGCGTGCTCAATGAAGAGAGTGGAGATATTGATGGTTCTTACAATCAGCGGTGGTGGATACAGTGGGCAGACAGTAAAGGTTGGAGGTAGTCACCAAACAGAACTACTTGTAAGTTATGGTATAAGGGTGCATAGAGGTTAGTAAGGGAGAAGACCTTGAGGAAGATGGGATGGCAATAGTGTTGTTCGTTAGAGCAGTAGGAATAGAAGGAAAGAAAGAAAGATCAATAAATAAAGAATAGGAATTGAATAAGAGAAGAGAGAAAAAAACAAAGAGCAGGAATGCGAATGATATCTAAACTATACTGTTCAGACATGTGTAGCCAAGGGAGTAAAGGGGTGTAATTGAAAACGGTCAACTGGGCCCCTAATTGAACTGGGGGGGGGTTCAAAAGCATTATGAGTAGTAGAGCACTTACCGAATTTCGACTGACAAATATCACTGAATGTTGCAGCGGGCCCTTCGAGCAGCTAGGCCAACAGGTCCGATACCCCTCCAAATCTTTCTAGAGCTCTAGCTACGCCTCTAAGAGTATGGAGTGAGGGGGAATAAAGAAATGAATGAACAAAGAAGAATGGAATAAAACACAAAAATATGATTCGAAATATTGGAAAAAACATAGCCTAAAGTTGAGACAAATGAAAACTGAAAGAAATGGAAAAGGAAGGAGAAACAAGAATAATAGGAAACAAAAAAGGAAAGCAGTAATCAAAAATTGAAAAAATAAACAGCATAAAAAAAAAGAGAAAACGAAACCTCTAAACAAAAAGAACGTTTTACCACTGCCAACATCACGCATGAAAATCAGTTCGTATATACCGAAGATACTGAGGTGCTAATTGTAAGTTCCACTTCCCCACATTTTGGACTACTGTATCATGTCGAAGACACATCTCTCAGTCGTAACAGATCCTTGATCCGCCTGCAACTTCAGTCGTTTCCTCCTGAGCCAATGAGCACAAAATGACATCAAATTCACTTAGAACTTATGGAGATATTGTATTGACGGACAAACATGAGTGAATGTCAATAAATATGTTTTAAATAATATTAATAAAAAAAAAATATCTCAATCAAAAATGAAAAATTCATGAATCAATCCCCAAATTTCATCAATTTTTCCCCGGGCCTCGGCTCACATTTCCAACAAAACGTCATTGAAATTCATCTAGAACTCTTTGAAATACCGTGTGGAGAGACGACCAAATATGATTGGGTACAAATAACTCTTCCAACTTCATTGACAGCGGTAACAAAAACTAATGCAAGGAGAAAAAGTGTTGAAAAAAGTTTTCTCTTTCATTTCGAAATTTTTTTATTTCAGTTTCCATTTGTACTGCTGAGTGTTGTAGGGGAAGGTTTAGACAGTGACTGTGACAGACTGACCATGAGACTTGAACGTTGCATTGCCATGATCTTGACCAAACGCCTGTTAGGTAGCCCTCTGGCCTTTTCTTCCTCGTCTGTCCCACTGTTCCTTGTTGTCATTGAGCATATCTCTGTATTAGAAACTATCAACCAAAACTGTCACCGTGGAACTGTCAAAATAAGTTTTTCTCGAGGTTTCAAGTAGATCTGGATGGCTGGCTATGTATGAATCATTTGAACAGACTGTGCTTCTGGAACTGGAAGGTTGACATTTGCAATAGCTATTCCTTTTAATATGTAGTGAAAGTTCTTTCTTTTTTAATTTTCTTCCAAAATAGCTTTTTAGTCGGGGTTTAATTCTCAATGTAATTCTTCGCTAAATAAGTCCCTCAGTTTGTGACCAGCAGCATTCATGCATATTTTTATGAAAATTCAGCCTTTTTTTTTTTAGTGATCACTGCCGGACAAAACTCAGAAAAAGTGACTTATTCGATTTTTTAATTGATCAAAACTAACACAACATGCTTCCGAAAAACGTTGGTCTCGTGACAGTTTCTATTGAGTGAATAACCAGACCTTTATTCACTTCTCTCTTCTTTTTCTCCCAGGAATGAGAAAATGGCAGATACATTCGAAATAAATGGACAGATACATTTTCAACGAAGGGATGACATTGAAAATGAACTAAGACGACGGGTAGGGAGAGAAAGAAAAGAAAAGAAAAAAAAGAACGTGATATAAAGGGACAGTAAAAATGGGGATGTGAATGAATAATGAACTTTTTAAGAATGTATTATTGATTTGTCTTTCACTTTCCCCTATTTCAGTTGGTATAGAATTACTTGTAAATAGTCAATGACACATTGATTTATTCTTCCCAAACGACAATATATAAATAATTATACATAGAAATGTACATACGATTCACGTATTGTGATGCATACATGAATATATTTTCATTGCTGTACATCTATGCTTAATCCCAGGATGAAATTGCTCCCTATATATATATATATATATATATATATACATATATATATATATAAAAAGATGGGCACATAATCCAATAGAAATAATTATAAATGCATTATATTACTTTGGAACTCAATTTGAAATAATATCCCGTTATCTCATGGTGAATGTATCATTTGGCGTAGACAGCGTGGCAGTCCCATTTTCCTTAATAGTTTATCAAATATATTTTTTTAGTAATATAACGCGTTGATAACATCTCTCTCCCTTTCTTTCTCTCTCTCTCCCTCTCTCTCTCTCTCTCTCTCTCTCTATATATATATATATATATATGCTTCATTGTAATACAAAGCGTATATACATACATATATATACATGTGTGTGTGTGTGTGTGTGTGTGTGTGGGTGTGTGTGTATGTGTAAGAGTAGTAACTTTATGCTGGTTACGGCTCCAGCCGTCCCTGCCTTGGGCTCCATACACATATTATTATTTAATCGCTGTTCTTGCGATAGGTGAATTAGAAAAGCACTCTAAGTGGTGCCACTAACTTAACCATGAACTATTTTACCCATAGCCTATTTACCCTTAGTGGTATTTTAAGCTTCCAAGTAGCTCTGTAAGTTTCCAGGTTTACACCTGTACATCATCATCATCATCATCATCCTTTTAACGTCCGTCGTTCGACTTAGAGCTTCCCAAGATTCGTAATACTTCCCCATCGGGGGCATCGGGGAGCGAAAACTTTCTGAATTTGTCTAGTTCGTCCCTCCATGTCGTATTCTGCTAGCCTCGGTTGCGCATGTGATCTCTGGGGATCCATGTTGCGAGTAGTTATGTCCATCAGTTTTCTGCCAATCTTGCAGTATGACCAGCCCATTGCCATTTGAGTTTTCTAATGGATTCTATGTTTCAGATTCCTCTTTTCTCCCTGATATATTGTGCTGTCTTGTGATCTCTCCATTTGAGGTTGAGCATGATTCTTTCAAGTGCACGTTGCATGGTTTTCGGCTCGTGGGTCAGTCTCTAGCTTCCATGTTTCAGCCACATTGTCATTATAGTAAGCTTCTTTAATGGAACACAGATCGAAATCTGGATATCTCAGGTCAGACAAATGTGGAATCTAAGCCTCTGAAGCGGTTGTTACTGAACAATGACAAGGTACAGAGATCCAGGAAGAGAAATCTAGGAAGAGAAAGGTATCACCATAAGAGGAAAATCCTATTGATAACCATCATATTCGTATAGTGCACATGAAAAAAGCCGTAGAATGTATCGACCGAAAACACACTGAAAAAAAAGCCTTACGTGGTTAAACTTAAAGAAAACTACTTTATTCTATTACACGTAAATTTGTTTGTTTATCCCAGAGTAATGTTTAACATATCATAAATTTACTTCGAGACGAACTCATAAATTCAGGCTAGCACATTTTTTTTACGAAGTAATTTTTTCAAGTTGGTCCAAAGAAACAAAGAGTTAAATTGTCCAAAAAAAAACAAACTCTTTGAATGTTAATGACCCTTCTCAAAACACTAGACGATATTCGGTCATGTACTGCTTACTCATATATTTACACCTGTCGTTTTCTCACCATTACTTCATTGTAGTCTTGCCAACATTTTCCTTTCTCTAATGATTAATGCAATAACTAATCTATCCTAATACAGTAAAGTCTCCATTAACGTTGTTTCACTTAACGTTGTTCCACTTTAAGGTCGTCCAGAAAAACGAATATAAATATACAATAATCTATCCATATAAATGCCACGTATGAAAACAAATGTGTTTAATTGTATAATTGTCTGTGGTGTCTTGTCTTTTTATAATCCGAGATTTATAATCAATTGGCCCATGGGAGATGGATTAACTGAACTGAGGCATCAAAGGATTTTGAGAGGCTGTTAACAATGAAAAACACGTTACAGAATCGCTAATCGTATGAAACAAACAAAAAGGAAAAAAAAGCGTATCAGTTTATTATGTAATAAAATAAGTTGTATTTACCATAAAATGAGTTTCTTATTATGATTTTTCGTACCAAACAGTTTCAGAGGTGATTTTTGTTACATAACATTTAGTTTTGAAACTTTATGTCTGATCACTGTTTAGAACAGATTGAAATCGGTTGAGACTTAGAAGAAAAAAATAAGTCAGAATACTTGATTAATTATTATTCTTTATAAAATAACTTCACGTTCTTCAGTGCTGATCTATATATAGAATAACATCAAAAAATATTGTAGGTGGATCTGCAGATTAAGTGATTTTTCCGACTCGACATAAGTTAGTTGCAAACATCCAACACAGCCATAAATCAAAATCTCTATTTATATAGTGGTGTCTATGGATAAAATCGGTCACACTTAACGTTGTTTTCTATAGAAGTCGTGCTTTACAGGAACCTGATCACGACGTTAATGGAGGGTGTTGATGTATACAGAAAACAACTTATTCAGGAATGGGAATTTTCGTCTGGTACAATCCACTAAAGCTTTTCTTATATTCTGTATTTTATTCAATTCAACTTATGAAATGAAAAACAACATTCCCAAATAACCCAATTATAGAGAAACACGCTCAGACACCTGTGTGAACACATCCATATATATTTAATGTATATGTATATAATCATATCTGCGAATGCATGCTCACACATACTCATACACGCACATACATATATATATATATATATATATATATATATATATATATATATATATGTATGTATGTGCACATGATAATTATAGAGACATTTTAGGGAACATAATAAAACCAACTAGAAAACTAACCGTGTAGCAAATCGAAAAAACCGACCACGTAAATGAATGAAGAAATAAACACCATGTGGGACAAGGAGACGTTTTTAATGCAATTCTGCTTTACCTACTTAGCTGACGGCACTTTTAGAAAACAGAAGTTCGAAATAGCGCACTTAAAAACTTAAAATGCCGACCTTTCTATTCCACTCCGTAATCATCAATATATATATATATAAGTGTGTGTGTGTGTGTGTGTGCGATCATATTTTGTCGACAGTATGCACATCATTTATCTCCAGCAAAAAGTTTTTTCGTGCTTCTCCTTTTCAACATTATATTTATGGATACACAGACTCACAGACTCACACATATATATTAACAAATATATATATATATATATATATATATATATATATATATATATATATATATATATATGAGTGTGTATGTGTTGTAATTGTAGAGATATTTTATCAGGGAATTCATTTCGTCTGGCATAAGAATTAACCGAGTAGCTAACGCAACTCTACCGACCGAGCTAACTGCACTCTTGGCAATATGTATGTGTTCCCACACTGCTGACAGTATGTACTTCATTAAATTGGACAGTTTATGTCTGACTGAATGTAATAATTGTAAAGACATTTTATTAAGGAACATAGTTCGCCCGGCACCAGAATGAACCAAGTTGCAAATCAAACAGCGTGAATAGTAACAAGGCTTTTGGGCAATAGGTTTGACCAAGATTTCCCTTTCTTGGCAGATGCGAGCTAGTTCTTAGGGTGGCTGCTCCTTTAGGTGTGCATTCTGATAGTAAGATTGACCTGGACAGTAAAACCATATTCAGGATAGTTCAGGTAGAAATAAGAGTAAAAATAATGTATGCCTATTGCCAACCTTGATTGGGTTAAGCATATAACCTGCACAATTCTGTAGTTTTTTCTCTGGTATTGTACAACAGTAAAACATCTTCAGTTGATTAATACTATTTGCAGTCATTATTTCCCTAAGTATTGCATCTGAGTGTTCTTTACTTTCATGGAATATCCTATAGTTTCCTTATTTTAAAAGAATCGATGAGAGAAATTTTACGGGTTGTATGGTAACTTGAAGAGTTTGTGTCCAGTTTGAACACTGGAGGTAAATTTGTGCGAGCTAGTATACTTGTAGGGGAGGATCATGATACTATTGAGACACACAACAGGAACATTGAATTCGAAAAACGTGTCGATAAAATTACAAAAAAACTGTCCAATGGCTTCAAAAAATGGTTTATTGGAAGGGTGCGAATAGAAATAGAATAGAAAAACAAAACAAAACAAAAAAAAAACAATCAGAGGAATAAATATCCAGATTCTGGATTGTAAGATATTCAGGACACTTCCTAAACTAGACAAGTGGAGAGCATAGATATTTCAACCACAGAATCTAAACGTCAGTGACAATGCACAAAGCTTTGATGGATCATATGTCAAAAGAAAAGAGTAAGGAAAAGGAATAATCAGAATTGAAGATCGCGTCGAATCTGTTGATCAAAGGACTTGGAGAATATACAAGCTGAGCAAATAGAGATCAATCATGACATAAATAGAATGGACCACCAAATCAAGATCGAGTCAACGTAAGCAAGAAGAACATTTGTCAGTGAGTGGATTTCATTTACCGTACGCACCACAGAATGAAACTGAAAGAAAGTAGAAAGCTAGACAAATCTCTGTACGAGGCTAGAGAATTGACAAGATTGAGGAATATGAAGGTCACTGTTATACTCATCATTATTGGCGAACTTGAAACGATCCTGGAAAGCCTGGCAAAGTGTTTGAAAGAGCTGGAAATCCGAGGAAAAGAGATAACATTTGAACGATACCATTTCTAAAATCAGCTGGAACAATGAAGAGAATGTAAGTGTATTGAGGCGATCTGCCATCACTTGATCTGTAATGAAAACAACTAATTACTGCCGGTGTAAAAACTTGCCAGCTGGGAGCAGTCCTCGAAAATGTTGTAAAAAGGCCGGGGGATATAAAATTCCTGGGAAGATCTGAGACTATTTAGAAAACAGACGATGTTGACTAGAATGCTAAGGAAGTATTGGGGAAATTCACTGTCACTTGATATCCGGTGAAGTCAACCAGTTATATCACATTATATATATATGTAAATGTATGTTCACGGAAGTCTCGTATCGTCTGTGTATGTACAAGCCCTGTCCTACCACTTTTCATCTTCTCTAAAGCTCGTACTATCATAACTTACAAGGCTGACAACCTTAGGTCTCTTGTTGAGACCCGGCTGGTTACTTATGTAAATTGAATTCAAAGCCAACAACCACTACAACGACATAATAATAATGATAATAATAATAATAATAATAATAATAATAATAATAATAATTCCTGCAGGCCACGATTCTACGAGGAGAAATAGAGAAAAAAGTAAAAGAAAAAAAAAAGAAAATATCAAAGACTGAGCTGAATAGCATACATTTTATGGAAAGAATGAACACAAGGGCAGAAGTGGACCATTTCTCACATGGACAAGGATTCTGATGACGATGTCTAAGGCCCTACACCCAAGAGATGACACAGACGGACCGTATGTAAGAAGAAAGGAATGCTATTGAAAACTTATCAATATAGAAAACTGTGTTCAAATGGTAAGGAAACAGGATTAGAGAATCGTGCACATGCAAAACAGCGAGGATATTATGAAAAGCGCCGGCAGATGTTCGTCGAACAAAAAAGGCAAGAAACAAGGTAGTAATTAAAACAAGGAAGAAACAAATGGAACAAAAAAGATTCCGTGGAGCATTCGGGAGGCAGATAGAAAATATCACAGACAAAAGTTCATGGACCATGGCTGTGCGAAAACATGAAGAGAGAAAACAGATTTCCTCATCAAAGGAACCCAAAACTAATGCATCACAACAAGCCATGTCAAAGCAAAAGGAGACAGAAACCAGGAGAAAAACAAATACCACCTCTTAGGAGAAAGTGATGAGACGGTGAACAACTTTATCAGAGAATGTAGCAAATTATCCAAGAAAAAATGGCAGAGCAGCCTTGACAGGGTAGCAACAGTCACACACTGCGAACCATGCTAACAATTCAGATTGTAGAAAAATGGCACCAGCTCAAACAAGAGAAATTAGAAGGCATAAATTACTCAGAGACTTCGATATAAAAACTGACCATCCTATCTAAAAAACAAAAAAAATAATAATTACATTCGGTCATTTGTACAAAAGGAAAAGTAAATCAGCCAAATCATTGATGCGAATGTGCCTGCAGACCAGAGTGGACACGAAAGAGAGTGCAAAACTCGAATAGAACCAGGACCTGGCCCAGGAGCTGCTCTTGAACACGAACGTGTGCCAGATACATTGAAGTCAAGATTGGGGGGATAAGGAGATGAGGGAGGATCGAGACTATGCAAACAACATAACTGCTGGAGTCTGCAAGAATACAGAGAAGGGTATCAGAAACGAGATTTAACGATCTCCTGTCGTCAGGAATGGCCAAATAACTTGAAAGAAAATGGCATAAATGATACAAAAGTGTTGAGAGGTTGGGACTGTACAAAACAAAGCTCAGCTGATTAAGTGAGGAAGGTTGGTGACCTGAGGAGACTTGCTGTCACTCAGCCTTCAGCGATGATCATCATACATCGGGTGCAAGGCACAGAACTGCTGTGGTTTGCAGGGGATGGTGAGAGGGTGGCTAGGCACTCTTCCATTAGGTGTGAACAACAACAATAATAATAATAATGATAATAATGGTGATAATAGTAATGATAATGATGATAATAATGATACATCTTTGAGGGAAATAGGAAAGAATCGATCATTTAAGCCCCACCTCTTAACCTCTTACAGGGCCTTTGAAAATTATTTCGAAGTTTAAAAAACGTGTAACGTCAACAAGATGAAAACAGCTTTAAAAAATGGAAAATAGTTTTTTTTTCTTAAATTAGAGAAAAGCACTTAGAATTAATGCTACTTGGAGATAAGATGGCGGGACATAAAATATTATGAATTCCTATTCAGAAAAAATGAATAAAAACACATATAATGATGAAAAAGAAAATACGAACATTTATTTTGAATAGTATTTGCAAGACTTAATTCGAGCCTTTTAAAAAGGTCATTGAGATGTACAACTTCCCTTCCTTTTCTCTTTTTAGGAGAGAAGTACTGACAATAAACTTCGTAAATTTGCGACTGTGTATTATAAAAGAAAGTAAAGATTCAGGCTGGAGAAACGGCACGAGACGCATTATGTTTAAGCTCCCCAAATATCGTTTACCATGTATGAGTGATTCATTTTTGTAATGATTTTTTATTCTTGGCCATAACTCTTTTTACACAGCATGCTTTTGTGCACTAATCGGTATTAGTTTAAATTGCATGTATTTATATTTAACCTTTACAGATGCACACAAAAGAATCGAGATATTTTGATATTTTCCTTTTGGCCATTTCCCAAAATTTGAATTATGACTTTCTTCCTTTGAGTTCACACGTTACTTGGGCATTTTTAGTAAATGCTTATACCGTTCAGCCAATAACAACTCAAAAACAGAATATTCACCTCAGGTATGAAAAGTGAAAGAAACAGTAGCAACCACCAGTCCGAATGAAAAAAAAAAGCAACAACAATCAAGATGAGTGTCGATAATCGTAAAAAAAAAACCTGGTAGTAATTATTTACTACGCTCCATCTTTAAAAAAAATGAAAAATAAAATAAATTCGATTGGAACTATAACAAACAGAGTGTAGAATAAACTGGTATGAAGAATAAGTTCAATGGTCTAATTTGGAGTAACGCTGGCCACGGAGTTCCTCCAGGTTAGTGGCAAAGACGACCCTGCGTTGAGCGAGTTATCCTCCGGCACAAGGGTGTTGAGTTCGATCCTTAGCTGGTACTTGTTTTATATTCCGATCTGTGCTGTTGGTTTACTTGTTGCTGAAAGGTACCCAGCCTCAGGTTTGTTGCGATCAAACAAACAAAAAACAAAAAAAAGAAGATTAGAGTAAATAGTTACAGAATAATCGATAATTGCATTTATGTTGATATGGTTTAGGTTACTTAGGTTAAAAACAATGAATATTGTCATTTAATATCATGAAAAAAAGACATATTTGTTTTCTATTTCAATTATCAGAATTACTAGTTAGGTCGGTCAGCATCGTATTAAATAAACAATTAAAAAACACTATTAGATGTCATCTCCTATCATTATGTCCGTACATCAGCACATTGAATTAAGACTGAGAGCAATTATTAAACTGCGACGCCCTGGAGAGCCACGGCGCACACTTTGGGAATCAATGGTCAACAACATGAACTGTATGTAAGTGGAATCTGGTAACTAAATCTATTGTATTTTGACGAGTTTAGAAAAAAAATTGTTAACACATTAGAGCAAACAGATGATTGCTGAATGGGTTGGGACTGACGAAGGGCAAGGTCATAAAGTTGGTTTCGTGAACTGGGTGTCCTACAACTGCAGTCTTTATGCTAAGCTAAGTTCAATATTTTTTATTGTTTGGAGATGAAGAACTCTCCATTTTTACGCCGTTAAAAAGGTCTTATTGTTGCTTTATCATAACGATAAACCGAGCTTATGAACATCCGTAGACCAATATGGCTACGCTAGTTTCTTATTGTATAATTTGGCACATATGGTCGATGT
Source organism: Thysanoteuthis rhombus (assembly GCA_963457665.1). Classification (NCBI taxonomy): domain Eukaryota; kingdom Metazoa; phylum Mollusca; class Cephalopoda; order Oegopsida; family Thysanoteuthidae; genus Thysanoteuthis; species Thysanoteuthis major. The sequence continues at coordinate 39,634,380 of OY735215.1, forward strand.
TTGTGCCAAGGTAAATGCCAGAATTTCAAAGCCAGGAAAACATCAATTGTTCTCGAGAAATCTAATAAAAATCAATTCTTAGGTGGGTCGGGGCTAACCTATGGTAAAGTCATTGAGCTGGTGGGTGTCCTACCACTGTGGTCTTTATGCTAAGCCTAGCTTAATGCTTTTTTCTATAGTTCTGAGATGAAAGACTTTAATTGCCAATTTCTGAGTCCTTAAAAAAGCTCATAGTTGCTTTATCATAATAATAAGCCCAGCTTAGAGAATATCTACAGACTGCAGTTGTTGAACAAGTCTGTTAATGTATCATTGGTATCTTTGGTCGATGTCTGCGCCAAGGTAGAAGCCAGAATTTCAAAGCTAGGAAAACATCAGTGGTTTTAGAAGAATCTAACGAAAATGTATTTGAAAAATAGAATGATTAAAATTTCGATATAACTTTAAAAAAAAATTGGCAACACTAAAAACGAGTAACTGAAATATTTGAAGCCATTGTTCCGTAAGATGGACATTACCATTATGACAGGCAAGCTGTTCTACATCCAATAAAGTCTAACCTCTTCCAAAAATGCACCTTTAGGACAGTCACTGCCATAATGAATCAATACAGGGTTTCGCACAGAAGAAAGAGATGATATTTGAATTTTATTCCTACATCCGTCGAGACATCGATACATTTGTAAGACTCAAGACTATGAGTGTGAGGCACCTAGCAAGTATTAGATGTAGCAATGCTCTGAAAAGAGCTTGTTAACCATTACTCGGCGATGAGATTCTCTTCGGTCATTTTTTAATCGTTACTTTTGAGATTCTGATCGATCTTGGCAAACACCCAAGTTCATTGCCAGAAATAATGAAAGTAAACTAATTTTGGAGAAATATTTTGCATGAGTTTTCCAAGTTTGTGAAGCTGATTGTCAGTTTAGAAAAAAAAAGTATTTCAAGATATATGGGTAACCTATTATGAGTAATCATTACTAAGAAAGCAGCTTAGAATAGACAGACATGGAAAGAGAAAAATATCAACATAGATACGAGGGATGACTAAGGTGAAGGATATCACACGAACAATTTAGTAACAAAAATGGATATGGACTGGACACTTAACACAAAATGACGATAACAGCTGGAGCAAAAAAAGTTGATTGATTGGTACCCATCAGACAGTAAATGTAAGAAGTTGAGACCAGACACAAAATAGAAAGATGAGATAGAAATTTTTGTCGGTAAGAAATGGTAGAGGGTAGCACGATCTCAGTCGTCTAGGTGATGAGATAGGCCTCTATTCAGCGATGGACTTACAATGGCTGCTGTTGTTGATGATTTGGAATCGGAATTTGTTATCGCCTACAGCTTTCTATTGGAGATTTCCTTTCATCCAACGAGTCTGCATTATGTTAAAGAACCCCAAACATCGTTTACCATACATGAGTCATTTATTTTAGTAATAATTTCTTTTTCTTGGTCCTAACTCTCTTAACGCAGCCTGCTTTTTATGCACTAATCGGTGTGAGTTTAAATTGTGAGTTTTTATGTTTAGCCCTTCACAGATGAACTCAAAAGAATCTATTTCGTTATTTTTCCTTTGGCCATATTCCAACTTTAGAATTGGAACCTTCCTCCTTTAGGTTCAGACGTAACTTTGGCATATTTTTTATTTTCATTTAATACCTATACCGGTCTGCTATTAACAACTTTAGAACAGAATATTTTCCTTAGGTGTGAAAAGTAATGTAATTGTTCGAGATAGTAATTCTCAACCTTTTTTAAATCACGGCAGCCTTAGTATAAGAGAATTTTTTCACGACACCTAGACTCTGAAAATGCTCAACAATCGCATTTACGTTCATATGGTTCAGTTAGTTAAAAAAGTAATGAATCTCGTCATTTAAATTCATATATATGCTATCTGCTTGTTCATTCTCTTGCCTGATGTTGATTTTTTTTTAAATCAAAGGTGTTGCTTTCAATCATTGTGATTATACATCAATAGATTGGATAACGACAGCCTGCAATTATCAAAACTTTTGAATATCTAACAGCGCCACTGTATCCAAAATGCAGTACCCCATGGGGCCGCAGAGCTCACTTTGGGAATCAAGACGTAGATATAAGTGGCCTTTGTTACAAAATTTATCGTATTACGACAAGTTTTGAAAATCAATGTCTACACAACACGAATGCCCCCTCAAAACATTCTGAGATGAAGCACTCACATTACCAATTTTTGCACCCTTAAAAAATATCTTATTCTTGCTTCAGCATAGTAATAATTAACCAGCTTAGTAAAAACATGTTATGTAACTAGAGAAATTGCGTATTGGATCACCGGTGCCTGTGGTCGGTGGACTTGCCAAAGTAAAAGCTAGCATTTCAGAGCAATGAAAACCTCCAAACGTAGATTATTTACGCCATAAGTCTTCTTCTCCATTCCACCTGGAAAAGTAAGTTTTGTAAAAAAAAAGATTTTTAGATGTGGTTACCATTATAGGTAATGCTTCCAGAAACATCAATTTATATATTAAAGCCATAAATGCTAATCAGTATGTTTGATTATATAATTGTCCATCGTGTCCAAATCCTAGTATAAGCAACAGCTTTCAATAGATTGGTTCATGTGAAATAGATCACCAAATACATCAATAATAGGGTTTAAAAACAAGTTTGGCTGATTACAATGAATAGAACGCCACAGAAATGCTTAGCGGTTGAAAAAAAGAAAAAAAGGAGACGAGTAGGTGTGAGGTTACATTTTCAAGTAAATAGGTTTCTCCATTTGTTTATTTTCATACACACGATATCAGTGATGATTTTTCTTATGCAGCATTTTGTCTTGAGACTTTAAATCTGATCGCCCTTTAAAACAGTTTGAGTTCAGTTGAGACTTGAAAAAACTCGAAAATAGAATAATTGAATTGACATTACTCCCATGCTCCTTAGTGCTGATCATATATTTAAAAAATGTCGTCATTTTTACGGGTATCTCCTATTAATGAATAATGTGGTTGTATTAATTTGCCAATCAAATTTGCCTTCATAGCAAAGGAAGAACAAAATCATAAATTTCACTATTCTATAAATGTATAAACAATGACTTTCAAACTTTTGAAATTCTTCTGACTTCTCCAATGAAACGCTATTTTTAGCCATTTATGATTCACTTCCAATTGATTTTAGTAGATTGAAAAAAAAAAGTTCTCATTTATTTTGGGCTTCCCTATTTGAAATAAGATTAGTTTTAAAGATAAATTAGTCCTCGCTTATAACTAGATAGAGATAGGCAATTGTTCTGTATAGTTTACGAAAAGATTCTGTCATCATTGACGACTTCATCTAGGCTTTTTGTTTTGATAAAGATTTATCAGAAATAGTTTCCAAGTGAATTTATCTACTTTTGATACACCAATAATGCAGATTGAGAGTGTATTTCTCTGTTCACTCTGTTTGATAACATTTATGCACTGACATGAGATAACAATTCCAAAAGAAACAACCTTGATCATTTACCTTCATCTTAATTGTTCAGTTGCGATAGAAAGTAACGTCATTAGTAAATAGTAGCAAAATTATTATTATTATTATTATTATTATTATTATTATTATTATTATTATTATTATTATTATTAATAATAATAATGATAATGATAATAATATATTTTGTTTTACTTTTCGGTAAAAAACTACTGAATATGACATCAAAGCAGTTCGTAACAAAAACATGATATCATTCATTAACACAAATAAGATATAACAGATCTGCAAGACAGTAGTTACAGGCGTTCGGCTTGTAACCAATTGACTTTAGGTCCGAATTCGCCTTCAAGGTCAGTGGCTGATTAACCAGTAGGCTAATTAGGCCTTATCTTTATTTCTGGCTTGTTTTTGAAGTTAGTGGCGGAATGACCATCAGGCCGAGTGCGCTATTTCTATCCTCTTTCTTTCTTTGTTTTTGAGGCTAGTGACGAATTAAGTGTCAGGTTTGGTAAACGTTTACTTTCTTCCTTTTACCAAACTCCTAGTACTGAATTTTGACTCATTTTCGTATCTAACAACAACGATGGATGATGGATGACGATGAGAAATAAGCACTGACATCATGCACGAAGAACAGTGACTCAGTGACGTACCCCAAAACTGATGACGAATTAATTCCAACTTCTGGAGCACAACTCAGTTCTTGCTACGATCCCATTTACAAGAACAATTTTGTTGAGGTATTGAATCAAGACTCGTAGTTCTGAAATAATATTTTATAGAAGAATGAATTCTGTTTAGTTAACTTTTTAGATTTCAATGGAACTAAGATATGTGACTCTCTTGCAGATAAGCTGCTTATTTTTTTGTTCCTATTCTATTAATATCTTTTAAGCTCAGATCACTATAACTCAAAGATATAAGTGCAATGCATGTAGTAGGTATCGGATGCTGTAATGGTCTTAAGAGAAGCTTGTTTACCAATACTCCACGAGAAAGTTTTCCTCTTTATCATTACATTTGAGACAATGTTTATGAATGATCAAAAGAAAAAGGGAACGAAACAAACCTTTCTTGGCAAACCCAAGGGTGCATTGCGAAAGACAATAAATATTTTCAAAGAGTTTGAAAGAATATCGTTGCGTAATTTTCCTGAGTTAGTGAAGCTGATAACCGACTTCGAACAAAGAGGTAATTGAAGATATATAGCTAACTTATCGCTAGAAAGCTTAGAACTGCACTGAGATCCATAGAAAGAGCAGTGCTAGGGATAACTCTTGGAGACATAAAACTATCAACATGGATCCTCGAGAGGTCTAGCAGGGAATATATTTTGCAAATGACCAAGCGGCAAAAATGGAGATTGGCTGGAAACTTTGCACAAAGCAATGACAACGTATGGGATAAAAGACTAAACGATCAGTACCCATGGGGCAGTGAACGTAGTCGGAAAATACTGCACACAAGATAGAGGGATGAGGTAGAAAGTTTTGCCGTCGAGACATTACAGAGGGTAGCTTGATCGCAGTAGACTTATGATGGCTGCTGCTGCTGATGATTTTTAATCGAAATAGTTTATTGCTTACAGCTTTCTAATAAAAATTCCTTTCATTTTAGCCATTCAGATTGAATTGGCAGTAAATCTCTCTCCTGTCTCACTCTCTCTCTCCCTCTCTCTCTCTCTCTATATATATATATATATACATACATATATATATATATATATATGTTTCAATAGGTATGGCTAATGTTACAGTAATTATTGTGTTGTGATACATGTACAAACTTGCGACCATCGGCCTTTTCTGCTTTTTGTCCAGGGTCAAGAGGACAAAAGTATATATAATTCTATCTGAGAAGGGCAAAAGGATTTGTACCGATGTCGGCGTTCAGGTTGGGAACTAGGATGTGCTCAAGCTGTGACTTGTACTAAGCTGTCACTGTTCAACGTGACCGATTGATCCCCAGCTTCTACAAAGCTCCGAATTGCAAACCCTCTCACACCGATGAGAAAGCCTGATCCAGTGGCGAGGAAGGTGAAAATATTCTGCTTAAAACCTCACCCTATCAGTCTGATCAGTTGTGTTATTAAAAATTAAAAATAGTCACAGACAAATCGTGTTGGATGTACTGATTTTTGTACCATCACTGAAGTTAAGCAACATCAAGCCCGATTAGGTCTTATATGGGTGGTCGACTGGAAATACCAAGTGCCTTGGCCAGTTATAGAACGATGCTGATTTCCAAACACATTGAATGCTTCTTCCCTTGGAAGCTTTCAGCATGGTCGAGAGCGGTTGGATCTCAGGCACAACACCTCCTCCATACCAAGCGTCTGGACACAGTAGGAACAAGCTTTTCACCCATGGTCAATCTTGGCCGACAGGGGCCACAGAGTAGTGAAGATATAGAGGTGTCTTCACCAAATGAGCCTTAGGTACACCCCTTCTCTATACAAATCAATGATAACACGTTTTTTTAACGACCTAGCAATGGGTATCTCTGATTGGTCGAAATGCTTTGGGGGATGGGAACAGGGGGTGAGTTGAGAGGCCGTTTTTGGCTGTCCAGCACCAGATATTACCAAGTAAGGACTGCTCACAACTCAATTACGCACAGCATTCAGAGTAAAAACTAATGGATTTTTATTCGGTAGGAGATGAGTGTTACCATTAATAATGCGAAATGTCAGCAGTTGGCCAGAGTTTGAATGTCTATGACGTCAGAGAACCGCAGCCAGAGCACCGCCTTCCATCTTCTTCTTCTTCTTCTTCTTCTTCTTCTTCTTCTTCTTCTTCTTCTTCTTCTTCTTCTTCGCCCTTTTTCAACATCCTGGTGGCTACTTTATTGAAGTAACACAACTTTACAGCATACTATCTTCAAGTTGTTTTTATTTCTGGATTTTCCTTTTCATTCAGTGTTTCTTGACCTTCTTCAGGACTCCAGAGATTTTTGACCTTTTTTTCAAGGCTGACACCCCATCTAAGATTTCAAAATTTTCTAAAGCTAAAAAATTGAATTAAAAAAAAGGAAAAATTAACAAAGTTAATCTTTAAAACTGAGATTATGTATCAATATATTACAAGATATTACAAATAAAAAATATGAAATACGCAGATGCTTTTATCTTAACCAAAGCTGTTTAAATCAGCTGTAAAAAAATGTCTGGTTCGTCACCTTTTTCTCATACCCCTGAAAATGCTTAATGCACCACTTAGGGGTGCGTGTATCCAAGGTTGAGAACCACTGATTTTGAGCATACATTTTATCTGATTCCGCCCGACTCGATTCAGTAAAAAATTATACATTTTGAATTAAATTACAACGCATTCCTTTTTCAAATTTATTCGTCCAATACATTAAAGCATATATATATATATATATATATATATATATATATATATATATATATATATATATATATATATATATATATATATATATATATATATATATATATATATATATATATATATATATATATATATATATGTGTGTGTGTCTGTGTGTGTCCGTGTGTGTGTATTTATACATTTAAGCAGACATATGTTTTATATATTTAGGCTTTTAATTTCAGAAATACGACTTTATACGTAGGATGTATCGATTTGTATTCCTTTCCTCATGCTTTCTCCTCACCACTCCTTGTCTTTCAATGCATCTACCTATCTTCCAGCACCCCTTGTGTCTGCAAGTACCTCAAAGGGGTTGGCAGCACCAACGTTGGAAATCACTCTTTTAGTTCTTTCTCTCTCTCTCTTTCTTTTGACCTCTGGCGTCATTTTGTTTCTTTTTATCTTCAATTCTTCGTCCTCTCTATCTTCGACCATTGATTATTTCTTCTTCAATTTCAAAATTTATTTTTCTCAAAACGAAATTCATTTTCTCACCTCTCATTTCTTGTCTTGTTTTCTTTTTTTCTTTTTACATCGTCATTATTTCTTTCTCACTTTCTTCCTTTCTTTCTTTCTTTATCCGTTCTTCCATCCCTTTCTCCCAGCCTCTTTTTCTTTCTTCCTTTATTCGTATTCCTCACTCTTTTCTAACTCCCCCTTTCATTTTCCCTCTCTTCTCCCTTTCTTTTTTCCCCTTCTTCTTGTTCATTCCTTTTTTTTTCTTTTCTTACTCGCTCTCTCTTTCGCTCCCCTGATTTCTTAGTTCTCTATTCTTTTTTCTTCTTTCTTAATTTCTTTTCCATCTTTTCCCCTTCTTCCTTTTTCTTTCCTCTCTCCCTTTTTTCTAGCTTCCTTCCTTCTTTCTTTTTTTCGCTCTCCCTTTTTCATTTTCCCCCTGCCCTAATCCCCTTTTTCTTCTTCCTCTCTTTCTTTCTTGTTTCATTTTTCTTTCTTTCTTTCTTTCTTTCTTTCTTTCATTCGTTCTTTTTTTTCTTCCTCAGTCTTTTTTCTGTCTTCGATTGTACATTTGTTTTTTCCTCCCTTCTTTTCTTCCACCTTCCTTTCCTCCTTTGTTTCATTTGCTCTTTTCCTCTTTCCTTCCCTTTTCTATTCTCTCATCTCATCCCCTCGTTCCACTATTCATTTCTCACTCGATCTTCCTCCTGCTTCACCCCCCCCAATCTTCCCGTCCATCCACAGTCTTCTTTTCCTCCTCTTCTTCATCATTTCCTTCTTGTACAGTTCAACAAACTAGACCAGTTGCCTCCAGATAATAATCAATACTATTATTCCTACTCTCATCGAAATCTCCCGAGTGAAAATTCTGGAGTTGAAGCTATAAATTGCTGGACAGGAGATATTCTAGTATTGTAAATAGAAAAAGTACAAAGACACACTTCTGCTTTGTCTCAGTGATATTAACGGGTAAAAACAAAACAATGATAAGTACCAACTTCTATAATTACAATTTTCATGAATGTCTCAAAGGACGTGTCCTTTATGCAAAAAATCCAGAAAAAATAACCATAAAACATATGGTAAACTCTTTCCCCCTTATGTTAAAATACTCCATGTTTACGTAACTTGCTTGGTGATGGGAAAGGCATCTAACTTTTATACGCCCTTATTTAAAGAAACAACCGTTGTCAATCCCCAGGACGTACTGTAAATTGTACATTAATACCACTGTCAGGATGTCTTTTGTCTACCAGGAAATAATCAATTTGCTTAGAGGTTTCACAAAATGTTATCAATATCTCCACGGGCAAGTTCGTTCAAAAAAGGCTTCCGGTTTCATGAAAATTCCCTGGAGCTTGAGCTTGAAATAATGAGACGTTGTTCTTTGAGATGTCGTTAATAGCAACGATCAAAACAGAAATATCGTCAGTAACCCCTAATAACTATCAAAACATTCATTCTTGAATATACCGTTACGTCATCTCGCTATATATTAATTTAATCTCATTCTTTAGAGAAATTCAACCGACAAAAATGATTCTTACCAATTACGTGCTCATTTCAGTATAGATTTCCAATGTAAATCGAGTATCCCTTCCAAACGTAGAGAACTGCTGATCAAAACAACTTCTAACTAACCAGTGCAACGCCCTGTGCTCAGACCATCAGATCTGGCGAATATCATAGCCAATTGTCGAGTTATATCGATCCAAACAAACGAAGATTTCTCACATTCAACTTGAATTTATATCCGTGTTTCTGAATGAGGGGTTCACGCCTTACAAAGGGGTGAAGCTTGAATTAGTCAGGTACGGTTAGAAATTTGGGTGTGAAGAGCAGAAAGCGTTCCATGGCTCAGAACTGCCGTGTTATGGCTCAAGCCATGAATTCACAATTATGCAATACTATTAATTACTAATTCCTCTGTACATTCAAGAGTAATTACTGATTAATCCACTTTATTATAGTAAGGAGAAGCGTGAAGGTGCAAGAATTGGCTGATTGGCAAGAATTCAATTATACATATCTGAAAGTATATACTACGTGTTTCTTTTTGCCACTTGATATACGATTAAATTACTTTTTCATCGTATGGGGAGTATCGATTTTTTTTAGCTTTCGAGGTGAGACATAGAGCAAAAAGGTTAAAAACCACTGGTTCATATGATTCTCAAATTTTTAAATTTCCATGCAAAGGCTATGTAATAGGTAAAGAAGCGAAATTATGCACAGAAATTACAGACAATCGTCAGCAATTTTCGTAATTTTAATCAAGTTTTCTCTCTCCCTTCAATTTGTCTTCCTCGCCGTCTCTGCTCACCTTTTTATTACCTAGTTTTCTCGGTCATTCTTCTTCAACCATTTATGTTGGTCTTAGTTTTCGAAATTTGTAGTTTTCTGTCCTATTTCGATTGTATTTGTCTCATCATATCATAGAGATTGAAAGATGATACGAGTTTCAGAGGGATTCTCAACTCGCCTCCCACGAAGTGTTGAGGGGAGCAGCACCTATGACTGTTTTTTTTTTCACCTGGTAGATTAACCGATGCTTTGATTGAGCCAATTCACTAAAAGGTTTGCCAGAACCGGTGATTAAGACAGCATTGCATGACATCATATCCTCCGGTGATGATCAGAGGATTATAGCAAGGTAATGGTGATCTGAATGTATCCGAAGGTAATGAGATCACTTATGAGATCATTATAAAGAAATGAAGAAAAAAAAACACAAACGAAAAAAAAAACAAACAAAAAACAACAACAAGCAGACAGGAGGAATATCCAGTGAGGATAACGAAGAAAAAAAAAACAAAAAACAAAAAAAAAACCCTGAGGCATTGCTATGAGTCATGACCGCGCCCAGTAAGTCAGTGCGAAAGTAAATTCTCTTTTAACCGACCCAGTAAACATTGTTTTGTTGTAGCGAAAGAAAATTGGAAGAAAGTCGAAAGAAAATAAGAATATAGAAGTAGAAACAATGTCGTCTCATTTGCTAGCTACGCTTGTTAACAACAGAGACGCCAAGTGATTATTTTGGAAACTAAAAAATCCAAAAGTATAGCCTGGCCAACAAGTAACTGAGACCAAAGTGCAGATAGATTGTGCTATGGCAGGAGTAACAGCCCACATGATTATCATGAAAATATATTCCAATTATAAATTTGATATATATTCGAATATCGCACGTACAACAGGATCGGTGGGGAAGCAACACAACTGATAATGTCAGTTATGAAAGACAGAAATTCTTATCTTCTGTTTAGTGCAATATCAGTGTATGGTTAATGTTAATATGTAGAATGAACTGCAGTTCAAGAAATATGGCATGTACGGCTTCATACAATCAGATGAATTTTTGCTGTGTACAACAAAAGTAAACCGTTATACGACTTCATTGCACTTCATTGAATATCAAGAGGTATATAATGGCTGTTTTTTCAGATAGTAATGGGGTTTTTATAGTTCCTGAATGAAGCAGAAGGAAAAAAAACGTAAACATGGGATTGAAAACCTGTGTAGGCGAAATAGGTTCAATATTACTGAAAACTCTTTTCCAGCGTGTGACAATGCCATTTATGCCTTTACTGTGGGATTTCTTTTTCCGGAATTGGAAACATTTCTCGAAAATATTTCTATGGTATTGCCAAAGGGTATCTCCCTTTTTGGGCATTTATGATCTTCAAGACTCTAACTTTCCTGCCGAAATGTAGGGAATCTAAGCTAAACTAAATAAACAGGAACCGATCTTTGGCCTTTGGTTAATGTCTTGAGCAGTTCTAGTAGCTTATTGTCCAAGTTTGAAATCATTAAAAAAAATTACATGAAAAAAAAATCCCTTTTCATTCATTTTGTTTATAGCTTGAAAACTCCAATCTGCAAAGAGTATAAAGTTGAAAAATTGACAATAACATGAAAATCAAAAAATACTAGATAAAATGATAAGATGTAACGTGTAGTAAACGATACCTTTTGTTTCGAGTACGATTACCTATATACGATTAAGAAAACACCATCACTTCCTGAACTTAATACAACAAGAGTGAACCGTAGATACGCTAGTTCTTTTCTTGTGTGAAGATCTAGCAGGGACAGTGTTGCCAACTCTATTTTGAAGTTTCTATCTAAAACTGTGACCGAAATGGATTGAATCGAGATTGATAAAACCAGAAATAATCATGGTTTTGTTTGGGATCTAGTGATGAATTTTCGTGAATATTTAATGTTTTATTTCTAACTTTTTAGATAATCCAAGGCGTGCAGCGGAAAATACTGAATATTAAAGAACCACTTCTTCATTCTACCTTAATTGAAAATAAAAGTCAAAACAAACAAACAAAAAAAAAAAAAACTATAAAATAACCAAATTTAATAAATTTATTGATATTTTGCGTCTTAACATTTTTGTTATCGAATCGAACGAATTGGAATTGTTGAATGGTATTTGTGGGTTCATTTATTTTTTATTGATTCAGTTTGAATCAGGATTCAATTCTAGCTTGAGTTTGTTCCTGTTTTCAATAAAGTGCCACCGAATGGTAAATTTCAAGAATGCATGAAGGGTTAAGTGATTGAGAATCAATCCGAAAACGTGATTCTTTGAAATTGGTCAGTTGAAGCAAAAGATCAAAATAAAAGTACAAAAAAGCACTTGGAGAGCGCCTACCACTGACACTTGCATTGCCACGAAAAAACATAACAACAAAAAAACTTAGCGGAAATCACTTCACAAATAGTTTCGATGCAGGGAAGGTAAAAGTAAAAAAAGATGAAAAACTCCTGGATCTGCGACCAAGCTAAGTCCTATTCCTCGAAAAAACGAAAAAAAAAAAATATAATCGAGGATGTTTGAGAACCTTTAGAGATATTGTACATTTCAGAAACATACCTACGTAACAGGAGAGGGAATATTCTTGGATCCGCCCCAAAAGTTTATTTCTTCTTCTATAGTCCATTGCCCTCACTTCTACGAAATTGAAGTTCATTGAGAACTTTTGGAGATGCTGTGGAAACATATACTTCTAACTCCGTTGGCAGAGGTAAATGATGATTCACATCAAACACCACTTGATGAGCCAATGTCCGCTCTGATATTTCGTTATCAGTGGGCAAAATGAATATTATGTGCAGCAAATTCTTTATGTGATCAAAGTATGTGTATCCTTTTGAACTTTTCAATCAGGAAACAGAATTTGAAATATTTTGTATATATATAAATTTCTTTCGTGTACTGGTAGCAAAATTAGTACAGGTGAACTGCATAGTAGAATCTATGATACTGGCATGTTTACCAAGAGGAATTGCTTTTTAGTTATTTCTGTGTGAATCAGCTTTTTTTTGCCTTCTCAGTAGCAGAAAACGACGTGATGAAACGACTTGCGATTGTTGATCAACCTATTAATATCTGCAACTTGGAAGAATTCATTCCCGAAAACGTAAGCTAATATTCGAGAGTTGTAAAGAATCCTACAAGGCAAACACCTGCTGCCATTTTGAAACGTATTCAAGTCTTACGCTTCTTTTTTTTTTGTTCCACCCGAAAATACCTACACATGAACTAATGCCCCATAACCATTAACGCTGAAGAATAACACACACACACACACACACACACGCACACACAAACACTTACATAAACAGTGGATTTCTCTCAAAGGCCCGGTATGCAAGTCTCTCTACTTTACAACAAAAGATATTGACTTCATTGCGGAAAGGTTAGCGTACAATTCACAGATACATTATTAATGCAATTACAACGATTATGACACTATGTGAATGTGTGTGTGTGTGTATATATATATATGTATATATATATATATATATATATATATATATTTATATATATATATATATATGTGATACTACTGAATTATATATATATATATATATATATATATATGTATATATATATATATATATATATATATATATATATATATATATATATATATGTATATATATATATATATGTATATATGGACATATACCCGGCTAATGTAAATTTTTGTGTCTCTTGCACTCTTCAGTTACCAGTCGTCTGCCGTTTCCTTTACATTCTGAGGAGACGACCCACCTATAGATATTTTTTTCTATATGAATAGTCGTATTTACAGTGTTGAAAAGTGAGTATTGTGATTGAACATCAACAGCGAATAGAATTTGTTTCGATGTATTTTCTGTTTGTTATGAATAGAGATAATACATGCATATTATGAACACACACACACACACACACACACACACATATATATATATATATATATATATAGTAACTACATTTATATATTGCACTCTAAGTAGTATAGCTAGTGCCTGCAGGAAAGTGCTGATGGAACTGGAATCACCCTCACGTACACTTGATGGGATTCTACACTGAACTCGACCTACGTCACTTTCGAACGTCGTTTGGAGTGAGGTAGATAGATACAACCCGATTAGTTAGATCAGGGGTCGGTAAATTTCATTGGGAGCCAGCCCGATTAGAAATATTTTTAATGTCTTTCAGGCCAAGGCGAATAAAGAGAAAAAATGAAACAATGGCCATACAAATTTCTTGTTTAGTGTTTAAATAATTTCAGCTATAAAATATCGATTCATTTGAGGCCTGTGTGAAAATGAGATTTTTTGCTCTATTTTTCAATACTGGATTTTATTGTTCGCTAACCAAAAATAGATTTTTGTACGCAACATTATATATTCAATAGAGTCTTTGGGTCACATGAAATGAAGCCCGGAAGTAGATTTGACCCATGGATCGTAGAGTGTCAACCCCTGTGTTAGATAATTTCTTTTCTGCTAACGGCACCAATGGTAAGTGTTCGAACCCAGGTCAGATCGAGGATCTCGATTTTTAAGTAGCCAGGCTGACTGGCAAGCCTTCCCCGCTCTTAATTCTCTGGCTTTCATTTCCCAACAAGATAAGCTGAACGAACATAAATACTAGCAGTGGCAAAGTGAAAACTACTGAGATGATAATAAATGCAAACACAATTGAAATTACCACCCGGGGAATTATCACGAGGGAGATGTGGAACATGAAGGTTAAGGTCGTATCCACAATCATTGGCGAATTTGGAACTATACCAAGAAACATTCAGATGAAGTAATGGAAGATTAGAGAGAGGTTTCGAACTATTTATATCAGTGTTTCCAAAATTTTTCTTGACTAACGACCCCTTTTATCTTTGAGGTCCCGTCAGTCGGATTCGGTCATATAGGCGAGCAGATTATTTTTATCGAATGCTATGCTTTGATGCTTTGTATGGGAGGATGGTTGTGCTCAAATTTCACTCCCCACCCCTATTGACCATGCTGAGAAAATGAAGGTTTAATAAGTTTGGAAATAAGCGCAACTGCAGGAGATGCCCCCTCACTTGGTCAGGGCATCATGTCTTTCTTGAAGGTCATCCATCTAGCTTCATCAGTGCCCCGATCAAAGTCGGTCAAAAATGATTCAGTGAACATTTTAATTAGAAAAACGTTCTTTTAATTTAATCGTTTGATTTACAACCAAAATGTCATCGTACAGAAGTATCTAAAAATACCGGATCGATCAATTAATATAAACAGAATTGATGTGAGGGATGAGCCTGATGAGATGAGACTAATTTTTTCCAGACCTGGATCAATATCAGTAAGCTGTATCCTTGAATCCGGTTCAACTATTTGTAATCGGTTTCTCGTGTCTTTCAACGCCCCCTCCCCGACAACCCTCTGCCTCCGATGTTGCCAAAAGATTCTAGTCACGTGACGATTTCTATTGAGTGACTAACCAGACCTGTTATTAAATCAATTATTCTTATGCATGTATTCTGAATAGTTTCATCGCAAGGAGAGATTCATTCAGCGTTTTGTTGGTCTTTACATTGTCGTCTTATTCAATTTCTGAACAACAATTAGATTTCAGAAGTGAAATCCACGGAATCACGATTGATAGGAAAAATAGAGAAAAACATCTCCGATGAGTGCTGGAGTTCATTATTAACTCTTTTAGATAATTGTAAAGCAAATTCGGCTTTATTATGAATAATGAATAACTAAATATTCAAACAAAGATCAACGAAACATCCCAATAGAGAGACAAAATAAAACAGATATCTCTAATGACTTGCTGAATTCTTCTAAGTATCTTGATGTTAACTTCTCTAGATATTTGTAAAACAACTCCAGCTTTGATATGAACTCCTATATATTTATTCAAATATACAAACAAAGATCTACAAACCATTACGTAGACAATGCCAATATCTGATTTTTGCAAAGTACAATATTCAAAATATGTAGCTGATGTTACAAGACAATAATTTTTTCAATTCAGAAACGTTTTCTATTTACCAATGGAATGAAATAACTCTCTAGGAATCCATAGCTTAAGATTGCATAGCATGATGATGATGATGAATGGAGCACTCAATGTGGAAAAAATCGTATCCCCGAAGGACAGAGGCTGTGTCAGAATTGGACATTTTAAAAATTCATAGATTGTCTTTTACAAACCTTTGAAAACGAGGTTAGGATAAGCTACTTCTAAGATGGTATCGGAAATAGAATACAAGATTGTGCAAAAACATTCATATTGATTTAGTTTCAAAAGTTTATTCAAATTGTTTTCAACAAATGCAATTCATAAACAAGGACAATTTAGTCAGACTATGTACGGGAGATCGTTTTTTTTTCTTCTTTTCAAATTCCTGCTATTTTCAACTTCACAATCTTCTGCTTATTCAATGACATTTTGTGAGACATTTTGGGGGATATCTGTTCCCCCAATGAGGTAAATAATTTTAAGCATTGCAAACTGACCGTTGTCTCCCTGTTCGTGGGTGATCACTAATGGAGTTCGATTCCCCAAAATTCGCAAACAGACAACGAATCGTGGACTCGTATAACGCGTATGTACTCTCTGGGTTAACACTGAAGGTATCCAAAGTAAAAAAAAGATTTTATTATTTTAGTTCTTTGCACAGTTGTGTATTTTCCCATGATGAATTCGCAAGGTTTTTTTCATTTAACTGAGAAGACGAAAAATAAAAATGAAATTTGTTTAGAATCTATTAGTGAATTTTGTACCATCCTGTATATTTCAAATAATGCGATTTACATATTTCCCTTCGTTTGCCTAATAACAATGATTTGATTCTTTTTTTTATCTTTCCAGGTAAGTGAGAGAGTATCCTTATATGGGTCATTGGACAGGGATCTCGAAAAGTGATCCAGAGCGGATGTCATATTGAATCTGGTGTCTCTAGCGGTTGGTACGTTGAATATGATACCGATAGCGGCTGTCACATTGAATGTGATTTCTATAGTGGTTATTATTTCAAGGTAGGTAATGTAATTTTATTTTGAAATCTATACCCAGAAAAAGAGCCGTATGCAAAATTGTTTTGAAGTTGGGTTTTGAATTCTGCTGAGAATGGTTGAATACTTGTCGTCATCATCAGCCTTTCAGGATCGGTCATTGGATTGACCTTCCCAAAGATTTACCAGATCTCTCTCTATGGGAGTCACAGAGACAATACTCTCTGAACTTTCCAATTTCTTCACGTCTTTCCATATTTTACTAGCTACATTTTCGCATATGATCTCTGCAGATTGACCTTATGTGTCGTTATGTCCAACAGTCGTCTGACACCCTCGCAACATGACCAGCCCTTTATCATTTGAGTTTTCTACTGATTTATATATGACTCCAACTTCTGCCTTTTCTCTAATGTACTGTGCTACTTGTGATCTCTCCATGTGATGTTGAGCTTGATTCACTCCAAGTTAAAATCCAATTTTCAGATTTGAGTCTCGAAATTAAAATTGTACGAATGTAGCAGTTGATTTGCTCCTATGTTCTCAAAGTTTGATTGATTGGGTTTGTTAGAAACTGTCAACCAAAGCTATCAACGTATATTATTTCAGTTTTATTTCTTGTTTCGGCTGTGTGTATCACTGTCTATGCATGTATGTAAGAATGAATATATGTGTATACGTTTGTATATCTGTATCGATCACACATAGGGGGTACACCATCTTTTTAAAAGTACTCCCAAAATGGGTTTGTATTGTGGAGTCCAATTTCCGAAATAATAATCAGCTGAACTGGTCCTTCAGTTCAGGCCCGGCTGCATTACGCTCGTCTCTTTTAAAATTAAGACTTCTTTCTGTGACCGCAGTTGAGGCTCAAGATTGACGTTTGTGTCTAATATGGAGAGATGTTATCAAATAATTTCGAACTCATCATTGGTCACATCTGCATGGGTCTTGCATTCCAGTAGCAACAATGTGCTGGTGGCATCATGAGGTACAGCTAGGGTGCCCTTGATTAGAGGCAATGATTCTTCGGCCCCGAAAGAATGCCGAAACCTTTATTGAGGGCGCCACTACCGTCCTCACAGAAGTATCTATATACATTAACTCTGTAATCTAATATTTTATGTCTCATTTTCCTAATAATTCAATCACAATAATAAAATAGAAAAATCAAACAGTTATTTATTGTACGTACATTTTACATGGTGAACACGGTATGTATCTATAAGAATATGTTTCTGCAAAATCCAAGTGATTTTATTCCGAATTATTAAATTCTTTCCGATGAAGTAAAGATCACGCTGCTTTAAGTTTATTCCCAGGAAATAAATGCTTTCCTCTAATTTTCAAACCTAATGGCTTCCTTTCAAAATGCACTTTGGATTATCAGCCTGATGCATAGCATTGCTTGTGGCTGGGCATTATGGAGGAAAATTATGAAATTATGAAATTTATAAGTTTGAGATATAAGTAAGAGGAACCACACTGGTCGGGGATTATTTCGATTTTTAATGACTTGGATATCCAGTAAAAAGTTTTTCTGTAAGCTGAAAAATACAAATATGGATACAAAACCTTTTTACAAAATATTCAAGTTATTGAATATAAAATAATCTCCAACCAATGTAGATCTACCTTACTTCTTCCTTATCTCTTACATTTATTGGATCCCTGGATCCATCCGTCCATTAATATTTTAAATTATATATATATATATATATATATATATATATATATATATATATATATATACTTTTTTCTGGCAGAGTGAGCACCATAGTCCATTGATTCATAAGTTAGTCGTTCATTAATCGATGGTAATTAGCATTGTTTTTTTGGTACTCCCTACATTTGGTCTTTTGCTAGACTACGTGAGCTGAATAGATATTTTTCTGGCGATTTCAAGTCGATATCTAACAGTTCCAGCTTGTTCAATTTTCGCCGACATATTTGACACGTTTGGAATATCTTTGATGAAAGTTTCCTATAAATAAATATGTATATATATGCATTTCCTTCTTCCTTTCTATCTGTTTCTATATATGGAGCAGGGGGTTCTCAAAAGCAATACTGATTTCTGTCATTACCAACTGTCCCTGGAATTTGATTATGCATCAAAGTTAACTCGCTCGGGCGCACACATGCATATATATATATATATATATATATATATATATATATATATATATATATATATATATATATATATACATATATATATATATATATATATATATATAGTAAATATCAAGACTCTTATTCTAGAATGATTGTTAGCAAGTCTGTATCATGGTTTCGATACTCAATATGTGTCTCACTGTTGCAGCTTTGTGCCAGACCAAACTAAGCAATTGGAATCACTGAGTACATTGCTCTAGTGCAATGGAGAGTAAGTCGGTATATAAGACTTCTACAGTTTTATTGAAAATCAGTATCATTGTTCTCCGCTTATACCATCATGGACGATTTACACACAGACGATTCACATCAAGCCTGCGAGGCCTCTCGAAACTCCATTTGGCTTACGACACCCAGCATTCTCAAATGGTCACCCATATAGGTACTGACCGGGCTCAAAGTTTTTCGAGTTCGGTGATCTTACGGAAAGCAGTGCAATCAGTGCGACTTGACCGCAACCCCTTAGCATCTGGGATAGGTCTCGAAATCTTAGTCCCTTGCTGACTGCTTATCGGAGAGGCATTGAATACCATTTCAAAAATCTTTTGTATGATTTGGCAGTGGATTGAACCACGGCCCACCGGACCGGAGTTGAGAACACTTACAATTGGTTGCAGTGATCGGTCTGTGGCCGTGTGTATGCATGCAATTTCGTTTTATATTTTGTTTTGTTTTGCTCTTTTCCCTTCTTAATAATTTATAATTGCCGTTTTAGAAATATTCGCTTGGGCACCTGGCAGTTGTCACAATTCCAGGAAATTAAGCCTTGTCTTCCGGAAGCCTGAAACAATGAAATTCTGGCACTTCATTGACGCTAAATTTGCCGAAACCAACAACAAAGCAGGTGATTCCTCAAAACGTCCGATTGGTACACACCAAAGCGGTTTTGTCATGTACAAAAGCTATGAGAGACAGACCAAGCAAAGAAAGAAATATCAACACCTGCTGGAGTCCAGCCTGGCACGTTTGTTTGTAGACACCCCACGGTGTGTATGCATTCCGTTGACGGGTAGGGGGCTGGCATCAGGCTTTCAAAGCCGAGATAAGTAAAAGTTAACAGATGTTACTTGCATGTAATTTACGTTATCGTCAGCAAACTTAACTTGCATGAGAATATGTGTGTGTGCGCCTGCGCGTATATATATATATATATATATATATATATATATATATATATATATATATATATTATACAGTACCGGTCAAGATAATGCAACAATTTATTCAAATGGAGTCCTTATTGATAGTAATTGCTACAGAATTGTGATCGCACGTCTTGGTATATATTTCACGTCCGGCAAATCTTTCATCAGAACCAGTTATGGAAAAGAGATATTCAATAAAAACTTTTGTAAGAAAATACGGTGGACAAAACGAGAGAGCGGATACACGATGTTATATAAAGAATTGGGGGCTCCTGCTCCTGTCAAATGAAGTTTCAAATGATATAACGAATTTATGATTATTTCTATAGGATTTCACATCCATTTTCCAGTAATGTAGTTGTCGGCGTTAAGAAACAAATAAAGCAGATGTGGACAGTGAATTAACAAAATAAGAATTTTGAAATGAAGCAGATATTTCTGGCCTTTGCATAACCGGTAGCTGTTTAGTTAAACGGTAAGAGTAACGCTAAGTTGAAGCAAGTACATTATTGGTCGCAGCGGACCCATTTTCTTCAATTGATCAATTTATTTACACTGGCCAGATCAAAAGATACACCCACCATGTAATAAGAGGCGACCATTAAAAATGATATAACGTATACAACGTCATCATATTTTCTTTTCTACACACACAAACACACACGCATGCACACTGACGAGCAGGACACTGAGAATTCAACCACGACTGTGAGAGTTTGTGTTCACCTTACAATTACGCCTTCGGGAAAAGTATGAATCCATCCAACACAACTATTGGCAAAATAGACAGGTTGATTGAGTGAGGCCACTTTGGGTGCTTGTCACTTTGATGTCTATTTCATATATCACAGCTGAGTAAGTAGTGCATGATGTGTAGAAACACATACAACTAAAGCCTTAGTCAGCGTAAGGATTTTATTCACTTCAGCCAAGATTATTGTCGTTTTTCATGCAAATTTCTTACTGATCTCTCACCTAAATTTCAGTTGCTTTCCACCGGAACTACTGACTACTGCGCGTGGTTTCTGTAGTTCAAACGATGGAGCAGTTATCACGGTAGAATTGGCTCTCGGGGGTAATGAAGATTCGAGTTCGAATCTACGAGACAGTTAATCCTTCATTTCCGAATGATTCTATTCAAAAACAGATGTAGAATTACAGCAAGGGAAGTTATAATGAGTTGCAGCTGAGATCAGGATGAATTTAATCCAAGTTCAAAATTAATAATGTCGACAACACTTTATCCAATGATAATGATAAAGTTGAAGATTATATTTATTTTCTGTATTATGTGAAAATATTTGAATAGTGTTGATTGGCAAAAATATAAAGCTTATTTCGTCCCAATACTCTTTAAGGCTACGATTTGCCTGTGGGTCGTCTCCGCATTCTCTCTTTCTCCTCACCTTCTCTCTCAAGCATACTGCGCCACACTTCATAAAAAAAGATATTTGTTTACTTACAAAGACACACGCACACCTATGTCCTCCATATATATATATATATATATATATATATATATATATATATATATATACCACCGTTTCGCACATTAATATATATTCATGGTTTATTACCCCAAGGAAGATTGCAAAAGATTTACCAATTCATGAGATGCTCGTGAAGAAATTTGTATTTTATAAATTCTGTGTGTATGTGATTATCGCTGGTAAGCACTGCAAGTAAAAAAATGAGTAAAAAATGAAGAAGGTTCAGTGATCAGTGTTCTAAAGACAAGAAACGCAGTGGGAGAAGACCAGTCCTCAAAAGAGACAAAAAACTGTGACACAGTAGTGGTAAAAACAATCACGTACGACAGGGAAGAGCTAGGGGATGGCACTTGTCCAACAGGAGTTTTATGATAGTCTTTGCTGCTGCTCCTGCTGATATTGGTCCTGCTGATATCTATATTCGTATATGAGAATGTTTCCAGAGATTTGTGTGCGTATACACACACACACACACACACACACACACACATATATATATATATATATATATACACGTATATATATATATATATATATATATATATATATATATATATATATATATAAGCTATTCTTCCCTTGTATTGTAAAATTATCATCGAAGAAAATGAGCGAAAATCAAGAATCGAATTATCCTCACTGAGTGGAATGGTACACGAGTCTTAAAACCAAACAATTTGTCTATCCAAGAATAGATAGATACGAAAATTGTTTTAAAAACTTGAATTATCATAGTCATACATATAGACGATTAATACACGTGCGTGAATGTAAATGCTTCTGTTACGGTAGTAGAAGGAATCATCATCATCATCATCATCATCATCATCATCATCATCATCATCATCATCATCATCATCATCATCATCATCATCATCATCATTCTTTTAACGTCCGTCGTTGAACATCGACCTTCCCTTAGATTCGCCAGAGCTCTTCATTATGGGCATCACAGATCCAATACTTCCTGAATTTACCTTACTCATCACGCCATCGTACTTTCTGTCGGTGACAGATACGCACCAGATCTCTGATGATCTACAGTTGTGTACCATTCTTGCAACATGTCCAGCCAATTGTCATTTGAGTCTTTTAACCGTTTCTATGATGTTCCTGATTCTTGTCTTTCCTCTGGTGTACTGCTCTATCTTATGATCTCTCCATGTGAGGTCGAGCATGATTCTCTCATGTGCACGTTGCATAGTTCTCTGTTTAAGGGTCAATCTTTTGATTAGGTTTCATGTTTCAGCTCTGTATGTGAATATCGGTAGGCTGTATTGGTTTTATACCCCTTTTTAAGGCCAGAGGGTTTTCTTTTGTTCTTGAAAGTTGGTTTCACCCAACTGAAAGCTTGCCAACCAAGTGTGATTCTTTGCTTTATTTCTTCTTCTTTTGAGGACATCATGGAGACTCGCCGTCCCTAGGTAGATGTATTGGTCTATTCTCTCCAGCTCTAAATCGTTGTGTCTTTGTCCCCCGACATGTTTATTGTATTTGACATTATGCGTAATTATTAATGTATTCGGCTTCCCACGTGGGGTTTGCAAGCGTACGTGTGGACACGAACAAAATCTCATAGTCATCGCAGTCTGTTTTGCGATGGCACACCCTCTCCCAATACCTTGTGCAATGGGAGGTGTTGTATAGGGAAAACTGCCTCCCCAATACTTCACTTTTATGAGGCTAAAGGATGAGACTTGGTTCAGATAAAGAATATACATTCATCTATAAACAAACGTATGATCTATTTTTTGAAGTGGCAGTCAATTTTCGGTGCACACGTTGTTTTATGAGGTTAGCTGGGAGATGACTGCAGCGATATAAGTACACTTGTCCCCCGTTTATTTCAAAACATGCCCTTCCTTGAGGGTCAAATGTCAGCTATCTTTCCTCAAGCACTCATTTTTCGTGGTCGAGTGTCAGAAAAAACTGGGTTGAGAACCAACCTTCATGTCAGATGGGTTCTCTTCTATATAAATTCAGTTTCTACCTTCCAGCAAGTGAGTCACAAAGTCGCAAGTGCCTTTGGGTGTACTGATATCTCGGAGTATTCTCATTTTTGATATATAGGCGTGGACTAATAATTCCGTTGCCTGACAGAGTTATTAGTTGAATTTTCATGTGAATCGTCCACTGCATAACGCTCTATCTATGTGATATACGGAGAGACGTTTGGTTGAGTGCTTCAACAAGGAAAGAGATTATGCTGGAGATTTTTGTTGTGTAAAATGAATGATTTATTCATCATCAAGTCATGGATATACTGACGAACCTAGGTTCCAATATATATATATATATATATATATATATATATATATACATGAGAGAAAGATCTCCTTTCCTCACACGGTTAATATATCACTCAATTCAGACAATGTAAATAGAATAAAAACCAAAGAATATGGGACTGCTGCAGAAATCGAACCTATTGGACCTTTGCATTTCAGGCGGTGGTTTAACTGAAAGGAAGAAGCATTGGTATGTCGAAGCAGCTACCCTATCGGTGGCAGGTTCGATTGCTACAGCAGCCCTAATTTCTCTTATTGTTTATTCTATTTACGCTGTCAAAATTGGGTGTCATGTCAACCGTGTAATGTTTGTGTGTGTGTGTTCGTGCATATATATATATATATATATATATATATATATATATATATATATATATATATTCTTTCAGGTGTCAAACTTTTCGTACTCCTAGCCAAGTTCAGAGATCTTAACATTTATGGACAAAATATATGAATGTCAGACGTTTTCGATTTTTTCATTTTAAATGCTGACGTTGCAGCTTATGTGTGAAACAGTGATATAGTGTACGAGGCAACGTAGATATAAAATCCTCCTCCAGTTAGTATCAAACAGTTAAAGTTATCATTCTGGGGAGAATACAATATTGGAAATATGATAAAATTATATTTTCATATCATACAGATATAAAAAATTGTTGTTAGTCTTCGTAAATGTTGAGAGTGGTCATTTTGAATATTAAAATCGTCAACTAGTAAAGCATTAGTATTCTCATAAATATTAATTTAATCATAAATTTCTGTCAAATCTGGTATCATATCATCTCAATTTCGACAAATGTAGTTGGTTCAACATACAATACAAAATATCTAGAAAATTCGAAGTTTTTCATTCGACGATATCAAATAATATAAAAATAATAAAATGTTATACGAATTCTCTCTAAGTATTTCTTGCTTTTTTAGAATTTGATATTGAATCATAGCCACGGTCATCGACCCAACCATACGACAAACATCATTGCAAAGTATTTCTTCCTTTTTCGTTCAGTTGATATATTGTGTCAACACTAGTGGACACGCCATTTTGACCAGAACCTTGCAAACTCGTATGAACACTCTAAAGATAATTTTTCCTAATTTTAGAGGATCTAAAATGGAAGCCTTAAATCATGAATGATTAAAAATCAAAACACAGTCTTATTAGGTTTATATATATATACATATATATATATATGATTTGATATTTAGTAAAAAGTTCATAGTTGTGATTTTCAGCTAGAATAACAATTTCTCTTCACCGGTTTTCAAATGAAAAACGTTTTTAAAACTGAAGCATTCATTCTATGACCAAAAACATAATAGTATAAAAGTATCTAAAGGTATATGAAGGAGGAGGTACCGACCCTCTGAGTCTGCCAGCACCCCCAAACAATAGTAGCACCCACTTATCGAATAAATATTTCTGAGGATCCACTTTTCCTTTCAAGTAATGACGCGTTCAGAAGTGGGGCATAAAGCAAGAAGTGGTGAGGACACCTCAAAACAACGCAGTTTCTGATTTTCTGTCAATTTTCGTGCAATCCATTAATCCAATTATCGTATAAGAGATTCGCAAAACATTCGCCGAAATAACTTATTTGCTGCCTTTGATCGTCTATTCTTCTCTTCCCAATTGGTTGTCGTTGAGGACGTTCGTGGGTCTTTGTTTGTCGAGTTTATTATTGGAGATTCTGATCCCCAGAGGAAAATTCAAGAAAGCATCGTTGTTTTCGTTGTTTGTTAGCAGATTCCTTCTCCAAATGCCAAATTCATATTACCCTCTCTTTCAAATGCACCGTGTCACAGTTTAAGTTATTTATAAAAGAGTAGTCCTGTTGGCTCCAGAAATAACATATTCAAAGGATGGAAAAACAAATTCTACAATACACGTTTTTTTTTTCTGCTATGTTCCAGCTTCTGTATTTTGACTTTCATCGCCTACCACAACGTGTCCAAGTAGTTCTTGAAAGATTAACCTGACTTTGGTATTTCGATTCTAAAACTTTTATTCTATTCTATTCTCTCACCCTTTTTATCTTGCAAATACACAAACACATCCACACACATAAATACATATGCCACGCAATACGAATCAGAAATGCAATATGATATTATATAACATAATACAATATCAGATGAATGATGAGTTTATTTCATAAAGAGCTCAATACATTCAACATCAAATATCAAGGTGATTTACAGTAGAGCTCAAGATATAATGAAGCAAGAATTTGCTACGAAAGTACGTTTATGTTTCTGCCTTATTTGGGCTCTTTCAGGCGAACGAACAGTTTATTTTAGATTCCTATTTTCATTCTATCTATATATATTTTTGTTCAGTGGTTGGTCATGGCTTATTGTGTTTTTGTTTCATATAATTGGATAATATGCTTGCTGATGACTATGAATTATAAATCAGAAGTGTCTGGTGGAGTCATTTCTGCTATTAGAGTGTGGTTAATTTTCAGTCCGTCATGTTTTCTCTCTGAAAGTATTCAATTCTTACCTAGATCTGTTCCCAAATGTTAGAGTTCCATTTTCATTTGACATTAGTTCATTTGATTATTTTGAGTTTGATCTATTTCCACATGTCTGAGATAATTATGTTGATTGCGCTGTTTAACAGGTGGCTACGTGAATGAGATGGATGTGGGTATATATATATATATATATATTTATATATATATATATATGTACATAAATATATATATATATATATATACACATATATATGTATACATATATATATATATATATGTGTGTGTGTGTGCATATATATATATGGCAGCACATGATAAATGACCAACGAGCTTTCTTCTTCAAAGTAGCAAAAATAGGATTCAATGTTTGATGAACTTTTGCTCACGATGTTTTTGTTATTTCTGTAGCTACAATACTCATTCCATTTACATTTTGAGACTTGGACATTCAGCATTTTCGTTTTGATGCATATAACAATTAATTTTGTATAAATATGTAATGTTATTTGACACATAATCACTGATTTTGTTCTTGTCAAAACCCCGTTATCATTTATCACACTGTTTTTTCACACTTAGAACGCTTCTGTGCTTATATATTCATATTTTGATTTAATGTGCATAACAACGTTCATAAAGATACTTATTGTGTGAACCAGCAAAATATGGTAGCCTTTATTTTTGTTTGTTTGCAAAAGAAGAAAAAACAGAAAGTCTCATTCTATGCATTATAAATTCGATAATGTAACATTATCAAAACTGAAGCATCGAATCAAGAAACTTGAGCATCGTTGCTCTAAAAATAATCAAAATGATCAAACATTAAATCGGATTTACTCAACTTTTTAAAAATGGCTCCTTTGGTAGAAGGTGTGCTGCCATTCATTCATCCCACTTATTTCCATCATGTTGTCTTGTGCTGAATTAGGCTGAGTGTATGCATGATATCTTAGATGTGCCGCATGAAATTCCAGATATAGACAATGGAAAGTTGAACACCATATCAAAAAGAAAAGAAAAGGTTTCTGAATGAAAGTTCTAGTATCGTTTAAGATTCACATTGAGAAACGGGTTGTTGCTTCTGTATGTGACTAGTGATGAACACTTTCTGATTTCCTGCCAATCATCGATGTATGCATACATTCAAACACGTAAACACACACACACACACACACACACATATATATATATATATAATTAAGTGAGGATTCGCTA
This sequence comes from Thysanoteuthis rhombus, assembly GCA_963457665.1. NCBI lineage: Eukaryota > Metazoa > Mollusca > Cephalopoda > Oegopsida > Thysanoteuthidae > Thysanoteuthis > Thysanoteuthis major. Next base: position 39,661,804 of record OY735215.1, read on the forward strand.
CATAAATACGTTTATGTTTCTTGCCCTAATCAGGATGGGAGTTTTCGATAAACAAAGAGAAAATTGTTTCCCAAACGTATCAAGGAATAAATGTGTAAATTTTCAGCCCCGTAGATTCATCAGTGCATCCTGTATGCATGATGCATACATACATTAATTGCCAGCGACCCATATAAGCTTGAAAATTCGAGAAGCAAGTTGACCAATTTTGTTGACAGCATCTAATACTCAACCTTTATAATGAATTATTACAGAGCGTAACTATGACATATTCCATCATTCTGGAGGGAGCAAAGTTGTATGATAGACAGCACACCACACAAAAGGCACGTGATTTCATTCAATCTTCCATATTGTTAATATATCGTTTCATTGAAGACTTTCCCCCTTTTCCAATCTCAACGTAGTCTTGTTCTGTTTCTGCTATGATATGGTGGGACTAAGAATAAAGGGCAAAGGTCATTTGGCGATGATACACTGCGTTATAACCAATATATATGAATGGCCACAATAGATTAGTTTATGGTAAGAGATATGAGATGGTTAAAGAAGATGATTGATTTTCCAAGACCATCGTGAACATGTACGAAGACAGAATTTACTGGGATATTGCTAACCAGAGATGCATATTTTACTATGCAACAGGATTAAACAGGTGCAAAAGCATGCACACACGTACACTCATATGCAGTTGATTTAAATGGCATTTACGGAGATCGTATTGTGTTCAGATAAGATTTTTCAGTTTATATAAGGCTCTGCTAGTCTATACAAGAATCTTCAGTAAAAAAGTAAAGGAGATACAATTGTGGCAGGCTTAGTTTTCAATAATAGAATTGAGAGGATATCAAGTATTTCAAATGGTAGATATATGAGTTCTGAAAGAGAAGTGTTCAGTTAACCCATCGAATTCGTGGAATGTCAGAGTTATGGGAAAGATTTGAACGGCATTGATAAAGGCCAAATTGTTACAGCCAGATGACTACGTCAGAGAAAAAGTACAGCTCATGGAAAGCTCCCTCTCAATTGTGGTGAGTACTCATTGAGAGTAGTCCGAAGAGGAGTATTCCATCAGCTAACAACAAAGCATTGAGTAGCCGTTACTGATCGATACAATAAGCGGACAGAAGCTCTCCTGACAAGCAAAAAACAACGGAAAGGCTACTCTGGCTCAAATTACAGACTGCATTAATCAACGGTAAAGAAGGAACGCGCCACAGCATTCATTAGACTGATCCTTGTTACGTAGGTCAGTCTGAATATCAATGTTAACTGAAGTCCATCATCAAACAGCGTCTCTAATTGGCAAACAAGCCTCTCTTGTAACAATAAAATGCAGTCATTTGGTTCAAAAAAAAAAAAAAAAATGAAGAAAGCTAAACAGTTGGTTTGTGCATGAATTCCAGGAAAACGAATGTCATGTACAACAAACGTGTTCAAGACAAAGACACAAGAATCAAAATTGAAAACGCAGAGCTGGAGAAATCAGACTTTTATGTCTAACAAGGAAAGTGAATCTTCATGAAATCCTCAGGATCAAAGATCAAGCGGAGAATCATACAAGATTGCCGGAAGTTATCAGCAAAGCAAACTCAAACTTCAGGAAAAAGCAAATCCTATCAGTCTAAAAAAAGAGGGGGGGTTACAAACAATGCATCCTACATATCGAGCTGAAACATGGAATCTAACCAGAATATTGACCCTCAAACTGATTCCCTTGCAATGGGTACTGGGGGGAAATAATGCTCAACATGGGATCGAAAGACAGCATAGTATATTGAAGAAACGGGAGAATAGTAAGAGCAATCTGAAAAATTGAAAAGGCACACAATTCTCAACGTGGACCCCGAGAGATCGTATGCGAAATTGTGGCCGACAGGAAGTAAGACGACGTGATGTGCTAGACAAATTCAGAAAGTGCTGGCTCAACGTTGCACACGATGGAGACGACTAACGAATCTAAGGGAAAGATCTACGTCCAACGACTGACGCTAAAAGGAATAGACAGCAAGGTTCGGGTGCGTCATTATCCTGGGGAAGTGCTGGCACCATCAGGACGCGCTGCGGAAAAGCAATAAGCCTGTGTAGGCTCTGAGATAGTTTCGGCAACTCTGTACTAGGGATAAGTTCTATCATCATTATCAAGAGTTTTCGCATACAATCGATCTCAACATCATTGAAGACCAGATACACACCTTCAATCTCTTACAATAGCAGTGAAATATTCCAATGTATCCGGCTATACTTTAAAGGTATTGGTTTGGGAACATGAAAAATGCTAATCTGTGTTGCCGTGCAGAATCTTCACATTGTAAATTACAGTAAAAAAAGCCTCTTGGCGCTATACTCCAAAGAGAACCTCTAGCAACTCGATGGGTTCCACGCCAAGTTTATTAAAAGTTTTCTGCAAGCACCTGGAGAATCAGATCCTTATAAGGAAAGTGATCATGATGTTCTTGTTCTTTACTGTATGTATATGATATGTGGATATCAGTTTTTTGATAGAAGGATTTGTTGATTTTACTATATATAGATACATGTGAGAATTCGGACCGGGAATCGGCCCTATGAATATCCATATCAGCTAAATGTCATCCCCTATGTATGGATTCTATGTACTTAAATAATTGCAATCAGTTTCATCATAGAAGGATTTGCAATATACATATATATATATATATATACATAAGCGAGAGGCAGACAGAGAGAGAAGGAGAGAGGGAGAGAGAGAAGGAGAAGGAGGGAGAGAATTGCCATTTCAGAGGTATAGACTGAGGATAGCTCTATGGATATTCATATCAGCAAAATGTCACTTTTTAGGTATGGATTCTACGTAGTAAGATAATTTCCCCCGAAGGCTCGATGAAGATATTGATAGTAAGCTGCCGTTGGAACCACTGTTCAGGAACTGAATATCAATTTTTTGTTATTTTTTATTGCAAAGCCTCAGTAGTCACTAGTCAGTTTTCTCAACAGTAAGCAAATACCTCGATAACTGTCCCGGTTTCTGGCTATTCCACAATAGAACTAGAAAATCTATTGCCATCAAATCTATTATCGTTGTCACGGGGCTGGAGAAATACGATACATAACCGTAATGAATTGTAGGAAGATTCATTGGTTTTTATATATGCCCGGTAGATATCTTGACAAACTGGATGGATCACAAGAGGTATCATTCTTTTGTCCACCAAGGGAACACGATATTTTCTTTTCCTTGATGAGTTTCAGGTATCAATGTCTTGGAACCGGGCCATACACATCTTCGCTATTCAAATGGAATCCTAACCAGGTCTTGACAAAGCCTTGCCTGTCAAAGTTAATCTAAATTACTGCCGGATACATCTTGAATCTCTGGGGTCTTCGATCGAAAAATAAGGGGTTTGGTACTGAAGGCATCTTGCGAGTCCTATTAATACAACCATTTCAGTTCTTGAATAGTGACAAAGGAGGGAAATGAGCGAATTGAACTCAATCATGTACGCTTTGAGTAGAGTTCTACCTTCGGTATAAAACACATTATCATAGATATAAAGCTGTCGTTTTATCGGAACGTGATGCAGCTATTGTTACTGTGTACAAACTAACCAGAGACTTGCTGATATGAATCGAGTGTTAGAAAAAGGGGCAAAGTTAAAATGGATAAGTTTCCTAAGCAAAATTTCACGACTCCGCCATCAAGAAGTTATCTGATGGTCGGGACTAATTTGTCAGGTCGCTGCTAATTGTTGTAATCAACTCATCAAGTCGAGTACAATGCAACCTCAGATATATTTTTTGTTTGTAAAATCCAGTAATACACGAAATATTTCGAATGTACTAGAAATAGGATACTTTTAACAGCACTTGTTCGCCTGTTTCAGTTCAGTAGTGTCAGTATTGAATTATCAAGTAAATTGAAAATAGATAAGGAGATGAATTATAATCTGACTTCTAAAATTGTTATGGTTCACGTATTTTTCTTAATAATTTAATCAGAATTATGAAAATTTCTTTTTATCCAAATGATCACCGACTTTTCTTGTGTTCAATGTGAGACATTTATTATAAAAATTAGGGTGAGTAACATCATATCTTATTGAAAAAAATCATGTCATATATTTCGGTATATTGTTGAATTTTAACAGCAAAAAATAAAACTGAGATCTCATTGCATTCGAGTGAATAGATCAAGTACGAAGACAACAAATGGTAGTTTGTTTTGTAGGGATCAGTCAAAAAAATCAAAATCATTGGATTAATTTTTAAAGATGGACTCGTTAGACCTTGTCATTTTCTACCTTGTCATTTTCGTTTGACCTTGTCATTTTTTACCTTGTCATTTTCTACCTTGGCAGAAGAGAATCCTTCATATCACAATTCCTCTATACTGGGTCCATTTGTGCATTACTTTGAATTATCAGATGATGTGGTCCGACCCTAAAAGGAGGAATCACGTTCTCTCCCCCATTCTCCGGGGCGAATCGTTCACTGGGAAGGAATCAGTGATTTTCAAATTTCTGTCACTCGGTCGATTTTAGGGGCAAAATGTAAGTGAAATTTGCATTAGCTAGATTTTCTATACACCCATAAAACTGTCTTGGGTCATTAAGATTAATTACCTATCCAGCGATAACATCTTATTAAGATTAATTACTTATCGAAGTGATACCATCTTGATACGAAGAATTCTGCTACAAGAATCCCCTACACTTGTATTTCCTCACAATGATAAATTGATTTACAAATTTTCTTTCGACGTTGTCTTTTTAATGCCAACATACTAAAAAAGTAAATGTTGATATTATTCACCTTCAAAGTGAAAAATGATAAGGGATTTCCTAGGAGAAATACATTAGCGTATGTTCTCTAAAGGGATGAAGATCATATGATAAATAGGTAGCACACACACACACACACACACACACACAAAGATCCATGCTAAAACAGTTTTTTTTTATTGGATCAGCTGTTGAACGAATTTTCACAGAGGTGTGGCCAAGGATTTGGGGCCCAGGAGAGAGGACCTGGCTCCCTGAGCAGCCACTCCGATATCTAATGAGATTTATCTGCATGAATGTAATAAGTGAACGGATAAAAAAGGTTCCCTCTCTATCCAAAAGTAATGTTCTTATATAAACCTTTTGCAAGCCGAAATTGCGTGAAGCGTAAAAGCTATAAATAACCCTCTCCAATATCTTACCTCTTTACGAGGACTCCTGGGCTCTTCTGATACCTTACGACTGGTGTAGCTAACAGATTCACAAATTACGTCGAGATAAAGCAAGGATGCTCACAGTCAGATGCTATGGCGGGATGAGATCATTCATAAAAGCAAAATGGCGTTGAACAAACCCTCTTAAAGCGATGGGATAACCGTATATAAAAAATACGTAATATCAACAATATATAGTTTTTTTAGCTGTTGTTCTTACTATGAATCCTGTTTCAATAGATCAGTATTCTGCACGAATGGTTCTCAAAGTGAGGGTCAGGGCCCTTCTGATTATTGCTTGAAGATCATTGAAGTTGCAGGGATAATTGATTTTTTTTTCTTAAATATGTAACTGATTTTAGAAATATATATTTTTGTAATAAACAGAGTAAATTTGTTAAAGATTTTTTGACTGTTTGTTGGTAGTTATTTGGTTCTTTGTTTACTTACTATCTGATTACTGCTGGAGACTTATTATAAAATAAATAATCTCAGTACTGCTTGCTCTCCCAACAGTGATGGGTCACGAAAATTTCCGTTTCGTCAAAAGGAGTCTCGAGTGAAAGGAAGAAAAAAAAACAAAACATTACGAAGCTGTGCAACACAATTTGCCTTAGTCGCTCTCCCTCCCGTCCTCTACAAACAATTCCTCTGCTGAGTCATCTCCTATTCTTTTCCATATGATCATTGTCACTGTCGAACGTTGTTGGGTTGGCGTAGGGTTGGAATAATAAAAAGCGAAGCAGTCACAACACAATCATTGTCTGTGACGATGACTTCAACAGTACAAATGATGAAATCATTTCGTTCTGGAATTTTCTTACATTCTGTGTCATTTCATAAGACGTGTGGGTGACATTTGCGGAAACTTTTCTTTTGGAAGTGGGGAATAGGATTGAAAGGCATGTATGCACCCAGTACTTGTCTTCTTTTCTTTGAACCTTTTCTCATTGAAGACCTTCGGGTTCTAGGAAGGCGTTCACAAATTCATTCTATTGTTTATTCCAAAGCGTTTGGTAAAACATGACGAAAAGGATAATCTTGTTCAAAATAAAGTCACTTTCAATCACTCTCAATGTTTTTTCCCCTGATAGGTCCGATAAAATGGAAACTAATGAATGAAATGACTTTGGCAACTTGACGGGGAACAATGGTTAACAAGCGTCTCTCCCAGATCATTGATTTTTTAAAATTTTAAGTTTTAGCCTAACTGGAGTACTCCATAATTGTAAATATCATGCCATCACTAGCTAAGTTTTCGTCACTGTTGCCAAATTAACTACTTTTGATTTGTGGCTAATAATTTCCAAATTTTGCCAAAAACCCTACAAAAATGACCAGTGATCGCTTTACTCAAATGCTCAAGTCAAACGACTATTCAGTGAGATGAATATGATAAAACCAAAATTGATGAATAAAATGGAAAAACACATTCTTAAAGCACCATCGTCAATTAAACTTAGATTAAAGAGGCACAATGATTCACGTATGAAATGTCCCCCAAATTCATTACGAGCCCCGCTGCTTGTTTGACTATATTGTACCGATGGTTTCATATCATTTGCCCTACATCGACATTTGAAGATGATTAAATCTGGGAGGCTTGATATAAGCATATATACAATTCTTTCAGATATTTTTTCTACAGTTTCAGTTGAACGACCGTAGCGTCCGAAGTTAGCAAATTATTGAACATCCGTAGAAAATAGAAGTAGTGAATAAGTTTATCCAGCGCCCCTAGTCATACTGTTTAATCTACAGACTTGGAGACTGGCATCAGTACTCCACTAACCCTCTTCTAAAGATGGTTCTTTGATTTTTTTTCTAAATTTTTCAGAAACCTCTAGGGGCTTTATCTTGACAGGTCTAATAATAATGTCTAAATTCTCCTGACATGTTTTTTTCTAAGATATTCTCCAGTGGAAAATGCCAGTGATATCGTAAACAGAAAAAGTTTTGATGATATTTTTTCTTCGATGAAATCTTTTCCATTGACTTCAAATCCTGACGCTACGGTAGTTTAATCATTAACTGTGATGGCGAGTATATTCTAAGCTTATTTGATACTGGCTTTAGATTAGTATATATATATATATATATATATATATATATATATATATATATATATATATATATATATATATATATATATATATATATATATATATATATATATATATATATATATATATACATATATATATATATATATATATATATATATATATATATATATATATATATATATATATATATATATATATATATATATGGGAACTTTTAACACAATCACACAGCACACACCACTGAAGATGGGAAGAATCCCAAAACATGTCTGGACAATTTACATCTAAGGACTAATAAACCTTACCTCTAAACACTTTACTCCCGAGTCTGTCTCACTCTCTACAGTGCACATTATTTATTTATATACATATATATATATATATATATATGTGTGTGTGTGTGTGTGCGTGCATGTGTGTGCACGCGTGTGTACGTATGTGTGTGTGTATGTAAAATTCCTTATTGTAATTTTAGCTGGCAATGGAAAAATCTGACGAATTTTAACCATTTTGGTAACGAAATAGATTTAAATGACAAAACGAACGCTGTGTCTCGTAAATATCAATAAAAGGATGAGAATTTATCGCATTTATTGATTCATAAAAAACAAATCATCATCATCATCATCATCATCATCATCATCATCATCATCATCATCGTTGGACATTGACCTTCCCTAGGATTTGCCACACTTCTCTATCATGGGCATCGCGGAGCCAGTACTTCCTTAACTGATCTAGCTCATCTCTCCATCTAATATTCTGCCGGCCTCGGTTGCGCATGTGATTTCAGGGGATCCATGTCGTGAGTCCCAATGTCCATCGGTTGTCTGCCATTCTTGCAACATGGCCAGCCCTCTGCCATTTGAGATTTTTAATGGATTCTATGATGTCCCTGACTCTTGTCTTTTCTCGGATGAGCTGTTTTGTGGTTTCTCCATGTGAGGCCTAGCATTATTCTTTCGTGTGCACGTTGCATGGTTCTCAATTTACGGGTCTGTCTCTTGGTTAGGTTTCATGTTTCGGCTCCATAAGTGACTATTGGGGGGATGCATTGGTTATACACCGTTTTCTTTCGGATTAATAGGATCTTCTTATTTTTGAAAAACAAATAAGTGGAGTTGATTTGAAACCGTCAAGCAAAACTATCAACACGAATTTCATTCAGATTTTACGTCGATCCGGCTGGCAATAGATGGATCAAGTGTAGAAGCTGCACCAAGGGAGTAAGAGGGCTTAGAATTTCAACAATTACTCATTATTAAGTCAAAATGAATTTCTTCGATTCTTTTTTTTATCCATCACCCATAGATTCTCCGGGGGGGTCAGTTTGCAATGTAATCTTATGCTAAATTGATCCTTTAGTTTATATTTTAGATTTTATCAAAAATTCATACGTTTTGGTGCTTATCCCCCCCCACTTCAGGTGAAGAAATCTTACCTATCGATTGCTCTTTCTTTCAATGTTTTATTGGCATGCAATGAAAAGACGCTGGTCATGTGACGGTTTTTACTGAGAGACTAACCAGTCAGAACTTTTTATTTTGAATGTTAAATCACGTTGTCTTTAATCATTTGTCCAATGCCTGTCGAGTTTTCAGTAATTCTAAGTGTATTCATCTCACCCGCCCACTGTGGCTACCGAGACGGTGAGTTACAGGCTCGCCCCTTCTTACCCAGATAACGGCAGGGAGGTCAGGTAAACTCGGTTCTTTTATTGACTCGCAAATTACAATGAGAGTTAGTAATTATATCACCAAGGAGACTATTTATACGTAAGAAGTAACATTTATTTAAAAAAAATCAAAACAAAACATAGATTAAGAAATATTCATAGCAGTAGTAGATCTTGCCATTCTGGCTGACCTCATGGTGAAGGTCATTGTTCTCTAAACACGCTCACACGTCATCCAACCACTGCGCAAAGGACATTAATATGCACACAAAAGAAATCTTGCTGGGAATTAATAGAAAAAAAAAAGATATTGATTCCTACTTGTCTAATTCAAGAAGGTGCACACACTTTTGACGCAGGAAGAACATCTCACAACATGAAATTGTTGCACAATATGAAAACTAAAAACTTGCAGAAATATTGGAGGAGAGGCATTGGAGTGAAAACATAAAAAGATAGATAAATGCAAGGTCTGAATCGATTATAGATCTAAATAGAGATTCAAAATATCTAAATCGTAAATAGATTTTAATTCAGGTGTAAAGTATCTAAATGGCTGATGAAATATCTAAATCAGAAATAATGGAGAAAAGTAACCGGAAATATCTCGAAGCCGTAGTTTACGACCTAGTACAACTGACGGAAATTATTTCTTCCTAAAATTTTCATGACTATTACAACAGATTTCCCAACAAATCTCAGAAGTTTGGTTCCTTCCAAACTTGCGCCTTTGGAACCGGCGCCGTGTTATTTATCACCTGATTTGATTGCTGTAAAGTTACCTAGTAATTCGGTGGCGTTAACAGCCAATCATTCACTCTCAGAGAGAGTATATATATATATTTACCTTGCCACCGGGAGACTATTTTTTCTGATACTTTATACCTGTCCTAATTAAGATTAAAATACCAGACAATTATCTGATCTACATGATCACTATACGCGCAGCAGAGACATTTTGGAAGACCCTGTAGTTGTAATCTACTTGAATATTCACACTGCTTGATACTCTCCATCTCGTCTAACGTATTTTCATGCCTTTCTATATGAATACACATATTCTTGCCTATTCATTCCGACGCCGCCCATATTAGTTATGCATGACGTCTCAAAAAGAATGGCAATTGCATACTGAACATTTATGTGCACTTGTCTTTGCCCCTCCCCCCTCAAAGCACCCGTTTTCTGCCCCTTTGTGATGAACCCTCTAATTAAATAGGGGACGGGTAAGGGTGTTTGCTCCTTGATCTGCAAAAGGATCTCATTCCTTTGGGGTCTGGAATAGATGAGACACACAAGTCAACGGCTGGGGCCATCGCTTCAAGTGCAACACATAATGGCGTCATCAAATTTCAAATAAATAAAGTTTAGAGAAAGAAAAAAAATTAAATAAATAAACAGGAATTTCCCGCCCCGCCACGCACACATCCTTCACCATCGTTGCTGACGTCATCGAGGCACCTTAGGCCTTTGTTAGTTTTGTCAGTACTGCTGTCGGGTTTCGGTAACATTTTTTTTTCTATCTTATGACGGCTTGTTTCATTCATTTTTATTTTAGCTATCTTTGTTGATCTTGTTTCGCTTAACAGTTCATACTGATACTGCTAAAGCTATTGCTAATGATACTTGTTCTTTTTCGTTTGAATTATATTCGTTTCGTATAATCTATTGATTATTCATCTGTTATTCGTCGCATTAATCATTTGTTTTTCTTATTCTCATCTTTCTCACACGGCTGGTATTTATTATCATTATTAATATTATTATTATCATCATTATTATAATTATTATTATCATCATCAGTATTATCATAATTATCATTATCATTATCATTATTATTATCATCATTATTATTATCATCATTATTATCATTATTATTATCATTATTATCCTAATTATCATTATTATTATCATTATTATTGTCATTATTATCATCATAATCATTATCATTATTGTTATCATTATTATTATCATCATTTTCATCATCATTGACATCAATATTATTATCATTATCATTATCATCATCATTATCATTATTATCATCATCCTTATTATTATCATCATTATCATTATCATCATCATTATCATTATCATTATTATCATCACTATTATTATTATCATTATTATTATTATCATTTCTTCTGTCTTCATTAAGTTTTATATCCGTAGCATCTGATGGTTTTCGTAGGAGATTGAGTGATAATGAGCCTCCCCAATACTCCCGCGCTTTCATCAGTATCCTAGCTGTCCCTTGTAGTGCGGATTTCTGGATGGTCTCGATCTATCCTTGGATCTCCAGTTCCTTCAATCCTTTTTGTAAGGCTTTATTGGATCGTTCCCAGAGCTCCAAGAATGATTGGCCCAACTGTCATCTTCATGTTCCACGATTGATTATGTTCTCTAGATATCTTAATATACTTATTACCCAATTTGTTTTTTTCTGGTTCACGATAATCAGATTTAGTCTTCTGGCCTGGAGTCCCAGAAGAATTTGTGTTTCCCGTTCTCTGAGATCTATTCTGCTTTATGCATATACTATTGATCCACATAGTCAGATCCTGGCCGTTTGTACGTATCGCCTAAGACGGACCAGAACTCCAGATCTAGTTACCGTAAACGAGGAAAACAAAATTTGATGTATAGTATATTTCGTTCTTCCAGAAGGCTACAGTGAAAAATATAAAGAAAATAAAGATCTTGATAAGTATCTAGACGTTGCAAAAAAACAAAAAACAAAACAAAACAGAAACTGGACGAAATCAGACCTTGAGATATAAGATAGCAGTTGTGCCCATCGTTGTTGAAGCACTCGGAGCAATCTACAATAAACCTTGCAAAGAGCTTGGAAGGATTGGAAATCCTCGGAAATTGGATATGCAGACAACAGCGTAGAAGTATTAATGAAGACATCTTTGTGTTTGGGGATATTCACCAAGATAAGTCAATAACTAGCAATTGTGCGAAGTCGCAATTCATCTTATTTATTAGTTAGCAAACCAGGCATAGCGCTATCGAGTCTGAAGTTGTCTGAATCGGCAGTTCCAAAGGATAAAAAAAATAAGTAAAATTTCACAGATCTTTTATCTAAAAGTATAGATCCAAATTTACATATGAAATATCTAGATTAGCAATACTGAAGAAAAGAAACCAAAATACTTTGAAGCCGTTGTTTCGTACACAGGTCAAAAAATATTTTACATGACTATTATGGCTAGCTACTCCATACACTATGATGTCCAGTCCCTTTCCTTTGGAACAAGCAACGTCTTAGTTTCTGAAGACGGATAGAATAACAAAGAGAATGGTGGAGTGTTGAGGAAGCGTATTGTCAGTATTGTAAGTCATTAATAACTATGTCTTGAAAACATTTTTATTAGAACTTGATCTAGCCTGAAGGCCGGAGATATTCCTCAATCGTAGTGCTTGTGCTGATTACTTTGCGGAAAGGCATTGAGTACCGTTTTTAATGTCTTTGGTATGACTCAGTAGTGGATTGAACCACGTTTTACCGAACTGGGGGCGAGGTCTCCACCACTTGGCCACAGCTCAGTTATTGTGATTAATCCTAGGTTATTGTACAAAAATGTTGTACCTGATTGTTTTGTTCTGTTCAACAAATCACTTTTTTTTTTGAAGCAACCTATTTTTATTTTCATTTGCCAATCCTTAAAAGTCATAATTGTGACATCTTGAGATTGATTATTATAGTATAAATCCACAAACTGTAAAAATGAGAAAAATTAATAAAGACGAAAGCAACGCCAAATATCAAAAAAACATTTTTCTCTTCCCTTTTTTTTCATTTGATTTTTCTTTTATTTCACCTTTTGTTTTTTTTTCTTGTCTTTTCTGAATGTTTATGCCTTTCCCTCGATCGTTATTCGCATATCATTGAAAAATCTGCTTTCTCACTATTTATGTTTCCTTTCCTCGGGCCAGCCATCTCACGACTACGATTATGGGAGCTAGAATTTTCATTGTTTTCCTCTACTTACTCTTTCTTCATTTCTCTCCTTGTTCCTCTCTTTCTAACTCTTTCTTTATTTCTTTTCTTTCTTTTTGATTCCTCATTCCTTCCATTCTTCAGTTAGAATCTTGTTCTACTTCTTCTAGTTCTAACTTTTACCGTACTTGGAAGAAAAATACCGTCAACCAAAACTGTCAACGTAGGTTTCTTTCAGTTTTCAAGTTGATCTGGCTGGCTATGTATGTATGGGTGAATTTATGGACTTATGTATGCATATGCGTATGAATGCGTGAACTTATGATAGGTAATGGATATCAATATCCGTCGATGTGAAAAAAGAGAGGCAGTTAAGGAGCTAATTTTTTGCTCTGTCCGAATTATTTACTGTAGTGAGCAGAACAACGTCCATGATTAGGAAATGAAGAAATGAGTCTCATGTGGGATTTGTATATACAGCTTTTCACAGGGGGGAAGCCTATATAGCCTAGGTCTGCTCTAACACTTTGAGTTACCCTGGACCTTTAAAATGAGACTTGGTCTAAATATCACACTCAACTTGTTCCTCTCCACGCATTCATGTCGCACCTATTGAGCAAGAGGGCTGAAAATTTAAGCAACCTCTCCTTAGTATGTCTAGGACTTTTTTCTTTCAAAATCATCCCCGATTCTTTTTTGTAGCGGGCGAGGGGTGAATTGGCAATGTAAGCTTTACCTTGATTGACCCCTGAATTTGTGACACATGTTTTTCCACATTGAAGATAGCCTCACCATACAATATTTCAATTGATCATTGCAACATGGTACGCTGTCGAAGGTTGGTCTGGTGACGGTTTCTATTCAGTGACCAACCAGATCTGTTTTATTCTCTTTTCAAAAAAGATTATTACTATGATTATTGTTTGCATTTACATGCCAGTTGCCTGAAAGTCGTCGATGAATGATGAGTGAGTCTTCTATAATCCTGAGCCTTCCTTTCAACATAATTGCAATGCGTAGTAATACTGTTGTTTGCTCTTTGATACCAATTGCCAGTTGGGTGAATGACAGTAAGAACTCAAGCTTTCCTCCATAGAGAATTGCAATCCGTAGCAATATTGTTGTTTGCTATTTGACAACACTTGCCAGATGGGTGAGTGAAAATAATCTCAAACCTTCTTCTCAACATAATTACAGTCTGTAGCTATGCTGTTATTTACTGTTTGACACCACTCGCAATGTGAGTGAGTGACAATAAATCTCTTGTGTCTCTCAACACAATTGTGGTCTGTAGCAATGCTATTTTTTTTTGCTGCTTGACACCACTTGCCAGTTGGGTGAGAGACAGTAAATCTCCTCAGGTATCCAGCTTTCCTCTCGCCTTTCTCGCATATCAAAGCATCACTATGGTTCGTACTGTCTCGACCACGCCCGTTTTCATCCCGGTTGTTAATCTATGGCGTTTTGTCTATGAATTGATCGATACGACTTTCTTCCTAACAGTGAAAGAATGTTGAACAACAACGATAAGATTTCAGTAAAATTTTAAAAAAAAAAACATACTTCCATTTTATTTATTGACTGAATCGGATATACAATATATCAAACATTTTGTTACAAACTGTTTTGTTTTTTTGTAATAATCATTAAAACTGTTATTATTCCTAGTTTTATGGACAAAATTATCATTATTATAATCATATTATAATTTTATTTCATTTCAATATAATCCTGAGTATTATGATTGTTATTACCCTCATTTTCACTACTATGATCGAATTTATTTTCATTATCATCATTATTATGATTATGATTATGATTACTACGACCACGAAGATTACTGCTATAATTATTATGATCGTGATTATTATCTTTGTTATTATGATCATTTTCTTTACTATGATAAAGATTATAATCATCATTAATCCTAAGTTTTTATCATTATGATCAAGATTCTAATTATTATTATCATTATTATCATGATCATTATCATGATAATTATCATGATCATTATCATCATCATTATTATGATCATGTAAATTATCATTACAATTATAATGATCATGATCATTATAATTATTATCGTTATCAATATTATAATCAATATAATTATCATCACTATCATTATCAAAAGCATGATCATAATTACCAATATTTTTTTCAATATCGTTATTATCATCATTATCAGCAATATGATCATGATTATTATCATCCTTATCATTATTATTATCATAATTATGATCATGAATATAATCAATATTATGATTATATTATCATCGTCATTATGTTCATCGTGACCATGATTATCATCACTTTTTATAATGATCATGATTATTAGTACTATCATCATTATTATTGTGATCAAGATCATCATCATTATTATTATCACGATTATTATAACTATGATAATCATCATAATATAAGGATTACTATCATTTTTGTTATTATCATCAAGATTATTATCATTATCAATATTATTATCAACATTGATTTTATCATGATATTATTCTTTTTATTATTATCATGATTATTAAAATCAAAATTATTTTTATCGTTATTATTATTATTATTATTATTATTATCATTATTATTACTTGGCTTTTTTTAACCCAATTTCTCAACTGTCTTGAATATTTACCACCTCTTGGTATTCTTTCATCTCCGTCATTTCTTTCGTCATTTTCGTCAACTCCCCCCCTTCCTTTTCAATTCCTTTCCTCCCCGTTATCAACCTCCCACTCACCCCTCCTGCCAATAGAATTTGCCAACTTTTTTCCCCTATAGCTTTAATCCTTCTTCTCTAGACGCAGGAATATTCTATTACTTCCAATCATCCTCCCCACCTCCCGTTCTTTTCTTCATTTCTCTTTTGTAGTTTGCTCTTGTCGCCAGGAGAGCTGAACAAGCTCATATAATATTTGAATGAAAAGAAAAAAAAGAAGAGAGCTCAAAGAAAGGAATCATCAAATGAGAAACAGAAAGTAATTTAAAGGAGAAATCAATTGAATATGATTCATTATTTGCTGCACCTTTTTTTGCATCTCACAAAATCTACATTGTTATTGTTTTTCTTTTCTTTCAATTTGGCTTCTCGCTATCGGGCACGCACGATAGCGCTGTGTCCTTAATTCGACTCAGCCGGTTCTACTCGAAGCTGAGATTTTTGTTAAACTCAACCAATTCTGGTAAAATCTACTGAATCGTGTAGATAATTTTATTCTGAGTAACTTCTTGTATTTACGCGAAGTCTCAAAGGGGTACACATTTTTCTTACTGATTATAAAAAATGGTAATGAAAATAAGAAGTGAATAAAATTGAAAGAGAAGATCAGAAAACTAAAAATGATAATGGGAAGGAAGTGCCCTCATGCTATCTACCATTTCAACCGCTCTGGCATTACTGTTTACTCGGCCTGTGTTTGACTCCGATGTGTGAATTCGACTCAGAGCCGACGGGCATTTGAAATACCGTTAGCCACTTCACCCCTGCACTACTCTAGCTGGTGATGGTCGAAATGTATTCATGCCTTTCCCAATGACATTGGTGCAAAGGAAACACGGACTCTCCAAGGCGGAACTCCAACTCGGTTCGTCGAGTCCATTTCTCATGCTGTCACCAGCTCGTCCACCCCACAGATCCTATGACGGTGAAGAAGAAGAAGAAGAAGAAGAAGAAGAAAAAGAAGAAGAAGAAGAAGAAGAAGAAGAAGAAGAAGAAGATGATGAAAGATATCGAGAAGATCTGATAAGAAGGAAGAAGTAGAAGAAAGAGAAGGAGATTAGGTAGGTATTCAACAAGACCAAAAAAGAAAAACAAGGAGACGAACGTAGAGAGGAGAAAGACTTAGAAAAGGAAAGAAAAATGAAGAGAAAAAGTACAATATATTAATAATTTTTTCCTCTGTCTTTATTCTCATAATCTAAATCATATTTAAGTTTAATCCCTATGGAAGAAAAATGTATGCTTACAAGTTTCACCTGCTATCAAAAGTAGCACGTCCTTTTTACAACCTTTTGTTTGCCGAAATGACGTAAAGCAAGGAAGCAATTACCTTTTATTTATATTGTTATAATTTTTGAGCGTCCTCAGACCCGACAGGATTACGATGGTGTGTCAAGCTGAGTCATCAGAGGTGATAACGATAGGTGTTCAAGAGACTATAACCACTCGCTTCGAAACAAAAACTTAATGTTATTTTCGCTTTTCACCTTTTTTTTGAAAAAGTGAAAAAGCTGCATAAAATGAAATTCCGAAAAGTGGAGAACTATGTATGCAAATTCTTTTTGATGGTTTTCTCTGCTTAGAAAGGAAAGAAATAAATAATTTCTGTGGGAGAGTCAATTGTTTAAAATGGTTGTAAGGAGACTTTTTTGTCGCGAAACTTTTTAGTTGGGGAATAGAGTATGGTTACATATAGATAACCAGAAAAATCGCACTGCTTCTTTTACAGGACATTTACAAAAGAAAAAATCCTACATCAAATAAAGTAAGACTATTCAAGATATCGACCCTCATTATGTACAGTTCTGTTGCAAAACTATAGAATTTCATTACTGTGACATACTGTTGATTGTTATAACCATTTTATATTTGCACGATGGAATGTGTTGTGCTTTTTATTT
The DNA here is from genome assembly GCA_963457665.1 of Thysanoteuthis rhombus. Taxonomy (NCBI): domain Eukaryota; kingdom Metazoa; phylum Mollusca; class Cephalopoda; order Oegopsida; family Thysanoteuthidae; genus Thysanoteuthis; species Thysanoteuthis major. The sequence continues at coordinate 39,679,305 of OY735215.1, forward strand.
ACTAAAAAAGGATCTTCTGAAAACAACTTCTTATTTTTGGAAACCTTCATCGAGTTTGTTTACTTTTTCAGATTTTTTGCCAGAGCTACCGGACACAAAATTTGTCATAAGCCTTGAGAATACGCATTTGTACTCTACTAGATATCGAAAAACAGATGTGTATGTTTATAAATTTTCAATAGAGTGGTGAACGGTCAACAATTTCTTCTCTCAAGATCTTTCATATCTAGGGTTGAGGCGTGTTCGTTCTGTAGTTAATATAATTTTGACAAGTTTTGTTCTGCCTCCGTTTGCCTACTCTGTAGGCAGGTTGGAACTTTAAAGAAAAAAGTATTAAGATGATATCTTTGGCTTTGTGTCCGGGCTACCAGACATACTTCTTGGTTGTGGAACTTTGCAATAATGAACTTCGATCATTCGTTTAAAAAACTGTTCATCGTGAGCGTCAATATCCTAATTAGTTTTGCGTTAATAAATTATTGAAACCGTCTATTTCTTTTGTAAACACCCTATATAAGTAGATAGTAATAACATTGAAAGGACGAATTGTAATTTCTTTTGTTACTTGGTTGTCTGTCTGTTGCTTTTTATACCTATACGACCATCCTTCCTTCGCGTCATCATCATCATCAGCAGCAGCATTGTCGATAACGTCGAATATATCAGGAATTTGTGCACCCAATATCCTCATCATTTTTTATTCCGTAATATTAGAAACGGTCAACTAAAACTGTCAACATTGGTTTCTTCAGTCTCAAGGTTTGCTTTGCTGATTGATTATAATATGTACGTATCACGCATACAGGCTGCACCAATTGAGCCCAAAGGCTGAAAATTGAATAAAAATACTCTTTGGGGGGTATTTGCAATGTGAGTTTACGCTGAATTGGTCCATCGGTTAATGCTCGGTAGCATGCATGTCTGCTTTGGGTATGTTTTTTTTTTGAAAATTAAGTTTCTTTTCAGTGATCACTGCGCAACAGAAGACGAGAGAAGTTTCAGTAATTGATCAACCCTTCTTCTTCAAGTTTTTAATTGATCACACCCAAGACGGTGTACTGTTAAAAGATGTTGGTCAAGTTTCTTTAGTGTGACCAACAAGACCTGTTTGTTTCATCACCTGATTGTCTCTTTGCTGTTTTTTTTTTGGCTCGGCTCAAACGACCATCCCTTCTTTTGTCTGCTTTATCGAACATGTTCCACCTACCAGAAGCTTTTGTACCCACTGACACCATCTTTTGGCTTCTTGTAGCTTGTTTTGTTATTTTCTTTTTTTGGAATATCTGTACTTCTCTTGGCACTTAGACGTCTACATACATTTCATTTATTAATATGAATAATCTTTTCAACTCCTCACATTAAATCAGTATGTATTCACATTACCTGCCCATAAAGCTGTCTATGTTTTTTTTTATGAGAGAGGCGGGGCTGATTTTAGCCGATTATGCGCCAGATTTCAAAGGATTGTCTACATGTCTCGTCAAATTCGATGTTTCAAACAGATTGAGCTACTTGCGTAGAATAAACTTTGAAGCAACCGGAGATCACGTACCTCTGCTAAAGTCGTACACAAACTACAGATGAAATGAAAACAAATACTTCCATCCAATCCAAAGACAAAACGCATCTCCCTTAGCATCTTTCCAACCATTCAATACAATTTTGTGGGAAATTAATCGAGACATTTTTAGAAATGATATATGAACTGTCATGAATGGATACATAAATGCACGAAAAATATCTCTCTATCGAAAAAATATATCCCTGGATTCAACCTGAACTTCAATCATTTATAAGGATATGGACAGACAGAGAACTTGTAGAGATACTGTGTGTTCTGGACATGTAACAATGAATTTGTGGTATTCATATCTATTAGAAACGACCAAATTACATTGGATACATCAGTTTCCGTACGATCACCGATAAAAAATTCATTTTCCATTGCAATGCTCAAAAGAACTTTCAAATGTTCTCAACAGGCTTCTCGACAGTTTTTGTAGTATTGTATAGTATACAATGACGTAAAGTATTTTTTCAGGATTGCATACAAAGACCATATTACAGACATCGTTCATGAGTGATAGGTGTTTTCATATCGTTGTACATATAGAAGACAAAAACGAAAAAATAATGTTAAAATATCTCTCAGTCGAAAACAAATCACCGGATCCGACCGAAATTTTCATCTTCCTTGATGAATTCCTTACTCCTCCAAAAAAATTTCATCTATCCTCTGTGTCATATGGACAGATACGACCAGATGGAGAAATGTATATGAAAGATATAATACCTGGATCCTCCTTAAAGCCCAATGATTTTTTTCCTTCCACCGTGGTTCACTTTTTCACAAAATCTGATCGACTCCAATCAAGAACTTTTGAACATTTCGTTACGTCCTTCTGGATAGGTGCCTTGCTTTTCTACGAAATTATATCAATTCATGGACAACGTCTGGAGACATTGTATAGACGGATAGAAGTTTATAATAAAGAAATTTCCCAATCAAACAATTTCTGGATCCATCCCCAAATATCATCAATTCTTCCATACAATGCGCCTTACATTTTTATGAAATTTCATCGAAATTCATCGAGAACTTTAAGAGATATTGTGTACACTGACCGGAGGGGGATACAGAACTGTATCAAATAACAAAATGGAAAAGAAATCAAAAACGAATTCCCTGGACTCAGCACCAAATTTAGTAACTTTTTCCTCACAATGTGCCTTACTTTTTAACAAAATTTAATTGAAATTGATTTAGACTTTCTGGGATATCGTATAGACAGGCTAGTGCAAATATAAAAATCTATGAAAAAAAAAGATTCCATTTTTTCTTTGTACATTTCCCTTTCCGCTCATATCTTCCTGTGCCGTAACTAAAAAATCTCTCAATGGAATTCGACGCAATTTTGTGGAAAGGTGAACCATCAGATAAGACAGAGTGATTACATTTTGGGGGGGATCCAGGAATTTGTGTTTCATTAGGAGATATTTTCAGGATAGCTTCGTAGGATACATTGGCTGGCAACTGAGTGTCTCCATATCTGGAATTGTTCAGTACACCCTGAAATATCACTGTGCCACGTTTTATGCTTTTATCTTATAATGAGAAATTTATACCAAATTCTGCACCGACCGCGCAGACCATCATTATTTGGACTTTTCTAGCAGCCCCAAATTGCCCCTTCAAAGAGATTCGAAGAAGTGAAGATTTGTAGACGAATCGAAACTATCCAGATCACATCATCATCAGTCTTTTATCGTCCGTCGTTGGACACAGACGTTTCTCTATCATGGGTGTCGCGGAGCTAGTATTTTCTGACTTTGTCTTGTTCATCACTCCATCTTGTTTTTTGTCGGCCTCTGTTTCGCATGTAGCGTCTAGGAATCCTTGTTGTGAGTCATGATGTCCATTGGTTGTCTTTCATTCTCGCAACATGACCAGCCCCTTGCCATTTGAGTTTTCTGATGGATTTTATGATTTATCCGACTCCCATTTTCTTTCTGTTATATTGTGCTGTCTCTTGATCTTTCAATGTGAGGTTGGGATTGATTCTCTCGTGCGCACGTTTTGCATACTTCTCTTTTTTGCGGGTTTGTCTCTTGGCCAAGTTCCATGTTTCAGCTCCATAATCGGGAGGATGCATTGGTTGTAGATTCTTCTTTTTAGGAATGTTGGGTCTTGTTTTTGAAGGTTGAGCTTGCTTTGCCCAAAGCTTGCCATCTTAGGGTGATTCTCTGCTTGATTTCGTTTCCTTTTGTGGATTTCATTGAGATTAGCTGTCCTAAGCAGATGTAGTGGTGTACTTTCTCCAGTTTTGCATCTTCTATTTGACAGTTGTATTCTTATTCTTGATATGATTGTTGCACATGACTTTTATTCTATTGAAGTTCATGTGTAGGCCAACTCATTCGAAGCATTAGTTGAAGGTCGTATAGGTTCTCTGCAAAAAGTACGATGTTGTTTACAAATCTGAGGTTGCTCATATATTCACCATCTATTTTTCCAGTCCAGGTTACAGAACATCATCTCGAGGCTTACTGTGAAGAGTTTGGTTGAGCGTAGCCGAAATACTAAAGCAATTGCTGACGTATTTAAGAAACTTGCTGAAATCGAGAAGTCCGAGTAGAGCTGAATGTTCTTGGCTCAAACCAGAAGCTGACTTCAAGAACAGTAAAAAATGAATATTTTTGGACGGATCAACTTCATGAAGCCAGGGGACAGATTTAGGCGTAGTAAATAAGAGGAGGAAATCTGCTAAATGGCGAATATGTATGTTTCAACCACCATCTGATAAACTGAAAATATAGGGCAAATATACAGACATACAGACACCTTACCTGAACGTTTGGGAGGGTAATAACGATTTGAACGCTGATAACAGTCGTTGCTAAATATTTCGACACATACTTGCCACAAAGTGTCATATTGCAAAAATTATTTGAGGCTGTGTGCTCTCATACCAAGCTTCAATGAAATTAGTAAATTTTGATCGCAGCTCCAACAAAAATATTTTTGCAATCTGAAAATGAGCAAGGAGCTATCCATGACAAATTTTTCTTGTTTTCTTTATTTATACGTAAAGTGATAATCTTCATAATTTTCTTCTTCATATATTCATGCATGAATTTTTCAATTCATCTTTGGAGAAGCAACTTCAAAAAGGTGATATAAATAATAAATTGATATCACGACAGAAATTGCAGTATAGATAGATTGCAGAAATATTTTCTGTGAAAATAATAACTATTGAAAGTTAAAATTTCTATTAAGATCTGCTCAATATTCATGAGTTTCTCATCGGCTCATGCAGCAACAGCCAAAATAACTCGACTATAATCCCTATCAGCAACAAAACAATAATAATGATAGCAGCAGCAGCAGTAGCAGTAATATTAATAGAAAGAGGCTCACTGAAGGTAATACACACATATCAAGTAGCAGACATCGGATTACTGGACAACGAAAAATTCAGAGCATTGACCACATAAGACCAATATAAATACCTGGTAGTTCTTGAATGTGACGCAATAAAACGGGAAGAAATGAAAGAGGAAACAAGAAGAAAATGTCTTGGGAGTAAAAGAAAAATATAATAAACCAAACTGAATAGAAGGAATCTGATAAAAAGAATGAACACATGGACAGTATCGGAAGTAATATCCACAGGTCCATTCCTTGGATGGCGAACTTGGAAGTTTATGACAATGCGCAATGTTTCACACCAAGCGATGACACAGATAGATTGTATATGGAGAGGGAAGAAGGCGACAGAAGTCCAAAACTTGATTAGAGAAGTATTTGCAAGCAAATAGTGAGAATATCATAAAAAGCACCCGAAACAGTACAACGAACAACGAAAACGGGAACAGGAAAAAATACATGGAGTATTCAAATGACAGAAACAGAATGTCGCAGACAAAAGATCATGGAGACAGCTACGTCAAAGAAACCTGAATAGAGAAACAGAATTGCTCCTCGTGAGAGGCCAAGACAAATGCATCAGTAAAAAAATATATCAAAGCATAATAACACAGAACCCAAACAAACAGCAAATGCTGCGTATGTGGAGAAAGACGCAAGACCGTAAACAAATGATTGTAGTAAACTAATCCAGAAAGAGTACAGAGACTGACAAGGCAGGGTAGCAACAGTGATACACCGGGAATTGTGCAAACGAATCGAGTTCAAACATGTAGACAAATAGTGTAATCCAAAAATTACTTCTGGATTTTAGCATCCAAACTGACTGCTGCATCCAAGGAGAGAAGACGAGACATCGTAGTCGTAACAAGGGACGCTAGCAAAATAGTTGACATGACAACGCCTGTGGATCACATAGTAAATACGAAAGTAAGTGAAAAGCAAGGGAAATACCAGGACCTAACAAGAGAACTGAAGGTGTAGGACATGGAAGTCAGTAATATTAGGCACATCAGAACCGTACCAAAGACAACGGAAACGATATTGGAGGAACTTGGGATGTACTGAAAGACTGGATCTATACGGACCGTAACCCCTCTGGGACCCTCACAAATACTGAAGAGAGTACTGGGAATATGAAATCTACAACCCCCAGTTATTAGCAATGAGCTATCAACTGAGAAAAGACATGATGGAGACGGTAGAAACCACAGCGCTGCAGTAATAAGTGAGGTCGATATTGGAGAAAAAGCTGGAGACTTGAGGACACTTCCTGTCACTCGCCCATCAGCAGTAATCATCAGGTAATCAGTGTGAAACTATCAACCACAGCACCTTGAACTGCAAGAGTGTGAAGAAGAGGGCTCAAGACTCCGGTGGTGACCACCTGGCAGCTGATGTGAATAATAATAATAATAATAATAATAATAATAATAATAATAATAATAATAATAATGATAATGATAATAATAATAATAATGATAATAATAATAATAATAATAATAATAATAATAATAATAATAATAATAATAATAATAATAATAAGAAGAAGAAGAAGAAGAAGAAGAAGAAGAAGAAAATGAGGAAGAAGATAGACTTTGAGATAGAAATCAGTTGAATATGGCAACTCAGGACCGAAATAACACCGATTGTTGTTGAGTTCCTTACATTACTCATGAAAGAGACCAGTGAATATGCCAACAATGGAAAGCCCAGCTCATATGAAATACTGAAAATAGTTCTTATCTCCACTGCATACATTATAAGAAAACTTTGGTCAATGTGAATACATGCTCTACACCAAGCATACACCACCTAAGTATATATAGAAAAATGTTCAGAAAAGTGTTTCATCGTCTGTATATATAAACCCCCTACCTCATACTCTTTTTCCTCTGGAGCTCTGACTATCATGATTAACCATGTTACCAGCCTTAGGTCTCCGGTTGAGACCCAGCTGATCACATACATAAACTGAAATCAAAGCCAACAGCAACAGCAATAATAATAATAATAATAATAATAATGATAATACTAATAATAATAATAATAATAATAATAATAATAATAATAATAATAATATTAATAATAATAATAATAATAATAATAATAATAATACAGACAATATATCTCATCATATTGTTCAGTTGTATGACAAAAAATTATCGTCAAAAATTATAACAACATCGGTATAAGCAATGGAATATCTAGATGATAGGTTTGTGTAAATGATTATCCACTTTTTCAAACGATAGTCTTATTTACAGCAGGAGGAAATGATAAACCAATCAATAAAATGCCTTTCATAATACATATAAGACGTTAAGTTCATGGAAATCACAATTGAAATGATAGAGATGAACTTTTAATAGTTTTCAAAATCAACCCATTTGTATTAGAACCGATATGACAGAAGATTACTTCACTAATACTACTTAGTTCAATGAAAAAAAATGCAACGGTTAAAAGGACAGAAGAAACAATCCTTTTAACTAATTGATACGTGATGAAAAAAAGACAAGATATTTTGATAGTACTTTTGCTATGGTTCAGGGGTAGTTCAGAATTTAATAAAATTTGATTTCAAGGGACCAATATGGTTTTTTCTTTTTCAAAGAAAGTAATGATATAGGATTAATGACATTATATTTCAGGAAATGAAGGAAAATCTACAATGAATAAATAGCAATGAGCAGATATCTTCCGCAATACTAACATGCACTACTGACGTAATGAAATAGGACTTGAAAAATAAAGAGAGCCATACAAACAAAAAAGAATCAGTTTTAGTCAAAAGAACCTTAATCCCAAAGCTCACTCTATCAACTACGTATATAAAATGAAATGTGTTTATCTATATATTCCATATATGCCGTCATTTTTTGTGCTGCGTATAAAAAAAACTTGATAAAGACCAAAAGATAAGAGATAACCTTTTCAAAGAGAAATAGCAATTGCCCATAAATTTCCAGGAGAATCGTAGTAAATAACCAAGCCAATAACATTTGACAGGAAAATATTATCCTGAGAGACCATCAGTCAATATGGCATAAACAATAGAAGAAAACTATATCAGAATCGACTGGCTGTTGCAGGCTTAGACTTCACTCCTACGTCTTTTGAAGATGATAACTGTAGCTTCTGAAATCTACGTATATATATATACTAAAGATATTGCAAAAAGATAGATATATATCTTTGTATAAATTTATTCATTTATTAGAATGAATTAAGCCGCTTGCGTACCCGTCCGACAAATTTTTGTTAACATCCATGTCTTTTCAATTTAGCTCAGTCGGTAAGACAGCTTCCTGGAAATCCGTTGGTCGTGTTTCTATATGATGGTAGGAGAATTAGGATTCTACACAGTGGTTTACTTCCTTAATTCTGGTGAGGATTTTTCTCGCGGTTCTTGTTCTCGTTACGGCAGGAAAATAAAGTCAGTTCCAGTTTTGAAGTTCGACAAAAACAAACTAATGCTGTAGAGGCGTGTGAGTCTGTTTATCAGTTGTAAGAATGGAAATCAAAAGAGATAGAGGGAGACAGGAGGTGTGGTAGTATTGAGGTTCGTTAGTGATTTTGGTATTTGCGAAAGAAACAATTGCAATTAATAATGCATACAGGCCGGAAGCTGAAGAGAGTAGTCAAACAAAGAGGATCGTAATGGGGTCTTTGCATAAAATTGGAGAGAAAAATACATTAATGGAGATAGTGGTAGTGATATAGTAAAGAACAGGGGTTATGCGGTCAATTCAGCACGTAGCGAGACTTGTATGTAACTTAATTCTATGTTGTTTTATCTTTATGGCGATTGCCAAGCAAGTAAAAGGACTGGTAGTGTCTATCTTCTTTCCTGGATGTTGTGAGTTCAATTTCTGGGTCAATATCAGGGCCAGGAAGTACTGAAATATACACCAGCTGAATAAGACGTTGGGCTGTTATTCTCTGAGTATAGGTTAGTTTTAGCACAAGGCCAAATCTATGGATCTCTTTGTGAGGATCTACTCAAGAGTAGTTTGTTAGTTACCATTCTACTGCGAAGCTCTATACAGGAAGGCAGAGTACAACCATGTGGAAGAATTGAATGAGAACAACAGTCTGTGAGTCAAAAGAAGAGTTCCATCACACATCGTCGGATGTTTGTCAAAAACGACAGACAGCTGAAAAAGGTCACAGTTGTCGCCAAAAAGATGAGAAAATTAATCTGAAAGAATCTATGTATAATATGTTTGGATCTCCGTCGCTCAAAAGTTCACTTTCCATTATTTTGATTTCCAATCACTGAACAGAATCGATAAAATGTATTTTAGTATACTTGTGCCGTCAAAAATGATGGCATGCATGATATTGACATGTTGTCGAATCCCTACTAAAAGCGAGTGTCTATTGACTACCAAAATGTTTTCGTCTAATTCATTTCATTTTTTCGCTTGGTGTAAAAAATGACGGTTTCTCCAGACCATTAACTGCACCCCCTCTACCCAAAGTACACAATCTTCCAACCTGCATCCTCTCTCCCCAAATATAAAATCATTTGATGGTTTAGATTTTCACCACTGATTCATAAGTGTACCCATGGCTCATCGATGTGCTGACGGACTACTCAATTCCAAACAACAGCATTCTCACTTCTATATCATTTTCCTTCAGGATGACTAAAAAAAAACAATCGAAAAACCGACACACATGGTGTATTACATATATTTGATATTGTTTCCGGAAGAAATAAAACCAGTTATTAGTTACGTTAAAAGCGTTGACTATTTGTCAGTTTGTCCCTCCAAAGAACACCTCATCATTTGTTTCCGGCTGATTCAAGTTTTTTTTTCATCGATCTGTTCACTTGTAAAGGATGTTCCTATCGGAGATTGAAACATATCCGTGTTTCATTCAAAACATAAGTTGAGGAATCAAGCATAAAGAATAGTCCCGGAAAGCAACTGAAGCAAAAGATACATCACTCAAAATCGCATCCCCCGTAAATACATGCGGAGAAAACATCAACACAAATACTCGAGGATACATCAGTTTTGGAGACGATTTTGCATCTTAAAGGGGAACTTTTATTGCGTGTTGTATCGAGATGATTATAGTTCAAAATTTTTTCGGAAAAAAAAATCAGCAAAAGACAAAAAAAAAAGAAAAAAACCCCAACAGATTCAATGGCTGTCGAATCAACATCAACAAATCAATGCGTGAATGTTGGAAACGTTTGTCAAAATAAAGTTGATCATGATGTAACGAGACATATTTTTGGCGAATTAAAATCGTAGGATTTGATTCGAGGCCTTTTTTTGTAAACATTTAGAGGCGCTCTCGTTCTCACGTTCTTTTTAAACAAGGAACGCGCGCGAGTGTACGTGTATGCCTTCTGATAGGTTTCAATGTCTTCACTATTCTATTGCCTTCAGCCATGTCTGGCATTGGCACGTAAAGCTGAAACCCTGAATAGCAAACAATGAAGAGTTTTTCTATTGTTTCATATGTTTTGAGTAATATGAAAACGAATCTCTCTCCCCCTCTCTTTCCTTTCCCCTTCCTCTCTCACTATTTCTCACCCAGAGAGAAAAGAAAGAAATAGATGGATAGATGGAGAGAGAGAGAGAGAGAGAGAGAGAGAGAGAGAGAGAGAGAGAGAGAGAGAGAGAGTGCAAATACGCACATAGAATGTCACATAGTCTCTCAAACATTTTTTCTTTTTCATATATTGAAACTAATTTTTTTTACAATAACACTTCTCAATGAAATATAATAATCGTTCGTAATATTCTATATTTTAGGTTTAATCTAATACATTAGTTCATTTTATATTTAGAGCAAGACCAATTACCGTGGCTTACTGGTTGAGTGCTTGCCACCAGTTAGATTGAAAGCAACGCCAAATCATATCAGGGCTCTTGAATGAACTCATCACCCACGTCAATGATTGAACAACTATAGCGTCAAAGTTGAAAGTCATGTAAAAAAAATTCATCGAAAATTAAATATGGTCAGAATAAAACTGTTCAATGATGCCACTGGTGCTTTCCACTAGAAAACAGCTAAAATAATGAGATAACATTTGAAATCATGTAGATCTTGGAGAACCGAGATGACATTTTTTATAAAAACCGTTCAAATAAAGCCCCAAAGGATAAAAAAAGGTTTGTTTCCTAAACTAAAAAAATCCTCGAGAAGATCAAGCACTGCTGCTAATCCCCAAGTCTGTAGGCAGATCTGTATGGTCAACAGCACTTGAAAACACAAACAAATGCACAAACACAATCATAGAACCTTTTGCTCTCTTTGAAGGCTACGGTTATTCAAACCCTTCGTCATCTTCGATGGCTAGGTTTGTTCAAGGTACTGAGGCTGAAATTTAGGATCAAGATCTAAGATCTCCCCGACGTTATAACGCCATGGCCAAATCACGTTGGGTATATCAGTTGAGGGAAGATAACTAAAGTCACAAAACGTCAAGCCTAGTCAGTACCTCGTTGGGCAGTCATCAGGGAATACAAGGTGCCGTAAACAAAACAAAGCTTCAACAAGCCTGGCAAACAGGAGATAGGTTTCATCGAACATTACCTGAGCGTATCATTCCCTGAAACGCCTTTGATGAGGATATAGGTGGAAAACATATGTACATACACACACGTAATTTAGATTTTTATCATCATTTTTGTTGTTAGATGTTAATCCAGCTGGAGCGGGTTGTAAGAATTCTTGAGTTATGCCGAACATTTTTTTTCTCTTAGGGAGTCCGGGGAAATGTATTATGGGTGATCCCCAAGGGTGTAATTTTTGACCAATTCTCATCAAATCAGAATAAGGCAGGCACTTTTATTGTACCTCCAAGTACTTTTTTTTTTAAAATTCGCAATAAAACTTCTTTCTCGGGTTTTACGAAGGGATTATGTTAAACTGGGTCATGGTTTTCGCCAAAGTTTTAAATCAAGCGCGCTGTGAAGTTTTATCTCTTAGTGTTTTTCTCTTCGTAGGGCAAAAGGCGTGGTGAAACATCTCAGCTACGTTATTCATTTTTTAAGGGTTGTCTATAAAGAATGCAACAATTATGTAAAGGTTTGCCCTGAGTTTCCGCCATTGTATGAAAATTGAAATTAGTATATGAATTAAGAAAACGAATGCTTGACATTTTGGTAATTCAGCGTTCAAGATTTTAGTGAGTGCATCACACACACAAAAGATTTGATATCATTACAACAACAAAAAAATGATAATGAAAAACAAATGATCATTTAATGATACAATGTTTACATTTTGTTGTTTGCAGATATCAGATGAAACAGTCACACAACTGAAAGATTTTGATTTTACAAAGAGAAAAGTTTTTTTCTAAAATGAAGGATATAAATCAAAGGCAAAGAAAGTTGTGACAAATATCAACTTTGAATTCGTTTCTGTTTTATTCATTTTTTCTTCTCGATTTTTTTAATATCATCATCATCATCATTATTGTCGTCCTCCTAGTATCGGTCGTTGGACATATGCTTTCCCCAAGATATCCCACACCTCTCTGCCATTGGCGTCACGGAGCTAGTACCTCCTGAACTTCTCTAGTCCGTCACGCCATCTTATATTTCAACGTCCCCAGTTTCGCATTTAATCTCTGGGGATCGTGATGTCCACCAGATGTCAACCATTTTCGCAACATGTCCAGCCCATTGCCATTTAACTTTACTCATGGATTTGATGATATCTCGGTCACCTGTTTTTTCTTCTAATATATTGTGCTCTCAATGTTTTGTTGAGGATGATTCCCCCTTGTGCACGTTGCACGGTTCTCAGTCTGTGTTCACGTTTCATGGTTCTCAGTTTGAGGGTCAATCTTTCAGTTAAGTTCCATGTTTTAGCTTCATAGGCGATCGTCAGGGGGATACATTGTTTGTATCCCCTTTTTGTAGCATTTGCGGGATTTTCTTGTTGAGGGTGAGTTTGCCCTGCCGAAGGCTTGTCAACTTGAGGCAATCTTTGTTTGATTTCTTTTCCCTGCCTGAGCAGACGTATCAGATTGTATGTATGTATGTGTTTGTGTGTATATGTCTGTGTGTTCTTGAGTACGAAAAAAAAAATGAAATTTTTAACCGATCATAATCCAGAGAGAATGCGTATTTTTATTACTGTACGTCGCAGTACTTTTTTTTTTTTAAACCTCCACCGAATGATTTTTTTCAGAGGGTGGGGAGAGGATCAATTTACAATGCCACCTTTAGTTTATGTCCAGCAGCGTTCACACCTTTTTATCGAGAATTCAGAATTTCTTTTTAATGATCACTGCCCATGAAATGGTGTGAGAAGTAATTTATTCATTGTTCACCTCTTCAAGAAAGAGGTGTGTCGCTCCACTCTTGGGTACACAACTGTTCAGTAATGTGTCTGCTTGTTTCGCTTTCAACCTCGTCATCATCTTCACTCTTCTCCTCCTCCTCCCCATCATCATCATCATCATCATCATCATCATCAGCCGCGTTTTAGCATGGTTCGTCACATCATCTTATATTATGCTGGACACAGTTTCATATATGATCTCTTGGGATCACTGGTGTGAGTCCAAAAGTCCAAAGGTTGTCTTCTTGCAACATGACCAGGCTATTGGCAATTTGAGTAGTTTTTTTTTAATGTTTTCATGATATCTCTTTTTTTGTCTCCTAATATACACGGCTGTTTTGTGATTTCTCGGTGTGATATTGGACACGATTCTCCTTTTGTATGTTTCTCAGTTTGAAGGTCAATTTTTTCTTAAGTTCTATGTTTCAGCTCCATTGGTGATTATTAGGAGGATATATTGGTTGTACACCCCTTCTTACTTTTAGGTCCAATGGGATTTTTTTTTGTTTTCTACTCGCCATTATCAGAGTTCTTTCAAAAGGGTCTCTCAACTGTCTCTGTATTGAATGGTGTATTATATCTCATAATGGATGGCACAATTGCATGTTAACGATTTATCACGATAAGTTTTCAGAAATTCATCCAGTGTGTCAGTTCAGGCTTGGGGAAACTCACCATTGGTCAGTAGACCCAATACATGGACACAATACCAACCGTCAGACATTCTGATACGCACTTGTAAGCGAGCATTTGCTCTTATTTGTTATACGAGACTAAATTGAGGAAAGAGAAAATCGCTGTTACAAACATCAACTAGTGTGAAAATGGGTGTGAAAAGGAATGTAACAACCTAACCAGAAATAAAATGAACGATGACAAATGCTAACTTGTGCAGACATACCAGAATCAGCCATCAAATGAAAGAACAATATTAAAACAAATTAATTCCCAAATTAATTAATATATACATTAACACGAACTTAGAAAAAGCTCACATACAGGGAACACATAAAAACGAAGAAAGAGATAAATGAAAAAAAAACAACAAAAAACAAGGAGAAAGAAAGAAGAAGGCGGCAAAGGAAACAGAAGCATAATGAGTGAGGTACACAGATTTCTCATAAAAGGAAGTTAGAATTCTTCAACTACATACACACCTCAAGGAACTAATTCATTTCAATTTCATAATAAGGAACAAGTAAAAAAAACACACTAGAAACTGCAATGCACAATAAACTTCAAATCAAAGGCATCCTTGCGATAAACAATGAAAACATACACACACACAAAGACACAAGAACACACACACACACACACATACGTGAAGCACACACGGACGAAATAGACGAATAACATATGCTTACTCACTGATTAAAGATATGAACAACCCAGACACAAAAACAATATACAAAGATCAGAACTAAACAATATGACCTAATTACCACCCAGAGACAGATTGCACAGGGGAAAAAAGCAAAATAGGAATAACCGATTTCATATTGAGATATTGAATCGAAATACTAACTGAAGACCTGTAAAATAGAGAGACTTGAGAAGTAGGCAGAGTTGATGTGAATATTATCAACAGTCTCTATCCATTCATATCAGGCGTCGAGTGCTCTACTGTATAATTTGAAATATATATATATATATATATATATATATATATATATATATATATATATATATATATATATATATATATATATATATATGCTTGAATGATTACGGTACAGACTTTGGACAGTTCTTTGTATCTTGTAAACCAGCGAAAAAACAACTTATTCCCAAACAAAAACTACCAAATAAAAAAAGAAATGAGTCGACACAAGCAATCTGTTTATTTTAATGAACATGTTTGAAATAAAAATTGCTGCCAATACATATATATATATATATATATATATATATATATATATATATATATATATATATAACATGAACTTTTATGAGGGAGACAGACTTGGGAGTAAAGTATTTTGAGGTAAGGTTTATTAATCTGTAGATGTTTTTTCTTGTTGTTAATGGTCAAGACATGTTTTGGGATGTATTCTCATCTTTAGTTGTGTGTGCTGCGTGAGTATGTGCTTTAGGGGTTAAAGCTTTCATTTGGAACCAGAGTCTACTATCAGGAGCTTTGCCTTGTGTGTAAAAAATTGTATCCAGGCTGCTGGAGGCATCTTGCTGAGTGAGAGAATGTCCAGTTACTTATAAAGTATTTGGTTAAGCAGCAGCAGTTGGTCTTGGAGAGGGCGAAATGTGTCAGGGTAGGAGAAAAGTGATGTGGAGTTAGATTTTTTGGGTATGTTAGAGATAGTGTAAATTGAGGGGTGATGAGGTTAAGGAACTACATCGGTTTCAACCTTACAAGTCTTCAAAAGTATGTTGGCTATGATTTGGACAAATGATAAGACTGGCTAAGGTGGACTTTGCTATAGGTCTGAGTGACTTTGAAGTTCCCAGTATTGAATGTATCTGGTGAGGGGTAGATGTAGGTGTGAGGTTATTGTTTGTAGGAGTTTTGTGAATTAGAGATCTGTGTGATTAAGGTTATTAAGTTTGGTGTTTAATCCATTGGGATACAGAGTTAGTTGATCCACCTATCCTCATATTTTCCTAGAACTTTAGTTATGTCAATTGGAGTATTTTTTGTATATATATGGAGAATGGAAACGGTTAGCCAGCTTCAAAGCCTAGGTTGTAGCACTTTATGTTCTTTTCTCACTAAAATACATTCCCTTCGGGAAACGCAAGTCATTTTTCGTCCTCCTCACCCCAGATATAATTAAAATATGAGGAAAGGTCCTGACTTGCTTTGGGAAGCAACGAGTCTAGGGGAGGGGGAAACTATGAATTCGAAACCAGGTAAGCAGAAGGAAGTGAAGATCGTTCATTCAGCCATTACTTTCTTATACTATCATGACAATACAATAATCGGGGCAGAAATTTTGATGAGCAGTTGTCTTGCAGCAAGTCTGAAAAGGCTGCTTTTGCGGGTAGTGAGGAATATGATGAATATTAAGTCTACATTGGTTCACAGCTGTAAATACTAAACACATTGAAAACACATTTTCAAATTTCTTTTTGTCATTTCAGTCACTTATTTCCAAAATATCTGCTGATGTAATTTATATATTTCTCTTTGGTGTTTTTCCAATGTTTTGCACACACTTTCTTATTTCGGTATGATGTGTAAATTTTCTGTAGTTGAGATCATCAGTTGTTAACCATATAACGGTTTTGGGGATTTCAAAGACACACACACAAACACATACGCACACACACGCACATACATATGTATATATAGATATATATAATGTCATCTTCATATCCCATTGTCTCGGCTGCTGATAAGTGTTCCGATGGCACATGGCTCCGTCTACATTCACTTCTATATTTCCAACATCAATCCAGTAGAAGTCTCGTTGTGTTCAAACTCAATATTACAGATATTTTTGCTTGAATATAAATAGAGTTACAGAATTATAGACTGAGAAAGCAAATATACACCATTAACACAACCTGCGCAAAAAAAAAAAAAAATACGCATAACATCGATGGAGCAGCTTAAACTATCTGATGCAGATCATGAAAACATGAAAATCATAATCCGAATTTCCCAAGGTGTCGTTCTCTCTTTCAGATAATCTTGGCTTTGTTACATTGCTAGTATATATATACATATATATATATATATATATATATATATATATATATATATGTGTGTATATATATATATATGTGTATATATATATATATATATATATATGTATATATATATATATATATATAAATATATATGTGTGTGTGTGTGTTAGAGAGAGAGAGAGAGAGAGAGAGAGAGAGAGAGAGAGAGAGAGAGAGAGAGAGAGAGAGAGAGAGAAAGAAACGGGGAGAATTTAATACACATCTAAGATAAAAACGATTGGTCGTCTCGTCCAGGACCGGTGAGCTCCTGTTATTATTTCCTCTACCCTGGTGCAATCTTGAGAGGGGTGACATTGACTAACACATTCACCGGGTGTTCACGCCTGGAAATATTTATATTTTTATTCAATAATCACATTTGTTGCTCATTGGAAAGATTTTGTTGATGCGAAAGATTGGAGCAAGCAACGATAGAACTAAAAACGATTTCCCCAAGAATGAGTCAAAATCGACTTAACGTTGCTATTCTTGTTCCAGGGATTGGCCTGAGCAGGTAAGAGCATCGAGAATGAACTCGATGAGTCAAATCCAAACTTTGGCTGAGGCGGTTCATTTTCATCACTGTCATATCACTGAACATTGACTTCCCCCCAAGATTCGCCAGATCCCTCTCAACGTCTTGAACCTATCGTCACTGCATTTTATTTTCTGCCAGCCAGAGTTTCGCAAGTTTGATCACTGTAGATCCACGTTATGAGTTGCAATGTCCAACGTGTGTCTGCCAATCTTTGCAACAGGACCAGCCAATTGTCATATAAGTTTTTTTTGATAGCTTCAATGATATTTCTGTTTCCTGTCCTTCTAATATACTTAGCTGAATTCAGATCTCTCCATATGATGCTAAGTAGGATCCCCTTGAGCGCATTGCATTTTTCTTAGTTTGATTTTTGGTCATGTCCAATGTTTCCATTAATGCCCTCGGGTAAGGAATGATTTCAGCATTCCTAAAATATAGCAAGTTGAAGTGAATGACCTCACTACAGTTGCTGGTCACCTTTAAGCTTATTCCGTATATTGCAAATCAGTTGGGTAAGTAGGAGTGTAATATATTGATCCCCAGCAGGTATTACAGAATCAGTTCGCAACATGAAGGCACCATTTATTTTACCCTCATTTCATCTGGTTTAAGTTTTATTATGGCTGATTTGCGAAGCTAGCAACGCTTGTTAGAGAGGATTGCTCACGATCTGTTATTTTGATGATTGATGCACAAAACAAATTGCAATCCTTGTGTAATCAAATTCTTATTTTTCATTGTTTTGGCAAGGATTTCTTCCATCTTGGTCTTTGCTGCTGTCATTGGGTTGCAATAATCTACACCATTGAAAGGAGAGTGTTCTGGGTTTCGTTGATGCCTCTGTGACACTGTTCATGGGAACTTGGCAATTGTTGCTCTTACCCACATTTACGTGAATGGCGTCCGATTTAAACTGGACATTTTGGCAACATTCTGCATTCGTACAGAAATGGAGGAATTCGTAAAAAAAACGTTTTTCTTCCTTTTAACAGGACTCAGAGCCTGCACATAAACTCATTGACGCACATAAGAAAGTCTGCCAGTGCATGCAAGATAATTACCAGTTGAAGAGTATGCAACAGTGATTGGTGTGAGTGAGCAAAATTTCAAGTTTCTCCAATGAAAGAGTAGGGCAGGGTAAAACTCACACACACACACACAAACACACACACACACACACACACACACACACACAAACACACACATACACACATATATATATAATGAATTTTCTTTCTTACATTATTCATCTTTTTAACAATCTTTTTATGTAAAACTGGAAAAAATAACTCTAAGATGTTATCATAAAATAGGAATCCCCTACATAAATTTGTCTTATTTACACGATGTTTCGATCGATCCATTCTACGGCCTTTTCCAGGTGTACCATCCAAATATGATAGCAGTAAACAGTCCAATGGTAGCAAAGCTATAACGTTTGATTCGAGTGATATGTTACACTTTCCTCGTTAGGACTGGACACCCATACCTCGTCTTTATTGAGTCGTATAGAACACATCAGGTTCAAGTCTGCACTTGTCTGTTCGATCGACATGTTACGTGCTACCTCCTGGATTTCTCATCGTTCCAATAATTTTAAGCGTCATCAAATTTTCACCTTAAGGTTGGTGTACAAAGCAGCAGTAGCCAGAATCAGGAAAAAAAATTTTACTTGTTCTACCAAAGGTTAACCTGCAAGCCCACAAATGACTTTATTCTACAGCACATTGTGTGTGGTTGTGTATGTGTATATGTGTGCATTTGTGAGTGTGTGTTTATAGAGAGAACAAGAAAGGGCATGATGTCATCACCTGCAGTTAGAAAGTAAAAAAATGAAAACACTATCCATAGTTTTGGGATCACATATCTATGATTAGAAAAAAAACAAAAATGAGTCTACTTATTCATTCAACAGGTCAATCCGTTACAAAATTTGAAAAGATGGTGATCAATTAATGTTAATATAAATTTCCCTTTTCTGGGACTTTTTTGGGAAGTTCTTGGGCCATAGTCACATAAATGTACAATTTAAAAAAAATGTATGAATACTCTTAGACACAAACTGAGGGACTAATTTAGCATAAACTTTTTTTGTAATTGGAAAATGTCAATAAAAAGCAGTTTAGGAGTATTTTTCAAGAAGCAAAAAATAAACATTTTCCACATTCATTGGTTTGCATTTGTGTGTAGGAAATCTCAAATTCAACTATGAAAAATTAGGGTTGGACAAAACTCAGATATATATAAATATATACACATTCAGATGAATATATAAATTGATAGCTATAAATATCTGAATACAATAATAATTTAAACATAGTGATTGAACAAGGCTGTTTTAATAGCAGTCATTAATATTCGCATATGTGCAAAATGTGGAAAACTTGAGTCCATATATTAATTTTTAAGGTCCATCATCATCACCTGTATGACATCTTGCTATCTATTTTCCCCATTATCCATGCTTATTATTCATCATTCTCTTAGAATCATTCCTTGCATTATTCTTTCCATGGCTCTCGGTCTGATTTTGAGTTGGTTCCCATTTTTATCATGTTTGACTGGAAATCATTTGAAGGTCTCTAAGCATGTTGAAATAAATTTCTTGAAATGTATTGGGAATTTTGCTCTCACTCTGCTTTAAGCACATTGGCAAAGTATTTTTCAATATGGTCTACGAAGGGTTTGGCAAATTAATATATCTTATAGATTGTGAAATAAGAGAGAAATCCTGAAAGTGAGATTAAAAGACGCATAACGTTTGACCGGAAATCATTTGAAGGTCTATAAGTATGTTGGAATAAACTTCTTGAAATGTATCGGGAACTTTTTGCTCTCAGTGTGCACGATGAGCATCTTAAGAAATTTGGGGAGTTAGGAGATCTAATGTATTGTTCCAATATCCCGTAGATTATTTGAAATATATTTATGAGGTGATGGCACCCGCCATGGTGTGCATGTCTTTCGTTATTAGGATTTAACTTTCCACCTGCAACCTTTTTCTTTGCTGCAATCTCCTGATAAACCAAGGTAAATCGCTCAGTTCAATGCAACCCGTTGAGATTCAATAGCACTTTTTCTCTCTTGAAAGAATAACGTTTTTGCATTTTGGTATTGAGAGGAGTAAAGATAACGATTATCTTTGTTTTTTTCTTTTAGTGCTATTGGTAGAATAATACAAGATTTAAAAAGCCTATTTCACCATCCAAAAGGCGACACATTTACTTCTCTGAATTTGGTGAGGACTGTTTTTGATTTTCTTCGTGTTGAAGGACGAAGTCAGCTCAAATTTTTACTGTGGTTTGACAATATATCATCATCAGTATTTATAAGTCAACTGCTGGACAAAGGCTTTCCCTATCTCTTTCCTTGACATCTAAGAATGTGCAATGATTTCTCATACGACAACGCATTATCTCGTTTTTTATGGGATTTAACACGACTTTCGTCCTACAGTCTGTGTCCCTCGTTTGTCATATAATATAGAAGAAGCAGTATGAAACTCTGTTGTATAGAGGATGCATCCTTCAATTTTGGAAACAGAGAAGCCCTGACATGTCAGTGACATTTTAAATGATATTCCAATTTTCCGTGTAATCTTGCACCATAACAGGGGTATTTGAGTGGGCACGCATGATATGTGCTCAACGAGCCATTTTCAAAATTTAGAGAAATTCTAATTCAAAGTATGACGAAATTTCGCTTATGATATCTTCGTTAACGTCAGAATCCCACAACTCCATTTTGTAATTTTTTATTTTGAAGCTCGAATACTCTTCATTTTAATTCCGATATCTATCACAATCAAGATAATATGAATACATCATGGTACGTGGACATAATCAAATTTTATTATTGTTAAAACTCGCGTGTCACTTTCTGATAGTTTCACTCTTGATATTTTCTTTATTTTCACGGTTGGGATGATCCTTCTTATCTTGTTTTGATGCTCCAATAATCAGTTTTTGATTTTGATATACATAAAAATTTTCCTTAAAGTACTTCTAGCACGAATGAGAAAAAACGTTAGAGCTTTGTTTTTTTGGTTGGCTGAAGGTAAAAAAACGAAAAAAATTGCTTTATGCATGATTGATTAATAAGTATTTAGGAATCATTGTAATATATGTCAGGATCATAATTCAGAGTGTCCAAGCTTCAAAATGAATTAAAAACAACAACTGAGCCTTGTAGCTCTAGAAATAATGGAAATATCCCGAGCGAAGTTTCGTCAAACTTTGAATCCAATTTTCTCAACTTATTAGAAATGGCTCATTGTGCGCTTATCATACGTGTCAATGTCACGTGTCAACGACTCTCCATAGAAGTTAACTGTTTCTGCATGTACCTCTACTAATAAAAACGTACGCATGTGTGATTGCACTTCTTTTGTCGACACACTTTTTTTTTCAGAGAAATAGAATCCACCGTGTCTATTTAATGGAGTGATATTAAAGTCATTCGTTTACATGCCTTTCCACTTATAGACTATAGACCTGTAACTCAGTACAGGACTTTTGAAGTCCCAATACACTGGGTCATGAGAGTAGGCTTGTTCCCACAGGTGTGTCTAGGTTGAGATAGCCAGAAAGAGCCCATCTCTCTTGAGGCTTCCTAAATGCTACTACTTACGGCGAGTACTTACCAGAAGGACATTGAGTACGATTTGAACGGTTTTCACCATGACTTTGCCATAGATTCAAACTACAACCAACCGAACTGGGGGCAAAAACTCTGTCACTTGGCTACAGCGATCAGTTTTCAACTCAAAAGGAAAGTTTTCAAAATACAGCAAAAAAAGTATTTCCTTTGACCAACTTGAGAAATTACTTTGTTGAAATGAAAGAAATATCTAATTCTAGTTTAAAAAAAAAAAAGAAATCATGATAGTATATGATAAATATCATTTTGAGATAAACTAATAATTTACGTAGAACAAATAAGGGTATTTTTTTCCAGTCTACGTGACACTTTTTTCGGTGTATGCTACGCAGTATTAATAAATTGCCACAGTCATAAGCTGGAGTATTTGCAGTTCCATAACTAACCACAGAACCATGTTGTTCCAGGGAAGAAAAAAATTCTGATGCACTAATGGTCGAAGGTGTACGTGCGTGAACATCAACAAATTTGGTCTACATCGTGCGCTGAATGTTGAGGTAATTTAGTTAGCAATAATGGTTGGAATCTGCCGTGTTTGCAATTTGATAGAAAAAAGATGTTTTTTTTATGCTGGCCCTGGAGTCTAATATCAATAAGATTTTGTTTTTGTTTGATTTTACTGTCTATCTTTCTGTCGTTTTTTTCCTTACTGATGTGATTTGTTTTGTCTTTACTAATTGCAATGGGGACGGCAAATCACTCGGAAACATCATATAATGCACGTACAACCCCAAAACGTGTTGAGGGCTAATCAAATCAGTAGTTTTATATGCACTAAGCATTAAATATCTATGTATACACCTTTCTTGAGAAATCAAAAGATATATACAAATATATACGATATATATATATATATATATATATATATATATATATATATATATATATATATATATATATATATATATGCAAGTTCTGTTGAACAGTATCAACATTTTTAGCAGTGTAATTTTCTTGTTTTTCTAGTTATATACATATATATATATAACTAGAAAAACTTATATATATATGTGTGTGTGTATATATATATATATATATATATATATATATAGAGAGAGAGAGAGAGAGAGAGAGAGAGAGAAAAGAGAGAGAGACGGACAGACATGGACAGACAGACTGATAGAAATAGAAAAAGAGAGTGATATAGATAGAGGGAGAGTGATGGTTGTGTACATGCATATGTATATGTATAGGTATATATGTGTCCATAGATGATATATATTCACAAAGAGAGATATGGTTATATGGCAACATAGGAAATCATAAATAGATTCGTGCATAGAAAAAGACCAAAAATAAGAGAGATAATAGCTAATAGAGGCGAATCAATCAGACACAGAAATCCTTTTCTTTTGAACATGTTTTTCCAGTGAATCATATGAGCAAACTGCAAGTATTTCGACTTGTGTTGCTATTTTTTTCAGATTTTCTCATTTGCTTTAATGTTCACCGTCTAAAAATGTTCATATCTTACTCTTTCCCCAATCTTTTTGTGAAGTAAGTAAAAGACGTTTTCTTCTGTTGTCACTGTTATTTGTTTTCTATTCTGTTCTCATACAATTTGAAAACAAGCTGAACAATCTATTCATCGATCGACGTGGCCGAGTACTAGAGTGCTTTCGTCCGGTTCGGTAGATCGTGAGTTCAATCCGTGGCTGTGCTGTACCAAAGACTTTAAAAATAATGGTCAATACCACTCTGCTTAACACTCAGCAGAAAGATAGCTTGGAGAGGGATGGACTCTGCCAAGCGACCTCACCAAAGACACACCCATGGTGGATACCCCAACGATCTGGTATTGAGGGCAAAAAAATCCTGTGCTGGGTACGGGACCAAAGACTCAGAACCAGAACGATCTGTTTTCAGCTTAGCATTGAATAACAAAAATGGAAATTCGGGCATTGAAATAAGTTTACGCCAACTTTCAAAATGAAGGGGATCTGCTTGCTTTGAAAATCAGCAATCAAAATCTTGGATTTTCAGAAGTTCCAAAACACCAACCATGTCTGGAAACAGTACAAAATATGCATGTCGGTCGGTTTGACTACTTTACTTCTACATCAGCAAATACAAAAGGCTTTATATTTATTGATCGGATGAATCCCTAATGAATGCATTTGGAATACCAACAAGACAATATTTAGGGTATTATTCCTCCTTCCCCATCGTACTCACACATATACACATACATACACATACACACACATGCATATACTCTGAAATCAATATTCTTTTGGCTCAACCATGGCATTTTCTAAAGTCGTCTCTGTTGAGCATTCTTTATGGAAGTGTTTCACTATTCACCGATTGCAAGATAAGTACGCGTGACTTGATTACTCCTGTGTATGTGTCTTTATTATTTTGTAAAAAAAGGGAGTTAATATTTATTATATGTCCTTCTATACACAAAATATATTTGGTTGGACATAATTTTGGTTAAAAAAAAAACTCAATTGTTTCTTTACCATAAGAAATACTAAGAAAAAAAATCAACATCAACAATTTGAGGATATTTGTCTAAAAGCTCGCAGTTATTTTAACGACAGAAAACCAGAAAACCACAACTGTACGGACAACATCAACAACAAACAAAGAAACAAGCGAATAAATCAAAACAGAGACAAAAGAGAACTTGTATTTCTTAAAACCTGTTTTTCTCTGAAGTGCTAATGTATTATTCATGAATGAATAAATTCGTGAGTGACTTTTGAATCATAAATGTTTAAGAATCGTGTAGTGATAAGTCAGATTTATAAAGATGCATTAAAAGGAAATTTAAAAGAAAATGTAACGAAATATTATAAATCACAGACACTTTGCAATCGATATATCTATGAATTTATCAAATTATTTATCTATTTGATTCCATCCCAATCAATTGCATTCCATTCACATCAGAGAATCTATTTATTTACCCCAGTCTCTTTCAATCTATCTATCTATCTATCTATCTATCTATCTATCTATCTATCTATCTCAGTCTGTTCATATCTATCTATCTATCTATCTATCTATCTATCTATCTATCTATCTATCTATCTATCCAGAAATAGTCAATGAAAACTAACCACACGGGTTTCTTTCAGTTTTAGAGAAAGTCTGCCTGGCTTTATATGTGTGTGCCACGAATACACGTTGCATCAATGGAGCTAAAGAACTGATGATTATGATATTTACCAACTATTATATCTAAAAAAAAAAATAAAACAACGTTTTACTTATTCCTTGAACCCTTCCCCTGATGGAATTTTAGAGGGGGTCCAATTTACACTGTAAGTCTATGCTAAGTTAATTCCTCAGCATGTGTCCGGCAGTTTTATTTTTTTCTTATTGAAATTTATGAGATAACGACCGTATAAAATGCGAGTGGGGTAATATATTCACCTATAAGACATTTCTCCTCTTTATTAAATAGATCACCCCAAACATATCATGCAGTCAAAAGACATTGGTCTCGTGACAGTTCCCACTGATATCTATCTATTCTCATATCTATCTAAATCTTCTCATATCTATCTATCTATCCATCTCATTCTTATCATATCTATCTATGTATCTAACTATTTATCTATCTATCTATCTATCAATCTATCTATCTATCCATCTAATTCTCCTCATATCTATCTATTTATCTATATATTTAATTTTTCTCCTATCTATCTATCTATCTATCTATCTATCTATCTATCTATCTATCTAATTCTCTTCATATCTATCTATCTATCTATCTATCTATCTATCTATCTATCTATCTATCTATCTATCTATCTATCTATCTATCTATCTAATTCTTCTCATATCTATCTATCCAATTCTCCTCATATATATTTATCTCTTTATCTTTCTATCTATGTCTCTGTCTGTCTGTGTCTGTGTCTCTCTCTGTCTCTGTCTGTCTGTCTGTCTGTCTGTCCGTCTCTCTCTCTCTCTCTCTCTCTCTCTCTATATATATATATATATATATATATATATATATATATATATATATATGTTGGTGGTTACCACGACAAAAAATGTTTGTCCTCTGGCACGAGAACTCGAATACAAACAAAAAATACATCTTGGTTGGCATTTTTGAGAAGATTGCTGTTACTCTATCTCTTGCACTAATTGGGCCCTAATATCATGATACAGACTTATTCCATCCTTCAGTATTTTTTCACCTTTAAAATATATCGCTTTTCATTATGTTTGTCATGTTTTCTTTGGTTTCCATTAGTTGTCAATTTTCATGGTAGTGTTATATTTCAGGATAACCATTCGGTCATTAGTATGGATATCCTACACCTGAAACTCTTGGCAATTGTAAGTTGTCCTATCCAATAGCTTTTAAGATCGAAAAAACAAACAAACCGAAAACAAAAAAAAAACAACAACAACAAAAAAAAAAACACGCACGAGTACAGCTTGTGCACCTACTCTATTGCATTGACCATTACACAACTACGGCTCCACGACCTAGAGGAATTACACTTTATTGAATATGAATCCTTCAATTTGAATTCTGTCTGTAGGTTTGAAAATGGTCGTTAACAATCATAGAGTTTTTGAACGATTCAAATCTTTCTTGTTGTTTGAATTTCTTTCTCAAAATCTTCCAGAACCAGAATTTCACCGCCCACCCCCGAGAATCCAAGTTCAATGAATTTTCTGGACAAATGAACTCTTTCCTGATGACCGTATCTTTAATATGACAATCCAGCCGATCCATTCTACGGCCTCATTCAAGTGCACTATCCCAACGTGATGGTGGTGAACAGGATTTCTCCAACGAGAAAGATATTCGAATCCAACTTTATAGCATTGCAACCTATGGGAAAATTCTATCCCCTCTCCTTTGAGCTTTTTATGAGTTTTATTTTTGTTTTAAAAGAAATAGAGAAGATAATATTTGATGTTCAGTGGAAGTGTGACTTGGCAAAATGGTTATAGGAAAGGGAGTAGTAGACCAAGTACGAATTTCAATAGAGGCATCTTGGAATCAGTTTTAGGAGGAAACTGTCGGGAAAGGCGTGAATCCACATCTCAGAATTTTTTTTTCCCTATTGACAAAATGTCTAAAGGGAAAAAGAGAAGATTGTGCTTGAGTATGCAGCAGGGCATTTCACTACCTCAGTGGAGGGAGAATAGAGGGAGAAATCTGAAACGTCCAATAATCAAACTTAACGGTGTCTAAACATACACACGCATATGCGCATGACAAAAATGCACACACACAACTGAGCACATGAAGGGCATTTGTTAAGGTATAAATCAATATAAATGGATGACCTGCCATACATAAGTAATGCTTATGTGTATTGGTATACAGTCAAGTATACGTATATCTGCAATCGTATAAACTTAGAAACAATGTTTCATAGATGCATTACAAACAAACAAACAAACACACACAAACACACACACACACACACACACACACACATATATATATATATATATATATATATATATATATAGTTGTGTAGAACTCTACCAAAAGCCAAAAGTGAACAACACTTTTATGATATTCATAAATTCATAGATGTACCAAAAATCATTTAGTGTGTACGTAATATTTCTGACACAAAACTCTTTCAATACATAGTTTCTTAAAAGCGCGAGAACTGATTTTGTTTTTCGTATTTTGTTAAGTTTTTAAAAAAAGATATAATATTTTTGCCCATTCCCTATATTGTACATTTTTCGATAATAATTTATCAATGCCTCGTATACCTTTACTTCACCGATTATATATCTTTTTTTCCATTATTAGGTTTGGACAGAACATTTCCGAGTTATTCTTTGCGCTCATCAATATTATTCCTCGGTAATATTTCTTTGCATGGATTTTATACATAAATAAAAAAAAGAAAGCAAAGATGTTGTCAGGAAAGATAAAACAGAAACGTATCAAATATTCATGAGCGCTTCTGTCCCGCTTAGAAATGCAATGCATCGACGTAAGCATTTGAAGACCACAACAAAACAATCATCAACGAAAAAAGGTTTGGTCGTGACAAAATGGTAGAAAATGCGAACATTAGTTTTTATGTATATATTTTTCTGCATTCACTCAGAGATCCTAATCGATAGATTCTACATAAGTAAAAGTTGCATCTTATTTATCTCAGCAAACGAAGTAGAAGGGAGTATATGTAGTTATTCAGGTCTGTTTGTCTGTATGCCTGTCGGTTGAATTCCTTCAATATCTCCAGAAAGCTCTCAATGAATTTCAATATTTTGTGGAGCGTGGGTAATGGTTTATGGGAAGATTGATTAAATTTTGATTCAAGAACTTTAGAAGACTGCCACCAAAACCGTCAAGATTGGTTTCTCTCAGTTTTCAGCTGGGTCCGGCTGACTGTCCAATGACCGACTGGCAATGTATGTATGAATGGATCACGCGTACAGGTCGCATTGATAGAGCCAGAGGGCTGATAATTTAAACATTCACTCCTCATCATGTTTACAAAACATTTTTTTCTATTTTGAAAAATAACTCCCGTCCAAGAAGGTTTTTAGTGACAAGATCTACAATGTATATTTATGCTAAATTGGTCCCTAGTCTCCTTTGGGTTTCTAGGGATCTATTAGAAGACGAGAGAAGTTACTTATCGATTGTTCACTGCTCGTTCATTTTTCGAAAAAAAATTTGATTGATCGTCAAATGATGTTGATTAGGTTACGGTTTCTATCGCCTGACTGATTCAGAAATATCTTTATTATTTTGCACAAATAATGTTCCAGTCGAGAAGAAACGTCTCAGGGAGGAACAGTTGATAAAGATATTTGCACATCTTAAGTTTTCTTTTTCTCTTGTGATAAATTTTGAAAAAAGTTTTGCTCGGTTCCATGGATCTCTGCAGTTAACTTCTCATCATAAGAGCTATGGATGAATAGATTTTCACTGAGTTTTCTGTGACAGAGTCGTTTAGTAAAGGAACTTATTCACTGCGCGCTCTATCGTCAATTGGAACGAGGATGGCTGAAACGTAAAACTCAAAACAATCATAAGAATATGAAGATAGAAATCCATGAAAAAGACAAACCGTACTGTCCTTTGGTCAATCCAAATTATTATATATTCTCTAATTTCAGTTTTGGTAACCAAAGAATTGCAATTCGAAAGTGGAAATAACTATCTTTGTCTCGTAATTTTTCAGTTTATTTATGGGTTAACAGTATACATATCTTATTTTAGTGAACAGCAACATTTTGTGATGAACTTAATGTTTATAATAATCATATCACCTTGTCATTCTAAAATTTCAGTCATCATGTCTGTTGAGTGACTGAAACGACTCAAAGCAGTAAGACTTCCAATATAAAACGTACAAGGAAATCAATCCGTTTGTGTTATGACCTTTGGAAGAGCATCTGCAATTTCTGGAATGCATTTCGTAATACAGAATACAGAATTTAAAATGAAGTCGGTCTATATTTTATAATCCATGTATTCTTCAACTTGGCATTCAAAATATGTTAGCTAGAACCCTTATGCTGACTACGGAGTCAGTTGTCTCTTTCCTGGTCTTTCATATCACAGAGTTTCTGTTGTCTCGGCTCGCAATATGTGGAATAGTCTTTGGGACGACAATCACACAAAGTGGTGTGGCTCAATTTATTCCTGTTTACAGCATCAAGTATTCTGGCCAACTTTCAATACTGACCAGATTTGATGTTACCCCGCTGATCGTACGAGAAACGGTGTATTCAATATGATTTTGTTGTGATATTCAAAATATTTGAATCTTTCAATGGAAACGTGTTGCCATGTAGCAGAAGTATTTTAATAGAAAAATAAATGACCGTTAAAAAAAAATCTTTTATACAAACTCGTTTGTCTGCTATGTTTGGATGGAAAATTAACATTTTGTTTTTGTTTGCGTTTAATTATTCTTATTGTACTGAATTGATTAAACGCTAAGATGACAGTGAAAGCCGTATAAAAGTTGTCTTCCTATAAATGGCTCTCTTCAAAAGAATCTGTTCTCGATTTTCCCGTTTCTTAAAAAAGACGCAGTTTTAAAATTACTCAGAAGAGCTACCATAATGACAACAAAGGAATTTAAATTAGCTATTGCATTACTGGAAGAGTTTAGTGGTCTTGATAATAAAAACCGGATGAAAGGACGAGTTCAAATTCCGGTTGGAGCAGTTCATGTTGCACATATCGTTGGATCAGTACCTTGCAATACCCTGCTCAGCATCATCATCGCCAACTTCAATAAGATCTTAAAGTCTCACTGTCTATACTCTGTGGTTGTGGATTCTTCTGAAAGAAACTGACGTCCCTCTTTCATGCCTATTATATTCAAGCTATCAAACAGGATAAAAGCCCCCTTAGTCACGAATGATGCCAAATTATTATCCATATGATCACCTGGCATTGCTGAATGTTGGAGGATTCGAAACGTCCTCATTTGTGTTAGTACCGATCCTGTCACCAAAAATGATGTTCTGAAAAGTACCACAGATGACGGCTTATTGCTGCTTCCACTGCTTCTCTAACTTTGGATATCCTCTCAGAATGCCAAGCATTTTCGAAGTCATTCAGGGGACCGTGCGTCCCCATCAACACTTAATGCCAGTCAATTAAACTGATAAATAAAGTTAGCTGAGTCACATTTCATTTCTCTTACGATGTGAGCATGAACTGGTTCCAGAAAAGATAGATTTTAGTGCATAATTTCCCTCTCAAATTCACCTAACGTGTCAGTTTGAACCTGAGATGCAATGTAGAAGGTAGGTAGTTGAGCATTTCAAGGGCATCTCTTTTCTTACTTCTTATGTCATCGAACAGGCTTTCCTGTACTTGGACGAATTCTATGTTAGAGAAAAACTGCCACTTAAAATAATCTCTTGCAGAAGCCAGTTTCAAAGTTCCTTATTCAATTATAGTGTCAGCAAAGTATTCAAATAAGCACCCGTATCTCTTCAATCCTGACGTAGGCTAAATGATGTGATCCTGCCTATCACAAGCTGTTCTGTACTCCATTGGCTTACTTTGAAGACACACCTGGTGCTGTGTTTTTCTTGTTCGATGCCCTGTCTTCAGAACATTTCCAAAATAATCTGTGGCAGTCAGAACGTTTTTAAAGCGTCCTGTTGTACGAATCGATCCGTTACATTGGGATGTGGACTCACTCCCTGATTTCTAATACCCTCTGACACGCCTGGTAGATGGGGAGTTTGTCCTCTATTGACACGTTATTATAAGACTAATAAGTAGCCATCTATGCAGGTTAGGGCAGTTGATGCTAGAAGGTTTCAAAATGGCTTCCCTAGAAGCCAGGATACAGGGCTTGATCCTATTTGAGCTATTTTACTGATGGAGAGAAAATATATAGCAAGAGCAGATACAATGTATAATCAATCTTATGCGGCCTGAAAAAGTTTATCTACTTATATAAAATTTACTGCATCTTTAATGCAGATAGAAAATATTTTTACAACCAGAATTAGCAACATATTTTGAATATTTACATGACAGAACGGATCCCTCATATTAATCAGCAGTATATTAAACCTGTTAGAAATGATACAAAATCAGAATAAACCTATAAACCAAGAAAGCATGTTTTTAGAATTTTTGCCGCTTTTAAACTTCGGCATAACTTTGCACAGGCCCATTGTATACAAAAATATCATGAAAAATGGAGAAGTTGGAAATACCGCACTTGAACCACCCTTCTGTCTACTCTGCAGTCGTGGATATATATATATATATATATATATATATATATATATATATATATATATATGTTTTTTTTGCCGACAATATATATATATATATATATATATATATATATATGTGTGTGTTATTATATTGGACAGTTGATGTCTGACAAAGTTGCGTTAAGAATGCTTCCTGGTAGGTGCAGGTTTGAGTCCAAAGGAATGCTCACGTTTTTTCCATTCATTCACGTGATCGGTTGTTCGATTCGTTACCCTGTTGTTTCTGGTGCTGAATGGAATATGTTACCCCCAAAATTATCACTGTTCCACACAAACTGTCCAATCTAATAATACACAAATATCTATGTATATAACATTCGATGTATATAACAATCGATCTATTTGATTTATACTCATAAGGTGATTATGTTTCGAGATGAATATTTATTGTATAGAATAAATGCTTTTGTCCTTCATCACACTACGACCTGTGGTGTATTTTAGATATATGAATTTATTTATATTAGATATATAGATAATGTTTGGCACGCTCGTGCGTGTACACGTGTGAGTGCATCGTTCTCGAGACTAAGAGAAATTATTCGATCAGGAATTCTTTGATTTCACGCTAAGCCCGCCATTTTACTCGCATAAGTGAAAATAAATGGAAGGAGATACATAGGTCTGGTTGACCACTCAATAGAAACTGTCACAGAAACCAACGCCCTTTTCGATAGCATGCCGTGTTTGGGGGGATCAATTGTAGGAAAAAATGTATAAAAATATGATCCAGAAATGAGTTAACTCCCAAGCATTGGTCATGAAACAAGTCTGAATTAGGAAAGAAAAAAAAATATTGAATACTGTCAGACACAAATTAGGGGATAAAGTTAGCAGAAAGATCACTTGGGATACTGAACCCAACCGTTGCCACAATAAAACTATTTCCTGCTCTATCTGGCTCCAATGGTATGGCATGAACACGTGATACAGAGATACCCAGCCAGCCAACTTGAAAACTGGTAAGACCTATGTAGGTAGTTTTGGTGACACTCAGGTTGATGGTTCCTAATAATCGTGAGAAGAGAAAATCAATAATGAGATTTCAAAAGAACCGGTGTGTTTTCTGTTGGATGTAATATTGAAATATTTTTTTCCGCGCTGTTTACTCTTATTGTATCGCAATTCTATTCCCTTTCCTTCAGACTATTCAAAACCTCAGAGAAAACCATAAGTGATCAAGAAAGAAAGCGGAATGGAATATTAATCGAAAGCAAGAGAAAGGGAAGAGAACAATTCATCAATATAACCGCGTCTGTCGTTGGACACAGACCGTATTTACTCGCTTCCCCTCAAGAACAAGATGTGACATTAGGTTGTTCTCAATGTGGGATTCCAAGTATGGGGAGCTCGGCAAAAAATTGCTTCCGTCCGTGCAGCTAGTGTTGGAAAGGTGTCACAGCAAGCCCATATCTTTTAGTGCAATGGGACGGTACTGCCCCCAGGGCGTACTGCTCCTTTCCCAAGACTTGGCTGTGTTGTTTCTAAGGCCACTGGACGAATCTTAAGCTTCATGCATTTAGCAATAACGAGCCTCCGTCAGCCATCATCTGTCTCGTCACTGCACCAAGGTAGGTCATTGCCCTGGGAACCAGTAGACAGATACCTTTGCCAAGATTGGCCAGACCTCTCTATCATGGGAGTCGCAGAGCCACTACTTTCTGATCTAGTTTGTTACGCTGTCTTATTTTTGATTGATTCACATATGATCCTTGGGGATAAATTGGCCTGCTTTATTTCATAATTTACTCGCTTTATTGTATAAATTCCCTGCGCATTTCTAATTTGCTTGCTCTATTTTTCCATCCATTTCGGAAGTGCTATAGTTCCTCACTCTTCAAATCATTTTTGTCATACACGGTTTTGCTTATACCCGGGGGATCAACGTCGTGAGTCGTGATGTCCAGCGGTTCTCTGACATCCTCACAACATGACCAACCCATTGTCAGTTGGGTTCTCCAATGGATTCTATGATATCTCCAGTTTAATGTGCTGTCTTGTGATCTTTTCATTTAATGTTGAACATGATTCTCTCCTTTGCGTGTTGCATAGAAAGCTGAAGTGGGTGGACAGAAAGGAAGAAAGAATAGAAAGAAGTTTGATTCGAAAAGAGACAGGATAGAGGACAGGAGAAAAATAGAGATGGGCAGTACACAAGAAGAAGAAAGGATAGCAGATGGAACAAAACGGCACGGAGTGTGCCGATGGGACAGAGAATGCAGCAGGAGAGTAACAGACACACGATTGGGAGATGAGACAAAAAGATTTGCTGGTGAAACGTGACGTATGGTAACACAAGGAGATTGGAAAGGTCTTTGACCAGCAATGAATTTATAACGGCAAGGACAAGGATGATGATGATGATTATGATCAATTTGATCTCATGTATAGGAAGACCGTTGAGTTCATGATCACAAAACCATCGAATTATGGCATGCTTTGTATATAAGTCGAGCTCGATTTTATATCTCCCACCTAACCTAGCTTAACACTACATAAGGGAAGCCCTGCTATATATTAACACTGCCATTCGATATAATCGCCGGTGTTAATAATTTCTACATAGACTTTAGAAATAAATATACATCATTTCAGGATGTAATTTATTGAAGCTGTTGTAAGTTCTTTCATCGATAATTGATACATTTCTCATGTTCATTATTTGCTGGTAGTAACGATTAAATATCTTGCAATTTCAAAGCAAGTCCTTCTCATTATGTTTGTATTTCAACCTTACAAAATTATTACCCTAAGGTCGACCCCGAACACATTACCTGAAAACATGGTCGTCAAAACCCGACCGATACACGAGTGTATACGGTGAAAAGTTGTAATGGATTATGTAAAGAAAGCAAGGAATCAAAACAACTCGATTAGTATTGAATATGATGGATGAATATATTACTACATAGAAGAATCAAACTGGGTATAATGGGTAATTTATTTTTATATACGTCTCTCTCTATCCTTTCTTTATTATCCCTTTCTCTTCCCCCCTCTCTCTTCCCCCCTCTCTCTTCCCTTTCTCTCTCTCCTTTCACCCTTCCTATGTCCGTCTTCTGACATGATATATTATATCGGTAGTTAGTTAGAGAGGCGGGGACAGGGGGGCATGCTGTTAGGGCTTAGTCAACCAAGCTACTTTATAGAATTATCATTGAAAATTTCTCTCTAGTATTGACACTGAATATACAAGTCATCGCTTTTAAAAACTGTCAACAAAAACTGTCAACATGGGTTTTTAGGTTTCAAAGTTGTACATATATCTGTATAAATCCTGCATGCAGGCTACACCAATTGAAAAATTATGCATGTACTCCTTATGTCTACATATGAAAAACGTTTTCTATACCCCCAAAGTTTTTTTTTGTGAGGATCAGTTTGCAATACAAGTTATAGCTAAATTGATCCATCGATTAGTGTTTTCGTGTTTTCATTTTTAAAATTCAGACTTATTTTTATTGATCACTGTCCAACAAAATACGGGAGAACCACCCTATTCCTATATTACTCCTCTTTACAATTATTTAATTGATTAACCACACCACAACATGGTTTCAAAATCGGTTAGCCATATGGCAGTTCCCATTGAATTACTAATCAGGCCTGTTTGTTCCAATTTTTCTCAGTCTGATATATCTTCTTACGTAGAACCAAGTGATTTTTTTAATTTGTTTATAAAATTTGCTCCGAAAAAGTTTTTAGGGGAGCATCCTGCTACGATCACGCTTGTCTTTTGGAAATTCGAACCTTTTAGTGATCACGACACAACAAAAACGTGGGCAAAGCAATTTGTTCAATTTTTTTAATTGATCATGCCCAACCCGGCACGCTGCCAGAAGAAACTCGGTCGCGTGACAGTTCCTTTTGAATGAATAACCTGATCTGTCTTTTTAAGGATTCCTATTCGATAAATTATCATTCATCTGAGATCTGGATTTTATGGTTGAACTTATTCCTAGTAAAGTTGTCACCAATGGAATCTGTACTAATGAATTTTAGAGGCTGATAAAAATTACTCTTGCCGGAAAGTGCTCATAAATCAAAGAGCAATTCAAGTTATAAACTTACCTGAAGGAAAAATATAGATATTTTATAATTTTAGTTTTGTCAAGTACAAAAGACAAGAGTAAGAAAGAACTCAATGAGGTTTAAATTCACTGGACTGTAGGATAGTCTGTCAAAACATGCTTGTTAACAATCATTTTGTAGTAAAATGCATACAGATACATATAAATTCTGTGGACACACTCTCTCTCTCACTCTCTATTTCTTCACACACACACACACAAACACATATATATATACACACACACACACACACACACATATATATATATATATATATATATATATATATATATATATATATATACATATATACATATATACATATATATATATATATATATATATATATATATATATATATAACATTTTTTTTCTTAGAGGGGTCTCTCACCAGTTTTCACCCAGTTATCAATGTATATAACCATTCATAAATCCCATATCATGTTTTGGATTTTTATTTGGCCTTGTACGCACGCCTGTATCCGGCTTGAGCCTCTGAGGAGGAATCTATGAAATCACATGCTTTGATAAATGTAAATGGCGCTCTTTTTTTTTTTGCTCTTCAAATCTGTTTCCGATCAAACTAACTTAGAATGGCTCAGACGTATTAGTGAGCTGCTAGGCCCGACATCCACAATTCAACAGCAGATAGCCAATACTTGATTGTTCTCCACTTATATATTAGCAGGGCATAAGCACTCATCCAGGTCCTTGCGCACTTTTCCACTTAGACACCACCCGTGAAACTAATATAAAAACGGGGAGTTTTCGGCCCATTTCCAATACGGTCCGGGAGTTCCGTTCTGATCAACTCAAGACTATTGCCGCTGTGCAATATTGGCCACTCTTCGCTCCCACCGTTAATGTCTTCAGCAATGTCCATCCAGCTGGGGCCCACACCGTAGATTTTGGTTTTCGATTCTGCGTGGTGTATTAAATACTTTATCAATTTCAATTTTGCACTATGTCATTTATAGAGTTCAACCGTACTGGGGATATTGAATAGCTGGAGCCGGTGCGCAAGACTTTTGACTTTCGAGTTTAATCAAAATACAAATTTGCTTGCATGTCCCTCATCTATACCTATTTGGACTCGTGTTGGACGTAGTTAATCTCAATAAAATATCACTAACACAAATATATATATATATATATATATATATATATATATATATATATATATATATATACACACACACACACACACACACATATGTATATATATATATATATATATATATATATATATATATATATATTACCATCAGAATTATCATCATCATTCGATGAGTGTATTTCACATCTTCTTCAATGACGAGCTTGATTGCACTAATCATACAAATAAGGTTTTTTCTTCTGTTTGGTGTCAATAAGTCTGTGCGTTTTGTAATTTTTCCTTCTTTCTAACTAAACTTTATTCCCCTACTTATTTATCAAACCAATCAACCTCGGTTTTAAGAGAGCCGTAATTTGGTGCTATCTATCTCTGTTATGCGTATATTCCGTCATTCATCTTGTTCCTTTGTTGCACACATGATCAACCTTTCAACCGGAAAAAAAGATAAGCCTTGGATTTGCAATTGGTTTAATCCATAAGGGATTATCATTATGATGATGATGACGACGTATACAACCTTTAGTTGTTAGCAACAACCAGGAATATTGAAGGTGTTAGCGAGACAATTCAAACCATAGCGCTGCTGCGATGTGCAGGGAGGATAAAAGGAGGGATATACACCTGAGGAGACTCAATGTCGTCCTACCTTCAGCTACAATCACCAAGCAACTGGTCTGAAACTGCAAACTGCAGGTCTACTTCTGTCTGTGAGTGTGTTGAGAGAAAGGTTTGAGACTTGGGGAGAATTGCCGTCACTCAGTCTTCAGCAATAAACACCAGGCATTTTGCGTCTATAATAATAATAATAATAATAATAATAATAATAATAATAATAATAATAATAATAATAATAATAATAATAATAATAATAATTGTAATAACAGTTTTCACTCGGTTTCGTTAGATAGGAGCAAAATAGAAGCAGTTAGCTTGCACATCGCGTATAATGGCAACAGTTTAATACACAAATGATGCACGTTTACACTGTTGCAGTTCATGGTATTGAGAGAGAAATGATAGTTGAAAAATAAAAACACGGAAAAATGGATATTTAATGGAATATACAGGGTGCTTCAGCCTAAGGATAGGAGGGTAGAATTTAAGGTTTACGTATATTCTATACTACAATATTAGTTTATTTGGATGTTTCTTAATTCATCCTGTCTATTTATCGTACACAAGATCGACTTTTTGGAAAAGCAATGATTTGTGATTTGTTAAACCTATATATATATATTCAGAGACACAGCTAATATCATTTCGAATTATTGCATCATGGTGCAACACTCATTCAAGCGTCCCTCCGTTTGTGTCCTGTCAGCTACGTCACTTGTCAATGTAATGAAACATTCATGCAGTGAAACAGGTACCAACTTGCATCCATATTAAAAGAACTCACTTTCAACATCTAATGTAAGAGTTGAAACGTAAGTGCGATCAGTATCTTTTTGTAATCTGTTTGCAATTTGTCTCTTTGAACAATAGTTTTTAGATGTTAAATTGACTTATCGTTTTTTTCTTCTGAAAGATCAAAGGCTTATCAGCGTGAAATCTAAGATTGCATCTGCTCAAGAGAAACTGTTCACGGAGCAAAAACAAAAGAATAAAGAAACTGGGAGGGAAGTTGATAATATCCTCATAATAGTATTATGGCTATGAACACACTCGGTGTGCCAATATCTAAAGATACTGACTTAACATACAAAAACAAGCAGTATCAGGTAGGTCTCACAATATATATATATATATATATATATATATATATATATATATATATATATATATATATATATATATATATATATATATTTATATAGGAAGTTCTACAGTTTCAAACATCATTATATCGAACATTAAAGAAAAAAACATTTTTGGTGTCTCTTCTTTAACCTAATCTCATTTCTATAAATGCAATGTATGTAATTTTCTCCAATACATGAATTGTCTCTTATTGGGATCATCAGTTTTTTTACCAAGTAACCGTCCCAGGGATTCTGAAAACAAAACAGTTATATCAACATGACACCCAGAATTGTTAATCAAACGCCACCACCCTCCATGACATAGATGTAGTTTGTCATTTTATTAAAGTTTTAATGAGTATTGTATATTGATATTATGTCATAGTACAAATTCTATCTGAAAAACGGCTTACTTACGTTGGTTACCCAAAAAATATTTCTAACGATGAGGAATCAGTAAGTATAACAACATTCATGACTTGCTGTTCATGCCATTTCACCAGAATGTTATATATATATATATATATATATATATATATATATATATATATATATATATATATATATATATATATATATATATATATATATATATATTAATAATGTGAACTTCCAATTTCTTTTACCTTCGAAAAGGAAGTTTCATTACTCGAAACTCTATAATTCTAAAGTATCAATGACTACACACCAGGCAAGGCATCTTTAGTCCGATTACTGTCATTTCAGAATGTTTTCCCAATAATTATTTTCTAATCAATTCTAGGATCTCGGTGCATGGAATTTTTTTTTTCTCATCAAATTCTCATATTTATAATTTATTCATCATTTTGGGTTCCCTGGTTATTTAACCATCGCATTCACACACACACACACACACACACACACACACACACACACACACACACACACAGGTCGATTAAATCTACGCCTGCTGTCAATTTTTTCTTCTTTTTAACTGATCTCTATTCACCTATATATCCATCAGATTTTTCCACCTATCACTTATTCGATTGATTCATGCTACATATTTCTGTCTGCTCTGATCACTTGTATGTTTGTCTTCATGTGTCTATATATGTTTATATATATAGATGCATATATATACATGTAAGTGAATATGTATGTGAGTGTGTGTGCATTTGTTTGCTGTATTTTTGAGGAAAACATCGTGCTCCATATTTTCTAAAAGGATCATTATAAGAAATACCAATAAAAGAGGAAGACCCGCGTGTGAATCGTGTATTTCTAAAATTCGATCACTTAGAAAATGATCTAGCATAAAAATATCTGTCTTAGATGTCATTATCATCATTAGTCTTCAATCGTCAGTACTTGGACATAAACATTCACCTGGAGTTCGCCACATCTCTGTATCGTGGGGGGTCGCTGAACCAGTGCTCTCTGAATTTGTCAAGTTCGTCTCTCCACCTTGTATTCTGCCAATCTTAGTTCTGCATATGATCCTTGGGGATCTGTTTTGTGATCCAGCTTTTTTCAGTAGATTGATGGTGATATTATCTGTCCCAGTGCCTATTTTTTGTTTCTTTGGTGGCTTGTTTCACCTCCCATGATGTAATTTCTGGAAAGTACTTGAACTGATTGTAAACGTCTTCATTGTCCATGTCTGGAACAGTAGATTTTTTTGTGTGGGATTCTTGGGCGTATTCAACAATCCTGTCTCTGTCTGCACTTATGTATCAATTTTCGGCAAAGTCCAAGATGTAATGACCAAATATTCAGTCCTGAATTGGGTGCTTAGGTAGAGAAATGCTCTTTTTCCATGATTAGGTCACGGACCTACTGGTGTAATCACGTATCTTCTCACCTACATATATACTAAGTTGGCAATAAAGAAAATAGTTGCATTCAAATTTGATTAATTACACGAACATGTTTCGCCTTTTGGATTTTTGAAATGCAATTTTGAATAAAACAAATTGAAACTTTGACATTACCTACACATATACATGTGAGGTTTATTGATTTTATCATAGCAATTTGATACTTGATTATATTTGAATATAGTGCAACCATTTTCTCTACATTCATCACGTGGCCTATCTTATCAAAGCACACACGTCTTGCTTGAATTGATTGAAATTTCTTACATTTTGAAGACCCTACAATTCTCTCAACTAGAATCATTCTGGCAATTCGCATAGTCCGATAGGGGGAAGGCATTTCAATATTAAGATTGTGTAATTTTCGGTAACATGTACTGAATAAAATAAAATTTGTTTGGATTAAGTTCAGCAAAACATTACGTTGATATTTTGCAAAAGTGACAACTGGGTTGATGTTGTACATGATAAAGGTGTAAATTACTCAAAGAAATGTTTACTTCGTGTTTACACGAGATTATGTTGAGAAGAAGTGTCCGAAATAATTTTCAAATCGATCTGAGATGTTTATAAATTTTATAGTTACGAATATGTGGAAAATGTATGATTTTATTATGATGTTAATTGCAACCCTAAACACTGATCCTAAATACTAACCCTGATATTCATTCTTAATCATATTTGTTGTAGAAAAAATTAATAAAATGCAGATTCAAATGTTCACAATTTTCTGGTATCATCTTCCCATCATTGTTCCATCATTATCTGCCTAGCATGATACCGGCAGAGGTTTTAGGTGAACCTATTCCATACAATTACCGGGGCAATATATTTTTATTTTATAAGATAATTTATCCTGTCTAATTTCCCAAATCTACCAATCTATAACCGAGTCTTCTTCGAATCATATAGTTTCAAAAAATGAAACCCCTATTTCCAGTCATGAAAAAAAAAAACAACAAAAAAACAAAACCAAAAAAACAAACATAAAACAACGATATAAAAAGTACGTATGATTTCGATAAACATCAAACTAACACACTTTTACATTAATCTATTAAGATAACTTTAACTATAATAATATAATAGAAAATACAAAACTGGTCTTGAGATTATGCTTCTTTTATTGCACGAAAACACGTAAGTCAACACACAAACATATATATATATATATATATATATATATATATATATATATATATATACACACACATATATATATATATATATATATATATATATATATATATATATATATATATATATATATATCAAGTTATTTGTTCGTCGTTCAAAATAATGGTCACTTAATAATGTTTTTAGAATGTCTTTACTTGCATGTGTTTTAATTTTTCTTCAACAACATAGAAAAAAACATCGTTATTTACATTTTGGTATGTCCCGCTCAGTGGTTTCAGAGCTAATCTAGGCTCAACTGTCAATTCGATTGTCTTGTGAAAAGTACAAGAAAAATGATGTGAACAAAACAAAAGGCCTTATATAACCTTTGTTGGCCCGACTGAGGCGTCTGACACTGTAAGCACGTCGGGTCTCAGGATGATCATGGGAATATTGGGTTGCTCACCAAGGTTTTTCACCATGGCTATCCAACTCCAAAACACGCAGCTTGATCGAAACAGATACGGCAGTGACTCTTCGAAACCTTCCATAAGTGAAAATGGCGCCAAGCAAAGTTGTATACTGGCTTCCACCATTGTTTTAAATGAGAGAAAAGAGCGAATAGAAGATGTGGAAGATAGAAAAGATAAAAAAAAAGAAAGAGGGCGTAGGAAAAGAAAGTAGAAGTAATGATGATGAAGATGGGAGATAATGATGTAGATAATGGTAAGACGGTGCAGTGTACCCCGAGACGGGCGTTTCTATGGA
>OY735215.1:39726824-39774324 GCA_963457665.1 Thysanoteuthis rhombus
AAGATCCATATCCCCGCTAAGACTTGTTGAAATATCTCTCATACCAGTGACATATACATTGGCACAGTACAATCGTGAAAACTATGTCAGTTTTACATTAAAATATGCTCTTTCAAAATAACTCTCTCATTCTCTATCTGTCTTTCCAACTACCTGTCCTAAATTTGTTCTTCTTACGGCCCGATCACGTTGGAAACGTCGATTCTTGTCCGGTCACTGAAGTTAAGCAACGTCAAGCCTGGCCAGTATCAAGATTGGTGATCGTCTGGGATATGGGAATAGCATGAGTCGTTAGCAATTGGGGAATATGTTGAGACACCCCCTGTGGTGATTCCAACAATCCCCTGAAGGTGGACACTTATCTCTACAGTACGTTTAATAAATC
Organism: Thysanoteuthis rhombus; assembly: GCA_963457665.1. NCBI lineage: Eukaryota > Metazoa > Mollusca > Cephalopoda > Oegopsida > Thysanoteuthidae > Thysanoteuthis > Thysanoteuthis major. The sequence goes on from OY735215.1 coordinate 39,727,210, forward strand.
AAACCAAAGGACCCCTCCCGTAGCCCATCGACCCTATGACCGGCGTAGCAAAGGATGACAAGAAATGAAATTGAAATTTTTTCCATATGCTTAGTGAGTGATAGATCTCCTATGTTATATTATGTATTTCAAATATGTTCCCCTGTATACACATACATTACGATGTTCGGAAATTAATTATGTATTTTTGTGAGGGGAAATTACGTAATTTCAGCTCACAGTCATCGTTTACGAATCTTTCGAGCCACAGTTTGCATTTATGAGTCCTCATCACATCAGGACATCCATGTTTCTCATTACCTGCGTATCAGTAAGACCCTTTCGAAATTCGCATGGCAATCAATGGCGAATACCTTGCTTTTTGAGTCTCTATTCACAGGTTTTAAACTTTGCTATACAAAATAAACGACACAGCTGGATAGAGGAGATGAGCCACTAAATCCAGACATCGTTCCCTACCATTTGACCCTGGTCTTGCCTTACTTGGTTTGGCTTCTAATTTATAGCATTGAAATAAGTAATTACATTCTGAACACGAAAATACTTAATTACCTTCCGAACACTTTTATATATGCATGGTTCCGAATAGTGAACTAGTAAGAGCCCGAAGAGATAAGGGAATATGCAAAATGAAAGAGACACGTTTAGATTGATCATGGCGTTATGAATAATGTTTATACTAACGTTAATGACGATGGCAGCTCCGTGACATGTAATGATCAAGTTAACCCTTGCCCATCCGAACAACAGAAGATCAATTTGCAATTACACAGAAGGGAGTAATATTGATGACCACGCCCGATATTTACCAGGCGAATAGCTGCCATCGTGTAATGAAGGTAATTGGAATCCAGTGTAGAATGATAACAACGTGACACTAAATATAGTGAGCCCTTTCTTTGCTAAGAGCAACGCCCACTTTGAATGGTATCGATGCAATCTATGTAGGATTTTTAATGGCTGGGATTGTTGAGTATTTGATTTCAACGCCTGCTCAAACGCTGGGAAAATCTGGGGTTTATGAAAGAATGAGTAACAGGTCTGATTATTCACTCAACAGAAACCATGTTGGTGGGGATTAATTAAAAAGATTGTGGAAGAGAATATCAATGAATAAATTACTTCTAACCCGCTTCTTGTAGGGCCATAATCATTGTAAAAAGATTTTATTTCAAGAAACAAGCATAAACGCTGTTGGGCACAAATTGTTGAATCAATTTAACATAGAAGTACATGCAAATTGAACATTTACCAAAAAGAACCTTTTATTAGCGGTAGATGTCCCCATAAAATCTCTTTTCAAATATATTAAGGAGTAAGAGCTTAAATATCCAGGTGCAGTCTGTATGCGTGGCACATACATAGCTGGCCGGCCGGCCAGCCAGATCGTCTTAAAAACAAGAAAAACTCACGTGGATTACTCTGCTGCAAGTTTTGGTTATCAAGAACTGCATGAACAATAATGCTTGAAAATGAAAATAAGTCTGTAAGCAAAGTTGCATAGAACAGCATTCATTATATGTCATCAATAACAACAGAATTATTCCAATTCCACTTTAACAACTACTATTACGACTAATATTAATAATAATAAGGATTATAGTGATGGTGCCAATGAATAACAACAACAACAATTATGGATTAAATATGCATATTACATACACATTCATGACTATATGTTTATGTAATTAAGGCAGAAAGTTAAAAAGTAGAAAGAAGCAGGAAGGAAAGAAAGAAAAATAAAAACAGGTCTGATTGGTCTCTCAATGGAAACCATCATGTGACCATTGGCTTTTGGCAGCATGTCATGTTTAGGTGATCAATTAAAACATTTCAAGAAGGGGTGATGGATCGATGACTTATTTTTCTCCTTTGATTTGGCGATGGAATCAAAGGTGGACAAAAAACTAAGGAATCGAATTAGTGTAAAACTACTGTGGGGTGGAATTGAATGATATACATATATAGTTATGAGATCTGACCAGCATGAGATCTGAAACACATCTATGTTGATATTTTTTTTTTGGAACATGAAAATCAAGGTAGTTACAGTATAAGTATAGGTGCACCTGGAACCGGACCAAAGACACTGAAGGCGAGATTAAATTAACCAGGGATAAAAGGAAAGATTGAGACTGTGCAGACTACAGCACTGATTTGGACTGCACAGGTATAAAGGAAAGTACTGGAAATACTGAGATGTAAGACCCACGTTGTTAGCAGTGGTCTAACCTAAGAGAGAAGAAAAACCCAACACGAAATGTGGTGGAGGTAAGAACTTTGATTGGTGAGAGACAGTAGAGATGAGAGAAGGGCTGAAAATCTGAGTCGACTTGCTGTCACTCAGCCTCCAGTGGTAACCACCAGGCAACTTTTGTGATATTACTAATAATAATAATAATAATAATAATAATAATAATAACAATAATAATAAGAAGAAGAAGAAGAAGAAGAAAAAGAAGAAGAAGAAGAAGAAGAGGAAGGAAGGAAGAAAGAAAGACAGAAAGAAAAACAAAATGTTTCAATGCTCAGATATGACACATCAGATTGTCACCAGTGAAGAAATATAAATGAAATCGTCCATCTTATAATGAGTGAATGTATTTTCAATCTAGTTCAAAAGGAATATCGATGATAGTATACTTATGACTAAGTAAGAACAACAACTAACTGGAAACTGTGAGCCTGACTTGGATTAATCGAGGCTGCTCGTTAGTATAATCACGGGGCAGAGGCTTCCAAAAAGAAGAGAAAAGGTAAAATTCTTTAGACTCTCCAAACAGTTGTTTTTATCAAGACCAGAAAACCGGAACTTATCATCGTTAACAGAGAAACTAAGATCTGCCAGTGACTACATTGTTTAACAAAAAAGAGTGGAAAAAAGTACCAACGTCTGAACCAACTGTCATAATTTGATCATTTGGTTGGAACTGGTTTTGTCCGTCATTTATTTTTTAAATTCTGAATTCACTTAGTTCTTTATCTATAAACGAATTAATGGAAGACAGGGAAGGGTCAAAATTAGTTCTGTTGTTTTGAGTGTTGAAGACATATGCTTGCCTGATTATTCATCTTATGAAAAGTCACATAACAACTGAATAAAAAAAAATGAAAAAATTGGACATTCGAAGAAAGATAGAAATAATCCACACAAAGTTGTTAAAATCGACAATAGGCTCGAGAAAGTGCTAGGGCATTAGATAGGCTTGCTGTCACTTGATAATGCTGTGTTGTTGATGATCTTGATGGTATCATTATGACTGTGGAAATAAGAAACGAAGCAGAATCATCACTAAATGTATCTGAAAGTTTTGTCTATCACGGAAACGCAGACATGCCGAAATTCCATGAAACATTACTGTAGTAAGAACTAACGGTATTACTATAGCAACTGAAATTAATTTCCTTTTTTCCGCATTCATCCATCCAATGAGCCACGTGTACACCCCACAAGTGATTTGCCCAAATTTTCTTCCCCCCCTCTTTTGATCAAGCATTTATCAACCCACCCACATGTGTGCTACACAAGTTAGTCGTCCAAAGGAGAAGAAAATGAATTTAAAAAAAAAGGAGAAAAAACAATTTCCACGTCAGTTAACGAAATGTTCTCAGGAGGTCGATATGTTTTGCTCTGGAACAATGAGTGAATTTATCTCGATATATATGTGTATATATATATATATATATATATATAAATGTTTGTGTGTGTGTATGTGTGTTTTTATGTGTGCATGTGATTGTAAAAGCTATTTTTAAGGCTATTCTGATCAATTCAGCGATGATTTTCCCCTTGAAAAATCACATTGGTGCTGTTTGCTCTGATTTCCCTAGGCTTCGTTTTGATGTGGAACTTTGCCTTCTTCAAAAGATCTAATTTTCTGTACTATTAGATAAGTACAGCCCTAACGGTGGCTATGACTCCAATCCTTCCTACGTGCATACTCCATATCACATCACTACGTACTGTTACAATTCAGCGTGTTTCCTGTTCTAGCAGTCCAAAAAATTCATCATTTTTGAATATTCAAATGACCATAAAATGGTTACTGGCGTCGTTTTCTTTTGGAGTGTCTTCTACTGTTTTTGACGCTTTTACGAAGTTGTAACTTCTTGGGGGTTAGCAACATTGGTCCTAATTAACGTTATGGGAATAAATTTGCAGGCAACGAGTACCCGAAGTGGCATTACTCACTCCACTTAGCTGCGAGAGAGGAATAGATTCATGTCTTTTCAAAGAGCATCATCACAAAATGACAACCCAGTTTGAACTCGGCTCGCTAATTTATTAACCATTCTGATACGTCCGTCTTGTGATAAATAGGACTTGTATGTATGTACATTTTTATTAGAATTTGTGGACGCCTTTCGCCGTAGTGCAGTTGTTAGCGCGCTAGCAATGGAAATTGTTGATGAAGATTTCGTTCCTGGTTGGGGACTCAGTGGATTTTTTTCCTGTATCCAACTTACCTTAGTCTATAGCAGCGTTTTCTTGAGTGGTTTTCTTGGAACCCAGAAGGTTTAGCAAGGAAAAAAAAGCCGAGAAATATATGAGATAAGCTGTCTTCCAATGAAATTCAATGAAAAAATTTATTTTGTAAAAAAAATTTTTCTCACTATTTCCAATATATGTCAGGCAAATTGACGTGATTTGAATGCAGGTGCGATATTCAATTTATTATCTCATTGAAATTGGGTTAGAGGGGCTTGTTCGTAAAAAATAGAAGTTTTTAGGTGATTGTGGAAGGGTTTGTGAAAAAAAGAGTCTGGAAACAACTGGTCTGCAGGCTCCATGCAAGAACGGCATAGACTGGAGTCACTCCATGTTCAGCTTTGGGTGTTACCAGTTCTTGTTTTCCCCAGCTACGGGTAAAAAAGAAGAACAGGCTTAGCTCTTTAGTTTTGGGAAGGCAACCAGTCTTGGAGAACAACAAGTTTTATTCAAAATCTGTGAGTGAACCACACTATAAGTGTTTTGATGCTGAATCCAAGTCCTTCCAAGCCGATGCCAAACACATCGTTGCCTTGAACAACCTCAGGCAACCACTTTAACCAAGCTTTCACCCTGTAGTTGCTCACTCTAGTGATGTTCCATTATCTATGGCACCAACATCTTGGTTGGTCAAATAGAGAAAATAGATCCCGCCTATTACCGAAGGAAGATCCCGTTAGATAGTGAACGTTTTTCGTCTAAGCTGGAGTCTGGACCGATTTCGTACTCTGTGCCTTTAATTGTGAAGAAAGGTTCTCTTGTCTGTGAAGACACTCAAATAGTTCACGGGTTGGAGGAAGAAAAAGCTGAAGTGAAAAAAAAAAAAGGATTCTACACTTATTTCCTTTCCCAACGCTTCAACCATTTGAATATCTTTGGTTGCCTGTCACATCTGTTTCAGACATTAGAAAGTGATCAATACACACACACACACACACACACACTCTCTCTCTCTCTCTCTATATATATATATATATATATATATATATATATATATCGATCTGTCATTTCCCTAAGACTATTGATCACTGCCAGTTTTATTGTTTGAGCGACTCAAGAAAATCCATGGTTGACCTCAGCGCAAAAATGGTGGCTGCTTGCTTCGCACAAGTCACGAAACGAACAGAGTGGTCGATACCAGATGCGCGTCACGGACTAGATTCATCATCACCATAATCAGCAGCAGCAGCAGCCTTTTAGGCGTCCCCTAGATTTGCTGGGCCTGTTTTATTGAGCGTTGCGCAGCTGATATCCTAGGAACTTGTTCAGTTCGTAACGCTATCCTTTTGCCTGTCACACTCCCACGTCTGATCCGTATGGATCCACGTCGTGAGATGGTATGTTCAGTGGGTGTCTGATATTCTTGCAATATTACCAGCCTGTTGCCCTTTTGAGTTTTCTAATAGATTTTATGATTTATTTGACTTCTTTTTTCCTGCTTATATAGTGTACTGTTTTGTGATCTATGCATGCAAGGTTGAGAATGATTATTCCTCGAGTACGTTTCATGGTTCTCAGTTTGAGCGTCAATATTTCACTTGAGTCATATGTTTCAGCTCTATAGGTTACTATCGGGTGGATGCATTGATTGTATATCATTCTATCAAAAACATCTTAAAATATTTCTTGTTCTTGGAAGTTGAGTATGGTTTATTGATAGTTTGGCAGCCTCGAGTTACTATTTGCCTGATTTCATTTTTATTTGTTGTACTTTGTACATGTAGTGGTCTACTCTCAAAAGGAATTAGTGTGAAGTGAATGTTATCCGTCTAAGCTGGAGTATGGACCGATTTCAAACTCTGTGCCTTTAACTGCTTGGATGCCTTGCACTTCTCATACCAATACAGCACCATATAGACTAAAAGAAAGGAAGAGAGAGAAAAAGAAAAGCCTTGAGAAAGAAATGAAATATTACAAAAGAAAAAAGAAAAAGAAAACGTGAAGAAAACGTAAAAGATGATACTGGCTGTTTCAGGGTTGTACACCATTCTGAAAGGACTAAACCGGATTAAAAAAAAAACAAAAACAAAACAAAACATTGTTCTTTCTAATTATTTAGGGAAATGGGTGTGCAAATCTTTAAGTTCCTAATATTTGCTGTTTGGGCCGAGAAGATCAGAGCAAAGAGAAAAGAAAAAGAATAATAGTAGAGATAAAAAAAATTTATCAATTTTTATTCAAAAGAATCTGTTTAGCGACACCAAATAGTTCAATGTAGTGGACATGATTTCCATTCTCTTTTTCTCTCTCTATTTTCCTTTCGTTTCTTTCGTTTTTGTTTTTCTTCCTTCCTTTCGATTATTCCAGACGTAGAAATAGGCCGTCTTTCTCTCTTCACTTCTTTCTTTGTCTGTCATTCTAGATTTTCATCTTTTTAGTACGAGATTGGTCTTGAATTGTCATTGTTGTTAGGTTACGAAAATAAAGTCTACTCTGCATGAATCTGACAAGGAATGATAGCATAATAAGAAAGAGAGAAAGGTATAAAAGAAACAACCACCGCAGCTACTTCCACTACTACTCCTATGAAAAACTGATGTCAATCTATTAATTAGCAATTTTTTTTTATCTTTGCAATTTGCCTTATACTGTGACTGTCATGTCCAAAGTCTTGATCCAAACTTCGACTGCCAATTCTCCGTTTTCAAGATCGATTCGATTCAGAATAGTCGTAAAAGAAATTTAACTCTACTGACCTCCATTCCCGAGCACATAAGTAATTACTTTACTCTATCTACTATCAGCCCTGGTAATGGCTTCTGAGTAGTCAATTAATATACGATGGCAGTAGACGTGTTGAATGGTGGGTTCTAATAACACTGTAAGGAAGATCACCATTTGATACAGATGTTGATCTTATGAAACCTTAGAACATAAGCAGATGAAATAATGACCAACTATCTCTCGCTATCAGTTTTTCTGTCCATCTCACGCCCCGTTTCTAAGTCAATAGTGACTGCACCAGGGTACCACCATCGCGTACGTCTCAATCTAATTTTAATCATCCCTAGTGGCGTGATGTGACATTCACATGATTCACGTCTGATCAAGGCATCAGGCGAAAGTTACTCACTGTAGTGACCGTTGAAAAGAATTCCGGAACTTCGATGATCTCATATGAAAATATTCCGACCAACTTTCGGTTAGGTTCTTTTATCAGTATCATTAAACATTTGCATATATACTGTACATTAGGCTTACACATCCCTAGAACTTCGAGCAATAAATTGATCAAAGAGAATTAGCTTCAAGCTGCGAGGGTAAATTTATCTTAAGTAGAAATTATGTGTATGTTATTTGTTATTATCAAATATTTCATTGGTAGATTCAAAAAGTTTCAGCTTGGTTTATACATAACTCTAGCCCAGGCTTATGATAGGAATTAACAAAAAATTGAGCGAATTTTTTCGAGGGGAAATCGATAACTTAATGTCGATAAAGTAATTAAGATTCAAAAGATTTCGCTTATAAGTTATTTCTCAATTTACTTTGTATTTATCCAGGTAATTTCCTTTCTAAAGATATTTCATCAATTATAACATGGGATTAAACTTGATATCAATGTTTACCATCATCATCATCATCATCATCATCAGCAGCAGCAGCAGCAGCGGCCTCATCATCATCATGACAACAGTAGCGAACATTTTCTGAATCCATCTTGTTTGTCAAGTCACACTTTCTCATATGATCTACGGGGATCCACTCCGTAAGTCATGATATCCATCGGTTGTCTGACATTTCTGCTACATGACCTGCCCATTGCCATTCAAGTTTTCTAATGTATTCTGTGATATAACTGACTTCTTTCCTTTCTCCAATTCAATGTACTATTTTGTGATCTCTCCATATGATTTGGGCATGATTATTTGCTGTGGAGGTTGTATGGTTCTCAGTCTGAGGGTCAATCTTTTGGTAAGGTTCTGTGTTCCTGCTCCATAGATGACTATCGGGAGGATGCATTGGCTGTAAATCGTTCTTTTTTAGACTAAGGCAATCTTCTTGCTCTTGGAAATTGAGCAAGCTCCATCTGAAGCTTGCTAATCTAGAGTGATTTTCCACTTGATTTGTCTTCTTTCGAGAATTTCATGAATATTTGTTGTCGAATGTATATGTAGTGGTCTATTCTCTTCATATTTGCATTTTCGATTTTCATCGTCGTGTCTATGTCCCTTACATGTTTTTCTGTACACAACATTTGTTTTAACTGAGATTCACGTTAAACCTTATTTTCTTACTTTCATCATTCATTTGGTTTAACATGATTTGAAAATCATGGAAGTTTCAGGTGAAAAAATGATGACACTTGCAAAGTCCATTATTCCCAGTCAAGGTTTCAGAAATTTATTTTGAGGGAGACAGTAAATAGATAGGGTGAGCCGGTGTCATTTTGTCGTACTCCTTCTCCCAGCTGAAGGAGCTTAGAGCCTTTTCGAACCCTGTAATTGAAAAATCACCAAGAATAAAGTAATTGTCGTATGAAAATAAATATACAGAAAATATCTTCGACGAAAATCAAGTGAGAAAAAAATAACTAGGATGCTCACAGGTTTCGATACATGGCTTTCATCTCACGACGAAAAAAAAATGATGAATATGTAAAAAAAAAAGACCCGAGTATATATTTTCTATCAAATCATTGTTCTTATTGTTATATTATCAATAACACAATTTCAGTCGACCCAGGAAAGATAAAGAATACAAAAAAATCAAGATCAAATAGAAATATTTGATAGAAATCTTCTTAAAAGTTCTTTTTTTTTCTTCACAGAACCAAATAAAACAAAAAAGAGTAATGAAGAATAGAAATATCTTGCTTACATTTCCTTTTTTCCAAAATTCAAAAGTAAAACAACCACACATCGGTTCAATCAAAAAAGTAAACAAAATTCAATCATCTGAGGATTTATCATTAAAATGAGTAAAACGCAATAAACAGATGACTACATCAAGTGAAATAAACCCATAAATAAATGAATTCTTGAATTCAGTTTGTCTTTGAATTAATAACTACCAAACTCTTTTATTGAAATCTCTAGTATGAGTCTACTGAACTGTGATAGGAATAAAGTAGATTAGTTGGAAAAGCAAAGACACATAAAGTTATAAACAAAGAGCAATCATTTATTTAGCAAAGTTTTTACACTTGAAGAAACTTCCGGTAACAACCAAAAAGTATCCTCAGCGAAACATACTCGTCAAATCCATTAACTTCACTCTCCTTTAGATATCACAATTGTATTTTGATTGTTTTCTTCCTAGAACTATAATTTGTACGCAAAACATACAATGATAATATTGGAAAATGCAAAACTAACAATTTATACAAAGTAGTTGAGTATAAAAAAAAAAAACGGATTTATACAGATATTTTTATATACCACTTTTAGTCAAAAAAAGTAAATCCTGTATTGGAAAAAAATGATTCACTTTTCTCATTAATTTTTTGCTTTTATTCCTTACATTATTTTTGTCAATTTTTAGAAGTATTCAATCAGCTTTCACTACAAGAAATAGCTGTCAAAAAAATACCTACACGTTGAAAAATTGACCGAGAAATGTAAATGAAATATGAACTTTATTTTCAAAGTGCTGGGACCCTACTCTTGTAGCCGAGGGGTTCCTATTTGCTACTTGCAGCCTTTATTTCAAGGCAGATTTTCATTATCTTCACAGTGATTTCCTATCAGAATATGTTTTATGACACTCCTAGCTTAAGCCAAGTTATCACTATCGTGCTTGCAGCAGTGTGGTCCACGATGGAATCTGCCTTCCGATTTGGACACTATTTCCGTGTTAGTGGGAAAACTGGCTCAAACTACAGTCTGAGAATTCTAGATGTGAATCTGCATTCAGAATCACCTTATCGTTAGCGTAGAGCTCTGTTGGTATAATTTTCAAATTGCTAAGCTTGTTAGTTATGAATTGGTTGTGTTATCGTATTTTGATAACATGGAGTGGTCATTGTTTAAATAATGCTTGAATTCATGCATCATCGTGGCACTCACTTTGTTGGTATATAATTGATCTGAGGTTTCGCTGCAGAAGTTTAGTTGGTAATGTAACCTGTATATAAACTTATTCTGTCATGTGATGCGACCAAGGAGAGTATGAGCAAGTATTTGTTGAGCTTGCATCTTTTTCAGTAGGGTTTAGTGTCAAAAAATTAGAAAAATCATCTTACTTTTTCATTTTTTGAATATTGTTGACGTTCAACGTCAGACTTTCTTTGCTTCTTTTCAATTTCAAACACTATCATCCAATCTTTAATTCTTAAGAGTATTGTTATTGTATCTCAATTTTTTTTCCTGAATTTGAACTCAATTTGAGGATTTCGCTTCGTGAAACACATCAGTGTGATCCCAATCGGGGTGCTTCATTGACAGCCTTTAGACTAGTTCGAGTGAGATTTTCAATATTGTCACCGTGGGGACCCTATCAGTATGCGCTGTTTGCAGCCTTCATGACTACTACACAGTGTCGTTTTATGGTGTCTCCATGTGATGTTGAGCATAATTATCTCCCGTAAACGTTGCATGGTTCTGAGTTTAAGGGTCAACCTTTAGTTAAGTTCCATGTTTCAGCTCCATTCGTGACTATCGGGATGATTCATTCTACAGTGCAGATAAAGATCAATATATTGTGTAGTAGAGAAATCATTTGCTTACTAACATGTAGGAATCGGATTTGAAGGAATAAAAGTAATTTATATACTTGTATGCACACAAACACACACACATATATGTATATGTATACATATATATGAAATCTCATTGTATTCTAATTTGTTTATTTAATTCCTCGATCTGTTTCATTATGTTATCTAATTGAAGATGATATCATCCATGTAGGTAACTAAGCGTTCTGTGAATCTATTTCCGATGTTTAATCTTCACTAACCATTACTGAGGGTTTGATATCGTACTGAAATTCGGAAGTTGTTCGTACTAACAAGAACACGAACATTGGTTGTTTATCATGAATAAAATGCTCCTTCCTTGGTTTGAAAATGGTTGTTGCTTTCAGCAGAATGTTTTATCGCAGAGTTCCTTACACCTGAAAAGTGAGAGTTTGAGAAAGGCTTCCAATGATATATTCGTAAAGATGGCTATTTTATTCTCTATAATTTCTCTGGATATTTATTTTTGAGAAAAGCTCAAAGAATTTTGCTTATTGCCATCAATGGACTTGTGGATTGGTTTTCTTTAGAAGACATGGTATGGCTTCTCCAGTTGTGAGGAGTTTTTCCTTCTCATTCTCCGTTTTTAGCGCGTAAAAAGAAATATATATATAATTTTATAGGACATAACTATGGTATCATACAATCATTTTGATTTTGTACTATGATTATATCTCTCATAAGAGATTTTACACCAGCGGTGACTAGTGAAAATCACCAGAAGTTGAGTGATAGCAGGTCCCCTCAATACTCACGAACTCCTCTAAGAGTAATTTTCATTAAGTAATTTTGAAAACCTGTATAAACTTACTAATTTTATCAGAAAGACCCAACCATTTAAGTTACTCAGGCCAGAGGCACACGAAGGTGCACTTAAAATTTAGTGACCATTTTGAAATTTTGCGGCCATTTTAAATACATAATGAAGTCATATGAACATCATATCTGCCATAAATGAAATCCATATTTGTTAACCTTCAAAATGATGTATGACTTCCCTAGCCATCTTAGATAATGAAAGGTCTCAAATATACCATTTCCGTGCTTTGTTACCATTAAAAACCTGGGATTGAATAAATATATATGGAAGGCCTGATTTCATTTGTCGGAAATGAAACTGAACTTGAAACACCGACGGAGAAAATCAGAATTTCTAGCCAAGACATTTGAACTGGATCCGGAATCGAGAAGATGGAATTCTTGTGACGCACAAAGGAAACAAGGATCAAGAGAGATAATCCAGAGAATTCATCAGATATCAAATTAAAAAAAAAAGGAAATTAATATCCCAGAAAGTCAAGTGAGATTTTGGATACGTGACCTAAAAGCAGTAACCTTATAAAAGACCTAGATTCATGGACAGCATCCATAGTATGATATGAACAAAGAACTGATGACCATGCATAAAAGTTTACTGTCCAGAGATTGAGTCGATTGACCTCATTTAAGAGAGGAAGGGAAAAGAAAAAAAAAACATCAGAATTGTAGATTGCATCGATTTGGCAATCAGAAGAATCTCAGACCACGAACGACAAAGAATGATCATGACGAAGATGGATTTCAACGGAACTGTTGAAGGGACAAGTGCTGGGTGAAAGAAAAACAATTCCATTGGAAATCCTGGAGACAAACAAAACTGAATTACAAAATGACACGGACATTGTTGTGAGGTGACACTTGAAGAATGAAGCGAAATAATTATGGGAAAGTCTTGTAACTCAACAGAAAATGTCACACAACCAAGACATTTGGCAGTATGGGTTTTTTTTGGGAGGGGTGATCAATTAAAAAATTGGGTGATTAGAGAAGATGTTACTTCGTCTTTTGTTGGATCACTGAAAAGTACAAATTTTCAAAACATAAGTGTGAATTATCAGACACAGACGAAAGGACCAACCTATCATAAACTAATGCTGTAAATGTTTATTTTGGTGTATGTGTGTGGGGGGGGGGGGCAATTTGAGAGGAATAAAGCATTTTTGTTGACATAAAATAGAGGAACTTCTCAAATATTCAGCTTCCCAGCTCCATTGATGTGGCGTGTTTTCATCGCCATATATGCATCGGCACATGACAGATAGATTCACTTGAAAACTGAATAAACCTATGTTTACGGTTTTGGCAGGAAAGACAAAACACCACGATTAAAAGTCACCTGTTTGATCAAAATGTCGAAAGGAGGGATCTAAACTGAAAAGAATGATAAATGAAGATGACCCTGGAGGAACGATGATTAATTGGAAATATTCAATCGAATCGGATTTGACCATGCCGACCCTTTGGGTGTATGTACAACCAATAAGTTGTCTTGGAAGGTAAAAAAAGTGAAATTCTGTATGACTTCTGGATTCAAACGGATCACCAAATTTACACTAGAAAACCCCACGGTTGTCCTTGGGGAACAAACTAAAGATGATCAAATCGTGGATGCCTTTGTTCCACGATGTTAACTCGAAAGAACATTTAAAACTAATAGAATACCTGGACCTTACTTGAAAACAAAAATAAATTGTGGTGAATGAACATGATGCCTTCCTGTGGTTCTAGCCAAGGTGCAAACTAGCCCAGGTGTCAACTGTAGAAGCTCCTTGTAAAAAGTATTGCTAGAACTGGAAATGAACAGAAGTGAAATTAGCGAAGCAACACCTTTACAAGAATCGGGCATAATACTAAGCAGCATTACTATATATAATATATAGTATATTGGAAAAATTTGCCGTCGTATGACCTGTAGTGGAAATCAATATATATTAATGGTATGGAAACCCAGTGATTACAGTAATGATAGAAAAAGATTTTTGAAAACAAAAACAGCGATTGCCGTAACCAGGATTCGAACCACTACTGTCAAAGATAAAATGCAGCTACTAAACCAGCACAGCTAGGAGAATATGGTTGCTTTTCCGTCCTGCTAAACACCAGTCAATTTGATGTTCAGTTGGAACTCTAAAGAACAGAACACTCCTAAAAACGAGAAGCGTCCAGAACCTGCTACTTAGGTAATTCGTGAATCAAACTGGTTCTGTAGATATTCATACAAATGCATACAAACCACGTTGAAAACAATGACATCAGATTTTTGCAAAATACAATCGTGAGAATATGTAACCCTTGTAACAAAACTCCCTAACCTCTCCATTTAGGAACAATTTCTATTTGCATGGAAGAAAAATCATAGTTAGAGGTTAAGACAATGTAAGGGTGATCAACTATGTAGATACAAAAGAAAATGAGATATTAAGTGTTATCAGCATATGTACACACACTTTAAAGACACAATGTGTCTAAATATGGGAATATTATGGTGTGAACATAAAACTATGATGTAGGAAAAGTAAAACTTCCAAGACCAGTTCCAAAATCTAATCAGTCCTTTTACGTAAAAGAAGTGAATTAATTTTTGAAATTATCCAGGGAGTTTTCCATTGCCCAACGTTCCTGAAAAATGAATTGAAATTTTTTGAGACCACATGGAGACATCCCAGGGTCGTAACTGTACATGGATCCGCTCCAAGATATAATTACTGGAAACGTTCTGTGAACAAACGGACAGACGGAAAGACAAACACGTGTAAAAAAAATATCAAATCAATTGTGTGTCCGCCCATGATAAATACCTAACAAACAGTTTAAAAAAGAGTTGATATTTTCGTTTTTACCAGAGCTACAATGTTCATTTACCTCTTAATCTTAAAGCCTGAACACTTTATATAGTGTATCCAAACAGTGTGTCCATAATGCAGTGAGTCCAGGCTTCCAAATGTAATAAATGAATAAAGCATTCTAGTTCTAGAAACGACGTAAATATCAACTTTTTAACAATGGTTAATTGGGTATTTATCATCGACAGCCACTCAATTGTTGTTCTTAAGACATGAATATTGAGAAAGAACTGATTAGTCTTGGCGTCGTTCTATCATTCGTAGGATCCAATTGTTAATAAGTGTTAATGGTGATAAAATCCATTAAAAAGGTATTTTTCAATGCAACTGCAAACGGATAGAGAGGAAAGGGAAAATGAAAATCACATGATGTATAAAGACGCTGCGAATAGACAAGCTAATAATAATACTGTAGATGAGGTCTGGAAGTCTTGTAATACTTTCTTTTGTTTTGGGGATTTTAATCAGAATATTCCAATAATGACAGAGAGCAAGCAGACTTATTGGCTGGATGTGCAAAGCAACTCCGTTGCAGACGACACGATTTTGGCAACCTTTTTTCCTGCTAACAATTCTAATGAAATCCTGTACTTCTAATTGCAATGCTTCTCCTGTTCACCTTTTTTCCGGAATTCTCCACTGATTATATGATTTTCTTATTGATTATGATCCTCAGAATTATCAGATTTCGACTAGTTAGAAACAGTCAAGAAAAACTGTCACCAGAATTGTCGACATAGGTTTCCCATATCTTTCAAGGGCTGGCTGGCTGGTTGGCTATGCATGTGTCACGTGCAGAGGTCTTGCGATAGAAAGCAACAAAAATGGTGAAAATCTGTTCAAATAATATCTATGTAGCTGAAAGTGTGATTTTCTGGGTTCTATATTCATAAACATGAACTATTCCAATTAAAGAAAACAACTTTGCTGATAAAAATATCTCCTGGCCACCATTTTAGATAAGAGACTCTTCTACTCAGACATTTTTTTTAGTTTGTTTTCTGAAAAGAAAACATTGAAGTCAAATATAGGTACTCCGTATTTCGAAAGTTTGCTCAACATCACACTTTTTTCTGTTCGTTTGGTTTGGATAAAAGTGTAGTATCTGTTCCATGACATTGCCTGAGTCACCGGTACTGATGTTCGTCAGCCAAACGGGGTGGCGATTGTGTGGTGTGTAAGCATCAAATATCGCGAGCGCAGGTGCAACGCCTATGAGGGTACACTGAAGCTAAGCGCATTGGGAACCTTTGGATTCGTCTTTGAGTTCTCTCTCTATTACTTGATCCAGCTCCAGCGAAGCAGTTCGCCCCGAGGTGGCGCTCTCCCATTGCACTAAAAGAGACGGGTCGAATTTGTCTTGACGGTTTCGCAACCTCGGTTGCGTCATTGGGTACTCCACTTTTCCACGTTAAACTTGATCTTGCGTTGCATTTTGTTCACAAATGCTAATGAAAAGGTGTTCTTTAAAACATATAGCTTTTTTGCTGTGAGCTAATATAGAAGCAGCAAACACTCTTTTCCTTTCCATTCTACACATTAATCTTCAGTACCTTCGGCCAATACGACCGCTGATGATTCAGGCTGGCGTACTATCTACACCATTTTTTTGGATTGGTACGCTAGAAAAATTCCCCTACCAAAATCAATGGTAATCAATACATTGCTTTAAGCCATTTCATCTTTTAAAAAGAAGGCCCTACTTTTTGGTCGCGGGTGAGGCCTGCATATTCTAGAATGTTTTTTTTTCTCCTAGGGTATCAACTAGTTTATAAAAATGCAAATGCTTCACCAAAGAAAACATCGGCAACCACAACGATAATAACTGCGAAGTTTTTAAGTAAACGAAAGGTTGAAGCAAAGACAGTCTGTTGAAAATTAAGAAGTCCTGAGATCTCACCCGAACTAAATTGACCCAAAGTGTTTTAACGCTTGGGGCTTTACTCTCATGTGCCTAATTGCCCTCTACCTGCTTATTAATTTTGGGATGAATTACCAACTCCCCGCCTGATATTTCTGCGAGAAAAGCCCCTCTCACCCACTTCATGATTTTAGGAAATCAGTGTTAGAGGGTCCATCTCTACTCTTTCCTCCCTGTTAATTGGAAGGAGGGACAACTACGGATTTATCAATATTTTTTCCCCATGGGAGACTATTAAATGCAAACTTGGTTACCCAGGTTCAATTGTATCCGTTAATTTCCTTGTTACTGTCATAGTTTCTCAACCCAACTTTTTCCCGCCCCAAGCTTATTAAATTGTGACAGATTTTCCAATCATCCCGTTTATTCCGAGCCTCGACAATTTAATTGTGACGGATTTTTTCATGAACCTCTGCTGATTCCGATCCCCCGGCAACAAACCTCCTAAGAGTGCACAGAAATGGATTGCTGTCAACATGGAGGCGGTAAAAAAAGGAAAGAATAATCATGAAACAAAACAAATAAAAAAGAAAAAGAAAACACATGTAAACAACACATTTTTCATTCGAATAGGAAGAGAGGAGATATGATAATGAGGAAAAGTTAAATATAAATATGTTGCATTGCAGACAGCCGTGGGATGTGTAAAGACCTTTCCCTCCTTGTTTTTCCCAGTGTTTACATGCTTTTTTATTAGTTAACTCTCGTTGATTGAAAACGCGAACGGTTATTTACGCTTTGTCTGACATTCTCACACACCATTTTCCAACGTCCCGCGGCCAGATTTTATATCGTTTTGTTTTGTTACGTTTGCTAAAACAAAGACCAGAAATAAATTAAAAGAACAATTACAGTAATACAAAAGGACCAAAACAATAGTGACCGTCTCACAAGTATGAATTTTGCAGTCAATGACTGCAATAACAATAAAATAAAACAATGACAGACGCTTTGGAAATATAATATTGCAACTAATTGCTTTGCAAAATTCGATGATAAAATGTTCTCATTATTCTATGCATTTTCAAGCTATTGTTTTTCGTTTTGGTCGTTTCTGGGAAAACGTCTCGACTGCTATATTGCTATATTCTCTGACCTTCCTCAGGTGTATGCTAAATGAAGCTGAATGCATCATACATTTCAGACAAGTTGGAGGATTTTATCTAAGCTTCCTCTACTGGGTGTCAGAATAGTGATAATCATCATCATCATCATCCTTCAAGCGTCCGTCGTTGGACATAGACCTTCCCAAGGATTTGCCACATTTCTCTATCATGGGCGTCGCAGAGCCAGTACTTTCTGAATTTTTCTAGCTCGTCTCTCTATCTGATATTCTGCCGGACTCGGTGTGAGCATTGTGTTAAAAGTAAAAGTGATGAAGAAAGCCCAAATATTTTATTGAATATTATTCCAACAGCTTTTGATAAAACCGGTAGCAGTACCAATAATGATAAACAGATGTAACTGTTACTACTATTAGAATTGATTGCAGTACTTTATTCGACAAACAAAAAAAAATATTTGTACAAATGGTAAGGATATTATCAATGATTTTGTGTGTTTCATGATATTTTAGTTAGTAAAAATGAGTAATATCAGTAACTGATTCGTTAAGAGATTAGGCTACTGAATCAAGTTGAAAGTAAAAGGGGAATAAATAATCACCAAGATCTAGCACAGGAACTTTCAAAGTCATGAAATTTAAAACTGTTTGTCAAGGGTAGAGGTAAAAAATTAAAAAAAATATATCGCAAAGATATTACGAATGTATAATTTCGAAACATTTATGCAAAAATTACACAGCACTACAACCACCACCATTACTACTACTACTATTACTAAACATGCTTTCTCTTAAGAAGATTCGGATGTTCTTTAATGCAAACCTGTTTACGTGAGGCCACCAATAATAATCATGAAAATATCTTTGGGGAGACGACAATAATAAATGTGAAGAAAGAATACGAAAGAAGATGAAACAGAAAGAATAAACGAAGAAGAAGAAGAAGAAGAAAAAGAAGAAGAAGAAGAAGAAGAAGAAGAAGAAGAAGAAGAAGAAGAAGAAGAAGAAGAAGAAGAAGAAGAAGAAGAAGAAGAAGAAGAAGAAGAAGAAGAAGAAGAAGAAGAAGAAGAAGAAGAAGAAGAAGAAGAAGAAGAAGAAGAAGAAGAAGAAGAAGAAGAAGAAGAAGAAGAAGAAGAAGAAGAAGAAGAAAGGTACCAAGGCATAACGATAAATAAAGAAAGGTATAAGGTTGGGGCAAGGAGAGAAGAGGGAAAATGAAGTGAAAGAAATAAAGAAGGAAAATGAGGAGAAAGCAATTGAGCAAGAGATATTTTTTTTGCTGTGATGAATCACTGATTAAAAAAAAATGCCCTGATCAACAAGGCAGCTGAGTAAGATGCGCTCAAAAACTGATTTCCGCACCCGGAATTGGATACAAAAAAACCCAAACATTACTAATCTCATCCTTTTCGATTGAAATGAGAATATTGTAGCGCAGCAGCAACAAGAACAGATGTAGTACTATCAAAATTGCAATTCGGTGGCAAAGATGGAGACTAAATTTAGGCCTACTTTAATTTCCTTCTGAAAAGAATGCTAATCACGAGAAGATACCGAGAACAACTTGCCTAAGGTTGATTAAGCTAATCTCATTCTTTTTAACTACTTCCACTTCTTAAACTTCTTGGTAATAAAATTTGTATTCCTGCATAAGCCAATAATAATGGGGCCATAAAAATTATATAGGTTGACTACCAAGGAATTCAAACATGTATATGATACAGGAGATTGTCCTCATAGGCACCACGCATATCATTTGCAAAGCGCTGTCCATGTAGATATTATGTCTTGCATATAAAGATGTACTGTTTCTTGTGTAGTCTTTTACATCGAACCACCACCTTTAAATATAAGTGAAAAGAATACAATACCAGCGTGTACTATATAATATCGTTACCAGCAATACGTTCCCTAGCCAAAACACAATGTGCAATTGATAATACTAAAATTGGAAAGGAATAAAAATAATACAAAGGTACTGACAACAAGATTGGGTAAATTGGAGATCACAGGAAAGATTGAAACTATATAGACCATATCACTCCAGGTGACCGCACGAAAACTGAGAAGAGACCTAAAAATGAGAGGTCTACGGCTCCCAAGTGGTTGCAATGGCCTGAGAGCCAATGCTCCGATAGGTGAGGACGATTTGAAAGGAGGACCGGACACCTGAGGAGACTTACTGTCACTCAGAATCCAGTTAACTGGTTTGAAAGTGTAAACCACACTACTGCTGAGATCTGTGAAAGTGAGAAGAAGAGGGCTCTAGATTTGTTGGGATTTGCTGTCACACAGTCTTTAGTAGTGACCACCAGGCAACTGGTGTGAAACTCCAAGTAGATGTCTTCAGATTTCTTTCTTTCAGCCTGACACTTTTATCTATAATTAATCACATGTTTATGTAGTTTTCGCGTTAGCAATAACAGGCGAGATCAAGTGACAAAAATTATCTTCATTATTTGAGCAGTCGCCTTTGTGAGTATTCTTGTTTTTTTCAGTTGTGATGCTGTCTAAATAGTCTCCATTTTTCGTCAGATTTCCTACACCATTCCAAGTGCTCCAAAAACTATCGATATGACCATCATGATTCATATTTTCTTTCTTTTGTCTGGCAAAGAGCAGATACAAGTGAAGCTTTTTGATTTTTATCAAGGTTTGACTCTGCTACCAGCTTAAACATCGGAATCAATAACCTGGCACGTTTTTTTCTCTTCGTTCACGATTATGACAATCTAGATTTCTGGCCTAAATTGAGTGATCAGTTTGAATTTCAAAGTTCAAGGAGATTTTGTGTTTCTCATTTTCTCATGCTTCTATTCGAACAGTGTTCCCTAGAACCTAAAGGATCCACACTACTTTCCCAGGGATTCCACTCAATGAGGTGATATTACCACAATATACGTGACATTCCTCCATCGCATAATCCATGGGTTGCCATATAAGTGAGTCCAGTCTATTTTCTACATGCAAAGGAATATATGGTGGTTTGGTTAGATCTTTTGTTGGAAGTACTGGCAGCAGTTATGGGCATTTTACTGGTTGTTTCGGTCAAGGGTGATTGGTATTTGTGAGATGTACTTGTCATATATATATATATATATATATATATATATATATATATATATATGATTCTCCTTATATATATGAATAATAGAAAGTTGAAAATTTAATTATAGAAAAGGTTTCCTCAATTAGTTGATGTTTGAAGACTTTTGGATATCATTGGCCCGTCTGGTCAAATCGGAGTTGTTAGCGCAGTGGACCCCCCTTTCCCATTCATACATATTTCCTTCGTCTTCTCTCTCAGATAACATGTTGCATTCGATTATTATGAAGTTATTTATCTCTGCTTAAACTGCATTTGCTATTCTCCTGTTTCTCATCTATCTTAGCTTTTACATAATTAGCTTTTACAGAATTGGCTTTTACATAATTGGCTCTTACAGAATGGCAGCCTTGAACAACGCCATTATCGGCGATTTGGTTTTTCTCTTTAGATTTTCCATCCTCAACCGAGTCCTTACCGTTTTACCCACACTTCATTAATCTGCCTTCGGAAAGACTTTGCGAATTCTTAAAATGCCTAAGGACATTACTTCAAATTTTTCTGTTCTACACGCCAGCAGAACTCAAATTGTGTTCTACGGAATCCAAGGGGTTCCGTGCGACCTTTCCAAGGCTTCTGCGAAACACAGTGACATTTTCCCAATATACTTTCTCCATTACATAAACGATTCATTCACGGCTTTCACGTGTCTTTATCTTATTTCTTCAACACTAACGTTACTTTTTTTTATATATGAAAAAAAAGGCATATTTTGCGTTTTGATTAAAACATCTTGGTTATTTACGTGACGTGGGCGCTGTACAGTCAGTTGTCGTTCATAAATCTATTTTCCCACTCAAATATTTTCTATTTGCGTTTTATACACATTCGGACGATTCCATGAACAGGGACAAAATCGAATAGTCATATATGAAAAAGAAAGTTGGCTTTCGAATAAGTTACCTAGAGAATGGGTTTATTGATATGAGTTCCCTGAGTAGTTTAAGGTTGACAACAACTGCTCTCAGATAGCCTTTTGCTTGTAATATTAGCAAGTGTCAGATTGATGGAATCCATCTTGTACCAACAATTCTTATCAGTAATACATGGACGTTAAAAATAATTGTCCATTGTATTCATAGCCAATAGATTTTTTCCATGGTTTTACCTACTTTGCATCTATCTACCGGCTTTACTGTTGTGTATGAACTCTTCCTTGCGTTTATTTATAAAGTTTACTTCACTATACACGGTACAGGATTGAAATAAACAATATTCGGCTGCTGACAATGTCATGTACTTCATCTACAGCCGAGAGAAAGTACAAATGTCGTGGAAATAAATGTCAGGAGAGACGAACAAGAAGACAGATGGGTGTTTTTACAAAGGGTCTCATGTACATATAAGTGCAAATACACGAAATAAACGGGAAGAATATGAGCGAAAATGTGAAAATGCGTTGCCAACCAACTCTTTAAATTCAATAATCGGGAAGTCGAGTGCTGGAATATACCAGGAAATATGACCAGATACCAATGCACAATAGGGCATCAATATGAAAGGAAGATTTTTTTTCGCAGCAGTTTCGATAACTTAATTGATCTATCTATCTATCTATCTATCTCTCTCTCTCTCTCTCTCTCTCTCTATATATATATATATATATATATATATATATATATATATATATATATATATAGAGAGAGAGAGAGAGAGAGAGAGAAACAACTTTTTTTGTCAATTTTTATATTTAGTCCTAAAGTGCCAAAGACCACGTGTCACGCAAGTGCCTCCTAACTTTTGATGTTATTTCAACGTGTTGTCTTATAACTGTTTTATTATATCCTTTGTCACCCCCATATATGTCATCCCCAGCACGTTCATCGATATCATCATAAATATAGCTACTCCATAACTCAAATCTATTTTGTAGCATTTCTTTCAGTGTTTTTTGTACCGTTAGTACGGATTTAAGTTGAAGTAAAATTATTTCACATGTATCTATTTAACGAATATTCCAGATAAAATCATAATAGAATTATCACAAATACGCAATTAATAAAAAGAGTAATTGTTTACCCGACCTCCATGAATATTACTATTACATAGTTGTAATTCGTATTGAAGAAAATTCTTTTTCTGTTACTATTATACTAACGTGGCTGTAGTTCTCTATTTAAAGATACCCATACTTATATACTTCAATCAGGAACTAGTTGTAAAATTCAAAGAAATGGGATTTATTTCAAAAATGCTATGTGCAATTCTGATAGGATGATCTTTCAAACGATATCCATATTTATATGCTTCTATGATGAAATAATGCAACGATTCAAAGAAATTGGATTGCATACATGAAATTTCCCGGAAAAATATATACTTAGCTTTATGTTTTTCATTGTAATTCCTCGTGCCTAACAGATACTATATTGCATGGTATGAAAATTATTCTTATGTTAAAACTAAATGTATTTTCTGAATTTCCCATGTCCTAAAAACACCCTTTCAGTCTTTAAACGTATTCGTATATCAATTGCAAGACGAGATATGAAGTTCTGGATGTTTTTGATGGCAGTCATTCTGTTTGATGCAAATAAAATAGTTTTCTCCACTTTTATTCTTAAGAACATCTTCCATCTAAGAGTGGTAACCCTAAGAAAAGAAAAATACTGGGGATGATGGGTGCACAGAGGTTCCTGTATGTCTCGTGGACTATTTTACCAAATAGTATGACACGCCTTTGATAAATCCCCACTCACTTGCACATCTCCGTTTAACATTGCATTTCTGGATATCCACATGGAAACTAACCAAAATATTGACCCTTAAGCTGAGAACCTTGCAAGGTGCATATGAAAGAGTCTTGCTTCGCCTCGCTGTATATTTGAAAAAAAAAGACTGGAGTAGAAGATATCATAGAAAAAATTGGAAAACATCGAATGGCATTTGGTTGGATATGTTGCAAGAACGTCAGACAACCACTTGATATCATAACTCACAACGTAGATCCCCAGAGATCATATGCAAAAATGTGACCAACTGGGAGTAAGATAGCGTGACCAGCTAGATAAATTAAAAAAGTACTGGCTCCACAATGTCTATAACAGAGAAAATCTTGGGGATGTCTAGGTCCAACCACGGACGCAAAAAGACTAATGATAATGATAATTAAGATACTTATTTGAATATTCTAATCCCAATGTTCTCGGCTTTGGTTTCTACTAACCTCAACCAGACTGGGGTCATTGAAGAGCAATGGACAGTAAAGGCTTTCTTCATACGGTAGGGGTTGAGGTCCCAATGGTAAATTTCAAAGCTCAACATCTTTGTTCATTCAATGTTACAAATGGCGATGACAGTGTCAGTCAAAATTTAATTTCAAAAACAAATTAAAAATGTTTTTCTCTGCATTCATGCTTTACCATGTATCCACTAAGTACGGTCATTTTGAAAATAACCACTGGGAAATCTTTCATCAAATCTCTAATTTAAAAAAAAATTGTTTGCCGTTTGTATCGTCCAATGAACGAGGATTCGACAAATTTTTCAACCAGGACGGTTTTCCCAACCTTGTACCACAAAGGCTTTGACTATCAGTTGCTCTTTATGGACATGAACTAATTTTGCAATTTTGTGCATCTGTAGCTCAGCGTAGAGCCGTGATATAAACCATCACCATACACCATCGGTAAATAGTTCTACTAGAGGCATTCACGATTGAAGTAACATCCACCAGAATTTTGAACCCTCTGATCTTATCTTCAAAATAAATAACCGTTGCGTTATTTCGAATGCCTATTGCTTGCATAGAAAGGAAGCGAAATATAGGGAGGCAGCAGGTAATCTAATTTGAGTATATTGATGGCAAAACGAGTAAAAGAAGCAAGAATTGCTAACAGCAATAAAAGAGAGGAAAATGTGGGGAGCCATGATTGGCCACGTCCTGTAGAGACATGGCCGAGAGAGGGAAAGACAGGCCGACGGACAGAGAACGAAAGGCAAAGGCACAGAGAATACTATTACTTCTTTTCCTATCAACAATAATAGTATTTATATAATTATTCATATGAAAACTGATACTACTACTATTACTCTCCAATAGTATCAAATTACTATTATGCTGTCACCGTGAATTCAGTTATGTAAATTATCAGCCGGGTCTCAACTAAAGACCTATTCCTGTAAGTTATGTCGGTTCAAGCTATAGAAAGAATGTTTGGGAAGACCTTTACACATACAGACGATATAACACTTTCCTAAGCATACTTTTCTATATGCAAGAAGGGATGTATGTTAGATGTAATACATACATTCACGTTGACAATTTTTTTTGGTAATTTGCGCTGTAGAAGAAGGAACTTTTTCTGTATTTCTTATATGCTGGGCTTTCCAGCTGTCAATGAGTTCAGTGGTCACTTTTTTGAGTGATCCAAGGGCTCCATCAACAAAAGGTATGATTTTGGTCCTGAATCGCCGCTTTCTGCTGATTTATCTTTCAAGCTCTTTATATTTTGACAGTTACCTGAATTCCTTGACAGCAATGTTTTCATCCGCTGGGGTGGTGATATTTACAAGGAGGCACATTTTTTCTTTAGCGTCTTCCACTAAAATATCAGGCCTGATCACGTTCAAAGTTCTATTAGTATGTAATGTGAAGTTCCAAAATACGGTCACATCATTTACTCTGGTGATTGATTCAGGCCAGGGTTCATACCAGGTTTTACCATATGGGACTCAAAGAAGAAGAAGAAGAAGAAGAAGAAGAAGAAGAAGAAGAAGAAGAAGAAGAAGAAGAAGAAGTCTTCAGCGTCAAACAAAACTGGCAGCATACGTTTATTCAGTTTTTAGCTAGTCCAGCTGGCTAGTCATGTATGTATCACACAAACAAGCCTCACTAATGACACTAAACGGCTAAAAATGAAAAAAAAATCACTCATTTGCATCCGGAAAGAAAATCTTATCTTTTTAAAATTCACCCCCTGAATAGGTTTCTCATCTGGCATGTTCAATTTACAACGTAGGTTCATGCTAAATCAACCCTATAGTTTATATCATGCTTGTTTTGTTTTTTGGATACATTTTTGACTTTAATGATCACTTTCCAACTAGAGGTGGGAGCAGTAACTGGTTCCTTTATCACCTCTTTATCCAATTTTTTGATTGGTTATCCCTAACATGGTATGTTAGCAAAAGTGGCTGTTTATTATTATTATTATGATTATTATTATTATTATTATTATTATGATTATTATTATTATTATTATTATTATTATTATGATTATTATTATTATTATTATTATTATTATGATTATTATTATTATTATTATTATTATTATGATTATTATTATTATTATTATTATTATTATTATTATTATTATTATTATTATTATTATTATCATTTGAACAGTTGCCTGGCAGTTACTGTTAGAAAATGAGTGATAGCTAGTCCCCACGGAATGTTAGAGAAAAGACTGGGGTCTTCGCGGGAAAAGTTGGAAAACTCGAATGGCAATGAGTTGACTATGTTGCAAGAATGTCACACAACCACTGGAACGCACAACTGACAAAATAAATCACCAGAGATCATATGCAAAATTGTGACGACAGGAAGTAAGATGGTGTGACCAGCTAGATAAATTCAACAAGCACTGGCTCAGCGATGCTTATGAAAGATAGGTCTTGCGAATCCTGGAGATGTCCAACAACGTACGCTAAAAGACTGTTGATAATGATGATTACGATACCTATTTGAGCCACGGGAAAGCTCAAAGAAGCCTAATTTGTTTTTTTCCCTATAGTATACATCATTCGTACATAATCCAAAATGATATTTATACACATCTTATATATATATATGTGTGTGTTTGTGTTTGTGTGTATGTGTGTGTGCGTGTTTCTGTGCATGTGTGTGTGTGTGTGTCTATGTGTGTCCTAAATATTCTGTTTCTATTTCCATCACATCCAATACTTCGTTAGTCGCTGTCACTATAATCTCAATCGCTCATAACCGTAATCGGGATTATTTGAAACTGAAAACAACGAATACAAATAACGCTAGTAAAGGTGAAGTACAACGAATAAATTTCAAAGATAATGAGAAATGCAGTTGTTGATAGTGTATTTGCTGAACTAGCAAATTGCTGCGTAAATGTGCTCGAGGAAGGTTAGCCGGAGGTTAATCGTGATGTTGACTCTGAATCTAACAATACTACTGATATAATAAGAAGTGCTTCACGCTTGTTCTAAAGATTGCAATTAACTGCTGGGGACGACAGACATTTAAAGGTGAAGACCATTTCTTTAATGAGCTAATATGGCTTATCAGAAAACAGTGAAGTGATTTATGCATTGCATTCCATGTTCCAGTGTCCTTCAGAATCATTGATTATACTTGTGAAATCGGGAATACCAAAACACAATTCTAATATCTCTTTGTAGAAACACTATATATATATATATATATATATATATATATATATATATAGATAGATAGATAGATAGATAGATAGATAGTGACAATCTGCTCATCAAAATGTCTCGTTAGGAGATTTTCCTTGAAAATTGGGACTGTCCAACTAATGAAATTTCATTGTAAGAGTTCTTTGCAAGGAACTATCGAATATATATATATATATATATATATATATATATATATATAGAGAGAGAGAGAGAGAGAGAGAGAGAGACAGAGAGAGAGAGAGAGAGAGACAGAGAGAGAGACAGAGAGAGAGAGAGACAGAGAGAGAGAGAGAGACAGAGACAGAGACAGAGAAAGAGAGAGGGAGGAAGAGAATGGGAAAGAGGTGGGAAAATTACATTTAAAGTTAGTGAAAAAAATGTCAAACCTTTCGTTTGAATATGTTTCTAGAGAGTCACCTCGAACAAGTTTTTTTTTCAGTAATAAGTATTGATATGTATGATTCGATATGTTGGTTTGAATGAATTCTGAGATTAAAACCTGGACAACTGATTCGATATACATGATTTGTGAAAATTCAATAGAATTGATAAGAACTTAGAATCACGTCTCTTATCATACCTACTGATTCATTATCGTTAAATATGTTAAAATAATCCCCATTTCTAAAAAAAATGAATGATGTATAGTATAAAATGATGTAAATTTACAAAACACATATACTCTACATAAGATAAAAAAACTACTTGTATGGCATAAGCTACGTATTGGAAAATAGTTGAAAAGAGGTGGTATTTGATCCATAGTTATCCCTCATGTTAACTCATATATATATATATATATATATATATATATATATATATATATATATATATATATATATATATATATGAGCTGGTATTACGCATTGATTGTATATTCTTATATCTTGAGCATATTGACCATTTATTTTTCACTATGTTTCCATATACTCACAAGTCAATCATTATTCGTTGTTTTATTCCGTAACCATAGTCTTTCCAGTCTGACTCAGGTAATATATTACTTGAATTCTCCAAAGACTTCGCCTAATATCTTTATGATCTTTTCGGGGAGTACTATTGTACATTACTTGTTGTCTTTGTTCTGCTCACCTTTAACCTTATTATTTGGCGTCTTTCCCTGATCACTCAACAAGTGTTATACATCATGTCTCTGATATCAATGCAATATCATCGCTGGACCTTGAGTGGCTCAGACATCCCCATCTATGTTTCCAGCCATGTTTTCCTAATTTATTTCCTTAAAGTCATTTTCAAGGCTTGCTGTAAATAGTTCATATGAAATTGTATCCCGCAATATCAGTTTTTTTCCGATTTTGCCTGTATATTTATGAAATCTAATCAATGCTGTGCAATGTTTGTAGATATTCTCAATGGATTATACACAATTCTCATTTTGCAAAATCCGAATGCTTACAGAATCAATTGAGAATAGCAATGGGAAGCAAGATAATGAATTAGTCTCAACGATGAAAATAAACCCAACAAGGATCCCAGAGAAAACCGGGGTGATGGATATAATGCAAGTGATTAGGCACCGAAAATAGATATTGGCTGGGCACTTTGCAAGAAGTAAATATAACAGATGACGCAAAAGTAACCAGTTGATGCCCATTAGACTGTAAAAACTGTAGGAAAAACTGATACTAAATGATAGGTTTGCCATTGATATATGGTAGAAGTTAGCACAGTCACAATTGACATGGAAGAAAATTGAAAGACCTTTGTCCAACTTTGTTTAGATGTACTCATATATGTATATATAGTTTCAGAAATGTGGAAAATCCTGTATATGTCTTTAATTATATTTACATTTCATTTGAAAGATATATACATATGTGTGTATGTGTGTCTGTGCTTGTGTTTGTGATTGCGTATATCTATCTTTATGTTTATAAATGCAGATAGTACTGAAACCAGGGAAAGGTTTCATGTCCAACAACAGACGATTAAAGACTGATGATGATGATGATGATGATGATGATGATGATGATGATGATGATGATATAAGTGTACGGGAGCGTATATGTTATATGCGTATTGATTTAGTTCAAATTTCGACTTTTTCACCCATGACATTTATTTATTCAACACATTAACGAAATGTTTACCTTCTAAACTGCATTTCAGAAGCAAGATGAAAGCACGAATGACACACATGAATATGATAAAAACGAGGGGAATTATTTTGATGGTTTCTCGTTCTGTCAAACGAGGGTGCAGACCAGCTGGACCAAAAATAGTGCCTAGAACACAGCAATCTGTGTGTGCAGCAGTACTGTGCAGAGGGTCTATTTCATTCTGTCATTTTACGATACCCCCGATTTCTGTTTAATCTCAAATATAATATGAGGTCTTATGATGCCTCCTTGTTTTTTGTTCTGCCAGTAGCAGGGATCCTTCATTGTATGTAGACGTTTCTTTTTGATATTAATGAGACTTTCTTGTTCTTGAATATTGAGCTGGTGCAGTTTAAATACTCCTAATTTTCTTTTACTGGACTTTTAGTTTTTTGTACAGGAATAGTTGCAAAACTTCAATTACAAAGTCCCTCGGTATTTTACAAGCATTCTATGCTGCTGCCATTTCTAGACCATGGTTTAAAGATCATCAAGTTCCAATACAAGTAGTGACTGATGGCTTTAACCAATGATTACTATCCTAGATTCTTTAAGTTGATTTTGGATTCTCCGACAGATTTTCAGAGTTTCCAGCTTTTCTACTACGCTTTTCAGGATCGTCCCCTTTTTATCATTATTCCCGTGTAGATTTTAGATATATCAAGAGACTTTACCATTCCGTGAGGCACTAATATATTTTTGAATCAGTTTATGTACTTGATCTGTTCTCAATTGTGTGAGCAAGTAAGATAGAACAGAATAGAGAGTGTGCAGTAGACTTTCACTGATTCGATACTAATTCAAAATATCCCGGGTCAGTGCAATTTCAAATTTCCGAAGGGTACGGCACCGACCTACAACACATATGCATTTGGTTGCACGAGATTTGTTCATTTGTTGACGAACTCCTGTAAACACTGGCAAGAGATTCTTGCTTATTATCCTATATTCATTGGAATAATTTGCTCTTACTTGACCCCGGTAATGGATCCAGTAAATGAAGAAAGTGCATTACGTGCTTTGGAGTGGAAATATTGCACTTTATCGATTAAACATGAGGATTATTTCGCCTTTACGGCGAATCACTTCTTCAAAATCGTGCATGCTTTTTATTCAATAACTTGCACTGATTGACATGATATTCTAAAGTTACAGCGAACCGGCTTATTCCCATGGTTGGTTTTTGTCTTGGGTTATTGTGATTCGGTTGGTGATAGGTTTGGTGAAAAGTTTGTAGATGTGGTTGACTAGAAATTGGACTCTACCTGTCGAAGTCTTTCAGGTTTCCTTTCTTATGTATCAGCATTGTGATTGCGGTATTCCAATCTCCTGGGACTTTACTTTGTATTAGGCATTAGTTGAGTAAATAGCTAGTTTCTTTGTAAGGACTCTACCCACTTTTTGTGTAGATCAATAAGACAGCACAGTATATTAGAGGGAAAAACAGGAGTCTGAGACATCATGAGAAACCGCTAGGAAACTCAAAATTCAATGGGCAGACAACAAATGGACATGGATCCTCAGAGATCAAATGCAGAATTGTGGCCGACAGAATATGAGATAACGAGATGATCTGGACCGGTTCAGAAAACACTGGCTTCGTGACGCCCATAATAGAGAGGCTTGGTGAATCCTGGGAAGGGCTATGACCAACAATTGACGATAAAAGACTGATGATGAAGATAGTTACCTTTGGTTCAGAAATAATTCTTCAATGATTCGGCACTCTGTCTGTCACAACGATGCCAGATCAGAGAAGGTCTACTGTATCAATAGGGATGCAAATCTATGTCCGTCTCCAAATTTACATTTTTACATATCTGCTTGTATAGAATGACATTTTTGTTTGTATCATTGTCTGCTTTATTCTCTGACAAATGAAAATGCTATGAAAATAATATCACAATCGTCAATACGGCCGGTTATTGTCTCAGCCACTTCTCTTATTTATTTGAATAGCAACAACTGCAGTTGCGGCTTTAAATACAAAGAAACAAAGGAAGTAACATTGACGGAATGTAAACAACATGTTTGCTTTGAGACAAGGTCACGGACAAAAGAAGACATGAACAGCTGACGGAGTATTGTCAATTGGATTAGGGAAACGATCCAGAAAATTCCTTTTAGAGAAATTGAGATAGGCAACTAGTTGAGTTATTTGAACAACTCTCCACTATTTAAATTGGTTCAAGTGAGTAAATTAGATGCCCCAGTTATAAAGTAAATAAGTGAGAGAGTAGCCGAAA
Source organism: Thysanoteuthis rhombus (assembly GCA_963457665.1). Classification (NCBI taxonomy): domain Eukaryota; kingdom Metazoa; phylum Mollusca; class Cephalopoda; order Oegopsida; family Thysanoteuthidae; genus Thysanoteuthis; species Thysanoteuthis major. The sequence goes on from OY735215.1 coordinate 39,758,895, forward strand.
GCAAATAGATGTACTGAGATTGGAATTGGCTTATATATTACAATTATATACATATACTCCCGAAACATGGTACAGCGGCCGATGGACACCATCATGAAAGAATGAAATTAAAATGAAAAAATAAATAACTTGATCACATATACCGAGATTCCATAATTAGTTTAAATGGGATAACAGGTTGAAATAACACTGATCGAATTAAAGATGACTTACGTACCACGTAATTTTGGATACCTCGGAACTATTTTGCATTTGATTGATGAGATTTTCTTTCCGACGATAAAGAAACAAGAATTTACATTGTATATGTCAGTAAGTCCGAAGTCTTATACGTAGTTATTGACTGAATTTCAAAGATGACTTGCATAGCGCGTGATCGTATGAAATTTGAGCAATAATATATACTTTCCAGTGGTAAAAATAGAAAGTTTACAGGACAATATATATATATATATATATATATATATATATATATATATATATATATATATATATATATATATATATATATATACTGAACCAAGTGCATCGATAAATACAGGGATCATGTTAAGAAATAGATATTAGCTGGGTTTAATGAATGTTCGTTTTTATCATTAGCCTATGAAAGTGATGATGAATCTACGTATCTAAATATCTATCTATTTATCTACGGTGAGAGCAAGAAGTATTCAATACTTCCCTAGGAGTTTATTCTAAAGTATTCGTACACTTTTAAATTTGGACCGAAGATTTCGGATTTTTGTACATAACTTTTCAATTCTCTCTTGTTACAATATTCTTTTTAAATTTTTATATTTTTAGTCAAAACTTTGTACATTTTGATAATTCGCATGTTTGTTAACAGTAAACCTTATTACCCAAGCTATGTACCAATATATTTATCTATCCGCTATGTATATTCATCGAACATCTATTATATATATATATATATATATATATATATATATATATATATATATATACATATATATATATATATATATATATATACATATATATATATATATGTATATATATATATATATATATATATATATATATATATATATATATATATATATATATATATACTCTATTTATCTATTTATCCCAATTTATCTAAATATTTACCAGTATATCTACTCGCAACGGCATTCATTCTCTCCTCCAGCCATTGTTCGAACCTTTTTTTGCAATTCACAAAAGCCAGCGCCAGTTTACACTTTTCATTCTTCTTTGTTTGTACTTTCAATTTTCTATCCAGACCTTCTTTGTTCTTCACTGACCTTTCATACTAATTCAATTTTGCTACCCCTTTTTTTGTGGTCTTTCATGCGACACTTATTGTTTGTTTGCGCCTCTGGCATTGATGTCCTCGAAAGAAAGAATTCGTCAAGGGTGTCTCATTTTGTAGGTCTTGTCTCCCTTTTTCTCAGTAAAATACCTTTGTTATTTCTCAATATATTCCAATAACATTTTGTTTGTGGGTTTGTTGAGGGATTCTTCACTTTTCATAAGTAGGGATGTCATTTTTGTTTATAATTGGGAAACTTTCTCAAATCTTGACAGATTTTGCAGAAATTTTGCTAGGAATTGGAAAAAAAGGGTGAGTGATGGTCGATCCGATTGTTAACTTGAATTTTATATAAAAATAACCATGTGTCATCGTGCAAAATATATTGAACAGGAACTGCTGAACAAATTAGAATAGAAATTGTTAGACAGTTTTTTTTGGACAATGTATAACGTTTTGAAGAATGTTAGAGTTAAAAAAAAAGAACGGTCCTAATAAAAAATTAATTGCCACTATCTATTTCTATTTCAATTTTTTTTCTTTCTGACGACCTTCATACTTCTAAGATTTTTCTTCTCATCCAAAGTCACATTTGGCTAATACACTAACTTTCTCCTGATTTGGAAAAAAATTTGTTGCTTGGTCAATTCATTTTTAGTAGCCAGGTAAGTCAACGGGTTCAGGATGGTGGGTAGGAGATTTGGCACTTTGATATTCAGCGTCGGATAGGGATCAGTGTCCCCCTTAAGAGAATTAATGATATCACTACTAGGAGTTCTCCACAGTATCCCAGCTGCTCTCAGTACCTGTTTTTCTCAAGACGGTTACCAATCTTATTTTTGACCGAGCTCAACGATGCTTAACTTCAGTGAAGGTACGGAAAACGATGTGTCAAACGTGGTTTGGTCGTAACTGATATTTTTTACCCTTTCTGACACTATGACATATTTACACTTCTATGGATAAAGTCGGTGTTGAGGACAAATTGATTATTGTGTCATTATAAAGTGACACATATAATGATTAGCAATGTGCACATATCTTCTGTCACGGTAAGAGATGCAATTGACGTAGTGAAATAAAATTCCATTCACGCACTGACGTAGTATAACATATTATTCATGTAAGTGAAAAATAGTAAACTGTAAAATAGAATCAACACAGATGCTGAATTCAGAGAATAACAGAAATAGAAAAAAAAGTATTAAAAACCGAAACAAAACGTTTGTGGTCTACTGCACGATATTCTCCAAGCTCATTGCAACGAATATCCCAGTTATCCACGTTCATAAAATGTCTTGTGCATCCATCTATTCCATACATGTCTCTGTATACGTATTATAATACCCGATTTTCCCGTCTGTCTGTCTATCCATGCATCACACTAAACCTAAAAAATATGTTGAAAGGGATGGGTATATAATAGAGTTCCTGAGAATGTGATCGCGTTACAAACCCAACTAATACGGCAGGTAGAGGATGAGAGGAGTGAGGTAAGGGTACTCAAATAAGTGAAGGTGGAAATGAAGATATTCGCGTAAGGAGACCAGAAGAATCCGACTGTCGAGGATTCAAGAAGGGTGAAAATTTAAAATGGGATATCCGTGAGCAAAATATTCAATCAAGTGCCGGTAGTGTTTTTTGAGGCAACTTCCATATATTTTCTTCTATACACGACAGTGCCTTACATTCCCACTCATGGGCATACCATAAGAAAAGCAACGGGTATTTTACTAATTGTGTTAGTAAAGAAAATAAAAAGGATGAAAACAGGTGGAAGGATATCATTTTCTGTTAATCACAAAGTTCTATAGAAAAAAAATTAGCGTCGAGCTATGTTTTGCTGGCTTACATCAGTCTGGCTTAAGATCCAGTGCAAAAGTAATTAGAAGCTAGCCATGGTAGCTACCAACATTAATACATGCTTTCTTCATTTTCTAATTCTTATTTGTAAAAGGGCTATCGAAATATATACTCCTCAATCCTAAAACTAATATTCAGGAACAGAAACAGAAATATCTACTCAAGATCACCGGTACTAGAGATCTGTGTTCAAGCAATGATAAAAGTTACAATTTTGATTTTTTAGGCGAGCAGATCCTTCTTATTTGGAAGAATAGCGTAGTTTAATCTACGTGCCTCCATATTCCTTCTTACTTGAACGTGTGCTCTCCTGAACCAAGTTATGGAAACCTTTACTTTGGGTTGTGTGAGGAGACGGTTTATCGTTTGGCCACGCATGAATGATTGCCTGTGTGTATCTCCTTCAAAAGGATTCGACGTTGATTGAATCATTCAAGGCACGTCCTCCCTCGAGGGGTTATGTGGCACTATTCATCCGTATGATAAGTGATTTCAGAACCTTGCCATCGCCTCCAAATTCAAGACTTTTTCATCATCATCGGCCTCTTAGCGTTCGTCACTGGACTCAGACCTCCCACATGATTCGACATATCTCTCCATCATGGACGTTGCAAAGCCAGTACTGTCCGAATTAGTTTAGTTCGTTGTGATATTTCAATCTCTGCCAGTCACATTTTCGCAAAGGATCTCTAAAGATCTTCGTTATGAGTTTCGATGTCCAGCGATTGTCTGATATTCCTGCAACACGACCTGTCCATTGTCATTTGTGTTTCCCTAATATATCTTTGACAGCTGTTTTTCTCTAATACACTGTATTGTCACTCTCTCCATCTCATGTGTAGTGCAGTTCTCTTCTGCGCATGTTACACGTTTCTCAGCTTGCAGGTCAATCTTTTGGCTTAGTTCAACGTCTCAGTTCCATAGGTGACTATTAGTATGATGTATTGGTAGTAAACGCATCTTTTCAAGACTGATGGGATATTCTTGTTCTTGACGATTTTGCATGCTCTACGGAAAGATTACTAACTTGGAGTGATTCTAACTCTTGCAGATTTCACGGGGATTTGTTGTGGTATACTCTTTTCAGCTCCGCGTTTTCTATCCTGATTGTTGTTTTCATTTTCGTCCCCAACATGTTTGTTGTTTATAACATTTTCTTCGTCGAAGCTCATGTGGAAACTTACTGTCTTGTTTTCATCATTCAGTTTGTCTTGCATTATTGGGAGATATGAAGGTTCCAAGCAACGGGACTCAATCTAACAACAGCGAACAACTGTGGGTACTAATGTTTTCTATATCCCTATCAATTTCTGTCAGTGGCTTGGTTGACTATTGTTCCATACATCAACGAGCCCATCACAAATGTGGCCTTGTCCCGATGTCAATTTGCTCAGTATCGATTCACGCTAAAACAATGTTCAAGGAGAGCAATGTTTGTTTGTTTTTTAACCGGACTCATATCAGAAAAAAACAAATATACAAACACAAATAGAAATACCAGGAAGAATCGTTCAATGTAAACATTTATTTGCAATTTGAATTCTTCTGCAGTTTAAGAATATCATCATTATTATCATCAGAATCAGCATCATCGTATTCACCAATAGCAACTGTAGCCGTCGTCATTGGTTATAGAAACCCCTCCCTTTCATGATCCTTCAGATCTCTTGATTGTGCGTGTTGTAGTGCTGATACCTTCTGAACTCGTCCAAATCGTTACCCTGTCTCGTTTATGCCGGACACAATTTCCTGTGTGATCTCCTGGGATCCACATTCGTAGGATTTTCTTGCCTCCACATTGCTTTTCAATTTTTTTAATATTTCCTATTATATCTTTACCCCTGTTTTTTTTTTTTTTAATTCAATGTGTTTTCTTATGATCTTTCCATCTGATGTTGAACTTTATCCTCTCCTAAGCACAATTCAGTAGGATTCTTAGTTTGAGAGCCAATCTTTTGATTAGATTCCATAAAACATGGAAGTTATTTTGAATTTCCTACACAACAACCACCCCAGTCAACTTTTACGTGATTTCATTGGCGGGTGAGTGACTGTATTCAGTCATAAAATTGGCTTCGGGTCAGGCTTTATTTACACGAGTAAGCGTCCGGAGAGCATATTTGTCTCTTGTAAGAAATACTGTCTGACATCTAATTGTTGGTTGGAGCCATAGTGTCATCTCTTTGCTTATTTCATCAGAAAAAGAAATACACGGTTCATAATTTTCATTTTCATACCTATATTCCATCAGTCCAAAATCAGAACAGCAGTGTTATATTCCCGCCAAATACTCGTCATTTGGTCGGGTTAATCGGCTATTTCTCATCAGATTGACTTTTCAGTTTTTCATTTTAGTAATCAAAAATGGGATTAGCTTTTTGTTCAATATTGAGTATTGATATTTGGAGAAAATAATTATTCAGTATAAAGCAAAACCCCCGATAAAAAAATCACATACGATTCATTTTAAATCAACGTATGACTAATTTTTCTTTGCATTATGAAACGTAAATAATTTGAGACGTTGGATAACTGGACCCATAAAAGAATCCCAAATATCTGCTTGACACAATGTCTATCGGGTAATTATCAATTTGAAAAAAAAATCAAAAGATCGACAAAAATATTTTTTGACGGAATAGAAAGACGACACCGTTTCAACACTTATAAGCAGCAACTGTCACATATCAGCAGCAGTTCGGGTTACACATACTTACCTTAGCTTCATAATGATAGAGACGCAACCTTCCTCTCTTTGTGGCACCTAATGTCCCCACGTTGGAAAAGTTGTAATGGACTGGTCTCTGAATGTATTTTGCATCAAACTGAATCTGTAGCAAACATTTTGATCACTTGAATTCTTACATTTGTCTCCCACTTTTGTGATATAGAAAAACTGGGAATTGTCGAAGTCACTCAACCACTGTACATCTAAACAACCTAGCTCTTCATGAAAAAAATGGCAGAAGTTAAGAGTTGTCTTTATACAAATATCCTCAAGATTTTCTCCAACAGCTATCTGTAGCTACAATTAGGACCTGCTTAATTTCTTTGCTGCTTTCAAAATTATGCAAGTTTGTTTGGTCCACCATATGTGGCACTTGTTTATCCTATACTATAAATTACTTTAGTTTGCAACAAAGACATTGGAAAACTTCGCTTTCTTTTTCAGTCCAAATGTGCTCAAAAGATGATACCGGTCTTTTAAAACTTTCTAAACACCCACATTACTACTGTTTTTTTTTTTTTGTAGTATGCTAAACAACCGAAACGTTTAATATTTTTATCATGTTTATGTATTTATTCAATCAGCCAAATATTTTTCTCACCGTTGGAAATAAAGAGAAATAAACCAAAGTATAACATATGATCTGATTTATGAAAATAAGGGTTTCACCATCTTCTTTTCGTCTCGTTTCTAAACTCTTTCCCACAATTGATGGCCTTTCTTTTCTGCTTTGTTTCTTTGTGAGATTGGGATAGAACCATTGGAAAAAATACAGAAGCCTATGTAACATCAGCAGAGAACCTTTGTGGAATATATCTTTGTTTCATCTAAATTCATTACAAAATTAATGACTCTCATTTTTTTCATTTTTTTTGTAGGTAAGTGAAGAAGAATCCTTGCCGCAAGAAATGATCAATATTCTGGAAAATTCAATAAGAATATCGTGAGCAAGTATTCTTTATTTAAACTGAATATTACGCCGGTCTGCAAAATCAAGGTCATTAAAAAGTGTTTTGATTATTTGAGATGATTTTTTTTTTTACTTTTGATGGTTCAATACAGAATGAAAACCGTCTTTCCCCGCCACTTACTTTAGTTCAAAAAGCACTCTTTTCTAATTGTAAATTAAAGGTTTTTGGTGCAATTTTGAACTTTACTCCTGAATACAATAAGAAAATTGTTTCGACTATTTTACGATGATTTCTAAAAAATTTATTTCAAGTTGCTGATTTGGACCTAATTTTTGTCTGTTACACAGTTTTTTTTCCAAAGCACAGCTTTTATTAATCAAAGTGGAAACTGCATTTTGTAAGAAAATGTTATGTGATGGAGAAAAATGGGTTCCATTTTTACAAAGTTCAGTGATGAAAATTAAACTTGCCTGATATAACTTGAATGGTGAATATAATCAACAATCGTGGAAACTTTATCGATCTTGACGAGTCCAACTGCTATACATGCAACTTCCTACTGACATTTATTGTTCTGATCTACAAACTCAGTGCCCTGAAATGTATTAATATTATCTGAAATTGCAAGAACACTTTTTCAATGTATACTTTATATTGAGTACTGAGGTTGATCATCGCTTGTTTTTGAAACATTTCAAAATCACATAAAACTCTCTTGTTACTGAACCTTCAAGAGATTGAAGGATAGATAAATCAATCAATCGATCTTGGGTTTAAAACTTTACTTTCATGTATTTCCACATTATGCTAAAACTTTGAACAATTTGAGTGAGAACAGCACTTTGAGATTAAATGAATCACCCAGCCTTTAAATGCAGCCTAAAGCAAACATATCTGGAATCTTATATATATATATATATATATATATATATATATATATATATATATATATATATATATATATATATATATATATATATATTTAGAATATATATATAGTATATATTTTAATATGTATATATGTATAGTATATATATGTATATATATATATATATATATATATATATATATAGAGAGAGAGAGAGAGAGAGAGAGAGTGATACATATATGCGTGTGTGTGTGTGCTTGTGTGTGAGTATCATTTTCAAAGACATAATTTATAAAATTCGAGACCACGGTTACTAAGTTAGTAATAATTCTATATTAAGCATAGCTTTCTTAATGAAAAAAATAAACAAACTGAGGTCGTTGTAAAAAACGAAGCCTTACTTTGACTAGAGGAATATGACCAAATCCAGGTGTAAAGGACAAAACTTATAATATGTTAATGTGATTATAATAACAATAGTCCTCTATGTACGTCATTTTGGATCACTGCTTAAGATCTGATTTTGTTATCTACACCAGGGTTTCCCAAAGTGAGAGTCGGGACACCTTTGGCCGGGGTTGGTGGATCGTGTAAAAATCAATAGAAGCCGAAAGATGAATTCCAAAATCTATTTCAAGAGAATAAAAAAATAAATTGTTTAATTAATGTATCAATACAAATACGTACTTGAAATACCTGGAAGATATTAAATGATTATCTAACATAGAATCTCATTACGTTTTCGTAATTTCATTTTGAAAAGCTTTTTTTTCATATTAAACTGCGCAAAATATTTTACAGATAATAAGCACATTAGCAGTTTTGGCATTTCTTTCTTCTTATTCTATGCTTATTTATAGAAAAATTGCGTTTGAGCACTAATATATCGGTACCCATTGCTTCTATGGCAATGAGTGATATGTCAAAAAAATGTTGTCTCGTCAAAAAAAAATCACGAATGGAAGAAGTCTGAGAAGCTCTGGTCTGGACCAGTTATCGCCAATTTTTTTTCATACGGGGAACTCAAATAATTGAATCATCTTGGAATCTCCTCACACACACACACACACACACACACACACATATATATATATATATATACATATACACACATATATATATATGTATATATATATATATGTATATATATATACATATATATATGTATACATATGTATATGTATATATATATATATACATATATATATATATATATATATATATATATATATATATATATATATATATGAATTGAAAATACACACAGGAAAAATAGACGTATGAACGACTACTGACTGAACATTGAACAGCGTGTATGCCGTATAAATGACCGAGATGTTTTTTATTTTTACGTAACCGTGAAAATATGCATTCAGAATTTAGTCAACTGGTATGAAAAGTTGGTTATAATACACGATAAATGAAATAGAGAAAATGCAAAAATGTCACTTCGTTTAGCAGAACCCTTGGGTTCAGTGGAGCACAGTTTGAATACTGCTGATCTGAACTAAATGTCTGTATTCTTCAAGAGGTCCCCGTTAATATTGAGGACTGAATGTTACTCGATGCTTTGCAAGTTGCTGATAATTAAAGGACAAAGGTATAAATCGAAAAAATGTCGCAGACACACTGCCACTGACACAAGCAAGGACCACGCGTCAAAATTTGACGAGCCTTCAAGTAATCCTAACAGCATCAGTGTACAGTTTTGTCTTAGGATTTAGAAGAAGAATAGAAAACAGTGGTTAAGCAAAACTGAAAATCTTGGACATGATTTTGCTTTCGCCTTTCGTGAATCAAAATATTTCTTTCAATTTGCAACTAAGAGCTTTTCTGTGTTTCTAATTTTAAAACAAAAAGTCAGAATATTTACGTTACGGCATTTGCAGTCAAATACCATTTATTTCTAAAAAATGATCAAATATATTGTTGACGTTTGAGATAATACTGAATGAAAAAATAGCAGAAAGAAGAAACCATAAAGAAAATGTTACAAAATTAGTTTAATTCTTCTTAAAACTGAATCCATACTTTAAGGACTGAATATCGTATGATATCATAACACGAATTTTACTTTGGGATGAAAAACTTTGAGATAAATTGATTATCAACTATCTCTTTGAAAGGGAATATGAAAAGTGGAATCAATAATTGCAATCGCCATTGAAAGGTCTGAAAGGACTGAAAGTTCAGCTCTGAAAGTAATAGCCCAAACCAGTGAAATCATTTCAAAGTCTGTCGTACTCAGTAAATTAGAGGCGTTTACTTATTTCATACAGGGTTTATATAAAGACTGTTTTTTTATATTAGTAAGATAGCACTTTGCCAAGTTTTCAAAGCTTGCCAAAACTACCTGTTGATAAGTGTGCAAAACATCATCCTAATGTCTCCACCAAAGATGTAAACATAGTTATGGATGCCATCTGTTGAGGAGAAGAGAGGATTTTTTGAAAATGGGGTTAGTAGTAGAAACTACTGCATAAGATGGTCGCTGGAAAACCGACAATAAACCAGTAATCAAGATTTCCATTGAATGTGAGAGACTAAAAGTTCAGCTCTGAAAGTCACTGTCATTATTTTCTATTTGTAAGATAGCACTTTGCCAATTTTTCAAAGCTTGCCACGATTACCTGTTGATGAAAGAGCAAAACAACACCACAATGTCTCCACCAGAGATGAAAAGATAATTCTGGATACCGTATGTAGGGGAAGGGAAGAAAAAGCTATTTGAATACAGGATTAATAGTTGAAATTACCACTTGAGAAAATGGTCGCCGGAAAACCAACAATCAATAGACACATATTTGCAGAGATAAGTCTTGAAGTACATTTTGTTGGGACGGGCAAAATAGCAAAAATGGATTATAAACACACACACACACACACATATACATATACATATATATATGTATATATATATATATATATATATATATGTATATATATATATATATATATATATATATATATATCTGTGTATATATATATATATATATATATATATATATATATATATATATATATATATATATATATATATATATTTATATTTATATATATATAAGGCAAGGATTCTGTTTTGAGACGAATAAAAGTACATTTGCACAAAAAGTCATATATTTCGAGTGCAAAGCAGTTTGGAAACGAGAGAAAGGAAAACATGTATATCTCATTTGTTTTCCCCAACATCGTGACCCGAATCTCCAAGAAAACTTCTAGCATAAAGTTTCTGACGAAAGATCGCAGTCATGGGTTGAATCCCAAATAAGACTCTTAGAAATCGTCAACAAAAACTGTCAACATAGGCCTCTCCAATTTTTAAGCTGGCCTTATTGGCTATATATATATGTATGTATGTATGTGGAATCGTCTCTGTAAAATGTGTTTGTTGATCGTTTGTTTTTCGTTAGCTATATTCATCATGCGTACAGGCTGCACCAGTGGAGCTAGAGGGCTGAAATTTTCAACATTTACTCCTTATTATGCCTGGTAAAAAAAGGTGTAATTTTCTATGTGTGTATGTACTAAATAAGTTCCTTTTTTGTGTTCAGCAATATTCCCACTTGTTTTTTTCTTCTTCAAAATTCGAACTTTGTTAGTGATCAAAGCCAAGCAAAAGGCGACAGAAGTAATTTGTTCAATAATAACCTCTTTATTTCAATTTTTCTAATTGATCACCCTTTGACACGGTGCATTGCCAAGAGAAGTTGGTTAGGTGACGGTTTCTATTTTGAGACTAACCGGGCTAGTTATTTGTTTCAGTTTTTCTCTCTACAGGTCATTTATTCTTAGAAAAATAACGAAAATCGCCCGGGGCTTACCAAATCATGTTTGGCAGTCGAAGCTAAATCACAGAACACTTCAATAAATCTATTTGCAAAACACTGGAATAAAAAGAAAGAAAAATGAGCCAAAAAAAAAGAGGGAAAAAACACAATGTCAAGTAATAGTTATTAACTAAGTCAACCCAAGTCTGACTAGCTTTTAGTGGGGGGACGTGAAGTTATTTTTATGTCTATTCCATCGATCAAGAACATCCACCATGATACTTCCAAACTTGTGTCCAAGTTCGAATTGATTCGGCTCTTCCCCGTATCAAGAATAGGAACAATCTCTACCAAAATTCAGGGAATTATACTCTTTGATGTTTTATCTGATGTCACATTAAACCAAACTAATATATGAAACTACACGTTTCCCTTCTCGGATTTAAAACCACTACCATTTAATTCAAACGCGGCTCTCTGAGCTGAACTGACAATTATTGCGTAACTGTAGAGTATTGAATGCAAGGGAAGCAACCCGGGAGTGTATTGAAAACATAACACAGATATATAAAAGAAAACAGGATTCGACGTATCAAGTCCAATCGAGCATGCACTCTGTACTGTTAAACCAACGACAACTAACAAAAGCTAGAGGGGCGATCGGCCAAAACGTTGTAAAAAAATGAACTCATAAATGAGGAAAAGTAGTTCGACCATATCATACATAACGAATAAGTCACGTTCATGTACTGTTTAGAGGCTTGAAATAATAATACTAATAATCTAGTAACAACAGGTCTCCAAAGTAGTTCAGTAGATTCATTTTGTTTCTTTGGCAATGCAGGAATAAACAACAGCAATTTTTTTTTCACGAATGGATGTTGTATAAATACAAGGCCGAACGTTTCTTGTTTGACGCATACATTTTTGTGTAAATAGTCATAAAAATATGGACATCACCGGAAGTAATGAACAGCCCGGAAGATGGAGAAACCTCGCTGTCCATTTAGGAATGGAAACAACAAAAGTGATGACGCTTGTCCGAATATTTCCTTGAATAATGGGACTTCAATGCAGGATTTTGTCAAGATGATCAGTTGAGTTGAATATGCAGATGTTTAGTCTATTTGCAATTTAGTCTCTACGTGTGTGTGTGTGTGTATGTGTGTGTGTGTGTGTGTGCACGTAGCTAAGGGTTAAATTTTGATCGAAAATGTCCACTATGATAAACAATTAAAGAAAAATAGGTCTGAACTAATAATCAAACATGCAAGCGCCCAAATAACTGCTTTCTCTTGCCCTTTCAATCGTGCTGTTTAGCCCATTGGTTAAAGCAGGGCGGCTATCGCACCGGTTGCAGGTTCGATTCCTCCACCAGAACTATTTTTCTATGATTTTTTACTCAATATACACTCTCGATGCAGAGTAACCCATTATCTGTGTTACGACGGGGAGTCATTTCAAATAGAGTTTCAAATAATATAACATTCAATTGGATTGTATATCAATTTCTCAATGATACACAATTATATACATACATACATTTATATATATTTATATATATATATATATATATATATATATACGTGTGTGTATCGTTATATATATATATATATATCACATACACTTATGAATATATGCATATATATGTGTGTGTGTTTCAATAGATATATGTATGTATTTTGTTTGAACATCTATTCACAAAATTAAAAAACAAAAACAAAAACAGAACAAAATACACACACACACACACACAGAATGAAGTCGGTATATTGTATTCCCATAGCCTAAAGATACAAAAGAACACAATTTCAGGTGAGAAAACAGATATTAATTATGTCATGCTGTGGACAGTTCTTGTGCGTGGTCATATGTTTGAACAATGAATCCGTTGTAAGTATAACAGATACTAGCGGCAGAAATGAAGCGTTGAAATATATATATATTTCAATATTCTCTCGATTGTAACAAGCCAGAAATATGGCCCTAAACAATATAATTATATAGTTCACGTTTCTACTTCGATTTTAGTTTCTCTTTGCACACAGTGCAATTTCATTCTGTATGTTTCTGAGTAAAATGTCACGTTTACGAAGAATCCTATTTGTAATCGATTGAGCAAGAAATACAAATAATGTGCAAATATCTAAAACGTGTTTGCGATCACTGTCACTCAATACGCGTACGGAGGCGTCTAGGAGGGGCAGCATTCCACGTGTTCACCATCGAGCAGCGTGTGCGTGGGGAGGGACCGGGTGCACGGTCCAGCTTGGCAAGATGCTCTGTTAATCGATGGTGGAGCAGATGCTGATCAGATCGCAGAGTAATCTTGTTGGTAGATACGACACCTTTTATTCCCAGACAGTCACCCAGCTGGCTGATGACCCAGGCTTGGCATTGGTTAACATCGGTAATCTTACGGAAACCTAAGTATCGAAAATGCTTTAGCTGTATACATAGGGGATTGGTTCCATCAGGGACACTTCCCATTATTAAGTGAGTTTCGCCTGTAGAAATGCAGTTGGTTAACCACTATTCATAATTTTGGGAGAGCCAAAGGGGTATTTTAATAAAGACCCTCTTTTCTTAGCTCTGCATCTTTCTATGGGTATTCAGAGCAATTTGGCTAATTTTTCCAGTTTTGGATCTATTCAAACTTTTTTCAGAGCAATATGACAATAATTCTTGTTCTTTATCCTCGTTTCTGAATAAGGATATTAATAATTGCTCTAATGATCTGACGTTTATTCACATCATACTCAGAGCATTGTTGATAATTCTCCACGTAATATTGTTTATTGAGCCGTTTTTCTTTCTAACTTCTCTTTATTTTTTGGTTTCTTTCAGAGCTATCTAAGAGTTAACTTTATTCCTTACTTTGTTTGAATCGAAACTGTGTTTGCAAGACTGGACAACGCCCCAGTCTGACTTGTTTTCATTATGATTCAAACACAGACGTTTTTTTACCTTTCTTCAACGTTTTTAACATCTGATCTCTGGCATTTTGACTATCATCAAAATGGCCGTCACATTCACTGAGTGCTGAGAGAGCGCTTTTATATTGTATCCGCCAATATGGCTACTTTCATTTGAAATGATATTTTTGAAAACCATCAGGTTTCAAATTTTTCACTTCCTCTTTAAAATGATTGTAAAGAACTTTTCCAAGCTATTACAACAAAGCCTCCTTCAATATTGCTGTATTGGTCATTCAAACTGTGAATAATAATGACTCGTGCAGATATCACAAACAGTAGCTTAATTACTAACGGGAGCAAAATAAATGGATTTTTTCGAAGGAGTTGTTCCAGGGAGCTCTTAAAGAATAAAACCTTATGTTATTTTGCTCAAGTCTCACTCGCTTAAAGGCAGCATTCGCAGGTCATTAATCTCAATTTCGAGTCACTTCCTTTCCTTTGTACCGAATAAATATTATATTTGTTTGCAAATAAATAAATATACCATAAATAAAATAAATTATTCTGTTAGTAGCATTTCTACCTAAAAGAAAAGAAACTTTTACCATAATATTCAACCTTCATAAAGCAAAACAAAGATTTTTCAAGAGACCCCTGAAGAGGAAAAAAAACTTTCTCCCCAATTTTGACCCTTCAAATGGAGAGAAAAATTATCCTCTTCATTGGACTTATGACAATGCAAAATGAGGATAAGAGGGAAACTTCACAAAAAGCAGTATCAGAATGTTTGGTCAACTTATGAGGATCAGGATAAAAATTCTCTTTTGAGGTGAGAGCGTTCGGTTTCGACGCCACAGTCGGTGGTAACAAAATAAGTGTCACGTTCTGCATTCTAGTTATATCGTAATTTGAGCCCATCTAAAAACGTAATGTAACCGTTCAAAATCACATCTGATCTGTTTTATTCGTCAAGTTTGAGCATTTTGAGGGGGTAGCACTAGAAAAAAACCCTGCCTACCTTGTGCCGTCTATATTAGGTCGTAGCAAAACACACGCATCGCCACAAACAGAATTCTTTTAATGATATTACTGTTTAGAC
>OY735215.1:39776824-39799324 GCA_963457665.1 Thysanoteuthis rhombus
TACCCACTGCCCCATGAGGGGGCGCTTCTGTCTCGATGTTTGTTTCAAACTGAGATTATCAAAACAAAAAAAAAATTATGTGAAAGAAGTTTTTTGTTTCACCATTAGGCTGTGGTTGTATTGGTGTACACCGGCTGATCGTGATGTCACAGAATATACCAAGGGAAACATAATAAATATGTATTGTCAACTCTATTTTTGGATGAAAAAAAAAAAACAGCGTACGCTTAACGAAAAAAATTTGGTAATCTTTGCTCTGACATACATTAACCTATAAAGGTCTTTAATCAGTGAAGATAGGCTCCAAAACTCATACATAATCTCTAAAAAGTGCAAATATTCTTTAAACAATAAATATGATTAAACAATTTCTAATCAGAAATAAACGCAATAATCAAATTAGAATCATTTTTTTTCATAATGTTGCACACTGTGAACTCTTTTAAGTGCAATGGAAACAGTGCATATATCATACCAGACTGACGACTTCATGATATGCAATCTAATACAATTATAAGTTTAATTTCATTTGCATTAATTTCCGATGAATATTTTGTTTAATTATATTTCATGGTAAATATTTGTACTTTTAGAGTTTATGTATTGGTTTTATAGCCTCTCTATGCAGATTGAACACATTCATGAGTTCATGTAGGTCAAAGCTAAAATAACCAACGTTCATTATACAAAATAAAGTTTTATTGACTTGGTCAGAGCTGATCTTATGGAATTGAATTCATCAGATCTGTGATCTTGCCGAGCAGTCTGCGCTGAAAACAAAACGCAAATCTTTTCAGCGAGGCTTCTATCTCTATACGCTGACTATCAAATCACCAAACACTGATTAGACTGCAATCGTATCGTCAAACTAAAAACCAGGGATCTGCTTTTTTTTTCTACCTTAACAAGAACGATCCCCACAAAACTTCAGGGTGTGAAACGATGTGCAAGATTCACGTCCCCCTGCCGTGATTCGAACTCACGACAAACAGATTGCCAGAAGGCTGTCAGTAGATATCAACGAAAACCTATCAAAGATACGCACAGTTTAATTCATTTCTAATAAATAAATGCATATATATATATTTGAAAATAGATTTTTATGTATTATATATAATATAAATATGTTGCTTTAGTCATTTTCATTCAAAATTGGAGTTTGAGTGGAGTTTGACCCTACAGCAGTCAGTCTTGTTCTATGCAGGTTTTTAAATTATTTTGATTACTGATGTATTAGATAAATCTTGTGGCTTGATTATTTCCCCTTGTTAAGACGTCTGTGAACACTAATACCATTGATTACTTTTGTCTGGAGAGTCGTATGGAACGTTATGCACGTCTGATTCAACTTTGAAATAAGAATATGAACCAAAGTCAATTTATGCCCTTCCGTCCATCAGTACTAAGTTGGAATGAAATCAAACGTAGTTATAATTTGCCTGCTAAAAAAAAAAAAAAAATAAAAATTGCACAGTCACTCTTTCCCTCAATAAATCGTCGTTCCAAAAAAAAAGTGGAAAGATGATTGACTGCTTTCTCTATGGCGTGCAAGAACACCTTTCTTTGGAAGTTTTTAAAGCGAAGCAACGAAATTCACTGATACTGTATGTAGCAGTCACTTATCAAAACGTATGAGTTGAAACTCCCTCTTGTGTAAGGTTTCCTACCTTCCCTTGGGTGAAAATCATGGAATCCAATGTTCTTACTTCTAATCCTGAATCATTTTTTTCTTCATTATGCAATCCAAATTGAATTAGCAAAAACCTGTTCCCAGGGCAGGATTGAAGCTGAGTTAGCAATGATAACATTATGCTAATCTATTACGAAGCGTCACTTATCAATCATTAGAAGTCACCTTTGTTTCAAAACGACGATTTTCTTTGTTTGAGCAAACTGACGCAAATATCTGCGTGCGTGTCTTTGCGTGTGCATGTGCGTAATTGTAATGCAAACGTGTTGCAAAGTGGAAATTTCCAAATTCCAACACGCAATTGAAAAGTTCATGGTTCGAGCACAAAACAAAAGTGTTCACAATTCAAAACCAAACAAAGTTTTCACAATTCCAAGCCAGACAAACGAACGATTCTAGCACAAAATATGTTTGCTATCTCAACACAAAGCAAGGTATTCAGAAAAAATTTTTCACAAATCTCAAGGGAGACTAATTTCGTTGTAATTCCCGTCTTCTTCTAATTAGTCAATTTATTTTTTTGAGCCAGACAGGTGGTTTAGTCACTCAAAATTAGTACTGATTGACTTAGAGAGTTTCAATCGCAGTTTTTGATTGGTCACTTTCATTAGCTTACTGGAGCCTACTTTTTCAAACATTTTTTCAGCAAAAGTATGAATTAATCTTATCATGGTTGGTTGTTTGATGGTACTGCATTTACACAACAATGTGTGTGTATGTATATGTGTGTGTGTTTGTGTGTTTGTGTGTCTGATAATCAAACCTCAGCCTCGAACGTTACCATAGAAACAGAAGCAGTGCAAAGTGATATCAGCGCATGGAAATGAGGAAGGGGGGGGGAAGAAAAAGGAAAACGCAGTATACTTCACTAGAATGAACTAACCAACCACAAAGGCAACAAAGGAAGTTTAATATATAATGACAAAAAGACTAAATATCAAGGAGCACAGAACATATATAATCTACAGAACTAAATGAAGCGTAGAATTTGAATGTAATCTTCCTATATTTGGAACATCAATATATATATATATATATGTGTGTGTGTGTATGCGTGTATGTATAACAAGTAAAAAGATATATACAATAACTAAAAAGACTAAATATCAAGGAACACAGAACATATAATCTAGAGAAGTAAATGGAGTGTGGCATTTGAATATAATCTTTCTACAATTGCAACATCAGCATTAATATATGTATATATATATATATATATATATATATATATATATATATATATATATATATATATATATATATATATATATATATAGATAGATAGATAGATAGATAGATAGATAGATAGATAGGGAATATATGCTAAATAGATATATTGCTTATATTCAACCTTACTGACGTCCAGTTCTGTGGTGCAGAGAGAGGATACCGGACTCTGGGTATGAATCCAAGATTTCAATCCTGCTTCGTGGTACTGGATGGGATAATGGATAGTCTATAGCCACACTGAAGAGTTATAATACAACCAAACAGCTGTCTGTGGATGACACAATATATATATATATATATATATATATATATATATATATATATAGATTATTGGAAGACTCTTTAGAACCTAAAGGTGTTCAAAATAAATGCATTAAAATGTGGAAACGTATACGCTTTTACTTAAACATTTCCATTTGGTATACAGCAACAGATTCCGACAAATATGTCTTTGATTTCAGTCATGGTATAAGTTTGTTTTTTCAGATCTTTATGCAGCAGTTATGAGTTCAGTTTCGTATACCGTCTTATTTATGAAATATATAGGTAGCACATAGATACCATAATCCTATCAAATACTGTCATAAAAAATACTTCAATTGAAGGTGATAATTGGCTAAGATTGCTAACCTTGAGCAGGTAATTGTTCATAAATTTCAACGGCTTATAGTATTATAGTAATAAAAGAATTGCAGAATGAACGAATTGGAATTCATACTTTGCAAGCATTTGGCACAGAGCTTTCGAGATTGCAGGGCTCGTAGAGCTACTCTTGCTATATAATTCATCTTCTATTGTCAGTTTTTTTAAGAAGATTTGGTGAAATTGTACGATTCTGTTTTTCCTCAAACTGTTTTTTTTTTAATATTCCTCTTTGCAGTCTCGTCGCTGTGGTAAACTGGGAAAGTTGAGGAATATTGTATCCAGTAAATGGATTTTTATGGACGCTTATATTCTTATTTTCTCCCTTTCTTTGGAATTGGCACATTTTGAATACATCATCACTAACCCTTTAGAAGCAAAACGAAAAGAGGTCACGATGACCTTCTATCAATAGGCTTCATTTTGGGAAGTCTTCACTCTGGAGATTACGTACATATAGTTGAATTAAATGTATAGAACATAACACACATCTATTCATCAGAAATCCTTCCCTCTTTATCTACTCCCGATTCTCGCTCTTTCACACATATGAATATGTATGTGTGTTTGTGTATGCGTGCACTGACATGTGCCTGCGCAGACATATGCACGTGTGTGGACATGTGCTTGCAAGTAGGCATGTGCGTGCATACCTGTTTGTGTGTGTGTCTCTGTGTGTGTGTGTGTGTAGACGGACAAGAAAATCGACTTGTCAGTTAAGTATAGATAAAACGTTATGACGCATGTTATGACGTAACTAACTTTCATGCAGACATATATGTATAACTCTACATATGTTTGATGTTTTACGTCTTTAAATGTCTTTTGTACATAGGTCTTGACATTGTGTACTCAGCGCATCATTCATTCCTATATAAATATTGTATATGTACACATGTATTTATGTATGTACGTATGTATGTATACATGTATGTAAGTATCGTGTGCCTCATATCACACAAGAATATACCTTTCGAAAATGAAAGTGTTGTTCATATATACAGAATATCCATTGGTGTTCCATAATTCTCGTTTTTTTTCCGAGTAGTTAAACAAAACAATGACAACATATATTAATGCAGCAGCAATATTACACTTTGTGGAAAAAGAATTCGTAAATACTACCACTGCAAAGATACAATTTCTTGTCTTTCTCTATATTGAGATATTCTAAAAATGGGCTAAAAAATATCAAGTGACATGCTACCCACACGTAACCAAGCAATCGTTCAATTGGCCACATGCTATCCGTTTGTATGTCTCTTTGGTTGTTCGTATCTCTTCTCTGCAAAAAAACAATAACGTACATTGTATCTTGACTCAATATTCAGTGTGTAGACCGAGTAAAGTTCAACTTACATCATGAGATTCGTGACATTGATCTCAGAGGTTATTCAAAGTCACCAGAAGTCATATCTCGGTAAATTTCAGAGTCCTGGGTCACAAATTTGCACCGATGATGCTGCAATTTAGCATATGGGTACATTATCTCTAGATAAAGATTATAATCTATATAAGGTTGATTTCTGAGACCATTCAAAGTCATCAGATGTCATTTGAAAACAGTTTTCAATTAATGGGGTCACAATTTAGCAATCATGAACCTGAGCTGTGAGTCATGATTCTGCACCACGAAATCTGGAATTCTGCATATAGTTTTTGGCATCAGTTTTGCGACCTAGATTTAACATATGAGTAAATCATATCTTAGCAAAGGTTTACAGCAAGGATATTGATCTTATAAGTCATTTGAGGTCACCTGAGGCAATTATTGATCGGTTCTATGTAATTTTCAATGACTAAATTTTGCACCTATAAAACTTAAATTAACACAAGTATAGATCATCTTAAAATCAATGTATTTAAAAATGTAATTTGTGGAGGGGAAGTCATTTATATGTTATTTCTGGTATTTTCTTGCGAACTTTCCATGTTTTGGGCCATGATATTGCGCCTATGGTAGAGAAATTCTGCAGAGGTTCGCATCTTTTCACAGTGAAAGTTATACGTAAATTTGAAGTTTAAATAGAAATCCGTTGAGGTCATTCGTGGAAATTGTTATATACATTATGTATAGCCTCTACCATGATTTTTTCATGTACAGCTCTATTTTGCATCTTGTGGGGTTGGATCCTAGCACCCAATGGAAGAAATACGTCGATTGTGGATCTAGAATCTCTGAAAAACAAATCAATGATAATTTGTTCTTGTTCATAAAAGATGTTTCTTGCGTTGCAGTTATTTTCTCGTGATACATAGTGTTTTCCATTTATTTAGTTATGTAAGGTGGAATATATATTTAAAAAAAAAAATTCTTGTTTGCTTATATTTCAAATTAATTTCCCCCAAGTCAACACCGGTTATACTTGCTAGTATCATATAAATACTAGTTAATATATATATGAATTTGTATTAGATTATTTTTTAAAGAAAAGAAACGACTGAAATCGTCTCTTTTTTTTCCAAACAGACATTTCAATGTTGATGTTGATATTGATGATGGTATAATCGTGTGTCTGTGTGTAGATTTTCACTGAATACACACATTTTTAAAATTACGTGTTTTACACACATACTCATACGTGCACACACACATACACACACACTATGAATATACACGCAAATACATATATAGTTGACTTGCAAATTACAGTTTTCTTTGTACATTCAATATGCAGAGCTGTTATTCATGTCAATCAGGATTGTCAAACAAAACAGTCTTCAAGATGGCCAAAATAGATTTCTCTAATATTCAAGTGGTTTGAGCTTTTTATCTATCTATCTATCTATCTATCTATCTATTTATCTATCTATGTGTCAAGTATACAGGCTTCATCAAACATATAGACATTTACTTCTTATTGTCTAAAAATGTTTCTTTTGTTTTTTTTAATCACCCTCATTTTTCTTCTTCACAATGCAAGCTTTAGGTAAATTGGAGTTTCCCTTTTTACCTCTTTTTTTCCCAAATTTTTAATTGATCACCCCTAAAATGGGATACTGAAAACTGATACTAGTGACTAATAGGACAACTTAGATCAAGTCATGTAAGTTGTATTCGATCAATTCATTCATTCATTTTCGTCCGTGGGTCGCTATCAGATAGTAATCAGTGGTGTTTGAACGAGGGGGCTTTGGTTTGCGTTTTTAACTGCATTGCAGATATTTTCCATTGGAGATTTAACGAGATCACCACGTTAGGCCCTCTACATAATCTCTCACTGCTTGTGATACCTGACATTCCTAGACAGTCTGCCATCTACGTAGTGAACAGGCTCGACGTTGCTTCGATGACTATACGAGAACCGGTGTATTCATAGTAATTCGGCTCTTGCTTTTCAGTCAGTGTTGCATGTTTTTGTGTTTCCCTGATATTGATCGTCCAAATCGAGTGATTAACTCATTATTGTTTTATTCAAACACTTTTCAGAATTTTTCATTTCTATAACTTGTCAAAGAAATGTCAACCCAATCAGTGCAAATCTTTATGTAAAATTACTAAGTGAATCTGCCTCCTGGATTTCTGAAAAAATTATATGACCATTGAGCTATTCCCAGTTAATATGACCTCATCATTTTCAGTACGATGTTATATCCATTGAACTATATCCATGCTGTAGGTCTGTATCATTTCTAGAACAACGTTTTAACCATTAAGCTATTCCCAATCAATATGACCTCATTATTCCCAGTCAAATTTTATAATCATTGATGTATTCCCATGCAGTATAACTTCGTCATTTTCAGTTCAGTGTTATAACCATTAAGCTATCCCAATGCAGTTGGCCCCCATCATTTTCAGTCGAATTCTATAACCATTGATCTATTCCTATGCAGGTGGACTTCATCATTTTCAGTCCAATGTAATAACAATTGAGCTATTCACATTCAGTGGAACGGAACCTCATCACTTCCAGTTCAATGTTATAACCCTAAGTAAAAAAAAGTTTAACTTTAAATGTCATTGATGTTATGTTGATGTAGTTTTGTTTATTCTTTTTAAAAAAATTTAGCTTTATTTCTAATAAGATTCAATTAGGGCAAAGCTCATCAAAAGTCACATGATAAGATTACGAAGAATCAACATTTTTATCAACATAATACGCACGAGATAATTCAACAACAACGAGAATAATCTTGAGAACAAAAAAGATACACAAGACGGAGAGAGACAGGAAAACAGGGACAGAAAGAATCTAAACCAAGAAGATGGAAAGAAGGGACTCTCTTCCAATTTCTAACACTTATTTCAAAGAATCCCTGGTGATCCTGGCTAAGCCGTAGTCTTGAAAGTCTAAATTCTTCCTCGGATTCCGACTCATTAAATTGTGATTCTAGCTTATTTGGTACGGTCCGAATTGTCCCAAAGTTATCTCAGTTTCCGGGTGAGGTCCATGTATCTCTTCTCAGTGTGTCATTTTCTTTTAATATGTTATATCTGGAGATCCATGTTGTGAATTGTGATACCCAGCGATTCTCTAACATTCTTTCTACGTGACCAGCTTATTGCCATTCCAGTTTTCTTATGGTTTATATATCTCTGACCCGTTTTTCGCTTTAATATACTGAGATTTTCTTATCTTATGATCACTCCATAAGATGTTGCGCATAATTTTCTCATGTGCACGTTTTATTATTTTCAGTTTGATGGTCATTTTTTTAGTTGGGGTTCATGGTGCAGATTTTTCTGATTTCCTTCAATCTTTACCATCTCATTTCCTTGCTCTCTCTTTCGGCAAATATTTTGGCTGTTTATATTCCTGCATTGGCGGGTCATTCGCCTTGGGTTTTCTGCTTTCTTATTTCTCCACTAATTGTCCGTCTTTTGATAACATCTTAGCTGACGCTGACCAAATCCATCGAGACACAATTATTCTTTTTTTCTCTGCTACATTCATATGAAAAGGGCATCTACGCCAAATCTGTCACATCTATTGAGTCAAGCGCATACTTCAAGCATATCCAACTTCTCTTTTGACTAGCTGCCTGCTTCACCGTATCTTGAAATAACATCTTTTCTACAACTCCATTTCGCCCAATCAGGACTGATATAAAAACGATTGCCTGTAATGTTTTTCCTTTCCAGCTGAAATATAAAAACTGTTTATAAATGTCTTATTTGTCTATTGAAAGGATGTTCCATTTGTCTGCCTAAAAACTTTGCAACACTTCTTATTCATTCATGTATGAATTGCTCTTTAATACTTCGTAATCTCAAAATTGCAGCACATACTTCTAACAAAAACAACATGGCTACCAGATGGTTAAATCTGGAACTGCCTTAGCTGACTATCGGTCTCGTCCTCCTCAACTCCTCTTTATGACATCACGCATGTGGCGGCAACTCAGCAATGTATGGTGGACACCATCTTTAGAAGTACTCTACATTGGACTTCCATTAATGATATCATTATCATGATTATTTTTCTACAATTTTAGACTGTTAATTTCTTTCGTGTTTCTATTTGTTCACTTTTACACTGTCCATGTAATGTTGCACATTATTCTCTTCTAGTTCTAAGTTTTGTGGGCTAATCTTCAGGTCAGGTTTCATGTTACAGTCCCATCGGTGACTATTGGGAAGATGCATCGGTTGTAGACTTTTCGGAAGCTCAACTGATAACAAATATCTTTTAGAGGATCAGTAATTTAAAAAAAATCTTCACTGTCCGGCAACTAATTACTATTATTTCTTGTATTCTTGGAAAAGGATCCAGGCATTTTCTATCCTTCCATAGAATATTTCTAATATCGTCTTACACGATCGTTTGAATACCTAGGATAAGATTATTTGAAATAGTTCAGATTGGTCTTCCTTTTAATTCTGTCGTATACCAATTGTTTTAAGAAAAAATCATTATTGGCTTTTCGGTCTTCGTAGACTGTTTATCTGTGTCCACGTTTCATCATGTCTGCAATCGGTATACCGGACACAAACTGAGGATCACTTTAGCATGAACTTGGATTGCAAAAATCAATTGATGGGTAAGATTTAAAATAATAGAAACAGAAAACCTTTTCGTAGACATAATAAAGAGTAATTGATTGAATTTTCAGCAACCTAGCTTTATTGGTGTAGCCAGTAGGCGCTGTACATACATGCATGCAGCCACAGGTCAGCTGGACCAAGCAGAAAACTCAAGAAACATATGATGACATTTTACATGACAGTTCGTTGATAGTTTCTAAAAAAGAGGGAAAATTTGAGAGAAGAATAAATCTGCTAAGAATTGATAGAAATCTGGAAGAGTGAGAGAGTGTTTGAGAGGAGGAGTTAGGAAATAATGTATTCGTAACTGGATGGTTGGGATGCAGCTGGTGCGTCACACCAGAACCGGGGTGGCCAAGGTAGGGTGAAAACCAACATTTCCTTGGGAGGGTCGTGTATTGGAACTGTTATTTTGATACGAAATACATAATTATTAAATAAGTTAATTCTATCTTTTAAAAAACGGTTTTGTGCAGTGTGTTTGTGTTTTTACGGTAGGAGTCAAATATAACTTTCGTCCATTTCATAATTTTCTCTTTAGAGTCCCAACAACGTACAGAACGAGGGAACCCTTGACCCTCTTAAAAAGAAATAAAAATGGGAGAAGTTTGAGAAATGGAGAGGAGAACAGGCCAGAATAAATCTCAAAGAAAGAAAAATTGACGTGCAGGAAAAATTGCGAGAATGTGTTAAAAACACAAAAAAACAAAGAGAAAATCCGTTTTGAGTATTCTGTAATGTTCCAACATGATAACGGATTGGAATAGAAAATTGCTGCTATGCGTTGGCGGTAATTACACTAGAGAGCAGTTCAATTTACTCTTAAGATTACTTTTCATTAAGTGTTACGATAGTTGGAAGCAGCAAGCTAATTTTTTACTTTCTCTCTCTTTCAATTATAACAGAGAGGAGTCCAATTTACTTTTGCAATTACTTTACATTATGCATCACAATGGTCAGAAGTAGCAAGCTTATTTCTTACTTTCTCTCAAGATCGTTTTTTGTGTAGATTCATAGCACCAAATATGGCTGCATCACGATTATCAAGAGCAATAGGTTTTCACAAAATGGAGATGCTACCCCTCCGGTTAAGATGGACTGCTTTATAGGGCCAAATTGCACCATCTGTCCTGTTCTCTACCCATAGCTGAGGAGGAGAAGCTGATTTATGCCTTACCCAAGATTATTTGGTAATGACAAATTTTGCTGGTCGTAAGCTTGTGTGTGCATAAAAGAAAGTGAAGATTGAATACGTACTAACTCGAGGGAGTGCGGTACTGACGGAACTTACATGAGTGTCGCTCTAGCAGCGCTATAGAACATCCAAAATGAATGAACAACCTCCTTCATAGTTGCTTCCCTCTCCTACAAACATTTGTCACTTGAAAAATACGAAATGTTTTGCAACATGTATTACCCCTGGTAAAAGTCATGGAGTCAGTAAACTCAGAAGATGTTCATCCTGCCTTTTTTACTTTTCGACGAATGAAAAATTCACGTGTATGACACTAAACTAATTTTGATCAATAGCCTGATATTCTGGCTTCATGTATTACCATCCAAACGAATTAAATTAAGGTATCTAATTCATTGGCATATTTCTCGTCCAAACCAAATAGAGGAGAGAGATTATGTACTGATTTCAAAATGTTTGCCAGTGGTAGTATTAGGATTTCTAAGGAACGATCTCCAAGAAAAAAAAAAAGAATTTTGTTTCCGTCCATAGTTTGAGAAAGTGAGTGAGAGGTACTTTTACCAACATAATTTTGTATCCCTCAGTGGAAGAGTACCGTGTTATGGACAGCGAATCAAGAAAACCAGACAGTTCAGGGGAAAAGAATAATCGATAACTCTAAATGACTCTGATAAATCATAGGTCTTTTGTTGATGATCTGTACTGTTCCACACCAACTCTGAATGGGAAAGAGACGATAGGAAGCTGGATGGAGAAATGGCAACCTCATGGAATCTGCTGCCTATCCGAGTGCATGCACAAGCAGGTTAATGAGCTTATCAACCAATTAGTACCTCAAAGTAATTGTCTTAAAATTATCGCCACCTTCGGTTGATACGTAATCATCAACAGACGATTCTGCGAAATGACAAAATTAAGTTTATAACTTCTCGGAAGTTTTTATTTTTCTTTTTTCCCGGAATGATTTGTAGACATATCTCTTATACTCAGCAATGAAGAAATCAGCTTAGAGATGGTAGTGGTTAGCACGCCTGTTCCACACGCAGAAAGTTCAGCGTTCGATTTCCAGTATAAGCGAACAGAGTAAAACACTCTGGTCATTGAGACTTGTAAAATAAAAATCATGATCTCGAACAGTCCTGGGACTTGCAAGGACCTCTAAATTCGTTCAGTACAAAGGAGACTGGGAATGGCACTTGAGAGACACGCACTTCCATTTTATAGGAAAGAAACATTTGTACGGTATGGCCAATAAATGATTACACCAGTGTACTTCCTATTTCAACAGGAAGTTGATTCTCTTCTAAACCATATCAAGATTTTATTACTTCTTGTGGAACATTTCACAATCAAAACGTATATTACCAGATGTTCTGAGTATTCAAAATCTGTTGCTATGAAAATTAATTGCTTCCATACGATGAATATTCTGGCAACAAATTTAATGTCGTAAAGTTTGGTAATTAAACTTTAAAATCACAATTCAATTAATAAATATGCTAATCTTATTCATCAAAACTCTTGTATATATATATATATGTATTGTAAACATTTCATTATATACCAGTGCATATATGCACACTTATACACACACACTCACATACATACATACATACATACATATGTACATACACAAACACACACACACACACACATATATATATATATATATTTATATATATATTCATAAATTGCATATATTATATAGAAACGTTTATGAAATGATCTCCCGTCGTTACACGGTTAATGCATCACTCACCTTAGATAACATGAATAGAATAAACAATTGGGGCTGCTGCAAGGATCGAACTTGACACCAATATGGTAGCGGCTCCAACATGGTGATGCTCTTCCCGTTATTGAACGGTGGATGGATCATTTGGCCTTCACGACGTATCCGCTTATCTTATGGACGTTCTTTCGGCCTATTGATACATTCAGTGAGTAATAACGGGAGGTTATTTTAAATACATTTTCAATGTAATATATTGCAATTTATAATAAATCCCTTGGATCATATATCTTTTTCTGAGTAACGTAAATATGTTACTGAGAATGGGATATATAATCCGACAAAAAATTGGTAAGTCATGGGCATGAATTTATCATCATCATCGTCTTTTATTTTACAGCTCCTCAGTTGCTTGTATACTCATTCACAAAAGGCAGCGATAGGGGTCGACAGGACTCAGACTTTTGACTTCCAGTAACACTTTTCGATTCAATTCTCCTTATATTTGAAACTGAAGATACGTTCTTGATTCGATGCTGCAATCACTTCCTTGATTCGAACAAAAACTCCCTAATTGATTAACACCTAAAAGACGTTGGTTGCCAGACAGTCCCTATTGAGTGACTAAGCAGACCTGTTTTTTATCTCTTGTTTCAAAGCTATAATTTGCATACCATTAATTTCCTTCTTTTCGAAGTCATTTATGTTTTCAATTGTCCCTTTTTCTCCCTGCACCATTGAACAATCTTAGCCAACAAAAGTGGCAAAGGTTTCAAGTACTTTTTATATGAGCTTGTGTTTGTAAATTTGTTTTGTCTACAGACATGAAATTTGGCATCAGCGCTCGTCTTAATTTCTTCAATCTTTGACAAAAAATTGTTTTCCTTTTCTACCTTTATTTCGTCTAATATATTAATAACATCTTAAATGTCCAGAATCTATATGTTTCTAGGTGTTTTTAATACTTCATTTTAGATTTTTCTTCTTGTGAAAACCAGTGATGTCATTAAGAAAATTTATTCTGATCATATTTATTCTTACCTTGGATTTTCTTCACATGACTTCATATTCAGACGCTACGGTTGTTTGATTATTGACTGAAATGACAAGTTTATTTCCTTTTCCTTCTGCACAATCTTCCTTTTTTGGTTTTCATTCAACTATTAGTTTATCCGGGGCGTATTTGATGCATTAATAAACAATCAGTCTTGTGTGTGTGTGTATGTGTATATGTGTATATATATATATATATATATATATATATATATATATATATATATATATATACATATATATATATATGAAGTTTTTCTTTTATGCTTATCGGTGGCTTCTCTCACGTAATATCAGGAAACATCTTACTTTTCACAGAAATTGTTATCACTTTCCCTCATTAATATTCTTTGTCATGTTGTTATTGTCGTCTGCTTATAGTATAGGAAAACATATTGGCGCCATTGAGAGTAAAATATAAACTTTCTAAGAGATGGGGAAGATTTTTCCCGCATCTTTTGGGAATTGGTGATTTCTTTTTCAATATGTCGTTCTTTTCTCGAATAACTCTTCCACTGAAACTAATTCCATTTTCATAAAAAAATAATCTCATAGAAATTCAGTTACATCCGTGAATTTTTCCACGGGGATTAACTAGTCTGGCTACACAATACATATCATGATTCCTGCGTAAATATGAGGGTTTATCAATAAGTCTACTGTCTGACATCTAGGTATTAACTGGAATTCGATCTAAAATTTCATTGTATAACATTCGTTCTACATATTTAATAATCACTTATGATCTAAAACTTTGACTAGGAAGAACTCATGTTAATAATGGATTTGGGGGAGAAGAAGATAAATGTTCTTTACATCAGTAGGTTGCAGATTTTACAATAAACTACGCATATGGACTCGACACTGTGCGCCTTATGTCGGCTAGCAATAAATAAGATAAAATGATATCTGATGAGTGTTGGTGACAGGAAAAGACAATGTCCTTAAACAGTGGATAACTTGCTAGTGTGGAAAATCATTACATTTTCGTTTCCTGTTTGTTACTCTACACAGGGGCAGTTTCTGTTTCCAAAAGTGCCCTCAATGAATCTGTCCAGTCTCGGGGGATCAGCCTGCCCTGACGCCCTCTAAATACCAGAGCAATTTTCAAAGTTTTTTTTTTGTATGGAACTTTTGCATTAAACTGACATTGTGTCACATCTTGCTCTCGAGGGGGGGGGGCAGTAAATATAAAGCACGGAAATATGCATGTGCTTGAACTACAACTATAAATTGGCTGATATCTGACACTTTACATCAATGTCTTAAAACAAAAGGGGAGGTAATTTTCATCCTATAACGGTTAACAATTATCTTGTTCGATGCCAGTTGAGCTAGATACTAGAAGCCGCAGAATGACAAAATTGTTCTATCTGCTGACTAAGTGTTTTCACCCTGATGCAATTATCATTCAGCTGGAAAAATTTCATTTACTTTATCGTATGAGACACAAGAACACCTTTAATGATAAAAAAGCAACCAAGTGAAAAAAGTATACTTATATTCATGCCAACTGGCATCAGAAAATGAACAATTTTACTCGTTTGTGGCAATTGTAGGCGTAGTGCAGTTACCCATACCGTATTCTGTTGACAGGTGGTCTTAAAGAAAGATTTCCCGGTTAAACAAGTAACCTTTCCTCTTGAATAGTTTCAACCACTGTCTTTTGACGCCATCGTATCTCGAGCAGAACATTTCCACCATGTTGGATGAGAGGAAGCAGCATTAAGACCACCTGGTGGATATTGTGTCGTCTGCATTCTGGTGGATTTAGGTAGATTTAGTTTCATTTTTTTTCTCTTCTTTGTGATTATGGTGTTAAGACCTGAATATTCAATCCATCATTCATGGATTTAAAGGACAAGGAAAGGTGGATTAAGAGAAACGATCGAAATCTCCTCATCTGGTGTGTGCAGTGTTTGATTTAATTGTTTGTTTTTCTCTCGGGGACATTCCAATGAAATATCGGAAGCGCTTTTTTTTTTGTCCTTTTGTTTTTTTTGGTCTACAAAAAGTTGGAATTGCAGACAAATGTTACCTGCAAAAATTAACTCAGGTGTTAACCAAGCGGTTACAAGCTTGAAGGTTCATAAAAAGATCCTACGTGCTAATACGATATATTCAGTCAAATCTGACGAAAATGAACGGACAAATCCGACTATTCGAACATTATTTGGGGGAGAATTCTTCCCTCGTAAATTTGACAAAAGATCCCTTTCGATTTCTCGTTTATCCATCATCACTATCATTATCGTTGTCATCATTTCCTTGTTGCTTTCCTTCCTCGATGTTGTTATCATTGCTATCATCATCACAATCCTACTCTTCTTTATTATCTTCTTTCTCTCTTTGACCTTTTTCATCATCATCATCATCATCAGCATCATCATCATCATCATCATCATCATCATCACCACCACCACTACCACCACCATCATCAGCATCATCACCTTTTTTTCATCTCGCATCTCTTCCTCAACACTATCACCATTACAACCTTCTTCTCCAACTTTTAGAAACTGTCGACAAAACTGTCACCAAAAACATAAGTTTTTCGTCAGTTTTCAAGTTGATTTGGCTGGATATGTAAACATCATACGGACAGGCTGCACCGATGCTGCTAGATGGCAATCAACATTATGACCAGAAAGAAAAAAAATGGTTTTCCATTCTTGTATTTTTCCTTTTTTTTTTTCAAGATTACCTCTCCTTGAATTAGTAACTAGTAAGGGGGTTCAGTTTTCCGGGTAACTTCATGCTGAATTGATCCCTTTGTTTATGTCCTTTCATTTGTCTTTTTTTTTAGTGTGACTAACCTGACTTGTTTCTCATGTTTCTTCTTCTTCTTCATCATCATCATCATCATCATCATCATCATCATCATCATCATCATCATCATCATCATCATCATCATCATCCACTGTCCCTTCTCCTTCTCCAGTATTGCCGCCTCCATACTTATCTGATGTTTTTCCCAACTCTTCATTAGCTAGAAGCTTCTTCCTATTCTCCTGCCAACATTGATTTCCTGTTTTTTTTTCTTTTTATCCACTTCCCCTTCTCCTTTCTCTTTCCATCATCCTGTATTTTTTTTCTCTTGCAAAGACAGACATTTGTTTTAGAAAGTTTTGA
This sequence comes from Thysanoteuthis rhombus, assembly GCA_963457665.1. Classification (NCBI taxonomy): domain Eukaryota; kingdom Metazoa; phylum Mollusca; class Cephalopoda; order Oegopsida; family Thysanoteuthidae; genus Thysanoteuthis; species Thysanoteuthis major. The sequence continues at coordinate 39,793,488 of OY735215.1, forward strand.
TCATTCATTCACTCGCATCGAGGCCAGTCAGAGGCGGGTTGGAGGTGGGCTTGCGTTTTGGAACTTCGTGTAGAGGTTGGACTCCTGCTTAGGAAGGTTGACAGGATGGCCTCGCTAGGCTCTCCATGATTTCCCAGCTTTTTATAGCCCCTAGCATTTTCAAACAGTAACTGATCTAGGTACTGACCAAGCTGGACGTTACTTAACTCTAGTGATTGTATGAGGTCTTGTTTCTCCAACGTCCGATTAATACCGGAACGTAAAGTGAGTGTACAAATGATTAACAAAAAATAGGAAACAGGTTAGGTTAGGCACTCAATTGAAACCATCATCTGACCACCTTGTTTTTGTATCATGCTGTGTTGGGGATGATCAATCAAAAAATTGCAAAATCGGGTAAATGAAGGACCTATTTCACTCACATTTTGTTCGGTAGGTGTTACTAAAAAAGTTTGAAATACAAGGAACCCCTGCCCCCATAAAAAAAACCCAACGGTGACTGTTACCGGGCACAAACTAAATAATCTATTTAGAATATCCTTATATTGCGAACTGGATCCCAACTTCAGATCAATTCTGCAGGGTAGGTGTGGTAAAAGAGCAAGACATAATCAAGAGTAAATGCAGGAAATTTCAGCCTTATTGCTCTCTTGGTGGGACCTGAAAGCGAGATACATACATACATACAAACATAGCCAGCAAACCAGCCAGCCAACCAGCCAGCCAGCCAGCCAGCCAACCAGACTAACTTAAAAACTGAAGAAAAATTTTTTGACGGTTTTATAGACAGTTTTAGTTGACGTTTTCTAGAAGACAGACATTTAAAATCTGTTTTCCAGTCTGCGTGTGCATAACAAAAGCATCAGAAATCAAATGTTTCTGTTTTACTTGACAGTTCTGCAAAGAAAAGGGAAATTTTTCCTGAAATAGTTATAATCAGACAAAAAAGACACGAATCTAATATCGTATTGGTCGATCAATTGGCATTAAACACACGGAAAAATGTTCATTTCTTTTGGGGTGCAAATTTTCTACACACTTATATATATATATATATATATATATATATATATATATATATATATATATATATATATATATATATATATATATATATATATATTAGATCGTCTTTTTTTTTCAGAGATTAAATTGGCCCTGTTCGAAAGTACCAGGAGCGTGCTCACACACACTATACGCACACACACATGCACGCACATGCATACATACACATATACATTTACACACATATACACGTACAAGCGCATTGGCATACACACGCATTAAGATCAGATATATAGCTATACTATCGTACAATCAAATATATGGGTAGATATGAGTGGGCTTGGATACTTACATACATACATAAATATATATACTCATGTATATGCATATATATCTAAATATATACATATATATGTATATATATATGCATATATATGTGTGTGTGTGTGCATTTGTGTGCGTTTATGTGAGCATGTGTTTTTTGTGTGTGTTCATTTGCTTGGCTGTGTAAAGGTTCACACACGCTGAAGATTCATATAAGTAAAAACCAAAAGCAAAAATACTCTTTTTTCATAAATACGAGTGAAGTGCTCTCCTCTGTATAGAATGAAAGATTATCTCTTTCTTACGACCTTTTCAGATAATCCCTTCCAATATATTGCAAATCCCACTGGTGTGTCACCACACTTGAAATTCATAGAACCTTTTGGGAGACGAATGAAGGGAGATACATGAAGTTCGATTGGTCACACGATTAAAAGAGAAACAAAAACATACCGATTTTCGTTAACATGTCACGTCAAGGCTAATTAAAGGAGTAATTTTAGCCTAGACTTAAATTCTAAATTCAACCAAAAACTTATTTTAAGATTGGGTGGAATTTTGGAAAAAAAGTTTTTCCCCAACATAATACACAGTAAATCATCAGCCCTCCAGCTCCGTTGGTGTAGCCTGTAAGCGTGACATATACATACAGATATAGAGGCCAGTCAGCTCATAAAAATAATGAGTGGCCAAGTTTACAGCTTTGGTGGGTGATTTTTATGAACATTGTTACGCATATATATATATATATATATATATGCGACGAGTCACATATATCATTCTAGCAATTCCCAATACCTATTGTAGAGACAATATATCAATTAGATACATGCATTCCGTCAATCACAATGATATACCCTCACTTTGCTTATTCAGCTGACTTGTTATTATTTACCTTGAAAGCATTTTATGATGTTGTTTTATCAAGTTTTGCTAACTAAGGTTTTATTACAATCATCAGTTGTCTTCGTTTTGAATTGGTCTATAATGTTTGGCCCAGTCATATTGTTGATAATCATGAATAAAATCTAGATAACTCTGGATTTTATGATATTTCGTCAAATGATAAGAAAATGGTCAGATTTTCTTTTTGATACCACTCGTCAAGAGAAATTTTATAATTAGAGTCTTATTCAATGATTAGTAAACACCCCAACACACGTGCACACATATGCATATGTTTACATATGTGGAGAGATAGAGAGAGTGAAATAATTGATTCGCAATACAGGAACTCTCGTATTTTTACCTTTCAGTTAAGTGGGATGGGTTTAGTTACAGAAAATATATAGTTGTTTTCTGTCTACTAGTTGTAGTTTTTAGTGTTCAATTCTCCTCTAATTTTTCGTGAGATAACTTCTACAAATCCATGGTAATTATGAAAAGATGTTGTGATTCGTCTAAGAGGATTAAATCATGTCTATAGTGGCAGGTGGTATAATAGTATTATAATAAACTAGTATGTAGGATATTTTGGATAAAAGGTATACTTTTTTTTTGTACACATTCTTAGCAGTGCCGATACCTGTCAGCAGCATCATTTCTCTTATTTACTAAGTCTATCTTCTGAATAAAAGTGAATTTTTCGATTTTTTCTTTTAGACGTAGGTAGTGCAGAGTTTCAATTTCGTGGGATGTGTGTGTATGTTCGTTTTGATATTTCCAATTTTATTCTGCATGTGAGATTACTATCTCTGGGCTCCCTGTAATGTGTGACTTGTTATGCATTGTTTTTTTTTCATTTTAAAAGGATGGATTATGATTGGGTAATCTTCGTCTAAATGGAGTTTGGAATATTCCTGTGTAATATTTAGTTTTTAATGTTTTTTGTAGGGTTGGTTTTTGAGGCAATATCAGATCTGTTTTTTTAAAAGTCACCATGGTAATTATGAAAAGATGTTGTGATTCGTCTAAGAGGATTAAATCATGCCTATAGTGGCAGATGGTATAATAGTAATAATGAGAAAACTATGGCAATCGATTATAATAAACTAGCATGTAGGATATTTTGGATAAAAGGTATACTTTTTCTTTGTACACATTCTTAGCAGTGCCGATACCTGTCAGCAGCATCATTTCTCTTATTTACTAAGTCTATCTTCTGAATAAAGGTGAATTTTTCGATTTTTTCTTTTAGACGTAGGTGGTGCAGAGTTTCAATATCGTGGGATGTGTGTGTATGTTCGTTTTGATATTTCCAATTTTATTCTGCGTGTGTGGCTTGTTATGTATTGTTTTTTTTTTTCATTTTAAAAGGATGGATTATGATTGGGTAATCTTCGTTTAAATGGAGTTTGGAATATTCCTGTGTAATATTTAGTTTTTAATGTTTTTTGTAGGGTTGGTTTTTGAGGCAATATCAGATCTGTTTTTTTAAAGGTCACCAATTGCTCTTCTTGCAAATTAAATCTGGTTTCTTTTACATCCTTTACTGGTTTTAATCTCAATCATTTTGCTGTTATGCTTTGAAAGCTGTTCATACAGCTATTGCTTTGTTTTATTTTTTCTCTGTTAAATATTTTGTCGGTTTTGACTTGTACATTAAATAGTGGTTTGTACCAGATCTTTTTACCTCTTCTCTTTTAGTTGTTAGTGTATTTTATATTGTTGGTTTTAATTTTTTCATTGTATTTAAACCAAACATAACAAAAACTGCTGCCCTTTCTGTATTTATTGTTGACATTGTTAAATATTGTTTCGTTCAAACTTATATATTAGTTTACTTTCTATAGATTTAGGTATTTTTTATGACTGCATCTGGGTAGACTTCGTTTAACATATTTAAGTTCAGAATATTTCTCTCTTAAATGGTTTGTGGATGCAAACATTGAGGTTGAAAGTAATATATAATAGATGTACTTTTTTATGTTGACCTTAATTTTTTCCCCTCCCTCTCTCTTTTGATATATATATATAATTTTATCAGCAGCAGCTGTTTGACACAAACTTTCCCGTAGATCTGTCAAACCTCTCACTCATTGAAACCACAATACCTTCTTAACTTGTCTAAATCGTCACGCTATCTCATTTGTTACCGGCCACAATTCTACAAATCATCTTTTTTGAGTCCCATGTTATGTGTCATGATGTCCAACGGTTGTCTGAGATGCCCTACCATCGTCAATTGAGTTTTTTAATGGTTTTATGATAATTTTACTTTTACTTTTAGTATACGTATATACATATATATATATATATATATATATATATATATATATATATATATATATATATATATATATGTGTATATGTGTGTGTGTGTGTGTGTATATGGAAATTCATATCATGTCCATGAAAATTCTTTTTCTGTATTCGTCATCCATTTCAATAACCTTCTGAAAAAAAACTGACGCGTGCAGAAATTTGACAGTATATGTGATATTCTTCAAAAATATCTTAGATTGCTTTTACATCTCCATGATTTTTAATTTCTATGAATTCTTGTAAAAAAGATTTTTTTAGATTTGATATTGGAATTCAACCCAGCACGCTTGCAAAATTTGACCGACGGAATGACATCAATTTGATATCACAGTTAGTAACTGATTATCCATCATCATCATCATCATCATCATCATCAAAGTTTGAGCGTCTGTTGCTGGACATAGCCCTTCCCCAAGATTCGCCACACCTATCTGTCATTGGTGTCACGGAACTAGTCCTTTCTAAACTTATCAAGTTCTTATATTTTGTCGGCTCTGATTTTAGACATGATCTCTGGGGATCAACATTGTATGTTGTGATGTCCAGCAGTAGTCTGACATTCACGCAACATTACCAGCCTATTGTCATTTGAGATATGATATCTCAAACATTTTCTCTATTAAATATTGTGATGTTTCAGTGATCTCTTTATGTTACGTTGAGCATGGTTCTCTCTTGTACACTTTGCATTGTTCTTGGTTAAGGGCCAGTCCTTTGCATAGGCTCTGTATTCGAGCTCCATAGGTGACTCTCGAGTGGATAAATAGATTGTATACCCTTTTTTAGCACCTTGTTCCAATTTAAAAAAAAAATTAGTTGTAGAAAAGTATTTTTTGTTTTATTCACGGCAATTACAGGAAACAAGTAAATTCGTATAATTTCTTTTCTCTTAAAGTTTTCTTATTTCCTGTTTCATTCTATTCAATATCTATCTACCTATCGATTAATCTATTTTGCACTTGTTATGAGTCGTATTTGTACGTTGGTTTTTTTTTGTTTTGTAGAATTTGTGTTTGCCTAGCGGAACAGTTTTTTTTCTTTTCACTCAATCTGTCATCATTTCAAACACAGACTCCATGCATGAAAAAATTCAAAATCTTCACGCCTCAAAAAACATCTGCTTCGTTAAAACACAAACATATTTCCAATTTTTTTTCGAGACTAGTACGAAGCTCGCACGTTAAGCCACTGCATTTGGACATGAAAATACTCTAATGGAGTCTGTTTTTTTTAACGAAATGTTCATTTTAAGGATCCAGCAAAACTTCCGTAAAATGTCATCAAGATATATCTACTTTTTGTAT
>OY735215.1:39804324-39909324 GCA_963457665.1 Thysanoteuthis rhombus
CCAGATGCTTATCATTCCATGGGCCAGGAGAAAATATCAGTACAAAAAGTTATACTCGAAATGATTAGGCTTTTGAGGTGTCAAAGGTATGACCAGAAATGCTTAGAGCCCAGATCAGGTTAGTAATTAATGTTCTTTGTATACGGGCTTCAGCTAGGCGACCAAAATTTCCTTCACCAATTTTCATATGCAGATTACATGTACAAAACCAAAACGTATGATTAAATTCATTTCTGCCTTGTGTACCGATACATCAAATTTGAGTTCTAGTCACATAGACTAATGAACTTTAATTACAGGCTTCGGCTGGGCATCCAAAAGCTCAATCAACCATTTTCATACCTGGCAGACATTTACAAAACCAAAACGCATTGTTAAATTTAGCACGATCAAGTGTTCCAATGTGATTGTGGAGAATAGTGTATACACACAGACAGACAGACAGACAGACACATATATATATATATATATATATATATATATATATATATATATATATATATATATATATATATATCTTATTTCTTACTTGTGGCTGCATATCTTATAATGATTGAAGGATAAAGATATGAGAGTTGCAACAGAGAAAGCCCAAAGAAATAAGATGACATAAATATTAGTGAAAGAGCAAAAAATGAAAAGCTTTCAACTCAATCAGTGTCAAAAAACGAACATATTCAACAGCTTAACATATCCTTGCCAACGGAAATATCTATGCATTCTGTTCCAAAGCTTGGTATTATTCTCAAGAAAAAAGCCCAAAATGTTTGCTCTTTCTGGGCGGATCAGCAGCACAAAAGCAAAATTAAGTGGACCCACAGATCTAGATGTCTTGTTAGCTCTTGTTGCAAAAATTCATTATTATATCGATCATAAAGAGATAAGCATATCCCTATACGTGTGCAACTGTGTCCCTCTGAATAAACAATGTTTCTGTTTGCATTCTGCCAGTGGGTTACGTTTGGTAATTGCATGTTCATGTGAGAGTTTTGACACACGAACACACATGAATATATTTTGAGAGGTAAATCGAAAGAGGATCTCTATGCATTGCGTTTTTACGTCCAATGTATAATTGTGTATATCTGAGGCACATGTGTCTCTTTATATATGCTGTTTTTCGTTTATTAATGTGTGTGTTAGTGCTTCGAGGCATGTAAAAAAAAGAAGGAAAAAAAGGTTTGTTTTCTTTCCATCACAGAACTAACGGAATTCCCACCCGCCTGGAAGTTGCAAAGATAATATCTAATGAGGATATCGGTCCATAACTGATAACTTTGTAGATGTGCACGAAACAAGTGAAAAAATATAATAAAACGCGGTGATTTTGATGGCTTGCGGCATTTGTATCTCTTGGTTGGTATGAATTAACAATGTTTAGAAAAAAAAAAAAAAGGACAAAACATAGGTTTTGGTCGTGGTGCAAAATAAAAAGGAAAAAAAGTTGTGGCTAGATTGCATCAGGTGGTCAGAAGACAGGAAGAAAAAGATATCAAATATCATATCCTGCCTGGCTTCAAACTCAATCGTTTCAGCAACAACTGAAAGAAAAATAAAACAACTTTATCCGATGGGAATAGTTATTACTGACGCATATGCATACAGATATATATATGTTTGGATTGTTGATGTTAAGTGATCCGACAGAATGTTGATGATAGAGACAATAGGAAAAGAAAAAAATTATAGAGCAGGCGTTACATCAAAAACATCCTTCAATATCATGTGGACATGTTTCGATGCATTTCAACGGGTGTCAGCCATCTCTTTATTTTTGTACGACAGCAAGTTTTTCTCTTGAAAAGATGGCTAACATCTGTAGAAATACACCAAAATATGCTCATGTGATGATAGAAGATTTTTCAGATGTAACACCAGCTTTCTCTAAATTTTTTCTCTACACTGTCAAATTGTTGCACCCGTGAATATATATATGTATATAAATATATATCGATGCATACAATTATATATATATATATATATATATATATATATATATATATATATATATATATATATATATATAAAATTAAGCATATATCCATATGGGTGCTCGTACTTCCATACTTATTTGAAAACTTTATTCAACGATGTTTTGTATTTTAATTCAACTATACATATCTAACGAGTTTGTGTATTACTGAATGTTCGATGCATCTAACGTTTTTCTTATGATGACTTGTTACGATGAATTTCCCTCTCTTCTCCTTATTCCTCTCACTGTCAGTCTGATATATATATATATACACATATATATATATATATATATATATATGTGTGTGTGTGTGTGTGTGTGCGTGTGTGTGTGTTAAGCGTCCGCCGTTGGCAATTTGTTGAATATTCCTCTCGGTCGTTATTGGTGTTATAGTGATGTCATTTGGTGGATTTGTCTCTTTTCGATTAGAAGAGTTCTTTTTCAATTAACAAATGTATTCTCGTAATCGATCAATATATATATATATATATATATATACATATATAATGATGATAGGAGACATTAGAGTTACATTAAATTGATTTATTTCCCGACGAAAAGTTTCCAGCAAACTGAATAGCCACACACCCACACACCCACACACACGCACACACACATTCATACATATATATATATATATATATTTATATAGACTGAGTAACAACAAGTCTCCTCAAGTTTTGAACCCTCTTTTTCACACTCTGACAGCCAACAACTTACTACTGATACGATCTATGTGTTCATTCCTCTTACAAGTCTTCTTCTATTTAGTTTGGTCTCTAATATTTTCTTTATTCTTTTTTTATTTCCTCTTCCATTTCTTCCTGTTTTATAATGGCACATTTGAGATTCCCCTGGTATTTGTATCGGTTTCGTGTGGTCAGTGTTCTAATCTTCCAGCTGTCTGAGAGTTTGATGCCTTTTGCCGCAGCTAACCTTCCTCTGTGCATTACCATTATTGAATTTTTTTATGTTGAAAAGAAATGTCATCCCAATGTCATCACTGTATTCATTCACTTTGCTGAACTTCGTGTTCTGCCCTGTTCTTTGCAAATAATCTTATGTCGTCCATGTATATGAGGTGCTTGACTTCTCCCTCTATTTTGGGGAATCGGTATCCTTTTGTTTTTCAGGATTCTATTGAGCGGTACATAGTTAGAACAAATAGTAGTGGGGACAGCATGTCTCCCTGGAATATTCCCATTTTTATTCTTACCTCTGCCATATTTTCTTCTGTGGCTGTCAAGTATACTCTCCAGTTTTCCATAGAGTTGGTAATTAATCTCACAACTGGTTCACTGATTGTGAGTATTCCGAGGAATTCGAGTATCCATCTATGTGGAATCATGTCATAAGCTTTTCTAATAGTCTATCCATCCCATCACAATGTTCTGTCTCCTTTTTCTTACATCTTTTAAGATCATCTGGTCGATGTAGAGCTAGTCATTCGCCTCCTTGGTTCCTCTCCTGCATCCTTTCTTCTGGTAATAGTCTCTTTCTTTCCATCACTTTGCTATTTGTACGGTCATGATTTTCCACATGAGTAGTAAGCACGTGAATGGTCTATAATTGCTGGCCAGGTCCCTTTTTTTCCAGGGTTTTTTTTTTCGGATGAGTGTGGTTCTGCCACTGGTTATCTATTTTAGTATCTCAACTTCATTTAGGTGACTGAAGTTGATGGGTGAGTCCGTCGTGTTATGTGGTGAATTTCTTGGAACAACATCTATGGATCCTGTCAAGGTCTAATGATGTGTGCAGTGGAATTGAGAGCTATTTTCTGTATTCAATATATGCTAAGCTTCCCAGGTATGTTGTCGGCACACTCACTGGTCTCTTTTTTTGTGTAAATCAGAGGCTCCAGCAACAACAAGTATTATTTTGGTCCTGATTTCCAATTTTTAGTTCATGGTCTTAACATTTCGAGTTTCCAAAATTCCACGGCAGCAATGTCTTGTATCCGGTGTGGCAGTCTTATATACCAGGAGGCACGTTTTTTCTTTAAGCTTTTTCGCTGTAAGATGTTCGCTTTTATAGTCTTATCACTATGTTTGGTGACATTCCACTATATGGTCACATCTTTCATTTCTGTGACTACTTCAGGCCGTTGTTCGTATCAGTTCTTAGCACTTGAAACGTTATAGTATTTGAAAATATTCCAGTTGTTGCTGCTGTAGTTATCATTATTATTATTATTATTATTACTATTATTATTATTGATGATACTACTACTACTGCTACTACTACTACTACTAATTGTTATTTTAGTTTTCATATTTGCTAGACGGCTTAATGATAGTGTCTGTATAAGTTTTTTTTATTACTATTTTTATTTCTATATTTGTTCATCCATATCCGGTTACAAAGCATAAGTTGGTTACGTCTGTTGATCTCGTGGTTACATCGTCTGGGCTCATCTGCGTTATTTACTCGTACTGTGTGGTACTACCGACTGTTGGTAGCTTTTTTAATCATATCTTATTATGCACTGATTTCCTTCCACGTTTAGAAGTTCCATCAAAATATCAGTACGATCTTCAGTTAAAAATAGAGAATATCTGTATCTATATTTATATCAATATCTATATCTATATCTATCTATCTATCTATCTATCTATCTATATCTATCTATATCTCTCTCTATATATATATATATAAAGAGAGAGAGAGTGGAGAGAGGGAGTGGAAGAGAGGGCAGGAAAAGAAGAGTAAAGAGAGGAAAAAAGAGAAGAGATTCTGACCTGGGGATATTCAGAATAATCGTAAGTTATCTGAGACTTTTGTGGGGTTATTTTTAAAGAAGCTCTAAGAAATATTCGATTATCTAATAATGTAATGTTGTTTACTATTAATAAAACAACAAACAGATAATGTAAAGAAAAAATATACATCGACTAATATATTATCTTTAACTTTGATTGTAAAACCTTTTCTGAGCTGAAGTTAGAGAATATAGTGGTCAATCATATGATATCACACTGTCTATGCCCGGTTATGCATGGCTTTTTAAGGAATCTCAATATTCCCATCATGTATGAAAGACGTAATGTATATTTATATATATATATTTCACTTTAAAAGGTGTACTGTTCTCCTTGGGATCAGACTTATATATAGCTCACAGATTATCGATATAGTTTATAACGTACTTCGTGATATATTGATAGAGTTGCAATATAAGTTCATTAATTTTGATATAGAGTGAACATTTATACATCATACCATATGAATTTCAGTTTGAAGTAAACATTAGAACTCACAAATCATTATATTAGATATATCTTCCAGAGGTTGTAAGACTTTACACTTGACGATTCAATTCAAAAGTCTCAGACGATATATATTGAAAGCTTATTTCATTTTATCATTGGAATTCATGTCTCTTCTGTATTTTATTGAAGAGTTAGTAAAGAATATTAATAAAAAATGTGCTGTATCTACTGCTGTGGATTGGGCTTAATCGAAACATCTATATACATATATGTGTGTGCATGTGTGTGTGTGTGTGTGTGTGTGTGTATGAGTGAATAGTCTAACAGTTATATACTCTTTTGGTTGATTGTTTACACCTTTTCATCTTGATTTGTTTCTTCTTATGTTATGTAAATACTAATCTTTACTGGATTTTGATATAATTCCAGTAGTGTATTAACTCATTAATCTTTATTATTACTTAGTATTTATCCTTATAGATTATTTGTTTTGTTTTTTACTTAGTTGTTATCGATATGAAATATCTTTTCGTTTACTTTGCTTGTATATAGTTTTTAGTAAACTTTTCTACTTCTAGTTGAATAGTCCTCTTGGCCTTTATATTAGTTTATATCTTATGTTATTTTACTTTATTACTTTTATTGATTTTATAAATTTCAGTATTATTATTAATTTTACAGTAGTTTGACAACTTATTGGTAATCATTTGTCATCCATTATTGTGGTTATGCGCTTATTTTTATTTTCAGATCAGTGACTAATTCGTGACATATCTTAGAATTTTTTCATTCCCTTTTTTGATTATGTAATGTTCGTTGTAGCAATTACAATCAAATATTCATTACTGTTAATCTGCTTTCTGTGTATTAATTGAAAAAAAATGAAACTCACCATTATTTCATACTTCCTGATGTATCTTCCTCAAAAACTAATTTAAGATGGTAATTACGTTCAGTGTAGCAATTGCTTCAATTTAAACTATTTTTGATCTTATGAAGAGATTGTGAAATTTTTCTTTACAATATTTACTTATACATAATTCAAAGAGACCTTATCGTTTCAATCAATTTTTGAAAATTAATTTGCCCAGCTTAATCTATTATCTATTAATTAGTTTATGATGTTCAAAGTGGAAATCTTTAATTAGGTGACTATTTATTGAATTAGTGATAGTTATCATACAAACCATTTTCCCAATAAGTTTCCTCAATCAAAATTCGAATTCTTAGCGTTTGAATAAACATCATCAGAAATAGGGAATCCGTCCTTTTTTTTGGACTCCCTTCAAAGGGGAGGTACCAGCTACATTTTAATATGTATGAATTTTTTAATTTCGTGTTTACTAACATTGTTGGAGTGTTCTGATGGCATAAATCAAATATTGTGTTTGGATCAAATCGTTAATGTCATTACTCTGATGCAAGATATTTGTTATCATTCTGGAGAAATTAAACATGGGTCAAGTATATTTCTTTATACTCTCTATTTCTCTCTGATTTCTTCCACTTATAATACTGCACTTTTTCCGTATGGAAACTTACACAAAGCATTAAACACTTTTTGAGAATAAGTATCAAATCATACAAATTCAACGACGATCCTTAGGATTTTCTCAAGGAATATATAAATTAATATCATAACGCACAATCTCAAGTAATTTCATTATAGTTTTCTCGAAAAAGCACGAATGCACCGGCAATGCATCGAAATAAATTAAAGAAATCTTATTTGCACAAAGCACAATCTGCTGAAATTGCCATTTCACTCTAATATCTATCTATCTCTCTATCTCTCTCTCTCTCTCTCTCTCTCTCTCTATATATATATATATATATATATATATTGATTGTGCTTTGTGCAAATGAGATTTCTTTAGTTTATTTCGATGCCAGTTCATGTTGACTCCATGTTTCATGCTGCTGCAAACTCCAGACCATCCGAAAATCGTAGCAGTCTCAAACTCGAAGTCACCATGAATTGCTCATTTATTTGTCTACATTGCCTATATCTACATATGTTCTATACCTATAATCGAAAACTTTTCTCTAATAGATAAGGAAAACAAAAGCAATATGCGTGTGTGTAAGTGTGTGTGTGTATGAGTGTGTGTGTGTTCATGTGTTTGCCTGTGTGGGTATGTTTTAATACTTATCTCATCGGTATTTAAATGATGTTCTGGTTTTACAAATTGTCGAAGCCCCACGGGTTCAAGTTACCCATGGAGCATCTGGTGTCAGAAATAGCAGCGTTTCGGATTCCACGTATGGATTACATTCTTTTAGAACCAGGGTATGAGTGATGGCTTCATTTCGTTAAGTGTCGTCCTAAGTAAATCGTTTCCTATCAGGGGCAGTTGACAAGATAATGTTCGCACTTTCCGACCATAATGGATGGTCGGAGTCAAAAGGTCAAGAGAAAGTGATGGTCGGAGATAGGACCGTCTGGATAGAAACACGAACCTTAACGTGCAGATTGATCCACAAGGATTTACATTTTTACCGGGGATGCTTCGGCGTTGTTTGTGATTAGACTGAGTTATTCTCGTCAAAAAAAGATGCATAAGACATGCAGATGGGGAAAAAAACTAAGCGATGATGTATGATTGTGTGGCTGTTGTCCATTAGGGGTGATGTGACTCGTGATAAATCAAGTTCCAATGCTGCATTAAGTAAAAAATACCAAATGTTCACAGAGCAGTACAAACAACAAAAAAAAAAAAATATACATATGAAAGGGAGGAAGAAGAAAATAGGGTAAAAAGGAAGAAAAAAGGTTATCATAATGGAGGGCGAAGGAAAGAAAGAAAAAAAGAAAGAATTAAATATGGATGGATTGAAAGAGGAAGGAAGAAGGGAAAAACAGAGAAACAAAAAAAAGGGAAAGGATATAACAAACAAACAAGCGAGCAAGCAGTGGCGGTTACAACACCCTGTCTTGTATAAATGCTCATATATGAATAGTTCCGTTTTGCTTTGTTTCCATAGTTTGGCTCATTGTCCATGTCGACAACAGATGTATCACTTGGATATGGAATCTGACAATATGAAAGTATTGACAGAGCCTAACTAATATCAGTCTTGTCCATAACAGCGTAAATGTATATATATATATATATGTATGAATTATAAATTGCGTTATTTCATATAGAAACTTATTTGAAATCATATCCCGTCGTTACACGGTTAATATATGATTCAATTCCGACATCAGTGGCGGGTTCGATTCTTCCAACAGCTCCATTTTCTTTAATTGTTTATTTTATTTACGTTGTCGACATTGAATGATATATTAACCGTGTAACGGCGGGAAATCATTTCAGATAAGTTTCTATATAATATAACGCAATTTATAATTCATACTGTCGGACCAGATATTGTCCATTTCTTAGATACATACTGACGAGTTGAGAGAGACGAAAGAGACCGAGGATAAAGGTGATGAGGAATTGGGTTTTAAAACATTTATTCGACCTTTGCCATATCGGCGGGCTGTTTAGCCCAAAGGTAAGTGTATCGTTACGTCGAAGCAGCAACCAATCAGTGGCTGGTTTGATTCCTACAGCAGCCCCATTTTCTTTGTAATGTTTATTCTATCTACATTTTCGAAATTGAATGATAACGTGTAACGACGGGGAATCATTTCAGATAAGTTTCTGTACAATACAACGCAATTTATAACTCATTCTGTCGAACCAAATATTGTCCATTTCATATATATATATATATATATATATATATATATATATATATATATATTGTCCATCTCTTATATATATATAGAACTACTTCCATAAAAAGGATCTATGTAAGACGGGGTATTGTAACCGCCTCAGCTTGCTTGCTTGCCATGCGTACATGTCCTTGTTTCTTATATATATATATATATATATATATATATATCAATTATGTTTTCCTCAATGAATTTCCCTCAAAGAGGACAGACCTTAGTAGTTGCGAGCTCTCATCCTATGCAGTATCCTCCCAAAATAACAACTGGTGTTTGGATATCACGGCTTCAATACTTGGCAGATGCGCTTCATTTAACTCTCCGTCGTTGGAAATCTACTTTTGTCACTCGCCGTTGAGGGTGTTGCGCAGGCAACGGTGACAGAAGCTCTCCAGCATTTGTTTGCTTCACAAGACCCACATCCCTAAGAGGGGGGTCGGGAATTACAGCCTCTCTGTATAGCCTTATGCATGCATGTTATTATATGTGTATAGTATTCTTCCACACGAGATATATATAGCGATATCTGTCATTTTTATCTATCTACCAACATCTATCTGTCAACATCCAACCGTTTTGTGTTTGTTCGTATCCGTCCCTATTCCTATCTATCCTTGTATTTTTCCAACGTGATGGCAGAGCATGAAGCTGGGACTTCAGATTGGTGCCTACAGGGCCAATAGGGACTCAAAAGTTTCTCGGGTAAAGCGGTGATATGACAACTTGTAAGTCAATTCTATATGCTCTCTATTCAAACAAGCCTGACTGTTACAGGATCAAACTCAACCTTTACTTACATTCAAATCAAAATGAATACTGTTACTGTTGTATTCGTAATACATAATAAATGCATTCGCAAATATATCTCGTCATTTTGGTTTAGTTTTCAAGAGAGTTGCTTAGGAATCATTACTGGAGTTAGTCAGAGGATTTATTCTATCGTTGACAGTCGAGAAGATATAATATAGCGTGGTGATGTTGAAAACAGTGTGGCTAAAAAAAAGGGGCTACAGTGTGCGTTTGCAGAAGTGTGCGGCAAAGAAAGCATTACAACACCTTCTAGAATTTTTCTCCAGGGCCCTACCTGTTGGCATATTTACCAGTATGTTGGTGTCTATCCGTTCATTGTTTAGTCTCTAAATCTGGGTACTCGCCATTGTATCTACCTGTCGATCAATCTCTCACAGTTCAACAATCTACCATCCAACCTTTTCTTCTCTGATCAGATGATTTCTCACTATGTATCGATTTATCAACGTTCCGTTGTTTCAACTGACTTGTTCTAATTCCATACCGATTTTCCATGTCTGCTTTTTCCTTCTTTTGGATAATCTTCATGTTAACTTGTTTTTGTCTCCACCAAGTCGCGTGCACGGCTCCCAGAAAAACAAATTGAATCTCAGTTGGTGTGAATCCCCGTCCTCTTATTCGAATCAACCAGTCGGTGTCGAATCTTTCCTCTTTATATGTCAATCAATACCTATATTTATCCACGTTGGCGTACCCGTCTCTGCGCGAACGGAATAAACACTTCATTACGCCAAACCACATGTACACACTTTAAGGTAGAGAATGACAGACGGACATTTAGACAGACATCGATCAAGCGGAAAAAAAAAGAAAAAGAAAACGACATGGTTAAGTGGTAGAGTGCTCGCCTCCGGTACTGTAGGTCGTTGTTTAATCGAACACCGTGTTAAACAAAGAATTTAAAAATAGTAATCAATGTATATCCGCTGAGCACAAGGACAAGAATTAAGGAACCTCTCCATGAAGTTTCAATTCTTTTTAGTCATTCCGTCCGTCTGGCTATATGTATTCGTATGTGTCACGTGCACAGGTCACACCAATGGAGATAAGGGCAGATGTTTCGAGCCTCTAAACTCCATTATGCTCACAGAAAAAAAAATTTTTCAAAATCCTCCTGTAGGGTGAATTTTTAGGTGAGGTTTATTTTACAATGTGAGTTTAGTCTTATAGTTTGTGCCCAGCAGATTTCAAGCTCATATTTTTGAAAATTCGGTGTATTTAGTGATCCAACAAAAGGTGGAAGAAGTAACTTATTTCTAAATCACCACTTTTCCCCAAGTTTTGAATGATCAAACCCAACATAACATGCTACCAAAAGACGTGGGTCACCTGACTGATTCAATTGAGTGACTTATTGGACCTGTTATTGTATAGAATATAAAGCAGTTTATTAATAACTTATACAGTAGTATAGTAGTATACTATAAAGGATGCATTGGTGTGTTAGGTCCAAAACTCAAGTCATGGCATCTTGAGCTACCAACAAAAATTTGCATTAACAGAAGTCAAGACCTACGCATCATAGAAAAGTGTACTCTTTTGACAACGCTCAGTAACAAATACTTCGTTCTCAGTTAAACTCTTTGACCATGAGTCAGGTGACACTTGCAATCCTGGACCACACGGTGCAAGAAGATAGAAATTTCTGATTATGGATGAAGGATCAGATGAAAAGAGTCTGCATCTAAAGCCGGAGGAGCAGATAAAAGCTCTGCAATCATAAAAACCGAAAGACTAGTTGAAAGCGGTCAAGTAATAAAAGCGCAGGACAGTTTGTGCATTTGCAACCTTTATATCCTTACGGGTTGGAGAGGTTCATGTAATTGCAATTACAATAAATTCATGAGATGAAATGGATGCAATGATATTCACATATAAATACAGTACCACAAATATTATCATATGTGAAAATACATACACATATACATATAGATATACATGTGTATGTGTGTTGCATTAATTTGTGTGTGTATATATGTCTGTAGAAAACAGTTCAAAGAAATATGACGTTTTGTGACGTGTATCTATCGCCATCTCCATATGCTAAGCTTTTGCAGCATTCAGAGAATTGATTTTGTATGAACATGTGATACATTCTTTCATAGAGAACATTATATTCTCAGTAAGACTGATATTGCATATTCGAAGAAGGAATGACTTTCTACGAGCATTCTTAGGTGTGAATAAGGACATAGACGAATGCAAATACCGATCACATTATATTGGAAATGGGATAAGTCACATGATGAGCGCAGATTCGAAGATATAGATACTAGTTGAAGACTTAAACTATCGGATCATTTCCAACTAGTACTCAAACATATCTATATATAATGGATGGACAGTAAGGATTCCATTCAGAATAATGGTTAGATTGTGAATAAAGCCCCTGCTCTAGTACTCAAACATATCTATATATAATGGATGGACAGTAAGGATTCCATTCAGAATAATGGTTAGATTGTGAATAAAGCCCCTGCTCTAGTACTCAAACATATCTATATATAATGGATGGACAGTAAGGATTCCATTCAGAATAATGGTTAGATTGTGAATAAAGCCCCTGCTCTAGTACTCAAACATATCTATATATAATGGATGGACAGTAAGGATTCCATTCAGAATAATGGTTAGATTGTGAATAAAGCCCCTGCTCTAGTACTCAAACATATCTATATATAATGGATGGACAGTAAGGATTCCATTCAGAATAATGGTTAGATTGTGAATAAAGCCCCTGCTCTAGTACTCAAACATATCTATATATAATGGATGGACAGTAAGGATTCCATTCAGAATAATGGTTAGATTGTGAATAAAGCCCCTGCTCTAGTACTCAAACATATCTATATATAATGGATGGACAGTAAGGATTCCATTCAGAATAATGGTTAGATTGTGAATAAAGCCCCTGCTCTAGGACCTGTACATTTTTCTCAAAGTTTAATTGTGAAAACGTATTTTTAGATTTCATTTGATCTGCACCGATGTCTAAAGCAGGGACTGTGTGACACGTACAACCAGTTGTTTTATATGATAGATGTAAATATAACCCTTGTAATGTTTTCCTAAAAACATTTTATTCTAAAACCCTCCCGTCCACTGAGTATGTAGGCCAAAGATCGAGGGAAGTACAGTGACATGTAAAACTTGTTGTTATGTATATATATATATATATATATATATATATATATATATATATATATATATATATATATATATACATATATATATATAAATATTATTGTACGTAAAGTAAAGGTTCATTTTAGCTTAAAAGTTACATCTCATATAGATCTACCTCCCCACCAAAACTCATTGAATTCTTTTTCTCAAAGGACTTTGTATATTGAAACATTCCCCACAGTCTATTTAGTATGCATGTCAAATTTGTGCCGAATTTGGTTAAGCTGCCCTAATGTTTTAGTGTGGATGCACAGTCACAAACACACCCAGGAGATCTATATAAACGCAAAACAAAAAACAAAACAACAACAAACAAACAAATAAAACGAAAAACAAAAACAGCTTGCAGGCCGGAATATTCATCTATTTGCTACTTAATGCCTAAGTGCTTAACGCCGAGATAAAAAAAAATCATGAATTCATTGAATTATACCTTATTTAATAAATCGTCACCATCACGAATTTGATCAGATTCGATTTAAATAATTGAAAGCAAAAAAAAAAAAAAAAATCAAATCAAACGTTTTATTTCGAAACTTTCCCCTAAGTCCATTCAGTATGCATGACAAATTAAGTTGAACAAATCAGACATTTTGTGTCTTAAAGAACAAATTGGATCATTATTATTAGAAGTAGAGGCCACGATTTTTTCACCCCAGATCCAAAAACCTTTTTATTCTAAAGTATTTTATTTTAAAACATTCCATAGCTCTATTGAGTATCCATGCGTAATTTAATTGGACCGTGGCCATGTTTACGTGGTTTCTATTGCGTGACACACGAACAGACCACACACACACACACACACACACACACACACATATATATATATATATATGTATATATATATATCGATTTTACCCCCTGTGACCAGTTCAAAGAATTACTTATGACAATCTTCAAATATCACTCGTGACCGACAGACGTTCAATACATGGTTAGAATATAAGCAATGTCCTGCTTCTTTCTCACCCTTTTCTGGACCTTCACCTTTTCTTTGAATATCAAATATGTAAGCTCATATTACATCGAGTGAAGTTAATGTAAATCTATTGAGCAGAAATGTATTATCTGCTTTGGCATCTTTCACATAAGATTTACTATGAAATGTTCCAAGAAAAACTTTATATTGCTTTAGAAATCCTCATAAATCATTCCTCTCTTCTTCGGGTTTGTTATTGGAGATCATCAACCAAAACTGTCACCTACACTGTCATCATCCGTTTCTTCAGTTTTTAAGTGAATCTAGCTACGTATCCATGTATAACACATACAGAATAATGAATTGAGAGGGTTGGAAAATTCGAACCGTCATCCGTTATTATATCCCGGAGAAAAAAAAAAAGACGACATTTTTATTATTGAA
Source organism: Thysanoteuthis rhombus (assembly GCA_963457665.1). Lineage (NCBI taxonomy): Eukaryota > Metazoa > Mollusca > Cephalopoda > Oegopsida > Thysanoteuthidae > Thysanoteuthis > Thysanoteuthis major. Next base: position 39,818,598 of record OY735215.1, read on the forward strand.
AACTCCTGTCCTTGAATGAGTTCTTTGTTAGGGATTCAACTTGCAATGTTAATTTATGCTTAATCAATCTCTTAGTTTGTTTCCTCCAGGATTTTTTCAATTTTTTAATCAATGACACCCAATACGTTATACCGTACGGAACTGTTTCTATTGGGGGATTAACCAAACTGGTTTATTATATCTCTTACATTTAATGCTTTCACATGTTTACACCGGATGTCAGTTTGTTATCGCTTGAGATTAAGTGACAAAAAGTTCCATAAATCAATAAAAAATCAATATTTTCTGGAATTTTTAATCCTTACAAATCATGATGGTAGCAGTTGCAGCCCAGTTCCAAGTGCTCAAAGTATGATAAGCAAGACCCCTACCTTTTCATCAATGTTTTGTAGCCCTTCCAGGTCTATTATTTCTTCGTTCTCTTCCGTTTTCTCTCTGTGGTCCGTTGGTAGAACGATCTGACAGGTTTTCTTCTCCTTGTTGATAACCACCGGATCCACTCTTTTCCTTTGATGAGGTCAGCGATCTTGGTGTCAACGTTCCAGAATATCTTGTATCAACGTTATTTTCTTGAAGAAAGACCTTTCACAAATCAAGTGATATTTCTTTTTATATCTTCGTTTTACAAGAGACTATTCTGATAAAGATTGGACTTTGACATTTGTTTTTTTTTTCTTATTCTCTTTTCCTACTAGTCTTATTGTCTTTATTGTCCATAATTTCATCTTCTTTAACCCTCTTCTTTTCCCTCTTTCCAAGTAGAACATACACACACACACAAACACACACACAAACACACACACACGCATATATATATATATATATATATATATATATATATATATATATATATATATATATATATATATATATATATATATATATTTATGAAGGTACAAGTGTCCAACAAAAGGTGTCCAAAGATTGTGAGAAATATGTAAAAGCCACACTGATTGGAGATCATTTCATATTTCATTACTTGCGTATTTAGTAAAACGGTTTTGTGTTCAGCTGACAGGAATGATTACCCTGACTGGTTTCATTAGTATTTTAAAAGGGATTATCTCTTAGTTAAATCTCATTGAAATAAGAAAACCTAAACAGTTCTCAAGATATCATTATTTCTTATATATATATATATATATATATATATATATATATATATATATATATATATATATATATATATGCGTACGTGTGTGTGTATGTGTGTGCTTGTGCATGTTTTTATAAGTGTATATGAATATGTATAAACATACATGAAGTGCCATTCAAACGTTTGGAGTTTAGACCATGAAAATAGAATCACGTGGTTTTCGTAAATTGGACTCGCTGAGACTCCCCGAGATATTAACGCAGTCTAAAAGGCATATATGTCATTTTGCTTTGATCTTAGATACGAATCTTCACTCTCATATTTCAGTCTCATAAAACTCATAGCATCGATTCCTTCCAGCAAAAACTAATCGATTAATGAGCAACTAACGCGACCGTATTTCCACGATTATTCAATGATACAGAATATTCATTCGTAACTGTCAATAAAAATGGTCAATAAAATTGTCTACATAGGTTTCTTCTGCTTCCATGTTGGTCTTTTTCTCTACATATGTGCGTACGTATCATGTGTACAGGCCACACCAATGGACTTAGAAGGATGAGAATTTAAACACCAAACTCCTAATTGTGGCTCAGAAGAACCCCTTTTTTTGTAATGAGATATATTGTTAGTCAAAGGTTCAAATGGAAACTCGAGTTTATGGTAAATTGATATCTTTAATTGTTCACCTTTTGTTTTAGCAAATCCAATTTTTTTTTTGTGATAGCTGTCCAAGTTAACTTGGAGCAAGCATACACATTTATAACTCTTCATTTCAAATTTTTAGATTGATTTCCGAAACACGAAATGCTGTTGGTCACGTAACATTTTCTATTGAGTGATTACAAGACCAGTTATCCACATTGGTTCAATTTCGGGGATTTTTTCAAACGGTTAAAGAAGTAAAATGTTTAATGTCTGCTAATCTCCCCATTTAATTTAGTCTCCGAGTGAGGATTGATTCATAAAAAATAAAGTGAAGGTTGGCAGGTTCTCAGTAGAGCCATCTCAACCTTCAAGAACAATAAAATCCGACTCATCTCATAAGGATGGATATATGGAATGCATCTCCCTATAGTTCGCTGTGGAGTTTGAACATGGAACCAAACCAAAACATAAACACTGAAACTGATATCCAGGCAATGTGCACATGGGAGAATCATGCTCAACATAACAAAGAGGGGTTACAAAAGGGCACAATATATTAGAGGAAAAGCAGAAGTCGGACACATCATAGAATCTATTAGGAAAATCATAATAGCAATAGGCTGGTTATGTTTCGTGAATTGCAGCTGACCGCTGAACAAGCTCGGGGACGAAAAAAGGAGGGATGTGCATAATCCTCTTGTACGAGTTGGAGCTTAGTCAGAGTGCGTCTATGAAATCTTTAAGTATCCGATCATACAGTATAAAGTTGGTTTATCAGAATTTCCATTCGAAATGTCATATTTATTATTCATAAGCAATATGACGATAACTGGACATGTAGAGCAAATTGACAAAGTAAAAAAACGCTCACTATGTTGATTCTCCATGAAAACCGATAACAACCAGAAAACAGTCTTTATTTCATCTTGCACATTTCTAAATCATCATCATCATCATCATCATCATCATCATCATCATCATCATCATCATCATCATCATCATCAGTCCTTCATGGTCTGTTATTGGACAAAGTCCTTCCCCAGGTTTCGCCACACCTCTGTATCGTTGGCGTTGCGGGGCCAATATTTTCTGAACCTCTGTAATTCGTCCTGCCGTCTTACATTCTGCCAGCCTCAGTTTTGCATGTGATTTCGGGGGATCCATGTTGTGTGTTGTAATGTCCATCGGTTAACTGATATTTTCCCCACAGGAACAGCCCATTGCAATTTGAGCTTTCTATTGGATTCTCTGATGTCTCGGGCTGTTTTATTTTCCTATCATATCGTGCTGCCTTGTGATCTTGCCATGCGATTTTAAGCATGAATCTTTAATGTGCACGTTGCATGGTTTTCAGTTTTGAGGATCAGTGTTTTGGTTAGGCTCATGTTTCAGTTCCATTGGTGACTATTTAGAAGATGCATTGGTTTTAGAGTCTTTTTTTATGGGATTTTATTGATCCTCAAGGTTGAGCTTGCGCAACTAAAGGCTTGTCATTCTAGAGAGATTACTAGTTTGATTTCTTCTTCTTTTGATGATTTCATGGAAAATGTAGAAGTCTCAAGCAACGGACAACAATACAGGAAATTGAACTAAATAAAACCAACCAAAAGAAACTTGGGGAAGATAAAAGAAGATACACGACAGCGATCAACGAAACAATTCTCGAGGCTAAGGATGCAAAGCTATCAACAGAACTCTTGATAGAGGACGGAAACAAATAACCAGAGTACTCAAAGAAAATAGAGACCTAACAACAGACAGGGACCAATGTTTGTTTCAATTAATGCCGCCTTGCGTCTAGATGAGCGTGCACGAATTCCGGTGAGATAGTTATGTACTTTAAGATTTCCAATTCTTTCCATCCTGCTTCCGTCAATTATTTTCTCCATCCTTCCGTAAACTCTAATTCTTATGATAATTTTTAACAAAAATACAAAAAAGGAGGCTCTCAAACAGGCCTAGTTGGACATTATTGATTTTTCCCTGGCTTTGTTTACATCATAGCAAGTCTCTTTCCTTGTCTAAAACAGTCTCGGTTTATTTAAAAATTAATCTCTGTGAATCCGCTCAAACAACGTATCTATTGTTCAAGATATCGACACACTTTCTCCGTCCACTTCGCTTAAGACTTTGCAAGTTGTAAGTTTATATAAAGCAATTTACTACTATTTTAGTTCCTTGTAAATTTGGGCAGAATTTCAAAAGAAAGAAAGATGATCTCTTTGAAAGGATGAGGAAATCTTGAAAATTTCCCAAAGAAGAAATGACTTCGGGAAAAGTTTAATACAATGATTCTCAAAAAGGTACTACAATCACTTTTGGGGCGCTGAAAGACATAAAGTGGTCTTTGAAGGTCAATGAGCAGTAAGGGGGTGTTTAAAGTCAAAGGGTGGTGAGTGGGCGACGAGCGGAAGGAATAAAAATCAATACCCTCAACCCCTGAAGAATTATCAGGACCATTATTCATACAATTTTTTTTAATCACTCAATCAAGTACTTGAGTACAATTATATTTTAGCTATAAAATAAGTGTTCAAATTCAATAAAGAAATATCCAAATCATGATTTCAATGTATCCTTTTCTTATTGAAAATTCCTTAAAGAATCGAAATCATCCTGATAAGAACATTACCAAAATCGGTAGGAATACTAAAGAGAATGTGGGAGTATTTCGGAGATCAGCTTCTACTTGATTTCCATCCAGAGTCACCAGACCGGATACGACTGCTGTGGAATTCTAGAAGTCACACAATCGTGGCCAGAGGACCAGAAATTTCTAATTATAGTGACTCAGTTGTGTACGATTTCCAACCAGTCTGATGCTGTTGTTCTAGCTTCTATCAACCAGTCGGAGGTCCCTCTCAACTGTCTGTCCGTGTATATACCTGAGTCGCTCTCTCTATCTTTGACCTATAGCTTGATTTGCAGGTCTTGTTGTATAAAGCCCCAAGGCAGACTATAATCAGTGAAAACACGGTCTTCAAAATGCTTGTTGGTACGGGAGCCTCTTCATTCGACATATAAACCTCCGATTTGATGCTAATGAACCATAGTGAACCAGGAGAAAAAACGTGTCAGATAGTGGATTTCCTTTCCCCAAAAGACCAAAGAGTAAAATTGGTGGGTAGAAATTCAATAAACGAATAGATGGATAGTTATCTATATCTAGTCTTAAAAAAATTGTAAAACATGAAGATGACAATCGTTTTAGGGGCACTGGGGACGATCCCCAAGAGCCTAGTGAAAAAGATGGCGGGGGCACTGTAAATCTGAATGACAATTCCGACAAAGGTACCACTGAAGGCAGCAACAGAACCGAAGTGAGTGCTGGCGTATTGTTGAGGCTTACTGCCGCTTAATCTCCAGTTTAAACCACTAATCAATACCAGTGTGAAGGTTTCTTAATAATAATAATAATAATAATAATAATAATAATAATAATAATAATAATAATAATAATAATAATAGTAGTAGTAGACAAAAAAGGAAGGCCTGCCAAATAGTAGACGTTGCTGTACCTGCAGACCATAGAGTAAAAAAGAAGGAGGGTGAAAAAAGGGAAAAATACCAGGACCTAGCAAGGGAGTTAAAGAAAATGTGGAACATGAAAACCAGGGTAGTACCGGTCATAGTGGGAGCACTAGGAACTGTCCCCAAAACGCTGAGGGAGAGACTGGAGGAGATCGGGATTAGGGGGAGGATAGAGACCGTACAGACCACAGCACTGCTGGGAACTGCACGGATACTGAGGAAGGTGCTAGAGATATAAGGACTGCAACGAATCGTAGCTCTGTCATATGCGAAAGAGAGAGGAGACGTTAGCTGAAGACCTGAGGAGACTTATTGTCACTCAGCCTTCAGCGATAACCACTGGGCAACCGGTGTGAAACTGTAAATCGCAGAATTACTGCGACCTATGAGTACTAGGAGAGGAGGGCTGGAGACTTGAGGAGACTTGCTGTCACTCAAACTCCAGCGGTTACCACCAGGCAACTGGTGTGAGATTCCAAATAATAATAATAATAATAATAATAGTCACCGCAATTAATGCCAAGAGGAAATTTGAGAGGAGAAACATTATTACCACTAGTAGCAGCTAGGAACTAAATCATTACAACTGATTATAGCGAATGTCGTCTGCAAGGAGGAAGAGAAGAGACAGTTAATTATATATGAAGCAATACCAGCAAACTGTCCCAGAAATGTAAGAAATAAACAGACATGATTGGATGAGGACGCCTATCCACTGGGAATTATATAAGTGGCTTGGCTTCGTCCACATAGACAATTCGTATAAGAGACTGTCCTTGAGAATATGAAAAACAAAATAATTCGGAATTTTAATTTCCAGACACTAATCTTCGTGGGCCTGTGGTGGAGTTTTCGCCTTCGCTTCGGCAGGTCTTGGTTCAGTCCATCACCAAATTATATAAAACACTTGAAAAATTGCACCCAATGCCTCTCCGCTAATAACTCAGCATAAAGCGTAGGATCGAAACCCGCCCCCGAATTTAAAGGGTTACGGCCTAATCAAATTGGATGCATCGGTTCTCGAAAGATCACTCATGTTAAGCAACATCGAGCCTGGCAAGTACATAGACAGGTTACTTGACAGGCGGCACCTTCGATGAAAGTGGAGAACGATGACAAAATGTTCTGACTGATTGTTAGATCAATGTAAACAGGCCAGATTTGATTTTAGAGAAAGAAGAAAAAAGAATTCCGTTACATAGTGTGTGCGTGTGTGTGTGTGTGTGTGTGTTGGTTCGGGGAGATGCGAGAGTAACAAGATGATGGAAAAATTACCAGACAAATATAACAGCTGCAAGAGACGTAATATATTAGAATGAAGATAATGTTCAGAGTCATTGTAACATATCACAATATATGTTTGGAGACTGAATCCCTGAAAAATCTCTTGCATCTTGCTTAAAAGTCTAAACTTCATGAATTCATACTTCTTTTATCTATCTATCTATCTATCTATCTATCTATCTATTATTATCATTATTATCATTATCATTATTATTATTATCATTATTATTATTAGTCGTAGTAGTAGTAGTAGTAGCAGCAGTAGTAGTAGTAGCAGCAGTAGTAGTAGTAGTAGTAGTAGTAATTCCATACTAGTTGCTTGGTGGTTACTGCTAGATGTTGAGTGACAGCAAGTCACCTCAAGTCTCCAACCCACCTCTCCTCACTTTCATAGTCCACAGCAATACTGCAGTTTACAGTTTCACACCAGTTGCCCGTTGGTCATCGCTGGAGGCTGAGTGACAGTAAGTCTCCTCAGGTCTTCAGCCCTCCTTTCATCTCATCTCATCTCTCCCTCACGTTTTAACAATAGTGCGGTGGTTCGTACCTCCACCACCATTCGGATGTTTTTGTTTTCATGATGATGATGATGATGATGATCACCACCACCACGACCACCACCACCACCATCATCATCATCATCATCATCATCATGATCGCTGTTGTTGACGATGAAGCCGGTAACGAATCGTACTTCATTGCAGTCACTACCGAACGTGAAAGTTAGGGTAGAAAACAAGTGCCAAAATGCACCTTTTTATCCACTGCATAATCATAAAAAAGGCATTGATCTTGTAAGTACAATGGTCGAAACTAACGTGGTAATGCAATCTAAAGCCAGGCATGAGATATTTTGAAAAGGAAAATCAACATATTATTAGCAGTGAACCGGCAGCGAATCGAAAGGTCCGGATAATCGGATCATTCTTTGAGCTCTGTAGAAGAAAGGTATGGATTTTCTGTATTCATTCAACAGATACCTGCACCTACAGATTATCCAATCGATACCCATTGATAGATATACGAGCAAACAGACTGATTGGAAAATCAATTCATAACATATATATAAACATACGGAGATGGACTGATAGATGGAATCAAATCGATCATCAAACGATTAAAACACATGTAGAAGATGCTACGCCCGTTTTCAAGTTTTAATGGGAGGAAGACACGTAGGAACACAAGCAAGTACCTACGAGCATACTTCCATATACATTACTGAATCAACAATAGGAAAATAGAAGTAGTTAAAAAGTTTATCATACATACATGTTCAGCCTTTCGGCTTTGTCATTACACACATCCATATATATATATATATATATATATATATATATATATATATATATATATATATATATATATATATATATATATATGATTCTGAATTGTATTATATAGGAACTCTTGATGTATCACACGGACTAGACAAGATAGATAGAATACATAACTTAAGAAAATGGAGAGTGCAGTGGGAATCGAACCTGCGACCAAAGGGTTGCGCTTTCTGTTGGGCTGAACGGCTGTCGGTGATTCAATGGTAATTGCAATGCTACGTTTGAACAGCTACCCTTAGGTTGAAGGTTCGATTCCTGCAGCAGCTCCATTTTCTTTGATTTTTTTTATTGCATTCACGTTGTCAAGTCAGAGTGATGAATTAACCGAATAATGAAAACAGATCATTTCAAGTAAGAGTTCTGATATAATATAGCGCAATCCATAATCATTTTGTCGAATCATACATATATCCATTTCTTTATTATCATCATGACGATTAGGATAATTCATTCAGAAATTATGTCGGTCTGTTTCATGGACGAGGCAGATATCATTCAGGTTCTGTATTCTTTGTTTTCCTGTTGTGTTCAATAGAATACACTGTCTGTTATGATACTGTATACGGAGAAAGTTCTGTTTCTGTTTCATTTTCTCTCAGTGTTTATTCATCAATTGGATATTGTTTTTAACGGTTTGATGTCATAATACTTTAATATCATCGGATTCTATAGCCAAACGCATACACACACACGCATACACTCACTCATATATATATATATATATATATATATATATATATATATATATATATATATATATATATATATATAATGTTCTTCCATGGGAATAGAACATTCTGGGGGATGAGGAGTTTCTGCGTAAAAATGGATATATCGCTTAAATTCAGCCTCACTGATCACCCGGTTCTGTAGTCCAGCGGCAGGATATCGGCCTCCTGTTCCGATATAAGGGTTCCAATTCTGCCTCGCAGTACTGGGTGGGATAATGTCTATAATCACACTTAAGATATGTAATACATCGAAACAGCTGTCTGAGGATGACAAAATATTATATATATATATATATATATATATATATATATATATATATATATATATATATATATATATATATATATATATATCGCTGTACATGCCACTAAGTACAAACCAGGGATGCATTATGATATAACTTGATACTACATCCGATGTATGATGGGTTTATTTCAGAGAGTACTCGATACTTGCACATTTTTATTTCGAAAAGACAAATCCTTACTTTTGATTTAACTCAGGTAGTTTTATCAAGCATTTTTCTTAATGCTTTACATAGAATTCGATATTGTGGTACAATGTGTGAATTCTTCTTGCTGAGATCATCAATTGTGTACCATGTAACAGTTTTGGGTATTTGAAAACAGAATAGTTATATTGAATTGGTTATGCAGTGTTGATCAGGCATCATCTCTCTTTCACACACATACACACACACACACACACACATATATATATATGCATATATATATATATATATGTGTGTATATATATATATATATATGTGTGTATATATATATATATATATATATATATATATATGTTTTAGAAAGCACAACAACTTTGAACACTCAAATAACTTTTCCAAAAGTTTTTTTGTGTCAATTCAGTCACTTATTTCCCCAATATCTCTCAATGCAATCCAAGTAATTTTCTCTGGTGTTTTTTTCTCCTTTTTTCTCTATTTTTTTTTTTTTTTTCATGGTAAAATATGTGTATTTTCTCTAGTTGGGATCAACAGATGTTTACGTGTAGTTTGTTATTTCATGTAGGGTATTAACATAATGTATCATATATGGCTGTTATTTCAAACCACACAACATACGTACATATATATATATATATATATATATATATATATATATATATATATATATATATATATATATATATATATATATATATATATATATATACATACATATATATATGCTTACTTGTATACATATATATCTAGATGTGCGTGCGTGTGTGTGTGTGTGTGCATAGAGATATATATTAACTGATCGATTGACCGAAAAGTTGGTAGATAGATGAATATGTAGACCAATGGCCCCGAGATAATTATCTTTGCACAAAAATATATTTGTGTTTCACAAAGACAGCTACTAATGAACACTTATTAGAGCGTGTCCAGTCAGAAGTAGAAGTGATTAGAGCGTCACATTGTTAGCACCATCACTTGATTGCTGGTTGATGCCGATGCAGTCTATTTGGCAAAATGATAACAACAAAGACACTTATAATTATGGTTGTTTTGAAAGAGAATAGGACTTAATGCTCAAAGAATTAGTATAAATGGTAAGATGTCCGAGAGCTAAAGTGCTGATAATGTTTCAATCTTCCTTGATTAGCATTGGAATAATTTTGTACAAACGTCATCATCATCATCATCATCATCATCATCATCATCATCATCAGCAGCAGCAGCAGCAGCAGCTGCAGCAGCAGCAGTAGCAGCAGCAGCAGCAGCAGCTTTTTAGACCTTCTTCAGAATTTACCAATCATGGGCGTCACAGGGTGAATAATTTCTGAACATTTTTATTTCGTCACACGATTTTTTTAAAAATTTGCTGGACACATTTGAACGATGAATGTGATCTGTAGGGATTCACTGCGACGTCCATCGGTTGTCTGACATTTTGCAACATGACCAGCCCATTGTCATTTTACTTTTCTGGAAGGATTCTATGATATACATGACTCCCGTCTTTTTCTCTAATATACTGAAATGTCTTGTGATCTTATCTTCATATGTTGAGGATGATTCTCACACGTGGTACGTTACATAAATCCAAGTTTGACAGTCAGTCTCTCAGTGAAGTTCAATGTCTATTGGGAGGATGCATTAGTTTGGATGAAGCTAAAATCTTTTCCTGATTTCTTTACACTACCATTAGTCTGGTGCAGTCTTATTCTAGTGTTTCTAAACAGTAGTACGCCCACGGAGGGGAAATTTGAATATATGGGGAAGAGGCAATTTTTAGAGTAGAATTTGAATGTGAAGAGCAAAAAGCATCCCTAAGCTTATAACTGAGTGGTATTGAGGCTTACAAGAATAATTCCTGTTTTCACAATATTACCAACATTATCCCTCCATATATATATATATAAATATACAAAGTATACAAGTAGTGTGAATTCGTGTTTGATTATATATATATATATATATATATATATATATATATATATATATATATATATATATATGTATATATATATATATGTATATATATATATATGTATATATATATATATATATATATATATATATATATATATATATATATATATATATGTATGTATGTATGTATGTGTGTATGTAGAGAAAGAGAGAGAGCACATATTTTTTGATTGATTGTGAAGGAAGCTGATTTCACAAGTGAGAAATACTCATGCTATTCCTTACGGTGTGACGGTGTCATGATACGCGTAATTCAGACATCAATATTGAAAACCTCAATCTTTTGCTTGGGTAGGCTCCGAAGCCAATCTTTCAATTACATTCTTTTAACAATCGAAAGTTGTTGTCATAGTTATATTAGAGCGGTAGTTGGAGTAATTCTCATGGTGATATCTTTCTGAAAGACTCTTCACAGAATAATGGAGGATAATAACGCTATTAATAATTATAAGGATGATGGCAGTGTTTACCAGATAATAACGCCAGCGCTAAAGATATTCATTAGAGAAAGATGCCTTCCGGCAAAACAAGCGACCGACAAATATTCTCTCTTATGACACTTACAAGTTCAATGCCAGCGCAAATTTATTATTCATTATGTCTGAATTATATTCATTCATGCGTTAATCTGTTTATATTGTTCTAGAGATCTTTACAATGGAGGGAAAAGAGGAATAATATGAAAAGAAAGAATGCCCCCCCCCCCAAGAAGATAAAAAATGAAGCAACTGGAATGAAAGACTCTCAGGAAAAAGAAAACTGAGAACAGGCCGAATCGGTCACTCAACAGAGATTGTAACGTGACCAATATCTTTTGTCCGCTTGCCAGGTCAGGGGCGATCAATTCAAATTGAAAATTAGGAAAAGAAGGGGTTAAAATAATGAATAAGTTCATTCCTTAGATTTTATGTTTTAGTCGAGATCATAATCAAAATCTGAATTTTCAAAACACGAACATGAATGCTGCTAAATTCAAACTACGAGTTCAGTTTAGCATGAATTTACATTGCAAGTTCAACCTCCAAATTGAAAAACGCATTCCGGGGAAATTTTCAAAAAAGTAAAGACATTTTCTCCCAGCTCACGATGAGGGGTACTTGTTGAGAATTCCAGCCCTTTGGTTCTATTGGTGCGAGCTGTACGTGTGATACATGAATACATAGTAAGGCAGCCAGTCAGAAAAAACATGAAAAATGAAGAAATCTATGTTGAAAGTTTTGATTTATAGTTTCCAAGAAACCATGTGAGAGAGAAAACTCACAACAAAAGAAGAAGAAAGAAGAGAATAGACGTCAAAATAAATAAAAGAAATGGATGAAAGCAAAAAAGGGTAGAAAAAAATAAAACAAAAAAACCCAAAGAAAAAAGGAGTAAATATGAAGGCCGAGCAAGAAACGCCACGGAGAATGAACTAGGCGAGCCGAGTTCAAACTTTTCTTGTGCCAGCTTCTGTAAAACATTTATGCATCCCTGCTTCAAGCTATAGGTAAATAGTGCAAGGATAATTGAATAACGATGGTTCGATTCACGCATCGCAGCAGGGCTGTGTAAGTACTAATGTGATATGTTGAGCCGAAGCAGAGACGGCTGACGCCAGAGCGAGCTTAAGGAAACTAGTTACTTTACTTTCAAAGAAAGTAACGGAAGAATAACAGGAAAAAATGGACTTGTTGAGGAATAAAGTGAGCAAGGGGGAAAGAATGAATGAAATACTGAATGAATGTTTCGATGAACCAATGGGTGGAACACGAAAAACGTTGAAAAGAAGAAGGGAATATGGTAACCAAATAAACGTGAATGAAAGAAAATGTGGGATGTGGTTGCAAAAGAACCATGAATGAAAGAAAGAACGCAATATGGCCGCGAAAGGAAAAAAAATCAACGAAATACATAGATAAATAAAATTAAGAAATAAAACGATAAATAAAAGAAAAGGATGAATGAGACCAAGATCTTTTGGCAGTATACCGTGTTAGGGGTGATTAATTAGAATTAGAAATCAGGATGATCAATAAATAGATTGCCTTCGACGGTGATCATTGAAAAATATCTGAGTTTTCCAGAAGTAAGCTTGAATGCTGCAAGATATAATCCGATGATCAATTTAGCATAAAGTTGCATCGCAAATTTGACTCCCCATTGGAAAACTAATTATGATACATACATACTTGCATATATACAAAACTAGCCCGCCAGCCAGTTAGCCAGCCATCAGGCCAGACCAACTCAAAAACTGAAGGTACCTATGTTGATAGTTTCCAATATTTTATGGAAGAACAAAAAAGGAAAGGTAAAAGCTTAAGTGAAAAAGAAGGAGAGAAAGAGAAAAAACAAAAAGGAGGACTGAAAGAAGAAAAAGTAGAGAAAGAAAGAAATCAATAAATCTGAGGAATAACAAGGAATGGACTGACTCTGTTGAAAAAACTGTGAAAATGTGTGTCCAATTTTTGACAGCAATGGGTAACATTTGTTAACATTCGTGTCAGTTATGAAAATATCAATAATATTCGAGAAAATATTTGTTTATAATTGATTTTTCAAATTATTATCCGTTAAAACATCCATAGCAAAAATGAATAATCATTCGATCAAAAATGAAAATAAAAATATCGTCCAAAATGCAATATGATTCATTGGCAAAAGAGAAATTAAATATATGTATATATATATATATATATATATATATATATATATATATATATATATATATATATATATAGATGGATAGATAGATAGATATAGATAGATATAGATATAGATAGATAGATTGATAAGTACACATTTTTGTCTACTTTCTTTTTTTTTCTTCCTTGTTTGATGAAACGATAAACATTTTTTTCATTGGCTAGTTATGTATGTATGCGTGTATGTATGTGTAGGGGGAGGTTCATTTTGCAATGCAAGTTTATGCTTATATCCCCCTCCCTCTTATCAAGATGAGAGCTTTTTTTTCTTTGTTGGGCACACTGTCTATCTTTCTTTGACCTCTCTCTCTCTCTCGTTGGGTCACCTAATTCTTTACAAAAGCTGCTGAGATGTTTAAATCTGGTCTTAACATGAATGGTTCCCGATCGTAGGATTGTCGACTTACGTTGCAATTGCAAAAGAATCAGCGGAATGTCATGGCGTCGCGAAATTATAGCGGGCAGAAATATTTGAATAAATAACGACTGGATTACAGGCAAATGAAGTAAATGGAAGAAACAAGATGGAAAGGAGTAAAACATTCAGTAGTTTGATTTTCTTTCCTAATCTTCTATCATATATTTGCGACAAAATGGCGCTAATACCTTCTCCTAAGAGTTTTTCCCACAATGCTCTGCTCTCAGTAACAAGATTTCCACTTCCAAACATTTTTGCCTTTGGCTATCAAGCAAGCTTTTTCAGAAACCATAAACGAAAATCGTCACCAAAGAGGTCTCTTCAGTTTTCAAGTCAATCTGGTTGCCTATGCAAGTATGTATGCATCACACGTACAGTCTGCATCAAAAGAACGAGGGAGCCGGAAATTCTGACATTTAGTCCTCATCATTTCTACAAGAAATATTATTTTTTTAAAGCCCCCAATAAGATTTTAGGGGGGTACAGTTTGATAATTTATGCTAAATTGGTCCGTAAGTTGTGCTTGTTTGTTATAAAAAGTTTCTTAAGACCCCAACTTTTAGTGATTATCACCAGAACAAAATCGAATGAAATAACTCATTTATTGATCACCCCTTCTTATAATGTTCCTATTGATCACACCAAAAACGGCATGCTGCCAAGGGACATTGGCTGTGTTACGTTTTCTACTGAGTGATTAGCCAGACTTGTCTTTCTATTTCCATTTTAATAATGAATTATTACTACCACGACGTTTTGGCAAAACATGAATGTTTTATACACCCAGGAACATTAAGACATTTATCTTCCACCAATTTAGCAATAAAAGTGAAATAACGTTTGAGTATGTACTTGTATGATTTCAACTTCCAATAACTTTCATTTTGATATTGATTCGAGCGGCAATTGTGACTCTCCTTGTTTCAAAATAGTCACTGCTCCAGCTGTAGAGAGGCAGACGCTGATGGCGAATTAAAAGTGAAAAGGCAGACAACAACCCCGACTTAATATTAACTCAGGAAATACAAAGACTAACACTAGCCCTAAGAGCACTTACCAAGTCCAAATTTTCGAAAAAGCTAGTGTGAATTCTGGTTGACTCAAGAGGGCAATTTAGATAAAGCCATCATCATAAATTCCACACAAGTCAAACATATTTAGAAGGAGGATCAAAATTATATTTTTCTATGTATGATGAAATGTAAATATTTTAGCCTTCTAGCTTGATTGATGCAACCTGTACGCTTGGCACATAGATAGATAGATGGATAGATAGATAGATAGATTGATGGATAGCCAGACGGCAAGAATGACTTGAGAAAAACCTATGGTGACAGTTTTAGTTTACGATATCAAGTTACAGTTAAGTGGTTGACTGGTTGGCAGAGAGACCGATAAATAAATAATATGAAGCTGTAACAGCTCCTTTATTTCTGAAATACAATTTATTCGATGAAATGAAAGTTGAAGCAATATTTTCCAGTGCGCCGTGAGTTGAGTTTCAAAGAAATCTCAAATCATGTATGATCATCGGCAGCATTAACAATAAATTCCTTCTTTAATCATTACTTTTAGATGATTTACCAAATTTATTTGTGTTTCTACCCTTGAGAAATAACAAGCATACACTTCTCTTAAGCTATTGAAGTGATTTATTTTGGCAGTTTTTTTCTCTGTAAATCGATTCTTGTATTAATGTTTATGGTAGAGAATATAAAATTCGAGCGAGCTGAATATCTGCACGATATCTATGGTTTATGTACTTTATTGAAAAACATTGGATGTGATTTCTTCCATTATTCGGTGTTTCATGAGACTGGATTTACACCAGAATGACTTCTATTCAAAAGGTATCAAATGATTGAATGTGAATAAGATTTTTCCATTCATGCACGGCTTTCAGTCTTTAATAGAACTGTACGGACCATCCTTGATCTATGGTAGAGTGCTTGCTTCTGGTTTGGTTTGGACTAAGATTAAAGAACTTCCCCCCCAAGGCTAAAGGGTTACGGTCAAATCACGTAGATATATCAGTTCTCGTAAGATCACTGAAGTTGAGCATCGTCGAGCATCGTTGAACCTGGTCAGTACCCAGATGGGTGAACATCGGGCAATACCAGGTATTGTAAACGGCACAAAGCTTCGATATGCCTGTCAAGCTAGGAGTGGGTTATACTAACAGTTGCAAGCGTACACTTAACCCTGCTAAACCCTTAAATATTATCTTGCATTTACTGGAAGGAAAAAGTGTCACCTTGTTTAATTAATAATCACCATAATATTCGCGTGAACATTATGGAATCGTCTTTTCTATTTTTTTTTAAAGAGGATAAGTACATGAGTTATTTCATATAGTTACTTAGGGTTCTACACATTACATTTACGTATTTATGTTGATATATATATATATATATATATATATATATATATATATATATATATATATATATATATACACACACACACACACACACACACACACATATATATATATATATATATATATATATATATATATGTATATAGACAAATGTACACAAATGCCCACGCCCTCATATCACTTCCGCAAACATAGATAAGAAATTTCCTGCTCACCCCATCATATCAGACTAACGATATGTTTCCCTTTGTTTATATTATTATGCAAATCATGTTGTCATGCAAATTTCTACGAAGCAGGTATACAAACTTTTATTATATGCCAACATTTCTACATACATTCATGTTAAAATATGATACAGGTCAAAGATGCGTAATGCACTCATGTGCCCTGAATTCAGATCCCACTGAATTATTTTCCTTATTTTCTCGTAGCATTTGGCTATCGATGAAGTTCAGAAAATGGGTAAACAATCGGAATGAAATTTCAATAATTAAACAAACCTCAAACCTGAAATAAAATTTCAATGGAAAAAGCTTCAAATATTATTTATTACTCATACTTAGATGAAGAAGATGTTCGGTATAATAAGAAAATGATGATACTTTCAACCAATTTTTTTATGACTTTGGAGGGCTTTTCGATGTTTAAAAAAACTGTTTGAACGTTGTAGTTGAGTACGACAGATTCGAATAAGAAATAAATGGGCTTGTAGATTTTTTTATTTATTTTTAAATAAATATATGATTCATCACCCTTCTACTCTGAGTCCACGTGGACATCTTTATCGGGTAAATAATTAATTGTTTTCTTTCTTAGTCTAATACTTTTCAGATTAGTTCATTTCTCATGGGGACTGGAAATACGGGTTGCTACTAACCCCAGACAAAAAAGGCCAGATTCAAGTTCAGATTTAATTCCCACGTGTATGTTTGCGTTTATATGTAATCTACGTGAGTCGCCTTGATCAAATTAAATTTCTCTCCTTACTGTCATATCTATTACCGTTTGTTTTTATACAAAAATGGTATTTATCTCACTATATAAAATGACGTGTTTACTTTACTTCTGTAACATAGCGCAATTCAATAATCTTCACGAAAAATGATTGTGGCTATAGTTTGAACATAAAGACACCTTTTTATCGTCGTGTACTTGTAAAATATTTCGAGGTTTTGTGAAAAGAAGATTCACGAAAAAAACTGGTGATTCAGATCTCAAATCATCCGTATGTCGTAATGGCTACCTTGAAAGAGCGCTTCGTGTAATTTTCAATAGTTTCTTGTTAGTTAGCTATCAGTTTGAACACACTTTTCCATAGTCAACAATAATACATTAAAAACACACAGGACTTGATTTTGAGGTTGGTTTCACACGGATGCAGACATTGCTCATTACCGCTAACTGTCAGCCGTACTTGCCAGCCTTCCTGACTATTTATCTTCACTCGTGACTACCAACAAAATGCAGGTTTCAAAGCATCCGTTTAACCGGAAAAAACGGCTTTACTGTCGCTGTGTAACAACATGCACTTATATAATGAACAATGTGGCTTTCTTGGTTCTCTGTCAGTAACTATAGACTCTTGTACTTAAAGGTAACACGTTTGCTGATAAAAAAATATATTCAACCAACCGTTTGAAACAATGAACCTTTCCACTGTATCGAGTTTCTTTTCTAAAAAGAAGATATCAATCAAATACAAGTAGTCACCAACTTGTCATTTCAAGGGGTCCACAATAATAAATATGGTAGAACTGTTGTTTGATCTAATCTATTCCCAAAAGCTGCAAAATGACCTCCGCTTGTGATATATGTACAAAAAGTCGTACCATGGACATTCGCCCTTGACAAGAACAACTATACAAGATCCTTATAGACATACATTTCTGACATGTTTAATTCTTTTCGACTATGATATGTAGATAAAAAGTTTACAACACATAGACGCATAGTTGAACATTGCTGCAAAATGGAATATCTGGTAAAAAATAATTTACCGATTATTAGGTGAAATGTAACAAAAGTTTTTGAGAAGAAAAATAGGAACGAAAAAAGTGAAATGAAATTTTTAAAAAATTAGAGAGAAGGTACTAAAAAAAAAAATGAGGTAAAATTTTCCGAAAGAAATGAAACATAGGGTGAGGGTACAAACAGGAAAAGCATATGAAGAAAAAGAGTGAAAGAAATAGAAAATAGGGAAATAGTACCAAATGAATAAATTATGAAGAAAAAAAAAGAAGGATTAAATAAAATATAGGGGAAGAACTATGGCAGAATGGGATCAGAAGAAAATCGCATGCAAATAAATTCCATTCCCTCTGGATGAAGATATGAAAAAACCCTAGATAACATAAGAAGAGTAGTTGCTGATTCTGAAAAATGGACTCCATATCCAAGTCAATGTATATGATACCGTGATGAAATATATATACACAATAGAGAAACGTACGTAGAATAACGAATTAGAAAACATCAAAACTGAAATATGCGGATACTATTCAAAAGATTCATATTTATATACAAAAAAGACTCATCCAGTAACTTAACAAATGTTTGAAGGAATAGAAAGAATAAGGAAAGGCAAAATAACTCATATGCAAAGGGAAACTAAGGAAAAAAAAATAGAAAGTAGGTAAAAGCCTATAACATGCATGCCTTCCTTGTTGAAAATTCTATCAGAAGGACTTGCACTGGGGATTATTTAGTTCCACTGGTGGGATTAAAAGATGCATAAAAACGGTCTAATGAACGGTATTATCTATTACATTTTTTACGAAAGAAACCGAGCAAGAAAGGAAACTATGCAATTGTATGGAAGAATGATAAATGCATGAAACCTAATACAATGCCTAATTAATTTCAAAGCTTCAAATAACGTGGTCCAATTCATATCCAATGCATCTTGAACCGATATTTGTGCCATGAGAATGATGCACGAAGAAAAACAGTAATCGACTGAACGAATTCAACCATAAAATGGAGAAGTAATATAATACAAGTATATAAGATAAAAGAAAAAAAAACACCATAAACATCTTGATATAAAACTAAATAAATCAAATCAAGAAGGCGACATAATGCAATACTATTTCGGGAAGCCAAGGGAGATTTTGAGGCAATATGAAACCAAGCAAAGAATCTCTCTGGGATGCTGAATATTTGGCAGAGGAAGCTCAACCTTCAAAAACGAGACTATCCCATTAACCCTAGAAAGATAAGTATACAACCAATGCATCTTTCTGATAGTCACTCATGGAGCTGAATAATCGAACATAACCAAGAGACTGACCCACAAACTGAGAAGCATGCAATGCACACACGAGAAAATCATGTTCAACCTCACACAGGGAGATCACAAGACTGCACAGTATATCAGGAAGAAAACATGAGCCCGACACATCACAGAATTCACAAGCAAACTTAAACGGCAGTAGGTCAATTATGATGCAAGAATGGCAGACAACCGCTGGACATCACAACTCTCGACAAAGATCCTCAGAGATCACATACGAAACTGAGGCCGGCCGACGAACTAGACGAATTAAAAGAATACTTGCTGTGAAACGCCCATGATAGAGGAGTGTACCAAATCCTGGGGAAGGTCTATGGTCAGCAATGGACGTTAAAAAACTACTGATGATGATGATGATGATGATGATGATGATGATGATGATGATGATGATGATGATGAAGAACACGAATTTTTCGGATGCTATAAATCTATTGGCAATGTTTATAGTTAAAAAAATATCAGTCTATACAAGAGAAGAACAGGAGATCTTTAACCAAAGAACAGGGAAGCTAATGACTGTGAATAAAGCATTCCATTGCAAAGATGAAGTCATTAGACATGGCAGAGAGGAAAAAACAAAAAGGAGAAGGTCACCAGCACCGAACACTGTATTGACTAGCGAACTAAACACAACGGAGTGAAAGGAAAAATCAATACAGATAGAAATGCTACTAAGTTTATGATAGGAACACAAATGTTACATCTAATAGCAGCAAAGCCTGAATGGACTTGGAAAAACTGAATAGTTCATGTCGACTGTCTGGTGATAGACATAATGTTGTCAGTCGTAAAGAACGATGTGCCGAATTGAACTCCGAGGGAGTACGAATCTGTTAGAACAATGGTTCATAGCATATTGTAAAAAAAAACTAGGGTTCAACAATTTGAGAAACCATAATCTGTCCTGAGAACTTGAGGAATAAAATTCTTTTGGACTTAAAACTGGTTGCGCAATCTATGCCAGAAGATTGGAACTTATCATAAACAAAATTAAGAATTATTTATAGATATTTGTTTTCAATAATTCAGCAGGATGAATATAAAAGATGGATAAAATTCTGATTCGTAAAAAAAAAAAACACAAAGAAAATTGTGGCATATGGATGTGAAAGTCATCTTTTATTATTACTTTGATATTTGAAACAGTTCCCTAAAATCTAGAAACATTTGAAATACTGGTAATATGACGATGAAACAAAAACATCAAAATAACAACTGTGTTCAAAATACAAGGATAACGAGACAACTTGCTGTCACCTGTTTCCTCAATAATAGCCATAAATTCAAAATGTTTAAAAATCTATTTAATTTGGCTGCACTAACCCTTGCTTTAAAATCGGAAAAGTAAACAAAATAATTATATCATACAATATTATTACAAAACTACATATCTCAATTCAAATCCTTTATTATTAGATCCCGTGAATTGAATTTGCAAACTTTAGCAAAACAAGTCAACCTGAGTTAGGCTTTCGACGTGGGAGAGATCTGTCATTTGTTTTCGTTTGCGTCACTGGACCATTATTATTCGTGCCAGACGTCACTGGTTTTTGGTCTGGTGATTGTCGTCCGTCATTATTATTCCATACAAAAATAGTAAAAACTGTCAATAGTTGAGCTTTGATTGAAAGACTGATAAATAAAAAAGAATGAGCAGGAAAAGGAAAATATGAGAAAGAAGATCACCAAGAAACAGATAGAGAATAGGAAGATTGAGAGGAATGAAAAAATAATACAACAGTAAAAAAAACACAAAAAAATATGAAGAAAAAGAAAAGACGAATCGGAAAAAAAGAGAAAGAACGAGAAAAATAGAAGAAAGAATGAAAAATAGGAAAAGAGTAAGAAAAAAGAAATAGGCGAAGAAAAATTTTAAGAGGAGTATAAAAAAATGGAGAAAAGGGGAATAAAAAGGAGGAGAGTTCGAGAAAATTGAGCTGAAGGGAATACGAAGAAAGAATAAGAAATATTAAATCATACAAAAAGAAGAAAATGACAGAAAAAAGACCACAATAAATGGAAAATAGGGGAAAAGTTCGAAAAGAGAAATATGAAGAAAAAGATTAAGAAGAATGAATATTAAGGGAAGAGAACGAAAAGAAGAATGGACAAAAAGAGCAAAATAAGTGAATCATAGAGAAAGAGTACAAAGTGATGAAATGATGATGAAGGAGAATACAAGAGATGGAAAACAGAGAAAGAGTACAAAAGGAATAATAAATGAAGAAAAACAATAGAAGTAATGAAAAATACGAGAAGAGAACGGAGAGAAATGAAGAGAGAGCAGAGAAGAAGAAATGAAAAAAAAAGAAAAGAAAATATTTACATAACGAAGAAAAACATTGGGGAAATGAGAAGGAATGAGACCCAGGGTAGAAGGGGAAAGAAGGAAGGAGAGCAAAAACGGAAGTTATGGTTGCATCTTTTTCTCTACTCGTTTTTATAAGAACAAATACCTTGATCAAAACTATCAACACAGGTTTCTCTCAGTTTCATGCTGATCTCGTTAGCTGGCTATGTATATATGCATGTATATATATGTCACACGTACACGACTTACCCATAGAGCAAGAGGGCTGAAAATATAAAAAATCACTCCTTTATATGTCTTGAAAAAAACTTGTTGAACGAAATTCAAAATGACACCTTATATACACTTTTAAAGGGGTTCAGTTTGTAACGTGAGTTGATTCTAAACTGATCCCTTATTTTGGGTCCACTTGTTTTCTTGAAAATTTAACTTTTTTGTAGTGGTCACTACCTAACAGAAACGGGTGATGAATAACTTAATTATTGATTCCTTCTATTCCATTTTTTAAAATTAATCATCCCCAATTCAAACAGGTTGCAAGACAGTTTTTCCTGAGTGACTAACCAGACCCGTTTAAGTTTATATTCGCAACCCTTACTTATCACTCCCATGAACTCACAAGAGAAAAGTCGGGGTCTTGCACTGAAAATATTATCAGTCGTTACGGTTAGCACCGTTGCAGAAAAGACATTTACATGCCATTAGGAATTCGATAAGACGTGTATTTTTGCTTTAAGAAAAATCGAAACAGGAAAGCCTGGACGAGACTGGCATTGTGGAAAATGAATTAACACTCAAACACACACACACACACACACACACATACGCACACACACATGTACAAGCACAAGCAAGTGCACATACACAAGCATGATAACGTACCACATGCATTCATTCAGAAAACGCACGAACACAAATGCATACATTCGCAGAAATACACTTGCTCACACATTCATTCGCACACAAATACGGATACACACATACATGTATTTATAATTAGGCATGCACTTACGCGTGTGCGTATAAAAACATGTAAATGCCCGATTGTACACACATATACAGTACTGGTCAAAATAAGAGAATGATTTATCTAACTGTAGCTCCTATTATTAGTAATTGCCAAAGAATGTTGACATTTATAGAAATCGTAACTGTTGGTGTTTACTTCATGTGCAGGAAAGCTTTTATCGAAAGTGGTTATGGAGAAAGAATCTTGAAAAAAGTTTCAAGACAAATCTGCATACGAATAAATCGTTCTCTTGAGCACATGTACACACACAGTGATGGATATACACAAACGCAGAACATCCCACTTACATATGCACGCAGGATGACACTATAGGTACGAAACCACATAGGCATAATCTCATTCGACATAGAAACAACAGAAGCGTAAAAAGGAAAATTAGATCAACCTTAATCTTTCCAGACTGTCAAATATATAAGAACTACACAATAGAGAATGAAACAAAAGAAACTTACCGGAAAATTAAAGATAATGGATCCCTGAGATGTAATGTAAAGCGGGAGTTCCCAACCACCGGGTCGCAAAAACATGTGTTTGGAAAACGAAACGATAAAGTATCATGTGAAAATTCTATTGCTTGCTTTGTAAAATAGAAACAAAATCGTTTTTTTCGGATCTTAATTTTGAATTCAGACGATGGACCCTTTTAAAGACGAAAATGTGTCTATTAACCGCTTATAAATGACTTATAGTTGATAATCGTCATTATTTTCTTCCCTGTTGACTGGTCTTCAAAAATATTGTCAGTACTGAACCGATCAACGGCAGTAAAAAGGCTAGGGACCCCTGATGAAGGACGTTAAAAGGCTGATGATCATCATGATAATGATGATCATGATGATGATGGAAACCACGAAAAATGGTGGGCTTGTATCAGGGACAATTTTTAATATGCATTAATTAAACGCAAGAGAAAGGAAATCAGGATCTCAGTTAAGAAATTTGGAGGAAACGTTAAAGATTGTTCTTGAACTCATTAAAAAATTAATCATGTTCATGTATCTATTTTTTTTGTCATGTGCCTAATGGCGCCTTTATGATATTATTATGGAACTCCTTTCCGTACCCGAAAGAAGAAAAATAGACATTTTAATCATCATCTAATTTTATCATGAGAAGTTTGTATATAAGAGTTGGCGCAAAAGGTAATGAAAAACATTCTTTTTCCGAGTGAATCATGCTCAACGTCTCCTGGAGGCATCATAGGACAATAACGTATATCAGGAAGAAAATGGGAGTCTGAGACATCATAGAATCTATTTGAAAACTTAAATAGCAATGGGCCGGTCATGTAGCAAGAGTGGCAGACAACAGATGGACATCACGATTCACAACATGAATCCCCATACATCATATTGCAAAACTGAAGCCAACAGAATACAATATGGAGATATGAACTAGACAAATTCAGAGAATACTGGCTTCGCAACGCCCATGATAGAGAAGGTCCAGGGGTAGGTTTATTTCCAGTAATGGACGATCAAAGACTGATGCTGCTGATGATACACATACAAGCCATCTTTACGCAAACTGGCACAAATGCTGTAGCCCAGTTGTGAAATGCTTGCCCTGGGGTTTAATAGGCCGTTGTTCAACCCACTGTTGGAAAGTTACCCACTGTTTGTCTGCCAAACACTCGAAACGAGAGCCAGGATCGGGAAACCTCTCCCAGAGGCAAACAGGTGACGTCCAAATCAGGTTTGATACACTGGTTCTCATAGAGATCACGAAAGCAACATTGAATGTAGTCTGCACCTACATAGGTGAACAATGTTATTTCTCTTATGTGCTTAACGGCTTCTTGAATGCTATTTGCACGAGACTGACTCCGGTACGCCACGAAATCTTAATTACTTAATAATGATCCTATCTATAAACATCTAAACTAAAGATATGAAAGTCTTTTTTGATTCTCTAAGTTTGACAAACAGAACTTTTAGACTGAAATTTATACAATTACATACACACACATATGAGTAGATGTGCCTGCTTGCTGGTAATTTTAAGCGTGGTATCATCAATGGGAGAATCAAGTTCTTTAGTTTTATAGGTAATGCCCACCAAGACATGGGAACTGGCGGGTAACTTAATCAATCTGTTAAAATTTTCCAAACGTTGGGTTGCGCTATATATATATATATATATATATATATATATATATATATATATATATATATATCAGTAAATGATAATTGGATGGTAAAGAGAAATTCAAGAGGAAGAATTACCCACTCCTTGTCAACAACCAACAACACAAAAATCTCTTTATTTCATTCTTTAAATCTCATGTAAACACCATACAGATTCTTTGCAGCTGCTTCAAGATTTCCTGAAAAGAGTGGCTTGCAGCCATCAAAATGCATCAGAATATGCCAACATGAAAGAACTAATTTTCGAGATGTAACACCTATCTTTCAGCACACACACACACACACACACACACTTATATATAAGTGTATAAAATGAATGAATCTTTTTTTCAATGGATCATTACTATTGTACATTGTGTTTTACTCGGGAAACATTTTCAGATTATCCATTCAAAATTCTGGCTGTGAAGAGAAGTTTAATGGAAAAAAACAAGTGTTTAATCTCGAAAATTCCCCATTCATTCTAAACAACCCACAGAAAAACATCTCATTTCATTCTTAAAATCCCAAATTTGTGAACCGCAAATAATTTGAGTGAAACAGATTGTAAATCTATCATGAACCAACAAGAAAAATCTTTACTCATTTCACAACTGCTCTACCAATTGCATTGAGCATTTTTTAAAAAAACAAAATCTACTTACAACATTATAATATATATACACAAAAAAATTAACACATCCTATATAGTCCTGTATAAGGATTCAAATAAATTGAACGATTCGCCTGGAGGAGCCAAAAAGGGCTGAAACATGAAGGTGTTTGTGTAGAAAATCCATTATTTCGCCATATCTAAAGCTTACTTTAATCTCCAGTTTATATATCCAGTTCTACTCTAAACTAATTTACCATTTGAAGTTGAATGCATTAAGCACTCTATAAAATGAAAGCATCATAAATCTGATATATTACATGATGTTATATTATATATATAATAAACAAATGATGATTTCCTGAGCAAAAATCACAAATAGTACTGGAATGTCCAATTCTGTGTAATATACAAAACCCATTGAAAATTTCACATTAATTGCATGGACAGATATTTCATAGTAATAGTCTGAGATGACATAAATTGGAGAAACAATTCGTTACATCGTCAGTGTTTATATATATATATATATATATATATATATATATATATATCGTACCGGTCCTAATAGCTCAAGAATATTAAGAAAGAGAGAGAGAGAGAGAGAGAGAGAGAGAGAGAGAGAGAGAGAGAGAGAGAGTGAGAGTGAGAGTGGCAGGAGGTAGAAAATATTCAACAAAAGGCTTATACGCAAAGTCTTACCGAAAATTTCGGGGAACTTAAAGCGTAAGATGGTGTCATTTATGGAAGATTAATTCAGAAATAAAAGGTTTTTCAACAAGACAATTCATTCTCCCAACAACCAAAAGGTTCTCAAATTATGTATTGGCCAGATTAGAGTCCGTATTTAAATCCCCTAGAGATTCTATGGGCCCATATCCAGCACAAAATGGCTGACAAGGAAGTTTACAAATGCAAATCAACTCTGGGAAATTGCCAAGCAGGAACAACACGATATTGGTTTTTCCGAACGTAAGAAGCTTTCTGCACGTTGGACTAACAGTTGAGAGACTTGAATGCCAAAATGAATTTAAAGGACATGGACTCGCATATTGATTATTGAGAGGTTTTTCTGATGTTCGTTTTATTCAGTTTTGTCTCATATATCAGAAACTGTCCACTAAAACTGTGAACGTAGGTTACTTTAGTTTTAAAGTTGGTCTGGCTGGCATACCGGCGGGTTGTCTATATATGTATGTGAATAAATGGAGACAGTTTAGGAGCTGACCATTTGCTCGGACCCTATCATTTATCATGATCATGATCATGATCATGATCATCATCATCATTAACATCAGTGTTTTATCGTCGGTCGTTGTACAAAGGCCATTCCTGGGATTGGCTAGATCTCTCTATCATGGGCATTACAGAGCCAATATTTACTTTTTGAACTTTTTTAGTTCGTCTCTCATCTTGTATTCTGCTTTAATTGTGCACATGATCAAAATGTATAAATAAAGTGTGTTGGGGGTATGTATGTATGTATGTATGTATGTATGTATATATGTATGTATTACACACTAATTGAGCTAAAAGGTTAACATTTCCAAAATGAACGTACTATTATTATTATCATTATTATTATTATTATTATTATTATTATTATTATTAAAGAGACATGGATATATAAACCGAAAGAATGATAATGAATGCATCATATCTTATGAAACTTTATTTGAAATTACCTCCTATTATTCACGGAAACTGTCGTTTCGCTTAGACAGCTTGAATAGAATGAACAATCGAAGTAACTACGGTGGTTGCAGGAATCAAAGCCACGGTTGATTAAGTAGCCTTCCAAATGTAATTTTGCTCTTACCATTTTCAATAATTACACCTCATTATGTCTAGCATAAATGTTCTTTTTTTTTCCGAAAATTCTTGCCCAAAGAGGATTTTTCAGGGCAGGGGTTGCAATTTGCAAATTGATCCCTTAGTTTGTGTTTGTGCTTGTTTTTAAAAAATTAGGCCTGAGAAATCATGGCCGACCGAAAGGTGTGAGAAAAAACTTATTCATTTTTTCAAATTTATAAATTGATCTCCTAATGAAAAGATGTGAGTCCCGTAACGGTTTATATTGAGTGACTAACTAGACATGTCTCTATTGTTTTATTAAGTTTCGTCTTATATATTTTTTGCTATGAAAAATCCTCTGTTTGAGTTGAATTTTCCGATTTACTTGCACCCTGTCATGGTGATGGTCATAAGAAGAAAAAAAAACTCTGTGCGTATAAAGACCTTGATTCCAATAGACGAAATTTGAAACGATCACTCAGCTGATGTATCCAACAGAAACTTGGACTTCATCACCGGCTGTCATACCCTATTGGGCGGTGTTCTTTAAGACATCCGACGCTTTTATGAAAAATGCCCAAGGTCCCTTTTATTCTTCTGCCCCCGGAATGCGGATGTTTACCGATACACGAAACCTAATTTCTGACGTGGGAGGTAAATGATTCAACCGATATTTTCGCTACAGCACGTCACGTTTATATTCGTTTGAAAGAGCATGCCAAGTATAATTTATTTACATGTACGTGCAAAACTGCATTTCGCTACATAAATTCGTTTGTTTTTGATCCATGTACATATTTTTTTTGTTCAATCTAAAAAAACAACGTATAAATTGTCGATAGCGTATCAGTTTGGTCGCGGCCAACAAAATGGTAACAGCTTGTTAACGAATTCACTGCTTTTACTATGTCTTTCAATAATTTCAATGCAATGTCAGTACTCCCTGTTGACATATGTGCTGCGCTTATCTAATTACTGGGCATGGTGGCGTTAACAGAACCAATAGAAAAATACCTGTCCTAACCAGTATTTTTAACACAACATTTAAAATAGAAAACTATGGTCTAGGTGAAAGGATAGAAAGTAAACGGAAAAAAGAAATGTCTCGTGTAGAATTGTTGAGTACTTCAATGTCGGCCTTTCTGTGATGTAGTTTGAAGAAAGGATTGAGGGACAGAGAAGCAAACGAAGGAAGGTGAGAAGCACACGAAGACGAGTGACGCCAGGAAGGGGAGATCGATTAAAAAGAAGAACAGTAGAGAAAGTGATGGGGTAAGGGAAAAGGGAAAACAGTGAAGAGGAGAAACAGGTCCAATAGGTTGAATCACGTGTATCATCGTCCTGCATAACTACCATCACTGATGGTGTCGCTAGGATAGGAACACAAAGTTGTTAGTAAGACCCATATCCAGCTTGACAGGCCAGTCGAAGTTTATTCTGATTACGGTATCTGATATTTCCCAATGGACACCAATTAGGGTACTGACCAGACTCAACTTTGTTCAGGTTTGATGATCTCACGAGAATCAAAGCATCCAATGTGATTTAGCACTTAATAACTTTTTGGCCTAAGGTTTCTCACTTATCTTAGTTATTGAGCTGAGTGCGAGGTGGAAAGGAATGTAGTTCTACTTTTAAAGTATCTCGTAAGACTCAGCAGTGCATTGAACTACGGTCTATTGAACCGGAAGTGAGTTCTCCACCACTACGTCACGGTGATCGTTGTATTAGGGAGTAGCCTCATAAGCCTGAAGTATAGATTAGTTTGTTATTCACACTACAAATGGATGCTATGTGAACTTTGACAGGATAAGATAAGGTGAAGGACTTATTTATATTGCAGGTCTAACCCCTTTGGGTCGAGATATATGTGTGTGAATCTCGCCAGCCGTTCTAAAAAATCTTTGCCGTCACTACCTTCGTCGCCAACTATGCATTGTTTTTTTAATCTCAATCCAATGCGCTGTCAGATTAAGAAGACTTACGAAAAATACCCTTGTATGTTATTTCGACGGCTGTTCCCATGTCGGTGAGAATGTTAACAAAGGACTTTTGCATTAGACACAGATGTACATGTCATTTTCTGACTGCTTCAGTATGATTCAAGCTATGGTTTTAGAGTCTAGTAACCTACAATGAATCGTCATGTTCAGTTGTAAACGTGACTCTGTGTAGTTTAAAATTATGGCGAGAGATACGTTAAATATATTTTTCCTTCTCTCTGGCTTTTGATTATCTTCAATTTCATTAATTTCTGTCTTCCAAAAGTCAGATATGTAAAAGGTTACATAAAGTGCCTTCTGACTTGTATCTAAATTTTTTTTGAGTGTTTGAATCCTGTATTGACGATATTTAGATTTTGAAAAATCATGACTTGAAATGTAGTGCTGCAAATTGTGATATCTTTTTTTATTATTCAGATTAGAGAATAACTACAGGAATAAAAAAATTGAATAGACTCTGCTCAAATATTTCTACCAATGGATGCGTGCGCAAAAAAATATATATTAAAGCTCCACACATTTCGAGCGTATTCTGGTCTTAAATGACAAACTAAATCGTCTTTCGGCCAGCAGCAACTCTCAATTCAAGGAATTGTTAAAAGAATTGTCCCATGTCTGCCCAAAGATCAGGTTACCATTGACTTGTAAATATTTCTGACATTGATAAGGTTCTTGGTCACATTATTATTATTATTATTATTATTATTATTATTATTATTATTATTATTATTATTATTATTATCATCATCATCATCATCATCATCATCATCATCATCATCATCATCATTAATATCATTATTTTTATTATCATCGTTGGTGGTAGTGGTTACTGCTGGGGGTTGAGAGACCGGGAGTCTCCTTGAGTCTCCAGCCACCCTCTCCTCGCATTCATATTCCACAGCAGTGCTGTGGTTTACAGTATCACACCTGTTGCCGGTTGGATATTGCTGAAAGCTGAGTGACAATAAGTCTCCTCAGGTTTTCAGCCCTCGTCTCTTCTCGTTTCATCTCTCCCTAACCTATCCCAGCAGTGGTGCGGTTCATACCTCCACTAATATTACGGCGTTTTTTGTATTTTGTTTTTTTTCCCTCCTCTGTTAGGCCACTGTCGCTATTCTGTTCTGCCCATTCCTATACTCGTTTGACCCAGTGTCTTCCACTCAGTTTAAACAACACTGGTGGGGATACATTAAGGATATGCATGTAAACTACTGTTTTTGCGTGAATCTCTTGGGTTCATAGAAATACTGGCAGAACGTGAAACTTTCCGCTTGGCCAACGTGATATCAGTTACATCTGTTCAACACCAGTTTAGTATGATAAAAATACTATTTGCATCAGAGATGATAGGAAACTTACGTCAACTCAACTACACAAGTGGGCCCTTTGCCTTTAATTTAAAGCAAGAATGCTATGCAACGTAAGGTGATATAAGTTTTAAGTTATACAATTATCTTATACTGTTTTCCCTCAAACTTGGTAAGTTTTCACAACATTTAAAACACGTCATTTCTCATTTTCTTGTTTTCCTCTTTTCACTTGACTCTTCTTAATTTCTTTCTGATTTATGTTTTTTTTTATATTTGCATCTGCTCAGAGGAACTAGCCCCATTGCAAGCTATGATAGCAAATAAAGTTTCAATTTGGAGCTCAAATAAACTCTGCCAACGGCCAAATTTAGTTTTTTTAATAAGATTAAAAGATATCACAATTTCTCTTTTTGAAAAAAGACAGGTGTTTGCAAAGAACATGCTTGCAAAAAAAAATAGAATAATTACCTGATATGGAGAAAGTTTTCTGCTTTGTTTGTCCATCTCAGAATTTATATAGCAAAAAAAAAATAAGATAAGAAAAAAGTAAGGCAACGTATTAGAAAAAGAAAAAAAAACAATCCCTTGTAAATCTGAATACATTACCAAGTGTAATTTGGAAGTGGAGTTGATTATTTCGACTTTCGGCGACAAGGTTAATTAAAACCGAAATACTCACGCCATATTGGCGAATAAATGGGGCGGTTCAATCGTATGAAGAGAAGTTGTAAAGGAATTACAACAGTGTGACGAAAGCTAACCCATACATAAAGAGTAATGGCTGATCAACTGCAGCTGGTGGCATGAATTTGGAGAAAATTGAACCGAATGAGAGCGGCTAACGAGTAGCCAGTGGGAGAGAGAAAAAAAGAGAAGTGCCATTCTGTTGGAGAAGATAGAATGGCGATCAAACAAAAAGCTGGGAGAGTAGAAAAAAGAAAACGGGGAAGAGAAATAGCGAAAGATGAAACATGGAATCTAATCAAAGTATTCGTCCTAGACCTTAGAACCATGCAACGTGCCCAACAGGAGACCATGCTTAACCTCACATGGAGATATCACATGACAGCAAATTATATGAGAAAATCAGAAATGTTATAAAATAAAGGGAAATGAGATAATACGAATATCAATGAGTTGGTTCTGTCGTAGGAACGTCAGTCATGGACATCACAGTTCACAACATGGATCCCCAGAGATCGAACAAAAATTTATG
The DNA here is from genome assembly GCA_963457665.1 of Thysanoteuthis rhombus. Lineage (NCBI taxonomy): Eukaryota > Metazoa > Mollusca > Cephalopoda > Oegopsida > Thysanoteuthidae > Thysanoteuthis > Thysanoteuthis major. The sequence goes on from OY735215.1 coordinate 39,850,858, forward strand.
GCCGGTAAAAAATAAAATGGCGTAACGAACAAGATGAGTTCTGAATGTATTGACTCTGGACGCTCAAGATAGAGAGGTCTTGCTGTTCTAAGGAAAGGTTCATGTCAAACAACAGACGTTAAAAGGCTAATGATGGATGAAAATGATGAACAAAAAACAATAATAAAGAAAATAGAGATAACACACACACACACACACACATACAATCACGCACACACACATACACTCACACACACACACACACACACACACGCGAATGAAAATAAAAGATGCAAGCGTGCAAACAATGAAAGAGAAAAAATAGTTTCTGGTATCTTTATAAAACTTCAAAATTGACGTAATTCTATGTAAAGATTTTTTTGCCTAACTTTACAATGTATAATCTTGTCTCATTTTTCTTTAAATATCTCTTTTAAGAAATCTTTAGTTCAAATTCTGTCAATTTGGATGCAGTATGAGGATGTTAAAATGAAACTTTTGGAATGTATCGGATACTTTTGCACTCATTGTATGTAGTTGCACCAATGAAGATATTTCCATCTGGTCAAAATATCGATTTTAGTCGGAAAAGTCAACTTGGGGAGTTTTTTAATGCAGAACTAGGAAATAGAAATTCACTAATTTCCACTTTGGGGTTAATTTTGTGCATTTGAAAATAATTATATGCATGGTGCTAGGAAAATGACCCATTTAAGGGTGTGGTTGAGGTTGCTCTCAAGTTTTTACAAAGGCGATGCTCTTCTAGTTGCAGACTTCTGGCAATTGCTTTGGAGACGGTATCAGCAACTGTTTCCAATCATGCTGGAAGCAATAACAGCTTTTCCCTCACTTGCTCTTGACTAACTGCCTGGGAAGTACTCAAGTTAACCTTTCCAGGGGTCTCAAGGGGTATGGTTCTAGGCTCACACTTGCCCCCGGTGCAGAAGTGTACTTAACTATGTAGGGCATCGTATGCAGCAAACATAGATCATGAGCTTGATCCGCTGCAGTTTTGCCTGCTACATATAATACCAGAGAAAAAAACTTCCTCGCCAGTGCACCCACCTTCGCCCATGATCTTTGCTGTCACATACCCACCATCGTACTGATACGGTCCTTCTTAACTTTTGCATACACAAGCTCCCTGACTAAAACGCACCTTTTTCATCTTTGGCCTTATTGTATCATTGTGATTGTGAAAAAGCTCCCAACCCAATTTCCAACGGGAACACCAAAGCCCTTTTCTTGTGCTGCAAGTCCGCTATGTCCAGGCATACCCTGACTCTCTATTTCCAGTCCGTTTGTACTAAGATATACTGATCACATTCAAGTATCCCTAGAATCACGGTATAGTGATACCCTCCCTGGTGCGAGAGACCCTGAACTTTCTTTTTAGGCTGTTAATAGGGAGTTGGAGATTCTTCTTCGGTACAGTGCTGCACTTCGATGAACTATGAAGCAAATGCAGCCATCTATAGAATCAGGTGCTGCTTTCCCCCACCGTCGATAAGGCTAACTACTACAACAGAAGGGACAAAAGAACATGAAGTAAGATGCCATGCTGGTAAATCAAAGTTTTGAACTCAGTAATCCAATTCAAAAGCTCCTGGATTGTTGCCAGAATTACTGCTGTATCTCTGAGGCTACAATTAACCCCTCTTGACGAGGTTCTTGATAAGTTTTCCGATGATAGATTGAATTGCATAGATTCTCAACTACTCAATTCATTTTCTAAATAATTTGAAATAAATGAACCGTTTAACTATCTCCATAAGAGAAATGAACATGTGGCATTACTCTTCATTGTTTGGCCTCATTACACCTGTACTTTCTCTCGGTGCTTCCTGGAGATCAAGTGTCAGCAAGTCCCCAAGCACACCAACATTCCCTTAAGTATTTAAATTTAATACTGCTGTTGATTCTATGGCTTTCAGTCGTTGTGTACTTTTCAAGTTTTCAGTCCTCTTCCCAAAGGTATAGTCAACTATTCAAAACCTGGCAGTCATGATAGGTACAATGTATTCTACAATCATACCAATCTGATACCAGTAATATATAATAGCTTTTGCTGGAAATTGAATGACCTCCAGTCCCTTCAATAGTCTAACACCTTTCTCAGTATTTCAGCTGATTTTAGTTATTCCTTTTTGTTAGAAAAGTTTGTCAATCATACAAAATTTGGAGAAACTTAGGACATTTAAGCTGGCAAATAAAGATGATCTATTTTTTTTTTTCACATTCATATTACTTTGGTTTTACTCATAAGAACCGACAAATATTAATCTCCTTGTTTACAAAGACTTAATCTGTTTTTTCAGCCTGTTTGAATTTATAATTTGAAGACAAATTTTTGTTTCCATTCTCCAAGATAGATTTTAGCTTTTGCATATTCCATTGCTCTGCACGGTCAAAATTTAGTTATTTGTAGTTTTCCAATGAATCATTCTCCCTGACCATCCATGTTTATTCTTGTAATCATTCAGGGTCAACTCACCTCATTCACTTATCACATATCTGAAAGTTACATCTTTCAACTATTTTGCAATGTTTTGTCTGACTTGGAATTATCTATTCTCACTAAACTGTTCACGGCTACCGTTATTAGGGAATCAGTCTTACAACCACGTCCAAATCATTTTGTTTTCAATTTCTTTTGTATAACGTGGACTTAGCATCTGTCCTCGGTTGCCGTATGAAAAGAACCAGGTTTTTCTCCTCAAAATCCTCTCTTTTAACCATTTCCAAATCGTTCTGTTTTCTATTCCTTTTGTATAACTTAGCCTTACCATAGTCGGTTCATATGAAACTGTCCTCGGCTGCTGTAAGTAAGGAATCGTTTTTTTTCTTCCAAATTCCTTTTTGTCGACCGTTTCCAAATCGTTCTGTCTGCGGTTCTTCTTGTTTGTATATTGCCTTCAGTGTCTTTACAGGTGAAAAACAAATAAAGTACGTATCAGATCAAGACCATGTCATAGTTGGCCAACCAGTGTCTGAATCAAATAGTCAATCTGTCTGTATATCTGTCCGAAAACCTGTTTACGGACAGTTTACTATTTTTAGTCCTTCATAATTCGAGTATTACTTTATCAGTCCGTCAATATGTTCAGACTTATTGAATAACATGATACTGATTGATATATTTATTCAGATACCGACCGTCAGTCCGTCAATGTTTGCAACACTATTTGTCATACTCTTCAGCAAATCTATCCATCCATCTATCAATCTATCCATCTATCTATCTATCTATCTATCTATCAAGTAAAGCCTGTTCATATCTACCACAATTCGTATGTCTGTATCGATTTACTGGTTTTTGGAAAGCTATTTCCGAATTTACCCTAGACAACAACACACGTAGACTATTGTGTGTTTACATCTACTCAAGTATGTATTCATCTTCCACTGTTCCACCAGTATTCATACATTTTCTTTTCCCATGGAGCTGTTGTTGGCACTGGCACTCAGTCGAGTCCAGATCGGCGCCGGAGTCGGTCTTAGTTCATTAGGGACATCAGCATCCCCTTTTGTGTATACTACATTGAAACCCAGTTGGCAGGAAATGCCCTGGGTAATTTGCACTTGTTCGACATTTCAGGGGAAAATTTGCCAATACCTTCAGGGAAGATCTGATCATTTTTAAAAGCAACGCGTTCCCGATTTCGACTGGTTTTGCACCTGATTTTTATCATTGATGTCACATTCCCCCTCTCGTTCCTCTGTTTCTCCCTCTTTTACTGACTCTTTGAATTTTCTCACCTTAATTTCGTTATGTCTACGCAGCTTTTAAATCTCCCTACGAGTTCGTTCCCTTCATTTTTCCTTTTGTTTCCCTCATTTGGTTCTTATTTCATCTCCCTCTTTTATTATCAATTGTTTCTCTATTTCCTTTTTTTGAGTTCAATTTGTTCAGAGTTTCTCTCTTCGGAATAACTTTAGAAATGCATTGCTTATGGTATCTTGACACCGTGTAATACTATGATTATCGAGAGAATAAAAAGTACAAAGTAAGTGTCGTCAACAATAAGAAAGATACGGTTGGGATTTCCTGACACTTAACAAGGGACACAATCTTTTGGAGCGTGGTACCCACAGGGGCACATAGAAAGCGAGGGAAGGGAAGGTGTGGACAACTATGATGACCCATGCCCTGAGAAAGTATGGCACAAGAAGAAGAATAAGAAAAGAAGAAGAACAAGAAAAGAAGAAGAAGAGAAGACGAAGAAGACTAAAAAGAGAAGAAGACGAAGAAAAAGAAGAGAAGAAAAAGGGAAGACGAAGAAGGATAAGAAGAAAAGAAGAAGAAGAGAAGAAGATGAACAGAAGAAGCAGAGAAGACAAAGAAGAAGAGAAGAAGAAGAGGAGAAGAAGAAGGAGAAGAAGAAAAAGAAGAGAAGCTGGAAAAGAAGAAGAGAAGAAGAAATCATCTATCATTAATTGATTCTACTTCTTTTTTTGAAAATCATTATTAGACAACTAAAACTGTCACCATAAGTGTCAACAAAGGTTTCTTTAGTTTTTAAACAGGTTTAGATAGCCCTGCATATATGTATAAATCACATGTACAGGCTGCACCAATGAGGTTAGAGGGTTTGACATTTCAACAATTACTCCTGATTATGTCTAGGAAAAATTTTAGGAAAAAATGATTCCCCACAATAAGTTTCCGGAGATGGTTTCAATTTGCAATGTAGATTTATGCTAAACTGGACTTTAATTTGTGTCTGGCTGCATTCACTTTTGTTTTTTTAGAAAATTCAGACTCTGTAGGAGTAACTTATCTATTGATCAAATTTTTCTTCGTTGATCACTCCAAATAAAGTATGCTGTCTAAAGATGTTGTTTATGTGGCAGTTTTTATTAAGTGACTAACCATACCACTTTTCATTTGTTGGTGATTTTTCTTCCTCTCATTTTTTTTCTTTCTTAGATTTTTTTTTATCGTTACTTTATATCTTTCTTTGTCTTTCATTAAAGAGTATTTCCTTGTTTTTTTTTCTACAATCCATTGTCTTTAATCTTTTTTTCTTCTTTCAGTTTCTTTCATTTATTTCTTCTTCTCTTTGTTTTTCGTTTGAGGGAACATTTTTGTTTACTTCTTCTGCGGTCTGTCAAATACATCAATTTTTTACAGCTTGTTCGGAATTCTTTCAGTGGTTAATTTTCCTTTTCATTCTCCCTCTATTTACTTATTCTTTTTTTTTCTACTCTTATACATCGTTTTTTTTTATGTTCTTCATTTTTTTCAATTTTTCTTTCTTTCATTCTCAATTTCTTTTCTCTTTCCGTCTGGCACTTTTTTCTTACTTTCTTCCTTCCCCAAATTTTCTCTTTCTTTCTATCGCTCATTCTGGAATTTTCTGTTCTTCTTACTTCCGTTTATTTCTTCTTTCTAGCTTCCTTTTTTTTTCTGTCTAGCTTCCTTCTTTTCTTTATTCTTTTTCTTTTCCAAAGTACTTTTGTTATGGTCTTTCTTTCATTTTGTTGCTCTTCAAATGTATTTTCTTTTTTTTCATGCTCTTTTATTCTTCCTTTCCCCTTTTCTCTTCTCCTCTTATCTTTCTTCCTTCTTCCTTTTTTTCAACTGACCCCGTGATAATTTCATTGGTTTATAATACCACCAATTGACCAATCGTAGATATCGCCTCTTTACACAGGAGAGAAAAATGATTTGTTTTCACGAGGAGCAACTAATTTCTTCAGCTCTTTGGCAATCATTCAAAACTAGCCCGAAGCAACAACATATGAAGTAGAGAAAAGAACAAAATAATGGAGAAAGATATTCTACTTCCTGTTGGTGAAGATTCGTTGACCATTTGGTAATCTCATATTTGCTTGACTGTTAGTGAATTCCCTTCATTATCACTTATGTATAGTCCCCTTCAGGCTATACTGACAGTCACTGGTGGCTGAAAGACGCCTGCCATCTATCTAGGACAGTATGACTCTGCAAATAGATATAAAAAAACGAAAACATGGATGTATAAAACAGAATAAAAACAGCCAAAATAAAATCTGGAAAGGTGCTGTGTCTAAATTTTTTGTTTGCCTGATTATTGTAGTATACTTTCTATTTATGTATATTTTTCTCCCGCTATAAAACTTGACTAAATGATACTATCATTTGAAAAGCGCCGAAGTTCAACTTGCTCGGGGCACCAAGAGACCTGTTTATTTTTTCTTGAGATCTTGTGAAGGAATAAGTTCAAAGCATCATTGTTCCGAGTTTTTGTACACTAATAAATATTTGGCAGTCTGGAATGATTTTTTTAGAAGTATTTAGTTTTAACCAACTTAATTTAGAAAAAGGATTGCTTTTGCTTGTATTGTGACTGCTTTCATATCATCTGCGTTCGAAAAAATAATTGTCAAATTAAGCGTACTTCTTTTTTTATTGATACTAACATTGATGATAGAAAAAATAAACTGAATTTCGGGTATATCATGCCTTAGTTAAGATAATGTTAACTGGTAAAAAGTGACTAAAACTAAGAATAAGGATCGCCGTTTGTAGCAAAGCAATTACAAATGATCCAACACGTCAAGTCATTTTTTTAATCTATTCTCATTATTGGTCAAAATATTGCTGGTGAGAATAATATTCAACGGCTGGTTGATAGAAATTAGAAAAAAAAACTAGCAAAAACTAACATATCATACGATCTTGAAAATAATGTTTAATCCCAAATATCGGGGAAAACAGATTCTCTTTTCATGTGATTCCTACACCACCTTCTATTTTTTCTATGATTTATTTTATTTGTACATTGATGTTTTCATTACTTTTACACATCTAACAGATAAATCCCTCGAGATATCAATGCTTAAACCGAGTAAAAAAGATAACAATGATGAAAAATCTTTTTAAAACAAATATTTGATAGCAGTTTTGTTTTTAACTAAAAGCTTGAATCATAATTAATTGAATAAAACTAAGAGAAACATATTAATAATTTCCCTGATTTTTAATCCCTGAAGTGATTTCGGATCATTTTGAAAATGGGTAAACATTACTCGAGGGATTTACCAATTAAACGTGTAAAAAGCAATGAAAGCAGCGATTTATAGATGAATTAAATTATGTTGGTGGAAAGACACACATAAAAAAATATTCTTTTCCCGATAGTTGGAAGGAGGAATTGCTTTTTTTCATAAATTCGTCATTGAATGGATCAGTATCGATCATTTTCATTATATGCTGATTTATGCCAGATTTTAAAATTCCTACAGTGTCGATTTTCCGGTAATATTGCTTCAATATTATTCATACTGTAAAAGTTCATACGTAAGTAAACACAATATTGTCATTATTCATTTTTTTCTAGTGTTCATCTTCATCTCAATTTTTAGATTTTTTATCACAATTTTGACTCGTGTCGTTATTCTCCGACTACGACTGAACTGCACGATCACAAATAAAGAGGGAAAGGTGAGACTTGAGCTTGCACTCTCTAACCAAAGGGAGTCACGTATACGCCTAGCTACTTTCAGGTATACGCCTGGCTACTTTGTCCATCCGACAACTCAGTTTCATAGCTCGCTTAAGCTGATTTTACACCTTTTCAACTCAATCCGTAGAGTCGATAAACGACATAATGTTTTTTTCATATTACAGATAAAGCAGTCTTGATGAAGAGATCTTCAATTCATTGCCTTAATTGTTTGGATCAGGATCAGGATTTTCTCATTATCATGGCCAATTTTTACCTTCATTTTGTTTGTTATATTAATTTTAGTCCGTTTTATTTTCATCACTAAATTCCCTTGTTGCATGCTTTTCAGTTTGTAGGTCCGTCTCTTGGTTAGGTTCCATGTTTCAGCTCCATTAGTGACTATAGGGAGGATGCATTGGTTGTATACCCTTCTTTTTAGAAATGATGAGACTTTCTTATTCCTGAAGGATGCACATGTTATACCGAAAACCTACCGATCTAGAGTGATTCTCCGCTTGATTTCTTGTTCCTTTGAAGATTTCACAGAGATACGTTGCTATGGATGGATGTAACGAAACAAATCAAATCATGGCTCATCACATTCTCATTTGCAGAGAGTTTTGACTCAACAAGCTAACCAGTATAGAATTTAAAAGTATATCTCCGTCTCTCTTTTCATTAGTTGACTTTTCAGCAAAGACGCCTCCCGCCAAAAAACAGCATTAGTGGCAGGGAAATTGGAAATAACTAAACGGTCTGAAAAAAACAAACAAACAGTGGAGCGGTCATATCTCCCCTCGCTAGCAGTCGGTTTGTGAGAGTGTGGGGGGAACTACACGGAGTAACTGGCAGGTTATTGTCAATATGTGATGGAAGATTGAACGACCAACTATGAACGGTGGTAGTTCCAGCTACATGATTCTAAAACGTAATCTTTGTTGCTGAACTTATCTTTTCAATGTTTTCTACTTCTACTTGAATTTGAATTTCCCAATGTTTCAATTTCAACAATGGACAAGAGAAGTTACTATTCATTTATCAAACCTTTTCCAAATTTTTTAATGGATTACCTTCAAAACGGCATGCTGCTTTGACGATTTCTGTAGATTGACTTACCAGGCTCATCTATCTATTCAGGAGTTCTGATTAAGGAGGGTAATTATCCAATGTAAAACCTAATCCTGTCGAATACATACATATATATATATACAGTCGTTGGAAATCTTCTTACCATGTAATATCATGCAAGTCAAGTTTCTGATTGCTGCTAGTGTACAGATTTCAGAGTATTTGATCTTTCTTCACTATCATTCAAATTCATATCCTTATGTTATAAGCCTAATCTTATCATTAATGGGGCTCAAAAGCTGTTTTAATGTGGACTTTTTTCGGGAATATTGAATACAGAACAGGCAGTTTACCATGATATACCTTAAACACAACCAAATGTATGATAGATTTTAGATTTATATCATTATGATAATTTGTGGAAACACATATTCTTTTGAGTTTTCTTTTCTTTTGGCTTTCAGATCCGTATATCCTTTAAATTTACTGATTAGATCCAGTGTATTATCATATCATACGTTAAATGGATCTTTTTTTTTAAATTCTGGGAATGTGAATCAGATTGTAAGAATTGAATTCTCAACTGTAAAGTTTATGTGAAGTGTCTATAGACAAACATATATTACATGGGAAAAAAAGTGAAAAAAATGAATGAAATAAAAAAAATCATTTTTCCTACCTTTTGAATTTGTCTACATCATACCTTCCTCTTGAGTATTTTAACCTCAGTAAAAAAAACCCAACTTTCATTTCTGAGTGTTCAAAGTAGACTGGCCAGACCCCCCAATTCGAGGGACGGTATTGGATCTCCCCCCCCCCAGCCTGCTCTCCATTTACACGAACTGTAAGCAGCCAAAGCAAACATCTAGAATTCAGGATTTTATATTAGGGAAACGTCTGAATTTCTGACATTAATGGGTTTTAGATCGATCTCTTTCCAAGTGAAAAACATTAGCTTTCAAGAAGTCATCTTTTCATTTAAACTTCTCTCAGCGGGTTGTCCGTCGCTCAGACCATGCGTTTTCATATATTCACCTACAAACCCAGACGCTCACTTTTTCTCCGACTAATGAACCGAATCATACTTATACGTACTCATGCTTACATAAATACATATGATATACACACATCTTTTTTTTACAATCATACACTATTCCTACGCATAAGATGTGTTTCTATACACTCTGTAACTATTGTCCCAATTTCATCTTTAAAAACCTTATCTAAGTGGACATAAATTGTTAAATATACATAGACATCATAATGCAACATTCTCGTTTGTTACACAAACCCCCACTTACGAGCACATCTAAATCAGTGTATTTGTACACACACACACACACACACACACACACACACACACACACATATGTATATATATATATATATATATATATATATATATATATGTATATGAATATATATACACGTAGAAATATACTGTCCTTCTAAAAGATGAACTACGATTCAACTCTTGTTTTCGGGCAAAGGGATATTACAAATCTTATTTCATACCATCCCTATTAATCTATTGCTTGATTTGAATTCCTTTTGTTCCCTTTGTACCTGGTATCTATTCATCGCTTCAGTTAATTGTTTAAATATTTTATACATATCTTCACGTTGTTTAACCATTCTGATTACTAATTTTGAGATTTAATCTAAAAAAAAACATCCACATTTTTGATTGCCTGCATTATTTTTGAATTTTGATAATATAGATCCATAGAATATATATGGTGGTAAGTCGATACTTCTCTGAGGCATGCGTTCTTCATGGAATGAGAATGTATCTTGTTTATCGAATGATAAAAATATCCAAATTTTTCTATCTATTAATCTATATCGAGAAATGTTGCCTGTGTTCCTTGGTGTTCTGGTTTATGTTCCAGGTCTTCAGGGTATATCAGTATACAAGAGTTTTCGAATTCAAATCGATCATTCAAGCAACACACGTCATGTAGCGATTTACATCCATGAAACTTGCAAACCCTCTTGATATCATATATATATATATATATATATATATATATATATATATATATATATATATATATATATATATATATATATATATATATATATATATATATATATATGTATATATACATACATTTACATATATATATATGTGTGTGTGCATGAGTGGGTCAGTGTGCCTAAGTATGAATACAGTGGAACGGAAGTGGATCAATGTAGCTGTAGCCTGACACGTAGTTATTAGCCGAATTTTGATCCGAAAATTTCATTGTATAATTTCCGATCTATGTGATTAATAATGACTTCTAGTTTGATTGCATGAGATAAACGCTTTTTCTTTCTTTATGAAGATACAGGCTTATACAAATATACATGAAGTAACTAAGTAAATAACTATAAAATAACAACTTGTCTTTGTAAATATATATGATTAGCAAATGAGAGTCATAACCAGTTACGATGGGCAAATGGAGTACGATAAGAGGAATTTAAAAAATAATTAGCAAAAATAAATAAATCAGCTTAAAAACCATTGAGGTATGAACTCAAAATAAATTCGTTTTACCTGCCCGGGATGCAGTGGCAGAAAGATTGTTACCTCCTTTGTCAACCTCCACAGAGATTAATCATCCAACAATTATTCATATGATCGCATTCTTATCCAGATATGAACTAATTTTGCTGTAAGCCGGGACACAATCACGAATGAAAATCAACTGTAGGAATCTTATGAATATATGCGTATTTTTACGTATGGTATATAAGTATACAAGGAGGTTAATGCCCTTCATTGTATTAAAGGGAAGTGTTGATCCGTATTTCCATTAAAGCTCTCTCACAAGTACTGCTTTTTAAAAGCTAAAGTGGTCACACGTTGTGTGTGTGAGTTTGTAAAAGGAATCAATTTCAGTTAAGATAGATGGAACGTTAGCTTAAAACGGGATTCGGTTCTCTACGGGGCCTTCTAAGCAAGGAACCTGATAGGCTGAGTGAATGGACAGTGAATTAAGCGGCACTCGGTCCACTCACGAAGTTGCACTGTGAGTCCGGTGATCGGACAGAGCGTCCGTGCCACGTCATTATTCTTGGCGATTAGTGTCATGATGTCCGGGTTGATATAGCATGAGGACAAATGGGAAATGCAACACGGGTGTTTCAGGAGGATGGGAAGAGGGTGGCAACACGCAGCATGAACATACGGGTGGGCATCTGGACTTCTCTTCTGATCGCAGCAAAACAGCAGCAACGCTAACAAACAAACATATATCAACCTCATGTGATACACCGTGTTTGTTGGTTCACGGTCACACAAGGGAATTAACTCTAATATTTTCTTGGGAGGATTATTCCCCCTTTGGAGACTTCCATCATCCTACCATTTTGTGGAGAAAGATAGTTGTTCTCAATGATATTTGGATTCAATGATAATTCATCAATTTGAATACCTTCATACCTTCTCTTCAAATTCTGTAATTGCAATTCCAAAATTATTGGCTTCCTTTTTTGAGCTAACAAACACAAGTATATATATATATATATATATATATATATATATATATATATATATATATATATGTGTGTGTGTGTGTGTGTGTGTGCGTGAGTGTGTGTGTGTGTGTGATTATGGATAATAATAGTCGCGTTGTTAGGAAAGAAATAGAGTAGATATAGAAAAAAATGGCATTAAATACCCCCCGTGTCCGTGAATAATCAATGAGAATTTGGAGTCATTTGGGCATCTGCATTACCACTGATCATTTAGTTAAACGTTAAGAGCAATGCAACGCTACATTGAAGCAGATACCCTATCAGTTGCAGGTTCGATTCTTGCAGTGACCCCATTTTCTTAATTGTTTGTTCCTTAGGCGAAATGGTGCGTTCACCGTATGATAACGGGTGTTCATTTTAAATAAGATTTTTATATAACAAAATTTGTAATCATACTGTGGGATCATACACCCATTTCTCAATAACACACACACACACACACATACATACATGCGTGCATGTGTGTGTAGAAATCTAAAAACTTTTAGAGTAGAAAGTTTTCACTGAATAAGAGCTCATGTAAGGGTCAGGAAAGATTTCAAGCTCTAATTGGCTGAAATAATCTTAATAGAAACGTCACAGTTCAAATGGTGGGCATCAGTTGTATCTGAAATTAATGAAGACACGAGTTCCCTACGAGGAATGAAAGTGGAGACGTAAATCCGGTGTTTCCTACAAAATCTTATTCTGTCACCTGAAAAAAATCGGTGTGTTGGCCATTCAAGCTATTATCCATTTTTGAAGATTAACTCTGAAACCGAGCAATAAAATTGGGATCAATTCTCTATTCTAATGACAACGTAAGTGACATCTCTCCGGGAGCTTACTGCTTCTACATGTATTTTACGTATCGTAAACTGAGAAAGAGAAATTTATGAAGCTCTGGCAGGTACGATTGATGCTTTGGTGGGCACAAGAACAATTACTGGCTAGACTCCCTATTCTCTCGTTCACATGAAACATTACGCTAACGTTTAAGCGAAATATAACCAATGTTACTTTAAATGTGACGAGAAAAGATCACATGACTCTCACCAGATATTTCAGCAGAGGCCATAGAGAGGTCACCATTGATTTCAACCTAAGATCTCTAATGAGACATAATATATAACCTTTATCCCGGGAATAAATGGGGCAGTGTCTGTCGTACTAAAATTTAAGTGGCAGTCTCTGAGAGCTTAGCATTTTACCGGCCATAACAAATCTTTTGAAGGGGTCATGCAATGAAAACGGCCTATTGTCTTGCTGAGGACTGATCGCAAGAGTATTATAGTTCAGTTGTCGAGAGAATAGCTGTTAATTATCTGTCAAAGAAATTTTCGATGCCATTTCCTTTTCATTAAACCTGTGTCCGGCGAAATATAGTTCGTAGCCACCTTTTGGCCGGTCAACCGACTTCATTGAAATTACAGTTTCGCATACCAAAATTCTTTATCTTCTTTATATAACCTCGAATAGCAAAAAAACAAAAAAGAATAGTACCGAAGAATTATTAAAAAAAATATCATTTCTGTTGTGATCTGATATGAATAAATGTTTTATAACTAAAAATGTTTCAAAACTTCACATTTCTGTTGACTTGGCTGAATTTGAACCACAACTTAACAAAAAATTCATACTCCGCCTACAAAGAAATATCAATCAATTCTCACTGATTGACTTTTATAATAAAAAAAACAAACGAATGAGATGAAGCCATGTTGAGGTAAACACAAGATATGTACTTACCAGGCTATAACATTTTGATAAATTATACGATAATCTTTCCCTATGGCCACTTACAAGTTGGTTTGTGTTGTTTTTTGCTATATATTTGAGATATCAATCTTTCAGTTATTTCATTGCATGATAAATACATTACACTAGGACTGAGTTCACATGCTGAGGGGAAAATAAATTTATGCTTTTCTAATCACTTTATCTCTGATAATTCTTTTAGTTATACGCATGATTAGAAGACGAGTCACAGGCATCTCTCTCACGTAGGTGTGTGTGTGTGTGTGTGAGGTCTAAAACAATTAGTATTGACGTGCATGTGCTACACACACAAAAAGCATACACACACATAATTAAGAAATGTTTAAAGAAAAAGAATGACAGTATTGGAAGTCTTGTTACAATGAAATATTTCATTCCGAACTTTTGTCCATTTCTCCCAGGGGAAAATGGAGGGAGAAAAAAAGGGTTGTTGTTTTGAAATTGAATCTTAAATGCAGTTGGATTTGCATTTGTAAAAACAGTCAAGTGTTTTTTGTCTTGAGGTGGATGGTAATGGGAATGTAAGTGAGTCAAAGTGGGTATGGGGAAATGTTGATATGATAAAATTTTGAGCAGATGAAAAAGGGTCGAATAATTTGAATCTCGTTTCACAGAAAAACAAAGGCAAGATATATCATTAGCCTGGATTTGAATAAGCAGGGATTTACATCAGTGTGTATTATGTGAGGGTTCAGACATATATATGTATATGTAAGTGTATAAAGCACAATTGGTACGTACATAAAACATACAGATTATATATATATATATATATATATATATATATATATATATATATATATATATATATATAAGAGAGAGAGAAGGAGACGGAGAGAATTACTTATCTTAGTTTGTTCACATCTATCAATTGTTATATTCACGCACAGTCTCACACATATGTCAGTGTTTTTCACTATAATAATGAGTGGTGACGGGCATCAAATTGTGTGATGCCTTGAACGGGTGTAGCATAGTTGAAGCTCTGTCTCACTTGATCACTACATTGTATATGTCTTCTACTCTCTCCATTACGGGCAATTCTAAAACGTTAATCTACTCTGCAACTCAGTAGTCGGATGGTTTATAGATTGATATCTGAAGTCTATTTTTCCCAATGCTGGTTTACGAAAGGGGCAGTGACCTCCCTTATTTGGACATTGTTGGAGTGTTCCTGTTGGTTCAGGTATTCGTGCTGAGCGTCTGTCACGAAATTTTCTTATTTGGACTTTTTTGGCCGAGATAAGTAATTTCTCCATTGATCGCCCCTTTAAGCATTTTTTAATTAATCAACTGTAAAAGACTTTAATCACATGATGGTTTTAGTTGAGTGAATAACCATACCTGTCTTATTTATTCATTTGTTTGTGTATTTATTCAATGAACAAACATGACTGAGAGAGATCGGAATAGAAAATAAGTTAAAATGTATGATTTCGACCTGCTAGCTAACTAGCTTTCGTAGCTTAGTTGCTTAGAGCAACTTGGCTTCAACCTCTGAAAGCTTGTCCTTTATTTTCGGTCTCCACTGTTTACGTGCTGTCGTACATCAATGGCTTTAGTAGAGTTGCTATACGAAGCACCTGAAAGATGAATGCAAACAGGAGTAAACAGATATCGACAACAATGATAACTTCATCAAATTTTAAATCACATATTCAATCGGTCAATAAATATCCCGTTTTTGTATTGATAGGTCAATTAATTAATTCATTTTGACTCACAGTAATTTTGCTTCAGAATAATATGAAAATCTTTGATCTCGGAGTGAGGTTTCATTTTCCCTCCAGCAGTTTTTAATTTATTCACTAGCAGTTTTAATTTCCTTCAAATAAAATTAAAAGTTTAAGATATAAAATATGACCCATTTCTCCAGGCGCTTTCTTTTAATAATTGATGGGTGTGCTTGCATTGTGAGCCATGCGTGCTCAAAAATATAATAATCAATGCATATCGAATCAATTCATGTCTAAGCTTGTTCTGAACTCTGAATCCAGTTCATTGTTCTTCTTGCTACTATTATTTGGCATGACATCGGTTTATTAAGGAATCCAAAGATGTGAATCATAGCCAAATCATCGAGGGGTTCAACAACATTTTAATTTTTTATGGTAGCAACGTATTCTGGGTGTTACAGTTACATTTATTGTTAATGCCTGCTTATGCCCTCATCGAATGTGTCGTTGGCTCAGGTACACACGTTCAATCGTTAGTATGATCCTTTTTTTTGTTTTGCCATGACTTCTCGAAGCTTGCTTCTAATTACGGCATGTGGTATTCCCCAATAGTATCCAATCTATCTACTAACCAGGATCGACATTGATCAACTCTACAAATCTTACGAAGACCTGTATATCCAACGTGGTTTTTCCGTAACCCTTAAGAGGAAAAGATCTTCATTCTTATTCCTTTCGCTGAGTATTGAGCAAGGAGACATTAAACACCATTTTTTGGCTATGGTACAACTCAGGAGTGAATTCAACCATGGTCTACAGAACCAGAAGCAACCGGAAGCAACCGGAAGCAAACACTCTATCACTGGACCTCTGTGATCGATAAACATTGACATATGATGAATAAAAAAATGATTTACACATTTGTTCAAAACCTTGTCAAGCAAACAAAAAACGTAGCAGTAATGAAAAGAAACATTATTCACCTTACTGCCAATTCAGATATTTGATATCTCAATCAAGATGTGAGATCTTTGATGAAGGATCTTGGATCGTTAGATTTTTATAGATTTCTCTGAAACCACTTATCCAAACAACTTCAAACACGACACTGCAGTACCCGGTGTATTGTCACATATGTATAGCAGATAACAACTTCGTACAATGTCTAGTTGTTTTGATTTTTTTTTTCAGTCTATACTTGGATGTCAAAAATTTAGCTCTATATGCAATTCCAGTTGGAGAAATATTCTTTCTTCCACACAGATGCAACTTACCAAGCCACATATCCTTATTCATGATTGAGCACTCTGTAAGTGAGGTGACTCGTTCATTGTAAGCTTATGCAATGCTCTTCCAATATGGAATGGAGCACTCTGGTGGATGAGGAATATATGTGATGAATAAATATATCGCTTAAATTCAACCTCACTGACCGTCCAGTTCGTGGACTAGAGGGAGGATACCAACTTCCTACCTCGTCATACTGGATGGGATAATGGATTGTCTATAGCCACACTAAAGAGTTGTAATTCAACAAAACAGCTGTCTATGGATATATATATATATATATATATATATATATATATATATATATGTATGTATGTATGTATGTGTATGTGTGTGTGTGTGTGTGTGAGTGTGTGTGTGTGCGTGTATGTGTGTGTGTATTGGATTCTAGTGATGTGTTCACAAGAAAACTGTTGATAAGATGTAGAGCGGCTTCTGAAAGGCTAACCTTTGACCTTGACCACTAGAAAAGAAATTATGTATATCATATATAAAAAAACAGTTTTACTATATAATCCCATGCTTATGAACGTAATTTTATTTATATATATCACAAAATTTTGTCGGAAAATGAATATTGTTCTTTGTTGACAAAAAAGAAAATAACCACTGACGTGGAATTGATTTACAAACGTAATAAATGAAACAGTTAACCGGGGTCTGACAAAGTGAGCTCTAGAGATGTAGGATACAATTTGATTAGTTGGGAATATGTTCATGAAGACGAAAGGACTGAGTTCTCAGATTTCTGTTGAATAATTCTAAAGTATTCCTAATTCAAAGCAATATTATTATGTATACCATTTATATGTATTCATACAACTCATTTAACCTGGCGTATATGGGTACTTCAGCTAATACATTTTAGATCAAGTAGATGTTTACCACAGGTTCATCATTATGTCTTTTAACGTCCATCTTTGGACATAGAATTTCCCCAGGATCCGCCATATTTCTCTATCATGGGTATCGTGGAGCCAGTATTTTCTGAATTTGCCTACTTCATCTCTCCATCTTGTACTTTGTCGGCCTCAGTTTCGCATATGATCACGGGGGATCCATATCGCGAGTCATGATGTCCAACAGATATCTTTCATTCTCTCAGCATGACCAGCCCATCGCCATTTGAGTTTTCTAAAGGATTCTATCATGACTGTCCCCCGTTTTCTTTCTGATATATTGTGCTGTCTTATGATCTCTCTATGTGAGGTTTTAGGGTATAAAAAAAGGGACCAAAACTTTCAGACTTATTGAAAAAACGTTCCTTTCACATTTGATCCCTGTAAGAGGAGAAACATTTCCTCTTCATTTCTGAACCCGTGAAGAATAGAAGAATTCAATCTCATTTTCGATCCTTTGAAGGATAGATTCCTTCTACAGCCGATGAAAGGGGAATTTTCCATAACTTTCATCCCATTGAGAGGGGGGTATCAACACTTATTACCCCTTGATTTCGGGTACACTTTCTATTCACTTTTGACCCCTTAAAGGGGGAAAATCTTTCCTTTCACTTTTGACTTCACAAAGGGAAAACGTTTTCTACCAAAGTGACCCATGAAAGAGGAGCATAGTTACTCCATCACCTTTTAACGTCTCAAAGAATTAAATACAAAAATTTTTTTGAATACATA
This sequence comes from Thysanoteuthis rhombus, assembly GCA_963457665.1. NCBI lineage: Eukaryota > Metazoa > Mollusca > Cephalopoda > Oegopsida > Thysanoteuthidae > Thysanoteuthis > Thysanoteuthis major. The sequence continues at coordinate 39,869,218 of OY735215.1, forward strand.
TTTTTATCTAAAAGAGAAACGGTGAAAAGGCGTCTGATAAAATAATAATATCCAGTAATCGTGTCATTGTAAAGTGGGGGACATCGGTATGATATGAGGTTCGGTGAATCTTTTCAGTGGAAGAGGAGTAATTCAAATCAGTTAAACATGGATGTTGGTTACAGCCCCGTACGACCATGGGCAGTACCTACATAGGTATACATGGTACAGTAGGCACCTGAGGATCGTACAGAGAACCTTGTGTAGCGACCGATTTAATCCTCTAAGGAGTATAGTAAAATACGCAAGTTAACCCTTCCATTACCATCTCTTTCTTTCTTTTTCTATTTCAACTGAAATCCCTCTTTCAGTCTTTCTCTTTATCTCTTCCTCTTTCTTTCTCTCTCTCTCTCTATCTATCTATCAATCTATATATATATATATATATATATATATATATATATATATATATATATATACACACACATATATTTATATATACGTGTGTGCACGTGTATGTGATTGATCAATTACTCGAAAAAATGGTGATTTAAAATCTCTGCCAAATGAAAAGAAAGGAAAAAATCTTATAGTTGCAAACGACTAAATGACGTCAAAAACACCAATAGCAACAGACAAAAAATACATACAACAAATAGCCACCTGCGAACACCGGATTTAACAGTGAAAATCAAATAGAGAAAATATTGTACAAGATGTAATTCTACCAACCACATTGATATAGTAGACAGTACTACCAAAAGCTCTTTGTCTTTTGGACGATGTCTACGTTCAATCGAGACCAAATAAACAAGAACAGATTACTAAAAGAGAGATTACCTAACAATATAAACAAGACTTTTTAACGATAGCTAAATTCCTTACTTAAACATACGCCAACAGTGAAGTAATGGTTAGCAAGCTCGTGTTACAGGTTAATTCGCTGATGTTATGAATTCAATCTGCACCAGGTGCCTTACAGTTGACACTTGACTGATTTCAGTGAATATCTAAAGGAGGTAATTCAGTTATTGACGTAGTATTTCGAGGCTTCCTACCAGTCAAACGCTTACCATCGATTCTGCTATCAATAACAAGGCCATTAAAGATAGACAATATATATTTCAATGTAAATATTCGAATTGAAAACATGTAAACATGTGCGAAACCGTCAACGAAAACAGTGAAGAGAATCGTCAACATGGGTTTCAGTCAATCTACCTTGCTAGGTACGAATGTAACACGTGTACTTACCACTCGTGCCAATTGATGTAGAAGTCTAGGAATTTAAATACTGACCCTTTATAATGTCTACACAAAAACGTTTTAGTTGTGTTTTAAAATTCCTCCTTAAATACGTTTATCTGTTAGTTGGTGTTCAATTTTCAATAAAAGTTAAAGCTACATTGATCTGCTAGTTGGCCCCAAGCAGCACCCGTGCTTTTTTTAAATTAATCCTTTTTTTAGTGATCACAGGACAGCAAAATGAGGTAGATGATACTAATTCTTCAATCATCTATTTCTACATTTTTTTAAGATTTGATCACCTCCAACAAAAGCTGTAGGTCTTGTTACAGTTTCTTTTGAATGATAATCCAGATTATCCATCCATGAATTTAAATATTTTATATTTCATGGTTGATGAATGATCAGAATAAACATATCACGCCTTGACGTGACAACGATTACAATTATTCTATGACACTTGTTGTGGAGCAAGAATGAACAGTTTTGATAAGGATTATTTTCTATCAAAGGTACTCGCACATTCATCCTACGGGCTATCATGTAGCGTGATTTTAATCAATGAAACAAAAAAAAAGCGACTCGAATTCGAAGGGAAATTATGAATCACCACCACCGCTATATGCTGTATTAAGAGTGATCAATTAATAATTTGGGGAAAAGTGATCAGTGGAAAAGTTACTTACCTCGTCTTTTGTTGGGCTGTGGTCATTAAAAGGGTCTGAAGTGAAAAAATCAAGAGGGCAGAAATTATTAACGATATACTATAAACTTTCATTGCATGTTGAGCCCCCACAAAATACCTAATTCGGGTGGGAATTGAAAAGAGGGAAACCTCTTTAATTATTGATTGAAAGGACTGTGTGTGCGAAATTTCAAGTTTCAACTATTGATGATGAGGGTGAGGCAAAGTCAGGATAGTTAGATCGATATATACATATAAATTTCAGGACATACGAATGAGCTAAACCAATCATCAAGTTTAAACCAGTCTGTTGTGGGCAGCACTTAAAAAACGTTTTTATGACGTTCAATTTTAATACTTCTTATATATTAGCCCAGTCTATTTCTACCCTAGATATACAAATAGATATATACATATCTTTAGATCAGAATCAAAATCTATCTAGTCATTTACCTCATATACAACAACTTTTTCGTTAAACATACATACGTGTGAAGGTATCATTTTCAGAATCTATCCATCCATCTATCTCTCTATCAATCTATTTGATCATATCTTCAATTAGTTGATATTGTTGTGTAATTGACATTAATCCCAGACGTCGCCATTTTTATATGAATTCGGGTCATGAAGTACTTCAAATGAGTGATCCAGATATTTGAAAATAGTCTCAAAGTCTTTAAACGAAAAACAAATATCAACAAAGGTATAAATTAAATGTGCTGAGAAAAATCTGTATCAAAAACAATCACTGAGCCACTATGATAGATAAGGTATCATTATCCCTGTGAATAAAACATTTTTGAAGAAAAATCAGCCAAGTCTGTTTGACCAACCAGCAGAATCTGACCAACGGCTTGTAGGGGTGGTCATTTGAAAAATTTGGTGATCAATGAATCAGTTACGGGTATCATATTCTGTTGGACAGTGATCATTGAAAAATGAGAATTTTCCAGAAGATAAGTTTTACGTAGATTAAGGGATCAATTTTGCGTAACTTATATTCCAAACTGACTCACCCCTTCTGAAAGTATTTGGGGGGGGGTTGATTTCGACAATAAAAAAAACAACAATATGTTTTATCGGGATATTAGGAGAAAATGTCTGAATTTCCAGCCCTTTATCTTCATTAATGCGGCCTGAGCGCCTGATACATACACAGCCAGCCAGACACACCGACTTGGAAACTAAAAAAAATCTGCGTGTAAAGTTTTGGTGACAGTTTTAGTTGAATTCTTCTTATAAGAGGAGATACAAAGGAACGTCCAAAATGACACTGCCAGTAAGATCAAAAAATGACCTAGATGAACTTGTCAACTCCAGTCCCACATCGAGAGACCACACTAGTAGAGCCAGCATATATCGAAAGATCGAGAATTGACACGGGGAATGACGTCACAGAACTTCAAAGACTAGCTGGAGACAGAGACACTCGGAGAATAATGGCTAGCAAGATATGTAATGCCCAAGCGGGAAGTCTTTGCTCGATTCTACGTGAAGCCAACAATAATCTATTCATTAGGAACCGACAACCAACACTGTCCCCAAGACTTCCTGCATAAGTTTTCCTCAGTTTTTAAGTTGGTCCAGCTGACTGGCTGGTCGGTTAGTTTTGTATACATCATGCGTAAACGGATCTAAACAGCTTGGGATTTTAACATTTACTCCTTATGCCAAGAAAAAACTATGTATATATCAGGCGTAAATGGAGCTAGTGGGTTGAATATTTCAACAATTACTCCATATGCCGACTAAAACATTTTTATTAAAAAAAATTCTTCCAAAATATTTTTGAATGAAGGTTCAGTTTGCAATGTAAGTTTAAGCTAAATTGTTCTGTAGTCTTTGTTTACGTATCATTTTTTTTAAAAATCAAGTCATTTCCGAGAAAAGGCAAGAGATATAACTTTATTCATTGATCACCGCTTTTTTCCTATGTTTCAATTGATCACCTCTAACACAACGTGCTGCCAAAACACGTTGGTCACGTGACGGTTCCTCTTCAGACCTATAAGTATATTCATCTATCCTGGTCTATTCATATTTATATCAGGCTCTGCATCTCAATCAATCTATGGACCCGTCAACCTATTTGATTTGATATCACGTTCTAGTTTAGGAGAAATGTTTTGCAACTCAACTTATGTCTTTATCTCTTCATCCTACACTAATTGCGTTCCATTCATATTTGCATATACTTATGAACCTTTCGACTAAGTTCTAATCGATGCTGTTACTGATCAGAATCTGATATTGTCAAAGCTAACTGCATTATCGTGAAACACATAATCGAGACAGAAATGTTAATTATTAAAAAGGAAGCCGTCAATAGTAGCTGTGCCATGAATGCTAAACAAATAGAAAACGTTTATTCATTTAGGATATGGGAGCCCGAAATAAAAGCTTTGTATGGTAACTGATGATTATTGTCAATCACTTGATGGATTATGGCAGCTCTGTGCAATAGTCAACCAAAAGAGCTGGGGCATGATTCATTATAGTGCCTTCGTATGGATTACCAGACATGTAAAAAAATCATACATACGTAAGTGTATGCATGTATTTAAATGTAAATATGAGGGTGCGTATGTGTATCTACGAGTGAATGGATGAGAAATGCCTGCAACAAAAATAGATATTCAGTTAACAACCTTCCGGCAACTCACAACTGCTTGACACCGCGTGTAATTGGAAAAAAAACTTGAAGAGTTGCTGGCGTGTGTGATGTGAGTAAGCTGTGCCTCATGGAGTTATATAATCAAACTATATTAGAACATTATGAAACCATACTTTTTTTCCATTTCAATAAAATGTTTCATTAAATGTTTTTTTTTCACTTGGTTCCTACACTGAGGTATCGTGCACCGAGTCGTCTATGCACCTAGCAATCATGCTGAGATAGATGTGTAGATGGCGACGGAAATGTCAGTATATTTGGATAGAAAATATCTGATGTAGCTACAAGAATATATATATATATATATATATATGTATATATACATATATATATATATATATATATATATATATGTATACATATATATATATACATATATATACATATATATATATATATATATATATGTATATATACATATATATATATATATATATATATGTATATATACATATATATATGTATATATACATATATATATATATATATATATATATATATATATATGTCGGTCTGCTCTAGTCTATTTATCAATTTATCTAATAAATTTATACATACACACACACACATATATATATATATATATATATATGTTGACATATAATGGAAATATCATTTTAATTACCAATTTTTAAGTAGATTTTGGAAAAAAAATTGATATGAAGTTTGCCATCCTCTTGCATCAACAGCTTCGAATCATCAAGGAATTGAATCATTTAGTTTTGGAACAGTATTTACAGTAATTTAGAGCCATTCCACGACCGGAACTTGCTCTAGCTCCTTCAAAGATGTTGGTAGGGGGAATTCGTTCCTTAGTTACTGCTTAAATTGGTGATCGTAGATACAAATCCAAGAGTTGAAGTACACTTTCATGCATTTCAAACCAGTTTTCAACAACTCTAGTAATGTACATGGGTACAATGTCATTCTGAACGACGACACCACCATTAGGAAAAAGTATTTGATCATGGGCTGGAAGTAGTCAGTCCAAATCGACTAATAGTCCTGGTCTGCAACTAATCAGTCCAAATCGACAGATAGTCCTTGGAGTTTACCTTGTTCTTCAGTGCTACCATTGGACCAAGAGAATTCAATGATATTGCAACACCCAAATCATCACAAAATCATCTCCATGTCCAACAATTGGAGTGAGGAAGTCTGTATTGTAAGATTCTGCCTCCAGACGTAAACTCGGTAAGAAGATGGAAATTATGTAAAACCAAATTTTGCCCGAGAATATCATATGTATAAATACGGGTGTTCTTGCAGCGTAGAAACAATAAAACATATTTTCATTGTTTGATTTGAAAGAACACTAATGTTATAAACTGACATTTAGTGACTTTATGTGTCTCTAATAACGCATAACCGTCAATCATTTTTTGAAAAACAATTTCAAGCAAAACTACTATTGCGTCATATAATACGCCCTTAGAAATGTTTCTCAAAGATGAGACATGGTTTGAGGTCAGCACTAATAAATATGCTTTATTAGATTGATTGATACCCATAACTCAATCAAATAAACTTCATTTTACCCATGTGAGTCTGGACCATATTTACTGATGTTCTTATTCTTTCTCACACAAAGACATATTGATACTTTTATGCATGTATTTATGCATAATTTTGTGTTCTATGTTGTTATGTTACATAGAGTCTACGTCTGGTAATGGTTGGGTTAGGTAATCAATGATTAAATTGAGAGTGTATTTATTAGTTTAAATAGTAGAACTTGGGGTGTTTCTTCTTTCAAGACACATAATTTGATTAATTATCACAAAACCCACCCACGACCAGACTTGGACTATATATATATATATATACACATTTAAATATATGTATGTATATATAACAGACAATTTCTTGCATCTTTATCACTTTTTGAAGAAGTTAGAATAAATTGGCAAAGCGTCAAAATAAACTTAGAAATATAATTTGTACACATCAAGGTCTTCTGAATTTCTTTTTCACTCTTGTTAGATGAATTATAATGCACACTAATACATTGCCTATATATATATATATATATATATATATATATATATCCTCTATTATAGATTGATACATGTGGTTCGCGCGCACCGTACGAATTCTTTAAACTACTATGTAACACCTTGCATGCATACAGGTTCATCAGAAAGACATGAGTTAAATTCCAGGGTTTATTATCTACTATCGAAACGGAGCAGTAAAATATAATAATAATAATTTAAACAATAATGTACATAGAGAGCGGGAGAGAAAGAGAGAGGGAGAGAGAGAGGGAGAGAGAGGGGGAGAGAGAGAGAAGGAAAACGAAATAGAGGGGGAAGGAAGTCAGAGAGATAAAGAAAGGGAGTGTAGTAAAAAAAATATAAAATTTGCGCATACGAATTCATTTTCAGTTAGAATATTCACAGATGTATACACGTAAATTTTCCTTATCATCATCAGCATCCATTTAGCATCCGTTGTTGAAACCTCTCTATCGTGGGCGTCACAGAGCCAGTACTTTCTTAACCATCTCATATTTTGTTGCCCTGGGTTTCACATGTGATCAGTGGGGATCCACGTTGTGAGTAATGGCGACCAGTGGTTGTCTGCTATTCTCGCAACATGACCAGCTTATTGTCATTTTTTTCATATATACCATGATTATCTTCAACTCCTGTTTTCCCTTCTAATATACTGTGCTTTCTTGAAACCATTCTATATTGTCTTGAGCCTGATTCTCTCTAGCGTGCACCTTGCATCGTTCTCAGCTTGGGCTCAGTGTTTTGGTTAGTTTCCATATACGTACAGACAGATTTCTGAATATCTTATAACGCTCATATACGTGTATGTATGTGAATAATGAATAATTACTTCATTCTCTTTAGATGTCCATTTTGTGTACCCAATTTGTTCGTGACCAGTCTGAAATGAAAAGTAAATTTTCTTATTTGACAACATAATTCGTTTTTAATGTTTTGTTCGATCTTTATTCCGTCATGTAAATTCGTAAATAATATTTGTCTGCCTCAGATGACAATCGTAATTGTTCTATAATGTAAATTCTAACAGGATATTTAATGCGTGATTTCAAAAGTAATAAGTTATGTGTGTGTGAGTGTAAATATATATATATATATATATATATATATATATGTGTGTGTGTGTGTGTATATATATATATGCAGACACACACAACCATATATCTATTCATATAATTAGATTGCGTAAGGAATGTGAGTTGACACAACTTTACATCTGAAATCCAGAGTTTGTGGCTTTATAACGTGATATTGGTCCCACTGTATTAACGTTTATATCGAACAGTGTAGACCAGCTTAAACGTATTCATATAATTGGTATGCATTGCGTAAAAATGTGAGTTCTCACAACTTTACAATCAAAATCCAGAGTCACTGGCTTCGGAACGTTATATTAGTCTCGCTATATCAATGTTCATATTTGACTGTAAGGACTGCATCAACTTCTAAATTGATTTTGCATACATGAAACCAATACATGACTAAATCCAATGATTATTGAAAAATGAAGCATTGCGCACTTGAAGTACATTTGAAACTTTTTAAAAAGTCTCTATACATGTAGGGGCTCTATAAATTTGGGTATTGACATCTACTAAAAGTTTTTTCTGAGATTTTTTGTGCATGTAGCACAGCAGCGCCCATTTAAAGGGAAATAATTCTGCATATGATTATGGGTACATGTATTCCAGATATGTTATTGAAATATTCTTAGTTCAATCTATTGATAGTATCTGCAGTATTGATGAGATGGGATTTACTGTCGGATCAATAAAATATAACTTTGACCCAAACTAATTTATCATTATGAGTCTCTCAATTTCCTCATTCACCTTCGTTTTGTGGGTGTATGTCAACTATATTTATGAATAGATTTATTTATCCCACTATATGTCTACGTGTGTACTGCGATTACTCAATAACCAGCCATTGTACGAATTTGACATTTTTCAGATATATTAGCCAGTACAGCGCTGTGTTTGAGGTTTTTCTTGGTCAGCGGTTCTCAATAAATCTAATGAAAATGAATACATCTTTGGAACGCTAGATTCATTTCGGCCATGAAATGAAAACTCTGCCTCTCATAACTCGATTCGATGCCCCATGACCGAGGTCGAAAAATGCTGTGCTTTATGACTCAATACTGGCGACAATACTGCTCTCGTGCTCTTCATAGAGTCTACGAATTTATATCCATTGACTTTTGCTCTTTAGAATACGTTTAGCATAAATCGTTAATCATTGCCAATTCCAAATCGCTAATAATGGGAACAAAGTGCATTTTGTTCGATAATTGATGACAATTATAAATGGTACAACATTTCACGATTTGGTGAGCAGCAAGACGGACACAATAAATATAACGCAAGAGTAGGCAAAAAAGAGATAGGTGAGATGCACCACATTACTATATATATATATATATATATATATATATATATATATATATGTATAGTAATATATATAGTAATATATATATATATAGTAATATATATATAGTAATATATAGTAATGTATATATATATTGTAATATATATATAGTATATATATATATATATATATATATATATATATATATATATATATATATATATGTATATATAATGAAAGCAAATACTTTCGAAAAAGTTTTCGGTGTGGTATTTCAAGGGCTCTTAAATTGAAACCTATAATTATGCCACATTTCATCTTCTTTTTATGCGCAGAGTAGAAGTTTATTAGGTCATTTTTACCGGTAGTTTTTCGGTAAATAAACGTCTGCTGTCACCCTGACAAAAAATAAAATCCGGCGTAATTATAGGTTTCAATTTAAGAGCTCCAAGAATGTGAGAGTATACATACATATATGTAATATTTTCTTCATGTATATATGAAGTCATTGATTCGCTACATAAACACGTTTATTTTCAACCTTTTGGGGCTTCTTCAAGAGAAATTATTGATGTTTTTATATTTACGTGCGTGCCTGAGCATGCATGTGTGAGTGTGGTTTTATACTGATGTATATGTCATATATATATATATATATATATATATATATATATATATATATATATATATATATATATATATATATATATATATATATTGTCGAAAGGAGTATCTTTTTATTTTTTCTACTAATCTTTTCCTGTTTTGATGTAAATGAACGAATCTCTGGTTTCAATGAATATAATGTATATGAATACATTCTGAATTTATGTATTTAAAAAAATATGTTGCCAAATCACACACACACACATATATTATATATACATATATCTTTATGAAAAAAATATATGGATGTTGTATGTATGAAACAGAAACATGAGTGGATTCCATAGTTTAGATTATTGTTTCTCTTCCTGAAAAAAATTCCGGATTTGCCCCTAAATTTGATTTTTTTTTTATTTCTCTTTGTTATCTCATGGTCCAACTTTCCACAAAGTATCATTGAAATTCATTTGATATTTGACAAGATATTCTGTGAACAATCAGACTGACACGCATGAATAAATACAACTCTTCAAGCTTTGCTTAACTGTGCACACACACACACACACACACACACACACACACACACACACACACATATATATATATATATATATATATATATATATATATATATATATATACATGAAACGAAATTGAAAAATAAATGTTCTCCAAATCTACGCTTTAAAACTTGCTTTTTTTTTCGTATTTCAGGTAAGTGGTGTTTTTGAAAATAAGCTGCAAGGAATTCTAGACAGAATTACCAAGGTAAAGTACATAACAATAGGTCTTTTCGCTATATAAATTTTTAATTCTAGGCAAACATGAAGAAAAAAATTGATTCTAAGCCTAACTCACTTCATAATTTGCCCGATCAATCCAAAAATTATATAAATCCTTGTATCTATTTTGTTTTTGTTTTTTCTCAGAAAAAAAGAGTTTTTTCCACTTTGTGTTGCAAAGTATTTGCCATGTGTACAGTACAATTGAGGTATTTTACGACCCGATGGAAGCTTTTGTAAATGATGCCGTACAGTCATTGCAATGATATCATGAACCAAATCAATTAAATTTTTCTTCAAAGCAGTAGTTGATATCGTCAGATTGTTGATCATCTCATGTTTTAGGAGCTAGAGAGTGGTCTCTATTCTCCTTCTTGTACCAATGTTCCGTTTCATTTCGAAGTAATATTTTTCATCTGGTTTCATTAGGTCCTGAACTGCCTAATGTTTGAACCAACAGCTTGAATCACAAGATCACAGAATCTCCTTCCTCGAATGAGGCCAAAGCATAAAATATCCTTTCAATTTGAGATTATGCTACCCTATGACCATTCTCAGAAATAGTTATACCATTCCAAAAACAGTCAAAAATGGCAAAAAAAAAAAATCTTGCAGATTGAGGGGTGAACAGTATTTATTTTCAGATGGACGGTTGTCAATTTTGCCTTGTCTCACGGTCCAGAGATGTGATGGGCCATCAGATGGTCATAGATTACTCTAGCAGCCACTACATATATATATATATGTGTGTGTGTGTGTGTGTGTGTGTGTGTGTAAGTGTGTGTATATGTGTGCATTTATTTGAAAAATGTTACTTCTCGATATATACCTGACTGGTTCGTGCTGCACAAAATCCCAGATATATTGCAACCATTTGGGATCGAACTCGCTGCAGGAATCATATTCATTAAATTAACTTGTTAACCATTGGTCCACAGTGAGGCACGAGTTCTTTGATTTCTTTTGTCTTTTCTTGGGAATCCGTATCCAGGACCATTAGCATTTCATCGATCTCTTATTCTGCGAATCCATTAAATACTGAACCCCCAAAAGAATTGGAAGAAAATAAATAACAATAAATATTAAAAAAATAGAAGGAAAAGATTTTAAAACAAGCAGATTAAAATGGCTGAAGATGAAGAAGAAGAAGAAACAACCTCTGTTGAGTGAAAAAAATGAAGGAAAAATAAAACAAATGCAAATAATCTTTGAAAAAAAAACACAAAAAACAAATCAACCAAATCAAAAGATTAAAAAATAAATATATATACATTAGATAATAATAATAATAATAAAAACAGGTATGGCTGAGACAAGTTGCATGAAAGAAAATAGGAAATTGAGAATGAAAGACACAACATAAAATGAGTCACAAGCGATCTCAGCTTTAGAAATGACATCGAAACCAGCGAACATGTCTTTTTGAGGAAATGGATTCCAAAAATCCATTCATCAAAATGCTTCTTTGAAAACTGGGAATGAAACGAATTAATCCTGCCATTCTTATAGTAATTATTATCTTTATTGATATTTTATATCTGCCGTTGTTATTGGCTTTTATTATTCTTTTTACTATCGATTTCCCTAAAATGAATAGAACTATGGGTATCACGCCTGGTTTGGTTATAATAATCGTTAAGAGTAGCTGGGTACTCCCCCACAGTAACTTGGGTAGTTCTGAATAATGTCTAACTTCCATCAAAAAATTTCCAAGACATCAACATATCATCAATTTTTTTGCCAATACTAAACAGAGGGGTGCGTTTTATACACATGCACCTATGATACAGGGATAATCACGGTAGATATTTTCAGGAAATAAATATACAGATTATTACTTCGAAGGGTTATTTGTTCTTTTATTCTCTTTGCAAGGCTTCTATCTATACATGGAGTGATATATGCTGGGTGTAGTGCATACAATCATATTGACAAGAAATTTCTAATCATGTGAGAAATCAGTCAGTTTGTTGATGATTTGAGAAAAAATACTTTTGGCAAAATTTGCATTTATTTGGATGGAACTTTCATTAACAAAACGTGCAGATATGGATTCATCATATATCAGCAGCAGTAATCACATTTTAGGTACATACATTATGATCAACAAGAGCTTTCGCTACATATACTTACCTAAGAATTATCATGATAAGGATTCAATTTAAGAGACACGGCAGTAGTGATTGTATCCAATTTGCAAGTCTTAGTTTTAAATATACCTTTTGAGTTTTCACCATGGTAAAAGCATGTTCAACGCAGAACCAGTAACGCCAAGTCTCTTCAACACACCACTACTCTCCTCAGATGTATTCTAGCAGTTCTTGGTAACAATATCTTCTTGATGATTTCTGACCCTCTTCTCGTTATTATTCTGGTTATTCATACTTTTTATTGTCTTTGCAAGGCTGATCAAAACTGGCGAGAGCATGCCAATAATAATGGGTCTTAATCGTTATCCCAACGGCCCACTCCGCTTTCTGTTTAACGAATGGTTTAGATATTTTCTACCTTTTCAATCTCAGTCTTACTTACTATCCTACATGTTGTTATTCTTTCTGTTTACCATGACTAGATTATCATTATTATTATTATTATTATTATTATTATTATTATTATTATTATTGAGCTTTTGAATCACTTATGACAGGTAGTCTCCATTGGAGTCTCTTCAGTTCTCCAGGACTCTTCTTTGTATTCTACCCATCTTTAGTAGTGCTTCCATCTGAATTGTCACTGTTCTTTCGAGCTTCTCAAGTCTTTTTCTAGTTTTTTTTTTTTTTGGTCGTGGGAGATTGGTTGTTGTGGTCTTACCATAATTGGCACTACAGTCATCCCCATACTCAACGATTTCTTCTTTTCCCTGGTAAGGTCCATATATTTTTTCTATTTTTCACTCTTTCTCATCTTATTCTGTGATTCATCGGGCCAACGATATCTTTTATACAACGTGATCTTTTCTTTGTATTCACCATTACAAGATTTGGTTTTGTGGCCTCCATTTGATGATCCTGTTTCAACCTGGAAGTTCCAGAGAATGTATGTGTTTCATACGGGACAGATCCTGGTTGGTGTAGGCATCATTCGTGTGGTTGAAGTGTATTCGCTTACACAGTTATTCTTTATTATCATTTGCATTTTCACACCAGTTGCCTTATGCTCATCACCAGAGACTGAGTGACAGCAAGTCTTGTCATGTCTCATATTTTTTTATTATTATTATTATTTGGAATCTCACACCAGTTGCCTGGTGGTAACCGCTGGAGTTTGAGTGACAGCAAGTCTCCTCAAATTATTATTGTTATTATTATTATTATTATTATTATTATTATTATTATTATTATTATTATTGTTGTTGTTGTTTGTTGTTATTGTTGTTGTTGTGGCTTTTGGCTTCGATTTCAGTCCATGTAAGTCACCAAAAACCAGAGTTTTGACGGACAACACTTTAGAGAGAGAGTGAGAGAGAGAGACAAAGAGAGAGAGAGAGAGAGAGAAAGAGAGAGAGAGAGAAAGAGAGAGAGAGAGAGAGTAGAGGCATTGCTTTCACATATACAGACGATACAACACTTTCCCAAACACACTTCTATATATACATGAAAGGATGTATACTAGATGTCATATATACAATCACATCGACAGAAAATTTCTAATAATGTGTGTTGTGTTGAGGTAAGATATATTTTCTATATTTCATATATTCTAGGCTCTCCAGGTATGTTGTCGGCGAGTAATCCTGCAAGCCTCAACAACAATCGACTTTCTACTGATTTCTATTTTAAGGTCTTTGTTTTTTGAGAGTTTTTCGAATTCAATGACATTAATGTTTTTTATCCGCTGAAACAATCATATCAACACGGAGGCACTCTTTCCTTAAAAGTCTTTAACTATGATTTCAGACCTCTTTGCGTTCAGAGTCCTATCAGTGTGAGTAGTGAAGTCCCATTAAACAGCAACCTCTTTTGTTTTTTTGGCTGGTTCAAGCCGGTGATCGTACTAGTTTTTAGCATACAGGGAGTTATAATATTTGCTGATGTTCCAGTTTAGATAATGCCCAATTCTGTCCTATCTCATATTGTATTCATTTACTGCACTATGTACTCAATTGTTTCAGCCTTATCTCCACATCTAGTCTACATTTAGGATCAGTACAATTTCTTAGTATGCTATCCTGGTAGTTTCGTATCTTTAAGCTCTGGTCCTGGGCTGCCAGTATGGGACCCCGCTTTTCAGCCTTCAATCCTGCGCTTTGTAACCACCAACGGGTTTTATTCTAATCTACGCAAGCTGCCTTTGTATGAATAGGGTGTTGGCTGTAGAGTGATTCCCTTTGCCAGCGCTCGTGTAGTTCATTCTTCCTTCCTGTTTTGCCTTGCCTTAATCTTTTTTGACTGCTTTGGTGTGTGAATCAGTTCCTGGTTTGCTTTCATCCTCGAGGTCAATTTTTTCCTGTACTTATTCGACTTCTTTGTAATTTGAAACACCGTTTTTGCAACACTCATGTTTTTTCGAAAGTTCTATTATACAGTCATTGGCAGCTTAGATGTAGGTTAGAAGATCGATCGTGATTGTCTTGAATGATAGTTTTACTTAAATGTTAGGCAATGCTTACGACGAGAGGTCGGATATCTCATGTTTCCAGTATTCTCTTCTGTATTTGTGCAGACAGTAGAAATGTTATGGTCTGCATAGTCTGAATCCTTGTCTCCAACCAGTCCAATCTTGTTTCCAGTGTCATTGACACAGTTCCGAGTACATGCACTATAATTGGTACTATCCGGAATCCCACGTCTTTCCCAGTTCTCTTGTCTCATCCAGGTATTTTCCTAGCTTTTCACTTTTTCAATATTCATTCCGTGATCCGTGGGCACAGCTGTGTCTAAAATTTGACAGGTTCTATTTCCCTTGTCCACGACTGCTCGGGAAGGGGCTGTCCGTTGAGATGTCAAAGTCCCTGAGTAATTTGTGGCCTCTCTTTCCCAAGGCTTGAGTTCATATCATTTGTCTGCATGGTCGAATCAAAATCGCTTACTTAGTTCCCAGTGTATCACATTTGCTCTTTTTTTTGCATCCCATCTGGGCTAGTTCCCCATTTTCACTGATTATGTGGTTTACAGTATCGCCCTCCTCTCATCAGAGGCGACATTAGCTATTTGGGTTTTGTCGTTACTTGCTTTGTTTCAGTTTGAACCGAAGCATTTGTATCGCCTGTGGTATGTTATATCTACCATTCCAATTTTCCGTGTGGTTGTTTTCTGTTCCCATTTTTCTCTCCTTGTTGTTTGCATGCCATTCCCTCCTTTGTCACTTTTTTGTTGTTTAGACCACATCCTGGGGTGCTTTTTATGATTTCTCCAGTGCTTGCTTGCAGATACTTTCCTAATCCTGTTTTGACCTTTTGAATATTGTGATTATGCTGATGTGTCCTCTGCCACCTTCTTTTCTCTTCACATACATTCTATTCGTATCATCTTTGAGGTGTAAAGCCTTGTACATCATTATAAGCTTCCTTGTTTGCTCTTCTTCAGTCTGTGGACCAGTGCATCTAACTACTGATACTGTTCATGTTCTGCAAATCAGTTCAGTCTCTAATAATTTCTCATTGTCAGAAGGTTAAGCTTTTTTTTTCATTCTGTTTTATCGAGTCACCTTCGAGAATGTAATAATATAGGTCCAGTGTATTTAGTGCCCTGATCATTTTGTTGTCAAGTAATCCGATTCCTTCTGCCTCTATGAGGCTTTCCCTGCGCATTACCATTAGTGCACATCTATCTATTCCGAAATCCATCCAAACGCTATTAGTCTTTTCTTCAACTTAGTTGAACAGCATTTCGAATCCTTTCCTGTTATGTACAAATAGCTCCATAAAGTCTAGGTACATTAATAGGTAACCTTTTCTTTTGTTTTGGAGAATTAGTATTTGGTATCTTTTGCTGTTTTTCAAGATTCTGTTCTTTGGTATCATGATTAGTACTGATTGTAGTCGGGTCAGAGAGCCACTCTGAAAGATTCCCCTTTTATACTTATCTTCATTACGCTTTCTCCTGCAGCTGCCAGGTTCACTTTCCCGTTTCCTTCCCATAGTTTGCTATGAATGTTACTACAGGTTGCTTGATCTTCAGTATCCTGAACTATTCGAATACCCATATATGCTGGATCATCTTGTGAGCTTCTTCGTAGTCAATCAAGGCCATTAAAACAATTTCCCTTCTTTTTCTCACTTCTTTTAGATTCATCTGGTCAATGAATAGCAAGTCATTTGTTTCTTTGGATCCTTCAAAGCACCCTATCCATTTTTTTTGTTAGAGCTCCCGTCTCTCTCTGGAGATGTATATTCCATATTTGCAGTAGGCAGGTTATTTGTCTATATTTGCTTGCCGGAATCCCTCTCCAGTGTTTCTTCGGATGAGGGTCATTCAGTCTGAGATCTCAATTTCATCTAGGCCAATTTGAAGTTGGTGGATCAGTCTTCCATGCAGAATGATGAATTTCTTCTTTTTCCTCTTTTTCTTCTTCTTCTTTTTCTTCTTCTTTTTCTTCTTCTTCTTCTTCTTCTTCTTCTTCTTCTTATTATTATTATTATTATTATTACAGTTGCGTGGTGGTCAACGCTGGTGACAGCAAGTCCCCTCAAGTCTCCAGTATTGCCGGGGGCTGAGTAGCAGTAACACTCCCCAGGTCTTCTCTCAAATTCTCTTCATCTGTGATATCATTATTATTATTGAGTTTTCCCATCAATGAAAATTTGTCTCATCATCTTCACCATTATTATTAGATTCATTTGCGTATTAACGCCACAAGTTAGATAGTTATTGTTTGAGTTTACATGACTACAAGTCTCTCCCAATTTCCAGCATCTTTCTCAGCATCTTCTCAGACCTAAATAACGTCGTTGTGTGAACAGTCCTATTTCTTCCTCTAATTTCCAATTCATCCGATCTTAAATCTAGGTATTTTTTGGCAAAGTTCCAAGCGCGCTAATTATGATGGACACGACCCTACAATTCATCTTCTATAGTTTTCTCATTTCCTGGCATTATTCCAATTTTTTTTTTCATTGTTACCCTTTTGCCCGCTGGCGCGGCAACATCTACGATCTGACAGGTTCTCTTTTCCTTTCTTTCTGTTCTCAGAGCCGGTCTTTTCGCTTGGATGGAGAGGTGGGTCTTGGTGTTAAAGTCTTAGATTATGTCTTTTTTTTTTCCTTCTAGGACAGCCCTTAGTTTATGTCAATACCATTAGTTTACATGGTCGAATTCAAACCATTCGCTTACTCTAAGTGTATCTTACACCTTTGTGCCTGATTATTCAAGACTGGACTTGTATTTGATGTTGTTTTTTCTTTTCTATTTCGATTACTGATTGGTTATCTCGCCGGAATAGTGCTGTCAATTTAACTTGAAAAATCAAACGTAGTTTTCATTATCATGACAATTTCTTGTTTACATACGAAATTTTTTTAAATATTTTTTGCAGCCAGAACGTTTGATCAGTCAGTAGAAATACAGTTTCAATCAAATCATTTCTATTTATTTCTTGTTAATTCAGAGAATTCAGTTACATTTTCTTTCCTGTATTTGTTTTGTTTTGTCTATTTTTTAGGATTATCTTCTTGCCCGTCAGATCTGTTAAGATTTTAGAGATTTATCTAGCTTAGTCTAACATAAAGTCACAAACTTTGGGCTCTTACTGATGATCGTAACCTTTCTGGTGGCTATAGATTTGAGACTAGCTTGTTAATCACTGCACCATGGTGAGGTCAAATTAATGCTTTAGTTCCTCTTTGAATGTTTACATCTCTTCCATCAAACTTGCCTGTCCTTCAGTGGACACAGGTTCTAGCTGGATACCCGTTCTATGGATGAGTTATTTGATGAGTTTTGTATAGAGATAAAGTTACATTTTCTATTGCAATAAATGGACATGTTTAATGATTAATTTCATTTTCTGCAGTATGAAACATAAATATTTTCAGTCAATAAATGTACGGATTTGAAAGTTTATTTAAAATAAAAAAAGTTACCTCAAATAAAAATATGATTATTTTTTTCCAAAATTGAATACAAATATTTTGGGGTTCATGAATAAATCCCAACTGTCATTTTGACATAGCGTCTCTCGGCTAATTCATGATTTCAAAAAAGTTGATCAATTCTAAACAACGGTTCTCGACGAAATACTCATTTTCGTAGACGAAACGTTCGTCGGCAGAACAACCGGAAAAGCTTTCAGTTTTGGTTACAAATAAATAACTTTGCTATTTTATAACATGAATTCGTTTCCACTTTTTTTTTAACTATGTTTTTCCTCGGTGGTTCCATCTAGGTTTTAGCGCTATATCACATAGTTCTGCTTTAGTTGGCTCTCCTTTCACTCTTTATGTTTTCCAATATAACAGTCACAAAAGTGGATAAATAAGTTCGTAGCCTGACTCGTAGTTTTTAGCTAGATTTTCATCTGCAATGTTCACTGCATAATGGAATTAGTAATCATCATTGAAATAATTATTTTGTCAAGGAGGGATATCATATTGAAAAGAAAAAAATGAACATTTTACCATTAGGCAATAGCATAAAGCTGCTCCTACGTAATTTCTCAGATTATATCATTATAATATACTTATTGCTGTTCTCTCCAAAGACGAAGAGACGTACATCACTTGAATCAAGCTGACAGAATCCACCTTAACGTTTTCTGACGAATACAAAAAAAAAGTTTAATCTCGATGATTCACTCTTTTAGCTCAATAGTTTACTATGTATTTATAATCGCAAATACTTTTGAATATGGCTTATTTGAAGGGTTCGCCAAGTTATGCTTTTTTTTATTTTAAATAAAATATCTATAGAAAAGCAAAGCAAATAGAGAAAAACATCACTTTTCACATTATTTTTTCTAATTTATGGATAGTTTTTTTTTCGCTCTTCCATGTTTGTAATATTTTTGCATTACTATTATTATCATTATTATTATCATTAGGGATTGTAGTAGTAAAGTAGTTGTAATGATAGTAGTAGTAGTCGTTCTTTTAAAGTCTCAACTCAAGCTGTTTTTAAAGTGCGATGATCAGACATGAAGCTTTGAGAGTTTCTCCTATGTAATTTTTATTGTTATGTTCTGATGGGTATATCAGTCCATTCGAGTGCAAATAGGTGAATAAACAAATAAACAAACAGAAAAAAAATTATAGAAAAAGCTCATTATATGGTTAGATTATTATTATTATTATTATCATTATTATTATTATTATTATTATTATTATTATTATTATTATTATTATTATTATTATTATTATTATTATTATTATTATTACTTTAGCTCACATCCCTATCATATCAACTCGGTAGAAATTTTAATGACATTCCGGTGAAAGAAACATCAAAGGATAGAATATAATAAAAATCACAAAAGTAAATACGAACAAAGAAAATGGAAAGAAATATTTTGAAATAATCATAAAATGCCACAAAAATTGAGGAGGTATAGCAGAAGTTTAAAAAAAAAAAGGTACAGACGTCATTTCGGCGTGGAAATAAGAAGCATCAGCCGCCATGTTTGTTTGTTTCTTGAATATCCGGTTTACGACGCATTTGTTCCTCCATTTTGGATTTGCAGAGTCGATGAATTGGGGGAAAATACAATAGAGCGAAAACAGGTATGCAACCTTATGCGTCACTTGTTTGAAAAAAATAATTTCGTATAATTGATTTCTTTGGCTAACCTTTCTGGAATTTCAAGTATTCTTTTTTTATCTGAACATCACCTTCGAGTGTATGCCTACTTCTGTCTTTCAGGCAAATAGACATAAAAACCTCTCGAAAATCTCTTTGTAAATATACTTGAAAAACACACACACACACACAGACACATATAAGTGTGTGTGTATATATATATATATATATATATATATATATATATATATATATATATATATATATATACTTATAACTTTATTTATATTTATATTTATATCTATGTATAATCCTAAGTATATATTTGAAAAATATATTGATTTTTCCGCTAAAACTTCTGAGATTTCAAGTACTTTTGGTTTTAAGTGAGGCCTGCCTGTAAGAGTGCACTTACTATTCTCTTAGTCAAGGCCAATAGAGATAACAAAACCGTTTGAATATAGATATGTAAATACATTTCAAATGCATATATATGCCGCTGTAAAATATGCATGGAACACACACATACACACATGTATATATATATAAATATATATGAATATTTGAAAAAATATTATTCAACAACGTCTCTGATTCTTATATTCAACAGAGTATCTTTCTTTCTGCTTTTGTCCATTCAACTATTTTGTTGTGCAATGGAAAGAGCATCACTACGTTGAAGTGGATAACCAATCGACGGCAGCCCTATTTTTCTTTAATTATCTATCATTTTCACATAGTCCAGGACAAGTGATATATTAACCATGTAACGACAGAGGATCATCTCATATAAGTTTACGTATAATATATCGCAATTCATAATTCATTCTTTCGGACCAGATATCATCATTTCCTCAGACATAATAGACACGTTGAAAGAGACGAATACGCCAAGAATAAACAAGATGAGAATATTGCGTAGAAGCAGTTACTCGAGTCTTTGCATTTATAGCGGCTGTTTAGCTCAATAGTACGAGTATCATTTCGCTGGGTAGCTGCCTGATCGTTGCCAGGTTCGATTCTTGCAACAGCCCCGTTTCTTCAATTTTTTTTAGGGGGGGGGGGGGCGAGTGATATATTAATTTCAAATCAGTTTCTATACATTAGAACACCACTTATAATTCATAGTTATATAAGTAAGCATACTCGTGTACGAGCAAGCACACACGCGTACAAACATGAATATATGTGATCATGAATGCATATAAAAAGGCTCAAACTTTCAGACACATACATGAAGTTTCTCTTCACTTCTGACTTAAAAAAGTGAGAAAATTTCCCTCAACTATTGACTATTTGAGAGTGAAGTGAATGTGTACCTTCAATTTTAACACCTTCAAGAGGGAACACATTCCCCTTCATTTTTGACTCCTTCGAGAGTGGAAAAGTATTCCCCTTCACTTTTGATTCCTAAAATGAAGAAAAAAAACCCAAAAGATTTCCCCTTTAATTTGATCCTAAAAAGAGGAATATCACTTTGGAACCCTCAGAGTATCATATATAGTCATAATCTGTTTGATCACTTCACATCTACAACATAAACAATAAACATTTGTAAATATGTTTATTGAACAGAAAATAAGGATTCATTTTAATAATATCGTTACTTTGTAAATAGAACCTCTTCTCAAAAGGCTTTAAAAAAACATTTTTCTTGAAAACTTTTTTATTGTGGAATCTTTCCCTAGGACCACTGGGTATACATACCGAATTTGATTTAGACGCGCCCATGTTTGGGTGGTTCCTATAGCTTAACAGATAGACAGAAAAATGTGCAGCATGACACCTTTCATCTCACAGATATACTCATAGAAAAAAAGTGTAATTTTTTTCTGAAATGATATATATTGACTCCAGTCAGCTTTGTCACCTGTCTGGAGTAGACGGTAAAAATTTGAAATCTCTCATCACACAAAGTTTCCAAGTATTTATTTAACAATATATCTAATATATAGCCCTCCAATCTGTCTTTTCAACATGTTGATATACAATTATATTTATGCATATATATGTGTATGCATGTATGGACATTCGTTTACACTTATATTTATATACATATATGGATATGCCGTATAAATACTTGTATATACATGTGTGTGTGTGTGTGTGTGTGTGTACATTCGTATTTATGTTAATATACGTATTTATTGCGCGTATACTCATATATATATGTATGTGTGTGTCAGTGTCTATCATCATTATAATCATCATCATCACCATCATCATCATTCTTTTAACGTCCGTCGTTGGACATAGACCTTCCCCAGGATTTGCCACAATTCTCTATTATGGGCGTCACAGAGCCAGTATTTCCTGAATCTGTCAAGTCCATCTCTCCATCTTGTGTTCTGTCGGCCTCGGTTTCTTGTGTGATCTCCGGCGATCCATGATATGAGACGCGATGTCCACGGGTTGTCTTTCATTCTTGCAACATGGTCTGCCCATTGCCCGTAGGGTCTTTTTTAATAATTTCCATGATGTCATCAACACCCGTGTTCTCCCTTATATACTGTGCTGTCTTGTGATCTCTAATAAAAATAAGCAACACACAGTATAAATTATATATCAGGCAATTCGCTGTTAACATTAACTATGTTCTCAGGAACTATCTATCATACTGTTGTCTATCTATGAGTTCTGTTGTTTATACCTGTCTATGAATTCTGTAGTGTCACGGACAAATTGTATAGTTTACACCGGTTCTCGTTACAATCACCGAAGTTGAGCAGCTTCTAACCTGATCAGTATTAAGATAGGTAACTAATTATGTATACCAAGTGCGGCAGGATCACACAAAAAGGCAATCTCGTTAGTCATCCCAAGAGAACTGATCTCTACACTCTTCTCTTTTTGAGCCAAATCCCGTGTCTGGCTTCACTATATGCAATATGAATGTTTGTTGTGCTTTCGATGACTTTCAATGAATTATGGTGGCTTCGACTTTTTATTAATCCTTTCCTTACATCCAATATGATATATTCTAAACCTTCATTTCCCGCCTATTGTGAGACATATTTTCTCTGATTATTTACCTCGTTCATACATTCACCTCCGATGTCTTCTGAGATGTTGATTTCATCAGCGATTGTCAACTCAATGTAAATCAGCCGAGACACTTTTGGACGTCGTGTCAAACAATTTACGTTCCTTTTTTTTTTTTTTTGATCACGGAAGATTTTCACATTGGAAAAAACGCAGCTTCGTTCTCTATTCTTCAAATTAATCCTTTGACATTTTGTATAATTCCTGTGTGTGGGAGACTTTTTCTTTCCCCCCTCAAGAGCATAGGAACGTTATCAAAAGAAATAAACATGTCAGAGATATACTATAGTTTAGATTATTTGACGACACATCGGCTTATTTTGTGAGTTGTGTATATCTTAGTGTGTATATATACATGTGTGTGTGTGTGTGTGCGTGTGCGTGTATATGCTGACGTTCAAGTATGCAGATGCAGAAACAGAGATAATTCTAGATAGCTCTCGAAGTTTCGGCGAAGATGCGTACACTTTTCACTTTCATGTTCCAAATCTTTTTAATCTCTTTGGTGACGTCTACAGACTGCATATTGCAACACTGATAATAATAATAATTATAATGATAATAATAATGATAATAATAATAATAATAACAATAAATCCTCTCTTTCACTCCCCCTTTTTCTTTCTTTCTTTCTTTCCTAATTTGTTTCTTTTCTTCCGTTGATTGATGACGTAGAAATAGAATATGTCTGCTCTTTAGGAAATAAACCGGAATTCACTGCGAAGTATCAAATAATTCGAAAGACTTGTTGACGAGGTTTGAGTTAAATAGTGGTATAGAGCTCTTGCTGAAAGCAACATTGTCGGGAAGTGCAACATTGATCAGAAATATCCTAGAGAATTAAGGTTGCTAGGTGCGACTTACTCCCCATGAAATAAACTGGAATACACCGACATCCAGATAACGACTGCTGTCATAATAATAAAAATAATAATAATAATAATAATAGTAATAATAATAATTATAATGATAATAATGATAATAATAATAATAATAATAATAATAGTGAAAACTGCTTGTGAAGTGCTTGGTACGTAAATGTGTAGTTACTGGTGGATGCAAAACAAAGGTTTTACAGACCCAGCTAACCGGGAGTGGGGATTTCTTATAATTACTGGTAAGTACCTAATCTTGCAACATACATAAATACATGCATTCATACATACATACATACATACATACAGTGGAAATGTATGTATAATGATATTCTTGAAAGCGTCCGAAGTAAATAATTACTAATATGGTCGTACTATGACGCGGGGCTAAATAAGTGGAATTGGGTTATTAAGATTGTGTTACGCTAATCTCTCAAGTAAGGATAACCAACTTGTTAAAAAAAAATCAGTATTTGAAATCCTGGGTTTTTATCTGGGCCCGAAAACCAACCGCTCTAGTCGATTGGAAAACGTTGCTACTTTAGCCGCGGATATACCATAATATTAAAGAACAAATATAAGAATAATGTCAATACATGGAATGAGGAATACGAAGGAAAAATGAGATCAAGAAATTCATGACAACATCGATCAAGAATCAAGAAAAAACATGTTTATTTATTACTTTTGCCCTTCGATTCTCGCCAAAATGTGTAGACCTTTCTTTTACTTATCAGGTTTTTTTTTTAGTATGTGTATATATGTGTATGAGAAAAAGAGAAAGATACTGAATACTCGTTCAAAGGCCATATTTTTCCGACCCAGTTTTATGTCTGCCGTATTTTATGTGAGAAGATTAGCCGCGTCCAACTGCGCATGATCAGTCATATCACCCTGAGAAGAAAGTCCCAGCATTAAGTAAGTAACCTACTTAATCATTATTGATTGGTGAGTGATGGCATGCGTCTATGGCCCGTAGGCTTCGGACATTTGATATGAACTTGGTCAATGTCTAGTGGAAAATTATTGTTTTGCTTGTAATCTCACGGATTATTAGCTCTCCTGATACCCGAAGACTCGCTTGGGAATAGATGGGCTGGCGTTTTCAATGACAACGTTGGAAATAGAGCACGAAGTAAACTTATTTATTTAAGAATAACCGAAAATCGATGTGCTGTACTGGTTTTAGAAGTTTCTTTTTTCTTTTTTTTTTGTTATATTACATAGCAGTAAGAAAGTGACAGTTGAGAATGTATGGACGCATAAAGAGAAAGGAAGGCCCTGAAAATTTAAAGCTCTGAGGGCACAGAGCAGACAGAGGGACCAAAGATAGACAACGAATAACAGACCTGAAAAGTTTGAGCAGATTTATCGTAGAAAGAATAAAAGGAAGAAGTAGATGTGGGGGTTGCTGTGAGTGACAAGTTGTAGAGAGGTATAGTCGTTCAGATCCTGAAAAGACATGGCTTGTGGAGTAAAAAAAACGCAGTAACAGTACAAAAACAAGAAAGCAGATGCATTCAAGTTTCCTTTCCATGATGGTGCCACCGATTTACTTTGTATAGTATGGAAAAAGTGTTTGTTTTTTTAAAATATCATCTCATAGAATTCTTCCTCTTGGATTTGAATTTAAACAGTGACTTACTAAAGGGTTTACTGGGCATTTTTAATTGAATTTTCTCCCTTCATTTCATGTTCACAATATTCTTAATGCCGTATTGAGATTGGAAAATGATTCTTAAAACTTCCGTTTTTTACGCTTTGACATAGTCTTTGTCTTACCGGGTTAATAAAATGACAATATTCATCAATATTGCTCTGCTACTGAATATATATATATATATATATATATATATATATATATATATATATATATATATATATATATATATATATATATATGGTACAGATGAAGCTAGCAGTATAACATGACATTTGCCTGATGGGGCCCGAAGAGGGCAGTAACATGAGCTGGTTTGTGTAGCGAATCCACATGCTACTATATATATATATATATATATATATATATATATATATATATATATATAAAGAGAGAGAGAGAGAGAGAAATTTTGCAGGCAAATTTTTGAGCAAAATTGTATTTGTTTTTACTTTAAAAAATGTAATGTCTGTATGTGTGAATGTGAGTGCGTATGTATATGTGTGCACATGTTCGTGTGCATGCGTGTGTACAGTGGAGGGGCGCAATCTTCTGAAGTCTTGAACGAATATGACTTGTCGCAATCAAATATTCACTGATGAAACAGCAAAATTTTCATGAATACAAGGGAAGAGTCATGCAAGCATTCGTTGTCACCCATACACAACGACGAAAATAAGATTTACGCCTGAATCATGAAAGACTGCGCAGCGTCGAAAATATTAAATCAAAATTGTTTATACATAATTCTTTGGTGATATGGAGTAACGTAATCGATTTTTAGTCAAAAATCAGTCAAAACCATATCTACGTTTAGTTGGTTATGCCCTTTTTTTTCATGGTTAAACGTGGAACACTCTTCCTCGTTGAGAGATTCCAGCTTTGAATAATGAAGTAAGTCTGTAATTCTCGAGGAAACTACGACAGTTTTCATTTGCTTTCTCAAGATTGACTCCAACTGCTTTATTACGTTTTACCAGATTTCAGGAGAAATATTGTCTCAATGTATCTATGCTAGCCCACTCGTTTGTGGGCATCTATCCACATGTAATGTTTGTAACGCTTCACTTAGTACATATTGATTTTCCTTTCACAATTTACTACTTGCAAATCCATTAATGCTTCTGTTTGGACGGAAACCCGTATTTTATTAGACGAGGGTAAATAAGATTAACTTTTCAAGAAAACTGGAATGTATTTACGTTAACCCGTATTTATCCAGGGACATTGCAAAATTTCAGAGTTAACGATCGAGTCAAGCCAAGAAAGAGCATGGCAAAAGAAATATGATTTTGTATAGGTCGCTGTCATTGATAAATTTCTTAAAAATATTTAGAAAAAATGCTACAAGATTATGAACTTACAGGATGAAATTTTAACTTTGATTTGGATATGATGAAAGTAGGCTCCTCAACATCATCTCTGAGAAATGATGTTGGTTGGTTATCTGGGATCTACCCAAGAGGTTTTCCCAGAGGAGTTTTGAAGCTCTTTAGTTCTGTCTTTCAGATTGTCTCGGCAATTGTAAACTTTCTGTGCAAGCTTCGAGAGCAACTCGTTATATTCGGATTGGGCCATTTTGCTGCACCCTGTACTAGAGTTGGAATCGTAGTGGGTTCGATATGATGAAATGAGATGTTCGAAACGTTTAGTACAAGGTTTAACTATGATTATAAACCGTTTCCTCCTTCTCTGGAAAGATATAAGGATCAAAGCTATACATTTTACAATTTTCAGTACCATTTAAGTGAATGGATTACTTTGAATAGAATTTGGTAAAATGTCAACGGGTCTTCTTGGTGTAAAAGTATTTACTCATTAACGGCGACATGTGGCAAGGAGTAAAAGCTATCCATAGCAGATATAAAAGATTCCTTCCATTGCAAGTTGTTCATTGCAAGATGAAAGCCATAACTCACAGATAAATCTGAGTTGCAGTATATCACAATAGAACGGAAATTCTTTTGAGATAACCACATTAATTCCCGTCATTGGCAGTTGACAGGTTCAAATGTAAATGTTTATAGTTTAAAAAATGTTTTCCAGGGATATTTTTTTCAACTTCATCTGCATGTCATTCACTCCCCCTGTCCAGAACAAAAAGAAAAAAAAGAAAAAGAAAGGCCGACAAAAGAGAAGAAAATTTAATCCTTTTGTTGTTTTTCTCAGAAATGTCACAGGGTCCGCAGTGAGGATCAAGTATTAAATATATGTATTTATAATATTGGGAACTTTTTTGCGTCTCCGATGAAAAATGATTATTCTTTCAGAAATTTTATGAATTGTATAGGGTCCAAAATCATCCTACAATGTTATGGTACGCAAGTCTGTTGTTTTCCGATCGCTGCTATTGTACTGTATTCGAAATGCTCCGTGTTTTAAACTCAGTTTGATTTTAAAGTATTATTATTATTATTATTATTATTATTATTATTATTATTATTATTATTATTATATGGGTCCTAATGTTATACGCTTAATTTTATAGTGGGGAATATATATATATATATATATATATATATATATATATATATTTATATCGTCACTGTTTATAGTGTTTGCTTTATCTATGGTAATAGTGTACGATGTTGGGTCATGTGTATGTATGCATGCATGTATGTTTAAATATATATTTATATTAGCGTTTGTGATGCGTTTGTGGTGCTTTCCATACGTATATAAGAAGGTGCTTATACCCAAGCGTTATTTTTACACTCTCTGTTCTCCTTGACATTGATGGGCCGTTCGTATATTTCATCGTCAACAAACGTTTTTTTTCTCTTCTATTTTTAAAATACAAAAAAAAAAATGGCGGAACTCTTATTAGTAACGGCATGGTTCGAAGCATACGTTGGAAGCCTTGTATCTATGGACACATGTATCTATAGAGACATGCAACAATGAAGATTTGTATCTATGGAGACATGTATCTATGGAAACATGTACCTGGGATGCGCGACCAGTGGAAAGTGCAAAAGCGTCACTCAGAGCCGAAGCGGACGTGGGGAAAGAAGAAGACGCCAAAAAGACGAACTGAAGGAGAAGACGGTGTGATGTGGTGAGGAGAGACACAGTCATACAGGGCTGACACTTTTGGTACATCAGTATCAAATAGGTGCTTTCGAATCATTTTCTTACATCTAGTACTACATTCAGAAAAATTTAGTACATTCTGGCAATTTTGTATCAAATCCTGTAGAAAGAAAAATCAACCTGATTCGAGTGAAAATACAGATGAAAACGAAGTTGTCTTTCTAGTATTCAAGTTTGAGAAGGTTCAATTGAAATTCTTATAATTCATTCGTATTTAACGTGTTTTTATTTATTCAGCACATTTATGAATAACTTATGGTTCAAGCCCAAGCTTCACTAATGAACTTTGTGGTAGTCCTGAGCTTATGTCGGATTATTCGTGGAAAGGTAAGATATAACCAGAAAAAGGACCCATGTCATAATCCTTAGCAGAATCCACAATCTGGTCGGCAGGATCATTGGAAATTGATAAATTTCAGGAATGTCATGTGGCGATGACATTTGATGGATAGGAATTTGTCTGAGAAAAACAATTTTTACTGAAATTCCATTGTATAAGTTAGAAAATGACCATTTGTTGATACAACAAAGATGAAAAAAATAAATATTTATGAAAAAACCTTCAAAATCAAACGAAAGGGTTACCCTTGAAATCAATGTATGATTGATAGAGTAGAATATCATCACCTTTTAAAGCGCTGTTATGCCTGAATTCGACGTTATAATTCGCTACAAATAGTACCAATGATGACGAACGTGGCGCCTTTCATTTTAGGCAGCATTATTTCAAGGGTTTGCTGATTTTTGTTTACAAAATAATGCATCAAAACCTTCATGTGCTGTTTCTGCAAACGAATTTACGACGATAGTCTTGTGATATTATGAAAACAAACGTACCCTTAAAACACCCGTGTCATTGAATAGTGTTATTAGAACGATTGCCATCACAATGAGAGCTTTCGGTAGATTTTGAGTAACCTCCAAAAATCTTTCTTCAAAGGTAGTTTCCTAATATCTACGTTGATAGGTTCCTGGGTGATCTTTCATTTAGTCGAAAACTAGATAGACAAAATCTAGAATGATTCATTCTTCATAGCGAAACCTAGTTTGTCGAAACTAGTATAGACACTACATCGGAAGTTGGTGCTGTATCTGAAGTTACGTAGTATCTGGACAAGTCCATAATCGTATCTCTGGGTTAGGGTTTGGATAAGGGTTAGGGTTTACCTGTAAATGTGTTTACAAGTCGGTATAGTATATTAGGTGAAATCGTGTATCATATTTGATACGTTATATAATTTTCGAAAACTCGATTCGACATTGTGAAATTTGACATAAAGGTTTATGTCGAACTGAATGTGACATAGTGGGATTCGACGAAGAGATTTTCGACGAACTTTATGTGACCTAATGGTATTTTCGACAAACTTTTTATCAGCATGTCTCTGATGAAAATAACCAACATTGATAGAAAACTAGTCCAATAGAAGCTTCTGGAATGAAAGACAAAATAGACAGAGATATATAAAGCAAGTAAATGAAATTATTTGTGTACACTTCGATAATTAACGTTTACTAAGTTCTATAAAGAGGGTGCATAGAATCAGGCCCAGGAGAACCAACAGTAGAGCCTTGGGGCCAAGGGGTACGATGATTTATTTGGTAAAACTGTATATTGAAACATATTAATCAATATGATACGTCCATCAATATAGGTTGACTCCTTTACTGGTGAGCGAATATAGTACGGTGTGCTAAAAAGTTTATAGAAGATGAAATAGGATGGTTTGAGGATGAGGATGTTGGCACAGTGTGTATTGTGAGAGAGAGATAAAACACCTTTTCGAAGCTTTATAAAACTAGTGCTTTTTACCTATTCTAAGAGGTATAAGCTCAACATAATTCATTGAAAAAATTCACTGGGAAATTAACATCTTTAGGTTTTGACTTGGGGATAATTGTTTTTATATGCCTGACGCAAATCTTTTCACTTTCAAATTTAATCAAGACGGGTTTTATAGGCGACAAAAGAGGTCATTGCCCCGGGCCTTTTCTATACAAAAATATTAAAATTGAAAATCAGATTTTGAAAAAACGACATAAACAAATAAGAGCTGCTTGAGATTCATTTTAGAATTCATTTCATTATAACGCCTCAAATTGTTTCAAATGGATTAATAAAATCAAAGATGCCGATTGGTTTGAGTGTGATTTTGAACTTCTCTCTTCTTGTTAAGCCTTAATTATGCTCTCCATGGGGGATCAGGGTCCGAATGCCACCCATAACTTATACATATATATATATATATATATATATATATATATATATATATGTGTATGTATGTAGAGAGAGAGAGAGAGAGAGAGAGAGAGAGAGAGAGAGATAAGGAAGGTTAACGACATAAACTACAGAATAGATTTCCAAGGTGAAATGGTATTCTTTGAATCTTACATGCAGTGTTTTGAAAAATAATGCCAATTGATGCATGCAATGCATACATGAATATTGGTCATTAAAACAAAACACATCGCCGCCTTAGTAAACATTTAGTTTTCAGTTACTCCGACAAATAAATCTAGAAGATGTTAACACTTTATTTTCTAGTACTTGACCCTTCGACTACCTGAAGTGGCAATATTTCTCTTAATTTATTTAGAAAATTACGATTAAAATGTTGATCATCACCTGGACTCCAAGCAACGGTATCTTAGATAGATAGATAGATAGATAGATAGATAGATAGATAGATAGATAGATGGATAGATAGATAGATTGATAAATATATACGTGTTGATTGGAATAAATAGGAGCACACTTTGATAAATAGATATATGAAGAGTGTCTGTACACGTGATAGAAGAGAAGACAGACGAATTGTAAAGGGTGACACTTAACTCTTTTCAATGTGAGACACAGATTCATGATAATTCTGGCCTAAAAAAAAACAACAAAACAAAACAAATCAATGGATGTCTTTTGTTCAAATATATCAGCAGACATCCGGCTCCGGTGACTGTGAACAGTGTTTGAATTAGCATGAGGAATCGAGAGTAGTAGAAAACAAGAAATAACATCATTGCTTCTGAATGTAGAGACCGTTATTGGAACACCAAAACATCCATTGCCATTGAAATAAGAATGGTTTGCTCTACAAGGCAAAGTCGCTTCAGAATGATTCTGTTAAACATTTCACAAAAGTATTATTTTTCCCTTCGGCAAGATGATACACAGATGAAGAAAAACTGGTACCTGGTGTAAATTGCTGATACACTTTGCATTTTTGTATGCAAAGAGTGGTGTTGAAGTGCTAAGAAAGTGAAGGATAGCAGGACTGCCTGCTCCAGTGAGTGTAGCCATCTGGTGAGCTAAGCAAGTCTCGACAGCTAGTTGGTCTCGGATAGGGTGCGTTTCAAGAATATCTTGATTCAATATATCACCATCTTCATTTTTTTCTTAGTTTCCATCATTGGACGTAAACTTTCCCCAAATTCACCAGACCTCTCTATCATGGGTGTCATGGAGTGAGTACTTTCTGAACTTGTTTCATTCTCTTTTCTTTTTGCCAGGCTCAATTTCGTATCTGGATTCTGTGATGTTTCGAAATGCACAGTGATTGTCTGACATTCTTGCAACATGACCACCCCGTTGTCATTTGAGTTCTCTAATGATTTTCAATGGGTTTTTTCTCTAATACCCTATGCTGTCTTGTGAACTCACTGAGTGATACTGTCCTGGATTCTCTCCTGTGCACATCGCATGGTTACTCGACAGCAGTCATCGGAAAAATTCACAAAAGGTTTCAAAATTTTGAACTAAACACTTATTACAGGAAGAATGCAAACTATCGATGCGCTCAAAGGATATGAAGACCAAATAACAGCTAGGAACCGAATAGTTGAATGCATCAAAGAATTCTACAACAAAATGTATTCCTCCCGACGAGGGGTATAGAGCATTGAACACGATATACAAATCGCGAGAAACCAGTTCAAAAACATCCTATAAGTTATTTTGTGGGATCCAATATATATATATATATATATATATATATATTGTAGAGTATACATTTAAGAAATGACAGTCTTATTTATGTGTGGATCAGTATTAAGGAGCCTAAAGTATTTTATTTAGTAATTCACGGATACTAATTTCAAGCCTTTTTAAAGTCTCAAATCATCTGAAGCTATTTTAATGAGTGATGACCAGACATAGAGGCAAAGTTTGTATGATGAATTTCTTATCGTCATGTCATAATAAGAAAGTAAATCAACCAATGATATCAACTTAGTTGAGCACAAGTAAACACGAAAAATAAATTGAGAATAAATGCATACAAGCTCATATAATGGTTACTAGAAAATAATTCTCCAAAATGATAGGATTATTTATGTTTGGAGCCGCACTGGAGGGGCTCAAGTTGTGTTATTGAGTAATTTATTTTCAATTATTTATTTATCCTGATTTCAAATTTTCTTTAAATTTTCAATTCATCCCAGGCTGTTTTGATGTTAAATGATCAGACATGGAGTCTTAAAAGTTTCTATGACGTAATTTTTATAATAATGTCATTATGAGAAGGTGAATCAACTACTGATCATCCTATTTGAGCACAAATAAACGAACAAATGAATATATCAACAATAAATCAATTTGAATAGAAGATCATTATATAGTATGGCTTGTTAGTTAAATTCCCAAAAGTGAATGTTTAGGATTTGGAAGTGTCTTTTACCATGCATTTGCGTTGAAGGGAACAACAGTTCTTCAACTATGTTTAAGAGCTTTTCTGGTTACCAGCTCACCTATTCTGGTAAAATCTGCAACGCGCAGTAATTTCAACATGCGCTGATCTGCTCACAGACACATGATTTGACACGGTGCAAACTTGCAATGCGTAAATGTGATGTGAAAGTGAGGTAGGGGCAAAGTTTTCATTCGCCCTTGGCAAGACTGAAAATTTGCACCTTGGTTGTATTCTATCAACTATTCCTTTCCATTTGGAGTCTCGACTCTTGGCCCTCTGCACCTTAAGAGACTGCTTAAGTTTGCCTAATTGACAGAAAAACCCTGAATAGAAGTATAAAATGAAGACTTATTTCCTTGTTAGGCACATATTTTTATCGGTATTTATCACCCAACCCTACTCCAAGGTGGATACTAGAGTTGACTTTATTTTTCTACTGTAACAACAAGGCAAGAACAAGGGGTACTCTTCGATGATCACCTTTCAGATATCATTATTATGCTTCTAAGTCTGGTACTTAGTAGTTTATGAGCGCTTTGTAGTTGTAATGTATAAAAGACAAAAGTCACAGTAATCATCTTTAGTCGGACATAAAGTAGTAGAGTAGTTTGCCCCTTAGCTTACATGCTTGTTAACATACTTAATTCATTGCTATGATTAAATATTATAGATCAGTGTAAGTTATTTGATAAAAAAAACATATATAAAGATATTTATTGAGCTTTGCTTAATCTACTACTAGTAATGAGAGTCGTCTTCACTAACGATGGTTTGCAAAATCAACCTTCCTCAACGGCAGGCGTCTGTACATATATATATCTATGTCTAGCTCAAATGTAACTATATTTGACGAAATCATCGTGCGTGCATATTTACTGAAATAACCCAACAACTGGTCATTGTATGAAGGTGATGTTTGTGATACATATCAATCGGCCCACTGAGCAATTCGAGGTGGTTCGCGTGAGCGGTCCTCAAGAAATCTAAGACAAATAACAAAATATAGATTATAGATCTGAAAACTTGATTTTCTCATTAAATATCTAAAAAGGCAATAGATCCTTATTTAGATTTACATCCAGCAGCACTGGAAAGAAGAAACTGAAATACTTCGAAGCCTTATTTTTGTAAGACTGACGGAAAATACATATTTCAAGGTAGTTATTATGGTAGGCTTTTCCACACATCATAACGCCCGTCCCTTCAAAACATGCACCTTTGTGCCCTAGTTTAGCAAATGTACAAATATCTTTACGGCTAAAGTATGAGAAAGGCAGCCGAAACCTATTGTTACTATTAAATCAGAATATTAGGAGCAATTTCAAAAGTTGAAAATATAACAATGTCACTGATGAAGTTTTTAAAACTAATTACGTAGATGAAAAGTTGCGACGAAAATTACTTCTGATAATTAGCTATGAAAATAATAGGAATGGAATTTTTGATCAAGCTAGTTATATTAGTAATAATTATTCACTCAACTAAACCGGTAGTACATCTTTACTTAGCTCAATTTCGCATCAAGGCCACGAGTTTGGGAATTTCAAAGGGGTTTCATTAAGGATCAAATATATTACGTGAAATCATGACGAGGCACCAAACTATAGCGGTGGTATTGTTCCCATGTAAGTATTATCATTTTCCGCTCAGACTGTTAAAGGTATTGCATGATTAGGTAAGTGTTAGAAAGATTCACTTCTGACCTGCTAATGTTTTGCCCAGCACGCGGTCACTCATCTCGGAAAAGATTAGGTTCAACATTGCTTACGAGAAAGTATCCAATGGTTTCAGGCCATAACCCACTTAGCTTCCTAGTTATTGCCAAGTGCTAAGTATGCTTAAAAGGATTTGGCAAGACTCTGCAGTGGATTGAACCACGGTCTACCTTGGAAGTGACCGCTCCACCACTGGACCTCTGTAGTAATTTTAGTACACAGAGCGATAATATCAGATTTGATTGATAGCATTAATAACAGACTTGATTAAAAATCCAACAGTCAATAATTCCCAATTCGACAAGTGCAACTAATAATTTGTTGTGCTTAATGTTAGGAGTGTATTGGCGTCTACAATTTATTGGAAACATGAATCTATTTGGATTCAGCACTGGAGTGCTTTGACCCTCTTTGACATGTGGCGAACTGAGACGAAACCACTCCGGAGGAATGAACGGTCGGGTATAAAACTAACCAGAACGAAAAAGCAATACACAATGGTGCGCTATTTATATCACGATTGAATTGGATGCGTCTCTTGTTTGTGAGAAAGACGAGACCTAAAAATATTTACAGAAATTCTTCTTGTATTTAATCATTTTTTTTTAGAGAATGTAAATTTATTTTGTTGTCTTCATTTTTTTTTTCCTTTTTCGTTGTATTCTTTTCACATCTTGTTCCCGTCCAGTCGTTATTTTTTTTTTATATCTGCTTAGCTGGTGAATGAGGTCGAATGAATTCTTTCATGGTCAGTCACAGAACGGGGTATGGAAAAATGATAAAAGCTTGAAAGAGAGAAAAAAAAGCCGCCATGGAAAAGCTTAGGCCAGTGTTTTCTAAAACTTATTTCGTCGCAAAATCTCCATATTTTCAAAAAATAGCCGAGCCTATATTACACAATCAATATCCCCCAAGTTAACTATAATAAGATATCAAATGAAACAAAAATTACTCTTGAAAGGAAATTCATTCATCTGAAAAACAAAACAAATGAAACATAATAAGAAAAGGAGCAACTTTTTTTTTTTTTTTGCTCTTAATCACAATACATTTGCAGTTGCCGATGAAAAGTATCAAAAGCAGATTATTGCATTTTGTTTAAAAAAAGACAGTATACTTCGCAGAGGCTCATAATTATCTCATGGAACCCACTTTGAGAAACACTGGCTCAGCTTATCAACAAATTCAATATTTACGCTTGGTAGTACCCTTTCGATGGCTACAGCATAAACAGCTAGTGTCCAGGCTTCCCATATCACGAACTTCTCTTGTCTTGTCTTGCAGAGTATACATTGAAGCAAAAAGCACAAGAAGTGGTGTCATTCATTTCACCATTACTTACTGAACCTATTATTCTTAAGCGATCATCAATCTTAGAAGTTTGAAGAAGCTTAACATTGATGGACTTCAGTGATCAGATTAGCCATAAGACTTTGACATTGAAGGAATCACGCCAAATATGGCATCGACACAACAATCTAGGAAAGTACCTTTCAATGATTGGACTCCCAATCTTTCCCAACAGAGATTTTGTGCGATCTTTTTCTTATCATAGCATCATTAGTGGAAGTGTGGAAGTTTAAACTATGCTTGGGAACATTTCAGAAAAAACACGCGTTTATGTATGACCAAGTACGAGTGTATGTGAATGTGTAGATTAGGTGAGTTTTCTAACTCCAGCTCTTGGGACATGTTGTTCTAATCTGGTGGGTCATTCCTTCACTTGAAATGTCGGTAATCGTGGATTCGCTGTTGCAATAGCTCATCCATCGTTTCTTTAAATTTGTCATTATTTCAGGAAGACTGTTCTGAATTGGAAGTATGGTCATTGTGGAGCTGTTTCTTCTCAGCTCACCATTACATCTCTTGATTTTCGATGATTTTTTCATTACCTACTCCTCCTTGTTTGCCTTCCTTTTCTTCATGCACACATAGTTTCTTACGTTTTGCTTATGATTTTAAATGTTTCAATCAAGTCCATCCTCAATATCCTTCATCTATGTGGAGGTGAATCCAGTCATCAATTTCTTTCTTCACATTTTTTTCCGAGATCATTTTTGTTACTTTCCTCTGTACTAAATGTACATGTTTGTTTGAGTTGATATACCTTGGTATGCTTTCCAGTTTCTACCTAATTACATGCAGCTATCACCTTCTCCATCTATAGCGGTCTTTCCAGCGCTATTATTAGTGCACCAACTCCCCCTTTGATGAAAAGCCAAATATACCAGCATCCCTCCTGATTCAAGGAGAGGTGCTGGTCTATTCGGCTTCGGTAATCATGGGTAGATGAAATTTATATATATATATATATATATATATATATATATATATATATATATATATATGGAGAGAGAGATGCAGGAGGTGTTTACTTGTGTGTATGACACTTTTTCTACTCACTGCTAAAAGGGAAAATAGCTTAAGTTGTGAAAAAAGCAACAATGATTAAGACGAAGGTAATTTGAAGCAGAACATTAATAATAATAATGAAACACGGTTTCAATTGAAATCAATCCTATTTTTCTAAAGAACTTGAGAAAATAAATGTACAACCATAAGTCAATTTAGTTGAGCTGATAGTAGCTCGAAAAAATTCTCGTCAGTGGTAAGCCTCATTGATTGACGAAGAAAAGAGTAGATAGCTTAACACTTGTGCAACTTACTCTCCAATAATTAAGTTCCTTGTCCAAACAGTAGTAGCAGTAAAAAGTCCTCTTGCCAAACTTGGCTGAGACGAATAAAAAAGCATTTTACACAATTACATCGACGATTGAAAATGTCGTCCCATACTCAATCACATTGTTTTTCCCCGTTATCACAGCACCCTTTGGGTATTGAAGTATGCAATTATAACAAATTTGCTGTTATACTGCGTGGATTTTATATGAAGTGTATATACAATTAGAAACAGACAGAGTTACTTTTTCTTGCTTATTTTGTCAGAAGAGGGTCATTGGTGGTTATAAATCTCATAACTTTTGGTTTGGCCATTTTTTTACTAACATCGTTTCATCTTCTTAATTATTTCAATTTCATCATTACTGATAAAACTGAATCTTCTTCAGTTACTGTATTATTTTTGCATTATTTTAAGGATTTAATGATTTTGTTCTTACGAAATTGCACTGAAATCATCATGTGCTATTGGTGCAAACTAATATGTTACCATAACTTTGCAGGGATATAGAAACATACATGTCCTAGGAATTCATGTTTCATTATAAAGTGCCATTTGTAACAAGTGTGATAAAAAAATCCCATAGAAAGATTCATTAAAAAGATCTGATGAATACATTCGGTAAAAAGATGGCTCAATGTCCGTACTATTTTCACCAACCAACGTCTCGAAATCGAAAGGTTCTTTCTACATCATTCATGATTTTTGTCTCCGAAAGCCAATCACACTTATCATTTAGCAATAGCCGATGAAAATTGGATCAAAAGAATCCAACTTCTACAAAAGTCTCATTGTACACAGAACTCCTGTTTCCAGGTTACACTTTTGAATGTGCTAATTCCATATCTTGTATCCTTACCATAATTTCCATAATGTTTCAATCGATAACCTTAGGCACCAACTCTGATAGTAAAAGTACGAGACTTCTTCATTTGAATTCAGTAACGATTCAAATGATCACCCCTTTGTTAATCTCTTGACGTTGGCTTCAACAGTGGATTGTAGTACATGTATTACTCCCTTCGTGGATCCCTGAACTAACCTAGACTGCCTTGAATAAGGGCAAGCGCCACAGGCATTATTTCCCAAAGTCTGAAGAGACCTGTTGACTTCAGTTTTGATTGCTTTGTACGGCGTTATCGATTTTGTATTGTTAAACCTGACCATATCGCTCGGGCTGTGCCACCTTTAAATTATATTGATCAACTGCATGAATAGCGTAAAACTAAAGAGAAAGAACAGTCTTGAGTACTCCATATATCTTTGGGGTGTCTTTCAGTATTTCGCCCTCTAGGGGCATGAAAGGACGGATTATTCTGGTAGTAAAGCACTAAATGGCTTCCCTACAATCTAATTAGTGCCTATCAGTATTGATATTTAGTTCTGAGATAAGTAACATGATGATGACGATGAACGTCATCATCAGCAGCAGCATCAGCAGCTTTTCAACACATGTCTTTAGACATTGAACCCTTGCCAGATGCCCCTATCAAGGCATCACTATCTCCTGCACCCGTATAAATTATCTCGTTATCTTATTACCAATCGACAACAGTCTCGCTTATGACCTCTTTGATACATGTTGTGAGACGTGTTGTCAGAAGGTTGTCCGACATTCTTGCAATATGGCTGGCCTGTGGTCAAATCTAAAGAGTTCTTAGATATTACTGGCTCCTGTTTTTCCCTATATTTACTGTGCTGTTGTGTTCTTTCCATGCGATGTGAGCATGGCTTTCTAATGTGCACGTTGTGTAGTTCTTATTTTAAGAGCCGATCCCTTGATCAGGTCTAAAATTTCAGCTCCATGAGCGACTATCGGGAAGATGCATTGGTTGTTGACTCGTCTTCTCAAAACTAATGGGGACTTCATATTCGTGAACGTAAAGATTACTTTGCTGGAAGCTTGCCAACCTGGATTCTCAGTTTAATTTCTTAAATTTAGGATTTTGTTTTCCTAGGTAAATGTAGCGGTATATAAGCTCAGTCTTTTTGATATCTCGATCCTTTTTGTCGCTGGAAAATCAATCGAAATTGAAATTGAAACAATACAAGCAAACTCACTTTGAAAATAATGAAACCCCCTTACTCAGGCAGATGGAGAAAATGCATGCAGCCACCATTTGAAACAGTCTCTGACATAGTTTTATTAATTTACATTCAAATTCCATTCCTCATAACCTTCATTTTCCTCTTAACTATTTTTCAATTTCCACTTACTTTTTACTTGAAATTTCTCTGGTAAATTTTTTCCACTGCCCCAGTCTGTGGGACTAAGAATAAACATTGTCTTGATTCTAAAAGTGGAAAGCACGTTTATGCGAATATGTTAA
>OY735215.1:39914324-39926824 GCA_963457665.1 Thysanoteuthis rhombus
GCATATTGTGTAGTACAGAATATGATATTATAACCATTTTCAGGGTTAAAAAAATGATGAAATTACCTCTTAGGTTACAATCAGACTTTTGACATAAACGGAAACCGCTTCTTGGTCTGTATAAACTGGACTTAGTCAAGCCAATGTATTATTTTCAGTCAATACGTATACATGTATGTATGTTACTCAATCATTGTATCAAATGTCTCTCATATCTTCTTGACCTTATCG
Organism: Thysanoteuthis rhombus; assembly: GCA_963457665.1. Classification (NCBI taxonomy): domain Eukaryota; kingdom Metazoa; phylum Mollusca; class Cephalopoda; order Oegopsida; family Thysanoteuthidae; genus Thysanoteuthis; species Thysanoteuthis major. Next base: position 39,914,556 of record OY735215.1, read on the forward strand.
CTAAACTAATCATCACTATCGTTTTGAAGCGTTTACTGCTTAATTATTGAGCTGGAGATTTGCTATCGTAAAAAGTGAAACATCGAACAAGGGAAAACCTATTCGTGGCCATTCTCTCAGCAGACATGTTTAGCCAGATAAAATCATTAATTATCACGCAGCTTGATTTTGCTTACATAAAGATAGTAATACAATTAGAATGTTAAGAGATTTTAAAACTGCTTTAACCACTACACTCAGTGAAAAACTTTTTCAAAACATTTTTGTGTCACTTCAGACACGTATTCCCAAATATCTATTAAAGTAATTTACGTAGTTTAAATATTTTAAAAACTCATTAACTCACACACGTACACACACACACGCACACACACACACACACATATATATATATATATATATATATATATATACATATCATTGCGTCATCCACTGACAGCTGTTCCGTTGTATTGCAACTGTTCAGTGTGGCTATAGACTACCCATTATCCAATCCAGTATCATGAGGTAGGATCAAAACCTTAGCTTCAGACCCAGAGGCTGGTATCCTCCCTCTTTTTCACGGAAATGGACGGTCAGTAACGTTGAATTTAAGTGATATTGTTATTTACACATATATATTCCCCATCCACCAGAGGGCTCTATTCCATGTTGGAAGAACATTGCATAAGCTTACAATGAACAATTTACCTCACTTGAAGACCTCTCAATATATATATATATATATATATATGTATATGTATATATATATATATTCCATACTAAACAACAGACTAGAACAGAATTCAGAGTGTAATCGATCGAAACGTGAAAAACAAAATAGCAAAAGAGAAGAAAGTCGGAACTAAACACATGCAATGATTGAAAACAGCGATTTCCAGTTGAACAATATAATATTTACGAATCAGATTTTCAATGCAATACATGCAAAGGTTGATTGGAAAGTTTTAGGGATGAGGCATGATTTAAAGAGCCCTAAAATTCAATTTGAAATTTTAAAAAAAATTTACTTTGAAATTGTTGAAGGTGATGCTTCATTCATGATGCTACAATATCCCTGATTAGTCTCGCCAAGACTATACTAATGTAAAGTGAAAACTTTAACGCATGGTGGTTGGATCATTAATACACATAAACATTCAAACCAGTATCGTATGATGCTTTGTATCTTTGGTGTGCTGTGTACTCCGGATGTGCAGAAACAACAAAATATCTTTTGTCCCTTAGAGGCAATGGACAATTGAAAGCTATTTGGCACGATTTTGGAAAGGGGTCACGATTGTAGAAATCTGGAAATCAATGGCAAACAAAATTTGGATTACAGTCGGTAATAAATTCTTTTAATTTGATTAATTCTCTTATTTCTTTTTATCTACCGCTTTTGACATCGAGTTAAGGTATGAAATATTAAGCTTTACAATCGGGACCATCTTCATCACAATATACCAATAAGGCTTAAACTGTCCGTTGCTTCTGGTAGACACGATAGGATTTTTGTTCTTTTATGCATCCGTGGCACACGTCGTATCTGAGATACCAAGCATCGTACAACACAGATTCAGACCGGTTTGAACTATTGAATTTAGAAAGGCAATTAGTTTAGTGAATATAAAAGTGTTATGTTGTTAGTCGAAGATGGAGACTTCATTGCATTTTGGCAGTCACTTATAGGTCACTGTTTTTCGAGTATCTAGATCATATCCGAACAAGAAAGAAAAAACAACAAAAAACAGTTAAATCATACTAAAGACGCTTTTGATGAATTTTCCAGTCTTTTGAATGGAGAAATCATTCAACCCTTTTTTTTTTTTTTTTTAAATTTCAGGTCATTGTATACCCCCTTTCTATTGATATTTGAAGGCTATACAAAGACAACAAACATTCAATGACAAATAAACATTTTAATGAACGGTAATGTTCATTTAAAAGGAAATGTGTACTTACAAGTGCCCTAGCGTTTATAGGTCTCAAATTATCCGACAAAACATGTGGTAACAGTAAGTGTTCGTATATATAGAGTTTAAGAAACTGCCAAGGTAATATAAATGTCTAGGAGTCGGATGTGAATATTTTAATCAAATGAATAACTTTTCAGTCTGTTGTTGGATTACTTAGAATAGATCGGTAACTTTGAGTTGAAATTACTGATAACTACGACTTGTCACGCGGCACAATATCTTGTTTGATTAAAAAAAAAAAAGAAAAGTTCCCTACAGGGTTCCTGATCAGTCAATTTTAAAGTTATTTGCTTAGATGTCTGGCCTGAATTGTAAGCTTAGCAAGTTGTTTATCGAGTTAACGTTTGACTGGATAAAACTCTCATTTTGTTTGTTCTGTTACTGTCATGTGTCTGGACCGGAAACTCCCACGGCTAGAATCAGTCAGTCTTTTTACTACGTTGAAAGGTTCTCTAAGTAAGAAAATGGAAGACATCTCAGTCAGTTTTGATTACTAGTTACAGCTGAATCAACGAAGTGAAGCAACGTCGAGCCTGGTCGGTACCTAGATGGGTAACCTTTGGGGAATAACAGGAAACTGTGACCAGCTGGAGCGACGTGCCCCTGCAGTTATACAGATCACGTAATATTTGAGCATTCCCTTCCCATGAAAGCCTTCGACATAACAAAATGGGGTAAGTGGAACTTGGGCCCCAGCAATCTCTCTATACTAAGCGCCTACACATAGCTGCTGAAGTTCTGAAGCTGGTAAGACCGTCTGCTAGAATTAAAAGTATCTAGCAAAGTCGAGCCTGGTCAGAACCTCGATGGGTGACTTTTTGGGAAACATTAGGTGCCGTAATTAGCTTGGGAGACATCCACTGTGAGCACGCTCATTTCCAAACTTTTTAGCGTTCCTTTACTTATGGAGCTATCAGCACGATCAAGACAAAAAAAGCCATACTAATAATGTGATTCCCAAAACATTAGGATGCTTGCTTTGGACGACGGAAAAATGACACTGTCGAGAACTTTTTAGTGTTATTGAAATTGTTGCCAAGTCAGCGGTTCTTGTGTCAACTATAACCGACAAATGGTTTATGGACGCAAAAACCGTTCTGAAAAACTGATTCAGGAAAATTGTATTTGCGATGACGCACATGTCGGTTTCTGGTGGCTAACTTTACATTTTCGTAACAGAATCAAGTCACGATCTCTTGGTATTCATTTATTTTGCTTCTCTCAAAACTTGTTCAAAGTTGTCAGTTTTCATTGAATATGTATTATTTGTTTGGACACAAGACGTGATCATACTTACTTACGAACGGATGTGGAGAAACATCATATATTAACATGATTTTCACCTTGTCAGTTTTCACTATAAATCCAAGATTATATACATATATATATATATATATATATATATATATATATATATATATATATAGAGAGAGAGAGAGAGAGAGAGAGAGAGAGAAAGAGAGAGAGAGAGAGAAAGAGAGAGAAGTGGAATAGGGAGGGGGATAAAGAGAGAGAGAGAGAGAGAGAGAGAGAGAGAGAGAGAGGACAATGATGAATATATAACAAGAGTGTGTATATGTATTCATATGGTAGATGTTAGTTCAAAAAGTGCTCAATACCATAAATAAAGCACTTATGAAAAGATGAAATATTCCTTTAAATGATTCATTACAGAAAAATAATTTTAAATGAACTGTGAAACAGAAAGTACAATCTGTGATAAACCGTTAAAAAAATCTTGACTTGACTATTTATATTGACAGAAAGATACACTTTAACGATAAAGACACATCAGGTTTATATTGTGTGCATGGAATTTTTATTATAATTGCATCATATCCAGACGTCATATCTCAACTCCATCGTCAGTGTTTATAAGTCCACATCGTTAAAAGTTGCAGGTACAGTTCTTTCGATATCAAAAGCATCATAAATGGCTTTATAAAAGCCAATATGCGTATTATTAGCCTTCCCTAATGTGACTCTGACTATACATATATATATATTGCATATATATATATATTGCATATATATATATATTGCATATATATATATATATATATATATATATATATATATATATATATATATATATATATATTGCACATGAATATATTTCTTTGCATTTTAATATATATACATATATATATATATATATATATACATATATATATATATATATATATATATATATGTATGTGTGTGTGCGTGTGTGTGTGTGTTTCTGTGCTGGGACATGTACATGTGTAGATATTTGCGTATATATTATATATCAGATAGTCCTGATACAAAAAGGGTGACGAAGATAACCCCGGTGTACATGTTTCTAGATAAATGATATTTGAAAATAGAATCGAAGTCACACATTATCTAATCGATATTCCAATATCTTTACCCATCATCCGCATTACTCTACATATATACCTTTTTGTTTTTGTGTATTATTGATAGTACACACATGCTTAATTAGAATAAGACTATTGCTGCACAATCAAACTTAACTCCAACTTTAATCCGAAGCATTATAAAATATTTTTACCAAGAGTGTATTCATTTATTAGAAAATAATAGCCCTGCATGTATCTTCATGGGGAATTTTTGCTAACATCAAATTAATTTACCCCAGTCGGTAAAACTGTCTCAATTGGTCGTGCGTTTGAATCACGGTAGGAAATATGAATTTTGTATACATAAATGGTAAAAATATAACAGTCAACTCCAGTTTGAGAATTTGATAAAATATATAAACAATTTTAGATCGAATAAAAATGCTACAAGGAGGAGTATTGGTAAGAGGAGAGATTTAGAGATAGGTGATCAGAAGATGAAGGTAAGTAAGATATACCTGCAGCCATCTGAGTTTACGTTGGATTGATATTTAGTCAAATTCATTTCTATAGATACTAAAAACAAAATAGATAAGTCTTCACTTGTACTGCAAAGAAGATAAGATTTTCCCGTAAACTCACCTAACTGTCTTTGTACCCATCTACCTCTCTCTCACTTGTTATTTCGATATATGTATTTGAAATTTCTTCATCAGAAAATAGGAAATTAATGAGTCTTCCCTGTGGTTAGATGATGGTTGCATCTACAAGGAAAGTGAATTCCCACGATGGCAGAAAATCAACATTTGATTCTGGACCAGTTTAAACTGATTCAAAGTACATTAACATACTAAAATGTATAGACATAATCGAAAAATATTCCCTTTAAAATTCTTTATTGAAACTAGAAATCAAGTTTATGCAATTCTGACTCTTTGATATGAATGGAAATCATACTATACAATGATGTATTTGGTTAATTATGTTGTGAGTGAAATCTAATTTTCGTTGAAAGATTATGACTTGCTTACTGATTACGTGAGTTGCGAAAATACGATAACAAGTTGGAGCCGAAGTAGTGGCTTGCTAGAATACATTGCCATGGTTAACATTGTACATTCAATTTTTTTTTACTCTTCCGGGTGAATGTTTCAAGACATTATGATTAATATTTCCTCTACACTAATTTTACTTGATGAGTATTTAGGGTTAAACTCATTTATGAATATATAGATTTATTCATTGATTGATAGATATTAACAACTGCCAAAGAGAGATAGGCATGACAGAACGGCAGAGATCTGGACAGGCTGAATTACAAATGGGTCTGTATATGTGTTCATGAAAGCATATTATGGACATACATATAGGTGTCTGAGTGAAAATGATTTCAAGTTAGACATACTGACCCACCTTTAACCCTAACCTTCCAAACAAAGAGTTTATGCATTTGGTTCATTCTCGATTATGGGGGAAAATGGGACATCTAGAAACGGAGAATCAAGCTCACAAATATCATTCAGGTCGATGCTTTGTCTTTACTGACACTCTAATACATCGAAGTTCAGAATACGACGAACGTATGACAAGGTTTGCAAGAGGTTTTGAGATCACGAATCTAGAGGTCAGTGACTGACGCTACTTTGTGTGAATATCTCGTTATGCTACAATTTTGGGGCTTAACAAAATCGTGTAAATGCAACATACTTCTAAGGGTGAAATGGAAGATATCAAATGACATTGCTATGTATGATATAAAAAAGGATCGCTAACGAACAAAAATGTCGGATATTGCAAACGCGTAATATGTAACCCTAAAACATTCAATTGATTGTCATTTTGAAGTCTTCAGATGGCACTGAATGATAAAATAGCACATTCTGAAACACGAAGAAAATAACTTCGGTAGTTTGTTCACTTTGGAATTCTCATCAGTTGAAAACACACCATTACATATCACTTTAGCGTAAATATCATTCTAAGTGAATACACTGCATCCCTACGTATTGTGGAAGTTTGGCATCATAAAATTAATCCTACATGTGTGAAAACAGTACATGAGCCGTAATGGAGATTGCAATGCAAATATAGAATGGCTTGTAATGAGGCATTTATGTTTACGTTCAATGAACTATACGCTGGTATCGCCCCGAGTGATGTCATCGGCATAGTACATCAAAAATCAAGATTTCGTATTCCACAAAGTTGGAGTTAGATCATATTTCAGCTAATATGTTGGCGCTAGGCGTCATTTTCACACAGAGATGGACCAACAGTTTACAGTTTCCTATAGTTCAGTAACGTAATTATCGTTAAAGTAAGTATCCGCGCGGCACCCCTACGCTAATTTCTTTAAATCAGGGACGAAACCTTAAGCATTTGTAGTCAATGGGATATTACACTCTATGACTTTCCCATGGTTGTGCTACTGGCCAGCCTTTATAAGCTGGCTTCTTGCTGAATTCAGGTAACGTAAATTCGACATTTTTACAACCTCGTGATTATGGCCCCCTCCTACGCCCCTGATTTCAATCCATAATTTGTAATTGTGCCGGTAGAGTAGAAACCTAGGAAGTGCATCAATTGAGATTTTAGGGGATTTTGTGCGCTTAGCGGTATTAAAATATGACATAGGTTTACATGACAGTAACATAAATATTGTAGACCAGATACCCAATTATAATTTGAATTCAATGAAGGCAGTTGCCATCGACACCAAGCAAAATCCAATTGATGGATCAACCATTCCTGTGGATGTACTATTGGGGCTATCGTACACTTGGACTATATAATCATAGATAGCACGTACAAAAATGTGTTACTTACACAATAACAGTAAGGTAAGTATCGTTTAATGTCTTTGTCAGGACAGAACATCCAATTAGGTGCGATTTGGAGATACATAGTAATTTTCCATCCTGCAACAGGACCTACAGCATTAGAGAGAACATTCACAAGAACTTCTAATTTACTCGGGGAAATGCATCAGCGACAACATTGAGCGCCGGGAATTTATTCCCATAATAGAGAATGAACCATATATGTGTGAATGTGAGTGTGAATGTGTGTGCATGTACGTATATATGCATACACACAGACACACATGTGTGCACACACATATACGTACACACATACACATACACACGCACACATATATACGTAAAAGAAGTGGGGAAAGCCACGCTGGTTGGAAATAATTTCGTCAAAATATTTTCCTCTTGATAATCTCATTGAAAACGGTCAGAGATATTTTTTCTCTGAGCAGAGAAATACAACTATCAATATAAAAACCTTTTTACAAAATATCCAAGTTATCAAAAATAAAATAATCGCTAACCAGTAAAGCTTTTTCATACTTCTTACTTATCTATCAAATTTATAGATTTTTTTGTTAAATATTAATACCTTTCTCTCTCTTTCTCCTCCCCATCTCCCCCTCCATCTATTCCTCTCTCTCTGTCTATGTCTGTGTGTCCGTCCGTTTTTTTGTCTATCCGTCTGTCTGTACGTCTGTCTCTCTCTCTCTATATATATATGTGGGTGTGTGTTTGTGTGTGTGTATATCAGGAAAGAGATTTTTTTATGATTACATATATATGTATAAATTAGGGATATAATATAATATCTTATGTGTGATTGTTTATTTCATAAAATGCTCGATACATTCAGCAATAAATATTAGGTTGATTTAGAATAGATCTTAAAACTTAATGGAGTGAGGGTTTGCTGTATAAATACGTTTATGTATCTGCCCTGTTCGGGCTTCATCAGGTGATTGATTTAGTTCCTTTAAGATTCCTATGTAAGACATGTTTTTTGGGGGGGAGAGGGGTCTATTTTCTAGGTTGTAAGATTTTCCATTTCTTTCTTTTTTTGAAAATCTTTCTTTATTATTCTTCAAAATTCTTTTGTTTGGTAGTTGATTATTGCTTGTTATGTTTTTTCTGTTTTATTTAGTAAGGATTCTGTGCTCATTGATTGCTATAAATTATATATTAAGAACATGTGGTTCACGCATTTTCGTTATCGTCATGCGATTAGCGACCTACAACTTAGAAGAAAGACCCCCTCCCTAAAGATATGTCCTAAATAAGAATGTAAAATAAACCGGATAATTCACTTGAAGAAGCCTGAATAGGACGGAAACATGAACGTGTTTGAGTGGAGAATCCTCACTTCATATTAAGGGGAAACAATTGAATTAATGATGCTCTTTATTACCGTTCTACTAATGAGGCACATAAACACACCCACGCGGATACAGGCACAAACATGCACATGTGCAAGCACACACACACACACACACATACACGCACACACACAAATATATATATATATATATATATATATATATATATATATATATATATATATATATATATATATATATATATATATATATATATATATTTGAGTTTTCAGTTGAGTTTTTCTGCATATGTATTTTTGCACATATACTTCCAAAATAGATAAAATACTGTTTTGGCTATGATAGAACATGAAGAGCTGATTGTACAAATATAAGATGGATGCCAGACATTCCCAAACCTATCTCTAACCATACCCCCCTAGAGGGCTCTTTTCATTTCCTACACCCCCTTCTCAAAGAAGGATACAACATAGACATAAATCAATTTTTATAAAATTATTTCTGTCTATGTCCCCTTTCAAATGTGCCAGGGACACACGTGGGTCATATGGCGAACGTTCAAAATGGCTACTTCATGTGATTGACCCTAACTAGTACTACGTGGATGTTAGTTTGCGCCGGTTCTGACTTTGTTCGACAAATATCATGTATATGCTCGACCAAATGAGTTTATCTATGATGCGTCAGATTTGCTTCAAATTTTGTTATGACTTTGCGACGGGCTCTACACATAGAAGAATCTCTCGATAACCGTCAATGTCGCCGTTAGAACGGAACGACATCAACGGAAACCTATCACTGTCTTTGGCAGTGGCACTACCTGTGATTTATTCATTCATTGCCGTATATTGATCTAATCCAGAGACATCGATGGAATACCGTCGCCTTCAAAATGAATTATTAGGAAATATTGAAGGACGCTCATGACATCAAATCTGACAATAACAGCTAAGAAAACTGAACGTTCGGAGAACTATTCATCATTGCTTAGTAGCTGATTCCTGAATCAGCAGAATATTTGGGATTTTGAAGCGATATCATAGGTTGTTGCTGGCTAATCTGCCACGATCGAATATAATCTTCTTTTCTGCAAACTATGTTCCCTGAGAACCTGGTCTCCGACGAAAATCAAACTTGAAAAAAACGGCAAATAATGTTATAGAACTCATCCGTTTGGTTATAAATCTACCCGTGGATGACTGATGTCGCTGATGATTGCTCAGTTTTACAAGATTTGAAAGAGAAAAAAAATTGTCAATATTTAACGGAATCTACTGAGAAATGGATGTTGTAATTTGGCCGTTAAATGTTAGCCTCAAGCTATATCCATACCATAGAAGACTTGTACGATTAAAGATAACCATTGAAAATAGTAAAGTCGACGGGTTTTATAATAATAACTTAATTTTTTTTCAAGTTTCAGTGATGTTTTCAGAAACCCACGACCCGGTAAAATTAGTTGGGTATCTGTATTTAATAGCAAAAAAAAAAAAAACGAGTAAAATATCCTTGAATTAGTGATTAAAACTGCCAATTTAGTTTGAAGAGTTCGGTTACCATCAGAGTCCATAGCAGTAAACCATAATAACTTAGTTATTGAATAAGGTTATTGCCATATTGATTCCTTCCCTTACTTCTCTCTCGTTATCTTCGTGTATCTTACGATGTCGTACGGAGTTGGAGACACTGGTTGATTCGTCGGTGGTTTGATTGACAGGCCATGACACTTGAGCATTTTTGACAGGCATTCAATCCATCGCTTGCGAGATAATCCTCTTGCTTGGACGCTGGATATTTTGCGATTGCAGGCCTTGGAAGCTGGTTGGTTAGTTGGTTCGTTTCTATTCTTTCCGGGTCTTCAGAGCATTCAATTTTCTTACGCAGGATGTATTTCATTACTAATCAAGTCCTTCCTCATCTTATTTGCTGCCGGTCTAGGACAACCCATCTCCCAAGGTATGGCTGTCCTCTCCAGGGATTTGATCACTCGTAGTTCAGCGTAGGCAGAAAGTTTGGATTAATCGGTTGGGCCTTGATTTCCACGGGGATATTGGAGAGTTTCGGATGCAGGGGCGGTAAGCTGAAAGCTTAGGTTGCTGGCTTTTTGCACTCAGTAGCCTACCTCTCAGTGCCGATTGCCTCTTCTAGTGAAGACGTTTCCTGGGTATTTGAATTGTTTGGTCTGTTCCCACCAGGTGTCGTTGATGGAAATGTCCAGGGTCATTAGGAATACATTTTCCCTCAATGAAGATTCAATGATTCAATTAGAGCTGGTTGGATACCATCACAATGTATGTGTGAGTGTATGGAGACGAGTGTGTCACTGTGCGATTGTGTCTGCTTATACACACACGCACACACACAAACACACACACAAACACACACACACACACACACACACACACACACACACACACACACACAAATATATATTGATTGATTGCTTGCAAAAATATAGAGATTATCTTTGGAAATAAACTTTTCTAGATAAAATGATTGAAATATAATCATTGATTTTTCATCATCAGGTTACAGACTGATACACACACACACACACACACACTCACACACACACACACACACACATATATATATATCAAGGTAGAATCAGTAAATCAATATCCCATGTATGGTGGATTTTTCTCATGAAGTGCTCTTTATATTCAGAGTAGAGCTTCAAATATGGTGCAATAATTGATTTGAAACCCAAAACGGCAGAAGCATAAACGTGTTTGTGGAGCAAATCAATTATTCTACAATATATATATATATATATATATATATATATATATATATATATATATATATATATATATATATATATATATAATGTGTGTGTGTGCTGTGCGTGCACGTGTGTACGCTCTTTTTTTTTTTCACGTTTTTTCTATCTATTCTCCTCAGGTAAGTAACAGTCATCCGCAAATCAGCCTACTCATAACTTTCCCATGTCATTAGTAGCTTACAATTCAATAGTAAGCTCTATTACAGCAGGTAATTATTACGTAACCTCAAGCAACACCTTCGAATGACTTCTTCCAAATTCACTCCAATGCAAGTGGTAATTCCATTTCCTCATGCAAACACAAAATCATGATATCATGTAATGAAAAAAAAATTGATTAGTTGGTAGATAATGTAATTGAAATTTCCAATTTTGATATTTTAGATTAAATTAACTTTTCCTTGTTGCATTATCAGGTGTCGATCGTAAGTTGTCCATTGTCAACACCTGGCTATACGAGTTTGTCTTTTTTTCCTAATGAATTTATAGTATATTAAATGTTATCTACGTGTTTTTTCCTGTTTTTTTAATTCATTAGAATAGCGATTATCTTGGTCAGGTGGTAGAGTGCTTAGTTCAGAGAATCGGCGTTCGACTGTTGTCTAACATTCTTGCAACACGACTAGTCAATTGTCACTTGAGTTTTCTTATGGATTTTATTATATCTCTGCCTTCTTTACTGTTTTTTCCTCTTATATATTGTTATATTTTGTGATCTCTCTATAAGATGTTCAGTATGATTATCTCAGGTGCACGTTGTATGGTTTTCAGTTTGAGGGTCGATCTCTTCATAGGAGATTATCGAGAGAATGCATTGGCGGTAGACTTTTCTATTTAGGACTAATTGAATTTTCTTGTTATCAAAGGTTGAGTCTGCTGTACCACAAGTCATAATAGAGTGATATTTTGCTCGTTTCTCCTCCATTTTAGATTTACATGTTTTAGGTTATTGTAGTGGTATACTTTTTTTTCAGGTCTTGGTTTTCGATTTGTAATGTTGTGTCTTTGTCCTCAATCTATTTGCAGTACATGACATCCGTTTAGCTAAA